>JAPXFY010000022.1:33079946-33082446 GCA_030674185.1 Monoplex corrugatus | reverse complement strand
CCAATTATCAATCCTAAGAAAAAGTAGGTAAGACTTTATCGAACACATACAGATGAATGGACCAGCAAGGCAGAAAACGATAGGAAGAAATGACAGAAAGCAAAGCGCTAAGGCAGAAACAGTGTGGAAGAAAAGAGGACATTTCTAGCACAGAATTTCCAAAAGGTGGGGATACTATTTTTACTGAAAGAGCCTCCGGCATCCCCACGGGAAGAAAAAAACGATTTAACGGGTTGGTACAATTTGCATTCATCATACATACAACTGTTGTGTAGAACATTTTGATCACAATCACTGTCTTTGGTTTGTTGAAACTGATCTGATCGTCAAACTTTAAAGCGATGATTTAGACATTTTTTATGCAACAACCGCACCTTTCTTGGACAGCATTCTGTTAGTGAACTTTTTCATTAAGAAACGAAACTGCCACCAACATACCTTTTAAAGATCGTACATGTACATAATGTTCATTCACGACCGTTGTTATGTCCCTTACCCCCACTCCACCCCTTTGAGGAGTTATTATTCGCCGTCCCCTCAAAAGTTATTGACTTCATCTTTTGAGATGAATTACTCGTACGACGACGAATAGTTAAGGAAGAACCACAAGTGCAACAGAGCAGTATGAGATATAATTTTCTCAGCGTTCAACAAAAAAGACGTTAGCAAAATGGGAATCAGTAACAATTTCCACCATTTTGATTTCAGTCCTCGCTTTTCTGATAATACTTATTGCCTCCAGGCCCGCCCGTTCTGCATCGTTTAAAATGCTGCGTGGAAGCTTCTCGTTTCTTAAAGCAAACGCCGAAATAGTCTCATAACATCGTAGTCTTGAAACGTGCTAGTGGCTGCATGCATGTACCAGTTGTGTAGAGCATTGGTTTACAATATCTAGACCCGTGCAACACCACTTTGGGGTTATATACAACACAACTTTAGGGTTACATACAACACCACTTTAGGGTTACATACAACACCACTTTAGGGTGACATACAACACTACTTTGGGGTTACATACACCATTTTAGGGTTACATACATCACTTTAGGGTTACATACAACACCACTGTGGGTTACATACACCATTTTAGGGTTACATACAACACCACTGTGGGGTGACATACAACACCACTTTAGGGTTACATACAATACCACTGTAGGGTTAATACAATACCACTGTAGGGTTACATACAACACCACTGTAGGGTTACATACATCACTGTAGGGTTCATACAACATCACTGTTATCGTAACATACAACACCACTGTAGGATTACATACATCACTTCAGGGTTACATACACCACTTTAGGTTACATACAACACCACTTTAGGGTTACATACAACACCACTTTAGGGTTACATACAACACCACTGTAGGGTTACATACACCACTTAGGGTTACATACACCACTTTAGGGTTACATACACCACTTTACAGTTACATACAACACCACTTTAGGGTTACATACAATGCCACTTTATAGTTACATATAACATCATTTTAGGGTTACATACACCAGTTTAGGGTGACAGACAACACCATTTTAGGGTTACATACAGGTTACATACAACACCACTTTAAGGTTACATACAACACCACTTTAGGGTTACATACAACACCACTTTAGAGTTACATACAACACCACTTTAGGGTGACATACAACATCACTTTAGTGTTACATGCACCACTTTAGGGTTACAAGCAACATCACTACAGGGTTACATACAACAACCACTTTAGGGTGACATTCAACATCACTTTAGTGTTACATACAACACCACTGTAGGGTTACATACAACACCACTTAGGTTACATACAACACCACTTTAGGGTTACATACAATGTACTCCTTCGGTACATACGACACCACTTCAGGGTACATACAATACTACTTCAGGGTTACATCTACACCACTTAGGTTACATACAACACCACTTATGGTTACTTAACACCACTGTAGGGTTCATAAACACCACTTTAGGTTACATACATCACCACTTTAGGGTTACATACAACACTACTGTAGGGTTACATGCAGCATCACTTTAGGGTTACATACATCACCACTTTAGGGTTACATACAACACCACTGTAGGGTTACATGCAGCATCACTTTAGGATTACATACAACACCACTTTAGGTTACATACACCACTTTAGGGTTACATACATCACCACTTTAGGATTACATACAACACCACTGTAGGGTTACATGCAGCATCACTTTAGGGTTACATACAACACCACTTTAGGGTTACATACATCACCACTTTAGGGTTACATACAACACCACTGTAGGGTTACATACAACACCACTTTAGCGTGACATACAACACTACTTTAGAATTACATACAACGCCAATGTAGGGTTATATACAACACCACTTTAACTTTTTTGGGTTACATACTACACACTGTAGGGTTACATACAACACTACTTTAAGGTTACATACCACTATTGTCCGAAGATCCGGGTTGATCCTGACTGGGTACCTCCT
>JAPXFY010000022.1:33072446-33077446 GCA_030674185.1 Monoplex corrugatus | reverse complement strand
GTTCCTTTAATGTACGAAAAGCTAAGAATTGTATTTTAAATTGAAAGAAATAAAAGTGCACCTCGCAGTACTTGTCTTTCGTGAAAGTTGACAGCCTGTGTAGCGAACCAAGTACAAAATAATGGAGATAAAACAGCGGAAACGAAGGAAAACAGAACAAACCAAAAGCCAAACACACACACACACACAAACGCACACACACACACACACTTACGCACGCACACTACATACACACATACACAAACGCACACGCACGCACGCAGAGACAGAGACAGACAGAGAGAGCGAGAGAGAGAGAGAGAGAGAAGAGAGAGAGAAGAAGAGAGAGATAGAATCACACACACACAGATACACACAGGTGTAATAACAGTCCACATACAAACACACATCCGAAAAACAAAACACCCTAGTAACTAACTCTAAATGATAACTAGCACTAAATCATGAATAACAGTAAAACTACATGTAACTCTAAATTATAACTCTAAATGATAAGTAGCTTGAAATGACAACTCTAAATGATAAAAAGAACAGATGATAAGAAACAATGATAACTGTAAATGATAAAAACTCTAAATGACAACAAACTCTAAATGATAAGAGTTCAACTGACAAATTCATGACCTTATACTGTTGCGACTGGATGTTACATTACACATGGAGCCATATGAGCCTGGGGAATGCTATAATTTGGGCCAATCACGTATAGTTATATTGTCACTGCGGAGTTGACTGACTGAGTAATGGACGTTTTATGATTATACTGCTGATAGAGAAAGAGAGAGAGAGAGAGAGAGAGAGAGAGAGAGAGACAGACAGAGACAGAGGGACAGGGAGACAGAGAGAGAACAAAACTATTACTCAACGGTAGTCCCAACAGACCTGTCCCCGATCTAGCTGTATATCTTTCACACACATGGCATAAGCAGGATGTGCAACAGTAACGCAGGGTTCCCATCACTGCCCATCACAATGGAGGATTCTTGGCACCCTCTGGTAGAAACGTGAGAGACCTCGGTCCCAGCGCTGCTTATGGGGATCAAGACAGAACAAATTTTAAACCAGACTCAGAGAGAGATAGAAAAGAGAGAGAGGGGAGACAAATAGAGAGACAGAGAGAGAGGGAGAGGGAGAGAGAGAGAGAAGAAAGAAAAAGACAGAGAGACAGGAGAGAGACTTTAGAATAGTTTATTGCACATCGATATTATTATTAGGTCCCACTGGATTTGCCTTAGGCTGGTCCTTACTACTCTACACTCAAAAGATGAGCATAAAAAAAGAACACACACACACACACACACACACACACACACACCACACACACACACACACACACACACACACACACACACACACACACACACCGTCTAATATCACTTATAGTAAAAAAAAAAAATTTTTTTAAAATAAAATAAAAACATTAAATCAAAGAACGAACGAACACACACACACACTAAAGTGGGACGCAAGTTATACTTATAGGCCTACTGTAAGAAAAAAAAAAGGTTGTGATAATATATTGACCGTTACATATACGTCAGTGGCTTATATGCTTTACAAAAGCATAACAGATAAAAAAAAAAGCAGACATAGGCTATGCAAATAAATAAATGTATGTATATATGTCAAACTTGAACGATAACGAGAACAGCAACAAGAACATAACAGTACTGCCAGTAGTTCTATTAACGAAAAAGAAAAAGACAAATGACAGAATCAAAGGAAAAGAAGGATGTGATGGAAGCATTAAAAACAAACAAGGGGAGGGGGAGAGACGTTAACTAACACAATGAAAATAAATTAAGAATGCCATATGCCACGTCATAGAAATAATAAAAGGAATTCTAATAAAACATCACTTTCCATATACATGTCAATCGATCAAGTGTTTTACATAAGCATGAGATAAAAGCAGATACACGTAAAGGAGGTACATGTCAGTCCTAGTAACAATAATCTATATGTTATAAATTACAAACACAGCATACAAGAAGAAAATACAGAAGCAATAAAAGAACAAACAAGTCACGCGAGGGGTGGGGGTTGGGGGCGGAAATGACATGTCAAGTCTAATGCTATGATGAAAATATACAATAGTCAAACAAATCATAAATGAAAAAATATTACCAACTCAAATCAATAGGAAATATATAGAGGAGATATTTAGACTCTTAGTGTTTCTGACACAAATAGATGATAACGTAAAAGTGTGACAGAAATGGCTGATGTAAGATTTTATTAGCACAGTGCACGTAGATCTAGAAAAGGTATTTAATTAGACTAATCATTTTCGACATTTAAAGCAGATATTTGTGAAGTTTTCATTTAAAGCTGTTAACTGATGTGCATGACTTGATGTTCATAGGTAATGTATTCCAGAGATATGAAACAGAAAAGGAGAAGTTTGCTTTGAATATGTCTAATCTTCGTCTTGGAAGATAAAAGGTGTGTGTTGATTTTGTGTAGGGCGTTTGGTGTGGGGATAAATAGTTTTGTTAGAATATTTTAGGGCGAATTGGTGAATAATTTTGTACATTTGTATGCTTTTGTTGTATCTAAGTTGGTTTTTGAATGATACTATTTTCGCTTTTTCTAATATTTAGTCTGTGGTTAGGGAATTGTAGGTTACAAGATATTTCCCTGCCTCTGTGCAAGGCATTAATTTTCTTCAACACAGATTCACTGGAACCGTCCCTTGTAACTGATGCATCAGTCAATGTGGGATGTGAAACGGGCAGTGTAAAATAGCCTTTTGTTGTTGTTGTTGTTTTGCTTCAATTTGATCAAATGTGGCAGCTTGCTAAGAAGAAACAGATTCCTAGAGAGTTTTACTAGGATGATCAATGTAGATTTCCCATGTAAGTTTTTCACCTATGTATACACAAAGTACACAGTGCTCACAAACGTGTTCTGTGTTCACACCATCTAAAGTTAATTGAATATGTAATTCTGAAAGTTGATGTTTTTGGCGAGTTGTTATTACCACCGGTTTTGTTTTTGTAGGAATGATCTGTGTGTGTGTGTGTGTGTGTGTGTGTGTGTGTGTGTGTGTGTGTGTGTGTGTGGTTGTGTGTGTGTGTGTGTGTGGTGTGTGTGTGTGAGTGTGTGTATGTTTGTGAGTGTGAGTGTGGTGTGTGTGTGTGTATGTTTGTTTGTGAGTGTGTGTGTGTGTGAGTATGTATGTTTGTGAGTGTGTGAGTGTGCATGTGTGTGTGTCTGTATGAGGAGAGAGAGAGAGACAAAGACAGAGAGAGACACAGAGAGACAGACAGAGAGACAGACAAACAGACAGATAGATAGACATGACAATAACAATACTTTATTTTAAAACGGTACAAGTCATTAAGTTATGAAATATTTTCACAGAGACAGACAGACAGAGAGAGACAGAGACAGATAAATGAAATATCACACACAGAGAGACAGAGACACAGACAGAGACACAGACAGAGACAGACACAGAGACAGACAGACAGACAGACAGAACAGAGAGAGAGAGAGAGAGAGAGAGAGAGAGAGAGAGAGAGAGAGAGAGAGAGAGAGACTGAGATAGTGATACGGGAGACTGGTACAGAGACAGATCCCCCAGCTTCTTATTTTGACAGCAAAAGTTGAGTACGACAAGCGACATTTCTTCTGCTGGCGGTTTCCAGTCCATCCAGCTGTAAATGGACATCCTGACCCTGATCAGGGTTGGGGAAGGTAAGGACAGCGGTTGTCTTGGATAACAGTTGACCTTCCTTTACACCTCACTGCCCAACGAGCGCTGAGGGTACATGTGTGCAAATCTTATCCTGTGAGTCAACTATACAGGTCAAAAGGACATAAGCAACTGTGGACGTCTGCTGACCAGATCAACAGCTTGCCAGTCAGCCCAAAAATGAAAAACAAAACAAAACAAAAACAACAACAAAATACAGAAAATTAAATCCCATACAGTCAAGACATTATAACAATCTCTCTTTTTATACATGAAGTTTTTTCCTCCCACCAGAAAATATAGATTTTGTATTTTTCAAGGTCACTGTGACCTTAAAGAAGCATTGGGTAGAACAGATTTTGACATGTGGAGAGTACAACGGTAGACTGTCACATCAGTGAAATCAGAAGTGAAATATTGTCAGAAGTTTGTGACACAGTGCTGTTCACAACCTTTTGGGCGGATAGTGCTGATTTTCAATACAACAGGGAAAAAAATTAGAAAATTAAGTACACATATAAATGCATTCACGCACATAATCTAAGGAGATGCCCCTGGCGTTGACCACTCTGTCCAATTCATCGCACAGGGGATTTAAAAAAAACATACCTGAATACAAATTTAAACATGACTAAGTACTCTAAAACATATATAAAAACGGGCCTAAATGGCCTAAAATTGCTTTCGCATGTCTCATTTCCCTAAAGCCAAAAATGCATTTGATACATGTACCCAATTATTAATCCTAAGAGAAAGTATGTAAGACTGCATCGAACGCATACAGGGCCAGCAAGGCAGAAAAGGATAGGTAGAAATGAGAAAGAAACAAAGAGAGTGACAGAAAAAAGGAAATTTCTAGCACAGAATTTCCAGAAGGTGGGGATATAATTCATACTGAAACAGCCCCCGGCATCTCCATGGGGGGAATCGTCCCCCAGAAGGAACCCTTGATAACAGAAAAATTCATAAACATCGCATACATCTAAACAAGCCAATCCTGCGTCTTATGTGAAACTGAAAGAGCCCCCGGCATCCCCACGGGGGAGTGTCATTTGGTAATCGGCGTATTTTCTGTACAAGTCTGGAAGCTTACATGTGTACTGGTGCTAATGAAAGACTGGGAGGGTGTAATGACTTCAACAGCCACGTGGGATCTGTTCACCTACTTCAATATTTGATGTGCTGGTGGAGGTGTGCTTGATTGGTGTTTGTGTTCAGACATGTCTGTTGCCGACATGCATTCTTTCTGTGTGTGCACTTGTTTATGCATCCTAAAGCAGAGAAATAAAATTCTTTGATA
>JAPXFY010000022.1:32999946-33067446 GCA_030674185.1 Monoplex corrugatus | reverse complement strand
CACCAGGTTCAGTCCTGTTGCCTTATCAACCAGATTCAGTCCTGCTTACCTTATCACACCAGGTTCAGTCCTGTTGCCTTATCAAACCAGTTCAATCCTGTTGCCTTATCAACCAGGTTCAGTCCTGTTGCCTTATCACACCAGGTTCAGTCCTGTTGCCTTATCACACCAGGTTCAGTCCTGTTGCCTTATCAAACCAGTTCAGTCCTGTCTTATCACACCAGTTCATCCTGTTGCCTTATCACACCAGTTCAGTCCTGTTGCCTTATCACACCAGTTCAGTCCTGTTGCCTTATCACACCAGGTTCAGTCCTGTTGCCTTATCAAACCAGGTTCAGTCCTGTTGCCTTATCACACCAGGTTCAGTCCTGTTGCCTTATCACATCCAAGTTCAGTCCTGTTGCCTTATCACACCAGATTCAGTCCTGCTACCTTATCACACCAGGTTCAGTCCTGTTGCCTTATCACACCAGGTTCAGTCCTGTTGCCTTATCACACCAAGTTCAGTCCTGTTGCCTTATCACACCAGATTCAGTCCTGCTACCTTATCACACCAGGTTCAGTCCTGTTGCCTTATCAACCAAGTTCAGTCCTGCTACCTTATCACACCAGATTCAGTCCTGTTGCCTTATCACACCAGGTTCAGTCCTGTTGCCTTATCACACCAGATTCAGTCCTGTTGCCTTATCACATCAGATTCAGTCCTGTTGCCTTATCAAACCAGGATCAGTCCTGCTACTTTATCACACCAGGTTCAGTCCTGTTGCCTTATCAAACCAGGTTCAGTCCTGTTGCCTTATCACACCAGATTCAGTCCTGCTACCTTATCACACCAAGTTCAGTCCTGTTGCCTTATCAAACCAGGTTCAGTCCTGTTGCCTTATCACACCAGGTTCAGTCCTGTTGCCTTATCACACCAGGTTCAGTCCTGTTGCCTTATCACACCAGGTTCAGTCCTGTTGCCTTATCAAACCAGGTTCAGTCCTGTTGCCTTATCACACCAGGTTCAGTCCTGTTGCCTTATCACACCAGGTTCAGTCCTGTTGCCTTATCACACCAAGTTCAGTCCTGTTGCCTTATCAGACTTGGAAAGTGTAGAGGCAGACCTGTAGCTCCCGCCTTCCTGTCTGAATGCACGGGTCCAATTTAGGCTCGACAAAAACTGTAGGCGTATTGCCTCCTACCCAGCTAGGTACCGATACCTGACCCTATGCAGGTTTAGGAAAGGTACAGCAGCCAGGAACAACAGATGGCCATCGCCCTCATCATTAATGTTGGCCCGAGTAGAGATGAGGTGTCTGTCTACCACCTTACACCTTATAGGCAAATCTTTACTTGTTTAAAAGAAAAATGTCAACATTCCACCGCAGCAGTGAAAGTGGTTGTATTACAGTGGCTGTTGAAATTGCTTAGCACAAACACAAAGACAGCTGAGTCATGACAATGACTGCAGCGATAAAGACTGAAGGGACTGAAAACGAAGAAGACGAGGGGCAGCACAGGAGGAGAAAAACATGGGAAAGAAAAGTTGAAGGCCGTTCTTGTAATGTTAGAAGAGGATGATAATATGAAGTAATGATGATAACAATGTAAAATTAAAGATGAAATATGATGATGATAATATGAAGTAATGATAACAATGTAAAATTAATGATGAAATATGATGATGATAATATGAAGTAATGATGATAACAATGTAAAACTAGTGAATGAAATATGATGATGATAATATGAAGTAATGATGATAATGTAAAACTAGTGAATGAAATATGATAATGATAATATGAAGTAATAATGATAACAATGTAAAACTAGTGAATGAAATATGATGATAATAATATGAAGTAATAATGATAACAATGTAAAACTAGTGAATGAAAATATGATGATAAATATATATAAAAAAAAAAAATAATAATATGAAGTAATGATAACAATGTAAAACTAGTGAATGAAATATGATGATGATAATATGAAGTAATGATAACAAATGTAAAACTAGTGAATGAAATATGATGATGATAATATGAAGTAATGATGATAATGTAAAACTAGTGAATGAAATATGATGATGATAATATGAAGTAATGATGAATAATGTAAAACTAGTGAATGAAATATGATGATGATAATATGAAGTAATGATAACAATGTAAAACTAGTGAATGAAATATGATGATGATAATATGAAGTAATGATAACAATGTAAAACTAGTGAATGAAATATGATGATGATAATATGAAGTAATGATGATAGATGTAAAACTAGTGAATGAAATATAATGATGATAATATGAATGATGATAACAATGTAAAACTAGTGAATGAAATATGATGATGATAATATGAATGATGATAACAATGTAAAACTAGTGAATGAAATATGATGATGATAATATGAAGTAATGATGATAAATGTAAAACTAGTGAATGAAATATGATGATGATAATATGAAGTAATGAATAACAATGTAAAACTAGTGAATGAAATATGATGATGATAATATGAATGATGATAAGAATGTAAAACTAGTGAATGAAATATGATGATGATAATATGAAGTAATGATAACAATGTAAAACTAGTGAATGAAATATGATGATGATAATATGAAGTAATGATAACAATGTAAAACTAGTGAATGAAATATGATGATGATAATATGAAGTAATGATAACAATGTAAAACTAGTGAATGAAATATAATGATGATAATATGAATGATGATAACAATGTAAAACTAGTGAATGAAATATGATGATGATAATATGAAGTAATGATGATGAATGTAAAACTAGTGAATGAAATATGATGATGATAATATGAAGTAATGATAACAATGTAAAACTAGTGAATGAAATATGATGATGATAATATGATATAATGATAACAATGTAAAACTAGTGAATGAAATATGATGATGATAATATGAAGTAATGATGATAACAATGTAAAACTAGTGAATGAAATATGATGATGATAATATGAAGTAATGATAACAATGTAAAACTAGTGAATGAAATATGATGATGATAATATGAAGTAATGATAACAATGTAAAACTAGTGAATGAAATATGATGATGATAATATGAAGTAATGGTGATAATGTAAAACTAGTGAATGAAATATGATGATGATAATATGAAGTAATGATAATAACAATGTAAAACTAGTGAATGAAATATGATGATGATAATATGAAGTAATGATGATAATGTAAAACTAGTGAATGAAATATGATGATGATAATATGAAGTAATGATGATAACAATGTAAAACTAGTGAATGAAATATGATGATGATAATATGAAGTAATGACGATAACAATGTAAAACTAGTGAATGAAATACAACTGTTCAAGCCTGACTTTGTAATCCACTATTCTACCTGTGCAACTTAAGTGCAGATACGTTTAATTAAATTCACAGCAACATTCGGAGCTTCATTATCCAAAATATACAGAAAGTCATTTAGTGATTACAGAATTTAAGAAAGCAACTTTTTTACTGCAGGCCATCACTTGCTTGGAGGTAATCCTTTGCATTTGAGACAGTTTGTTCACAAAATATAATTGTACATATAGCTTATTCATCTGTAATAATTGCGTATAAAAATAAATGTGGACATGTTTTTCCTTTTTCTGTTCACGTCTTACTATCATAATTACTCACAGCCTCTTGTAAACCATTTCAATTGTGTATGTTCTCTTCAAATGATCCTTGTATAAAATAGTACTTAGTGTTATTGTTATTGTTGTTTAAAGCCCTGCCGACTGCGCGGAGCCATATCAGGGCTATAACTTATAAAAAAAAAATGCACCATATACCTCACTAGAGGAGAAAAAAAGGAAAAGAAAATTAAATACGCGTATCAATGCATTCGTGCACATACTCTAAGGACATGCCCCTGGCGTTGACCACTCCGTCCAACCCATCACCAGCGGATTTAAAAAAAAAAATTCTTAATACAAATACAAACACAACACAGACACCAAAACATACGAAAACAAACATTAACTACCCAAATTTGTCTCCGCACATCACAGTTCCCAAGAGCCAAAAACGCACTTAATACATGTACCCAGCCATGAATCCCAACAGGAGGTATGCAAGGCTATGTAGAACACATGCATACGAATGATGAATGGACCAGTAAAGTAGAAAACAATGGAAGAAATGATGAAAAGCAAGAAAAAAGGGAGAAACAAAGAAAGCTAAAGAAAGGAAAACATTTCTAGCACAGAATTTCCAGAAGATGGGGATACTATCTATACTGAAAGAGCCTCATATGTATATAATATATATATATATATATATATAGAGAGAGAGAGAGAGAGAGAGAGAGAGAGAGAGAGAGAGAGAGAGAGATGTCCACGTTTGTTGTTGAAGTTATATGTCAGTGCAACATGAGAAAGTATTAGAACAAGTCTGACACAAAATCCAAAAAAGCCAGAAGCTTAACACCACGCATTCCTACTGGCACAACCACAGCTCACCAAGATCAAGACCGCAACGATTACTGTCTTCTACCACCTTACAATGACCTTAACCCTCCTCATCTCGTGTAGTCTCTCTCTCTCTCTCTCTCCTCTCTCTCTCTCTCTCTCTCTCTCTCTCTCTCCCTCTCTCTCTCTCTCAGATTGTGTGAGTGTACGCGCGCGCACGTGTGTGTTTTTTTGTTTGTGTGTGTGTGTGTGTGTGTGTGAGGAGAGAGAGAGAGAGAGTATGGTTGTGTGTGAGTATGGTTGTGTGTGTGAGTGTGGTTGTGTGTGTGTGTGTGTGTGTGTGTGTGTGTGTGGTGTGTGTGTGTGTGTGTGTGTGTGTGTGTGTGTGTGTGTGTGAGTGTATGTTGTGGGTGTGGAAAAGAGAGAAAGAGAAAGAAAAAGAATGGTCGCCAGCAAGGCAGGGAGTCGACCAACTATGCCATAAACTGCCGACGCCAGCACAAAGGAGTGTGCGCCGTCTGGCTTTACCGGTTTTCAACTGCTGAATGTCTCCTGCCACTGGCCCAGTTTGAATCTTCTGGCCGCTAACACTCAAGAGGTGTAATGGCCCGGGCTTTTTTTTAACCCTTTGACTCACGCACTTTATCCACCAGCTGCAAAAACTTGTCCCTTTGACTCTCTCTCACCCATTCCATCAGCTTCCTTGCAAACTTGACCCTTTGACTCCCTCACCCATTCCACCAGCTTCCTGCAAGGAAGCTGGTGGAATGGGTGACGGAGTCAAAGGGTCATGTTTTTGCTTTGCTAGCATGGTTGACAATGCAGGATGCTGGTGGACAGGGTGCAGGAGTCAAAGGGTTAAGGCCACCTGCGCCACACTGGACAATAAGACTGTAAACCTTTTACACTGGACAATAAGACTGTAAACCTTTTACGCTGGACAATAAGACTGTTTACCGTTTTCACTTGACAATAATTCAAGACGGATTCACCGACTCGGACAGCTCCATATGTGCTCCACCCAAATCCACCAGCAAATATCTGACAGATTTCCTGAGCCTGCTCAAAACCCTATGCGCTGGCAAGGTCTTGAAACACTAAGCTGACTCAACACCACCAGAATGACGTAAACATTAAGATGGGCAGCGAACAGGCCAGTTTTTAATGTTGTGGGCTGGGACTGAACTCCAGATATCAAATCTTGTCATTTGAACAGCATGGAACAATTGCTGTTCAACAGAAGGGAAGCCGGTAGAAGCCTAACCCAAAGCTGCAGGACTCCTTCACATGCAGCACTTGCGGAAGAATATTGTGCTTTCAGGATCGGTCTTGCATCCCACCATAAAGACCTGCACCAGACGATGAGGACCAGTACGCTATTCATTGAACGGACGGGAGATTCCACTATATACCATCATCATCATCATCACTTTCTATTTCCATTTGTATAATGATCGTGATCCACAACTTGGGTCAAGCTAAGTTCAAACATAGTAAAGTTTGGTTGTTTTATCGTGGCTGTGAACTAGGTTTTGTGAATAATTGATTGTGTGTGAGAAATTCCTGGCGATCTAATTTTATTGTCAGAGCCTCAGCCATCCCAAAATAAGCTCAGAGACATACGGCTTGGGGTTTTCTGATAACGCGAATCATGGAACCAAATCTGGGATAGATTCCCTTCTGGCGCTTTGATCACAGATCTATGATAGATTCCCTTCTGGCGCTTTGATCACAGATCTATGATAGATTCCCTTTTGTCGCTTTGATCTCGGATTTAGGATAGATTCCCTTTTGGCGCTTTGATCACAGATCTATGATAGATTCCCTTTGGCGCTTTGATCACAGATCTGGGATAGATTCTCTTTTGGCGCTTTGATCACAGATCTGGATAGATTCCTCTGGCGCTTTGATCACAGATCTATGATAGATTCCTTTTGGCGCTTTGATCACAGATCTGGGATAGATTCCCTTTTGGCGCTTTGATCACAGATCTATGATAGATTCCCTTTTGGCGCTTTGATCACAGATCTGGATAGATTCCCTTCTGGCGCTTTGATCACAGATCTATGATAGATTCCCTTTTGGCGCTTTGATCACAGATCTGGGATAGATTCTCTTTTGGCTCTTTGATCACAGATCTATGATAGATTCCCTTTTGGCGCTTTGATCACAGATCTGGGATAGATTCCCTTTTGGCGCTTTGATCACAGATCTATGATAGATTCCCTTTTGGCGCTTTGATCACAGATCTGGGATAGATTCTCTTTTGGCGCTTTGATCACAGATCTGGGATAGATTCCCTTTTGACTCTTTGATCACAGATCTGGGATAGATTCCCTTTTGGCCCTGTGATCACAGTCATTCAAAGCGTAGGGCTAAGCCATAGTACTGAGGACATTAAAGTCTGTGATGGGTTTAATGATTTACATGTTTCATAAGTTCCATCCATAAACAGCCACGTCATCTATACTTGTGTATTTTTGCAGTGTGGCGAACGCGGCCTAAACATTGTCATACTCATTTAAGCTGAGACATCCGAAATCCCTTAATCCTTTGACTCACGCACCCTGTCCTCCAGCATCCTGCATAGAGAACCATGCTAGCAAAGCAAAAACTTAACCAGCTGGTGGATAGGGTGAGGGAGTCAAGAGGTTAAGTTTTTGCAGTTGGCGAATAGGGTGTGGAAGTCACAGGGTTATCAGACGAAACTTCTGACCCAGATTGTCGGCTTCTCATGGACTGATATCGATAACTTTTTTCTTAGGACAGGAGGGAGTATGCGTTTTTTTAACCACAAGAAACTGTCCATCCCACTATACAACTTCTATAAATTGCGACTCGTTGATCTGAGCAGAAATTCTGAATAAAAGAACGTAAAATTTATTTACACGGACGGATAAACATGCACAATCCCCCCTATCAAATTTTTTTTTTTAAAAAAAAGGGGGGGGGGGGTCGGTGCGGGGGCAGGAGTAATAGGGGTGCGGAGATAGTCTTTGAAAAGAACAGGTCTTGAACACACACACACACACACACACACACACACACACACACACACACACAACACACACACACACACACACACACACACACACATTTCAGGAAATCACTTAGATAAACTAGAAGTGAATAGAAGAAAAACTGCTGAATTGACGTAGATTCTGACGCCCACAGAAAAAGTTGGAGTGCTCTGCACACACACACACACACACACACACACACACACACACACACACACACACACAAGAGAGAGAGAGAGAGAGAGAGACAGACAGACAGACAGACAGACAGACACAGACACAGACAGAGAAAGGCAGACAGAGATGGAGAGAGACACAGACAGAGAGACAGACAGGAGAGAGACAGAGACAGAGAGAGGCAGACAGAGACAGAGACAGACAGACAAAGACAGACAGACAGACACACACAGACACACAGACAAAACAAACAGGTGTGTGTGTGGTGAATTCAGACCAATCCGTGGTTTGTATAACAGTGAAAACAGAAGTAATGAAGCCTGCCATGTATCGTGCTCATACCAGCACTAACAGCGCTTTGCAGGTAAATACCTCGGAAAATAAACACTGTCAGTAAAAAAAAAACAGATAAACAAGCACGCGCGTATATTACACCAAGACCTTAAAGGACATACATAAAAAAAAACCACATTCATTGCACAATGCAGTATGTTACAGCAAACACACACACACACGCACACCACACACACACACATACACGCAAGCACGCACGCACGCGCACACACACACACACCCCACACGCCCACACTCATGCACGTCCTGACTCCTACGGTTGGCCATGTCTGAGTTTTTATGTTTGTTTTTCCGATTTACAATGTTTAAGTTTTTCCTTCTTCTTGTTTTGGGTTTTCTTTTAAAATCTGCATAGGAATGGTGGTCCATGTCAGGTCATAGTACTTACTCAAAAAGTAGAAATGCACCAATGATTTTTTTCTTTTACTGTTTCACACTTTCCGTTCTAAACTCACTTAAAAGGGGGGTGGTGTGTGTTTTGTGTGTGTGTTGTGTGTGTGTGTGTGTGTGAGTGTGTGTGTTGTGTACATGCGTGCGTGCGTGTGTTGTGTGTGGTGTGTGTGTGTGTGGTGCATGTGTGTGTGTGTGTTTGTGTGTGTATGTATGTGTGTGTTTGTGTGTGTATGTATGTGTGTGTATGTGTGTGAGAGAGAGACAGATGGACAGACAGACAGATGGACAACAGACAGACACAAAGAGCAGACACAACAGCAAGACTGACAGACAGAGAGATGACACAGAGAGACAGACACAGAGAGACAGACACAGACACAGACAGCTAGAGACAGACACAGACAGACACAGACACAGACAGCTAGAGACAGACACACAGCCAGAGACAGCCAGCCAGAGACAGACAGCCAGACAGACACAGACAGCCAGACAGACACAGACAGCAAGAGACAGCCCACAGACAGCTAAGAGACAGACACAGACAGCCAAGAACTGACAGACAGAATAGACACACACAGAGACAGACACAAGAGACAGACAGAGAGACAACACAGACACAGAGAGACAGACACAGACAGCTAGAGACAGACACATACAGCCAGAGACAGACACATACAGCCAGAGACAAACACAGACGACACAAAGAGACAGACACAGACAGCTAGAGACAGCCAGCCAGCCAGAGACAGACAGCCAGAGACAGCCAGCCAGCCAGAGACAGACAGCCAGAGACAGACACAAAAACAGACGGAGACAGACAGCTAGAGACAGACAGCCAGCCAGAGACAGACAGCCAGAGACAGCCAGCCAGAGACAGACACAGAACAGAGAGACAGACACAAAGAGACAGACAGACAGCCAGAGACAGCCAGCCAGAGAGACAGACACAGAAAAGACACAAAGAGACAGACAGACAGCTAGAGACAGGCAGCCAGCCAGAGACAGACACAGACAGCCAGATACAGACACAGACAGCCAGAAACAGACAACAAAACAGTCTAGCATAAGCTGTAGCAGGAGGAGGGGGGGAGTCCGGGGGGGGGGGGGGATTGGTTTGGAGAGAAACTTGGCCATCTCTCGTAATCATCCTTGTTTTTTGTACGTGTTTCCATGGTCTGTCGCTTTGCCGTGAAACTACATGGTTCGTTGGGCCTGCACCTCTTCTTTCCTCTCCGGTTCCTCTTTTTTTTTCTTTCTTGTTTGTTTGTTTCTTTGTTTTTGTTTGTTTTTTTCCTCTTTCTCTCCGTCTTCTTCTTTTGCCTGTTCTCTCTCTCTCTCTCTCTCTCTCTCCTCCTCATCTCTCTCTCTCTTTCTCTTTCCCTTCTCTCTCTCTCTCTCTCTCTCTCTCTCTCTCCGTCTTCTCCTTCTGCCCTCTCTCTCTCTCTCCTCCTTCGTCTTCTCCTTCTGTCTTATCTCTCTCTCTCTCCCCCTTTGTCTTCTCTTTCTTCTGCCCTCTCTCTCCTCTCCTCTCTCTCTGAGCAGGGTTAAAGACGAAATCCGGGTCGACCACTTTAAATTTACAAGTCCCTTCTTTTTCATTTCTTCTTGTTGCACACATCCTCATCTAGTTTACAATATCAATCCTTGGCTCCTTCAACAGACAGGACCAGCAGGTCATTACAAGTTTTCTTCAAAAGGGACAGATTATTCCCCTTTTCATGCTGACAGTTAAAAACAATTTGAAAAGAGTCGACAAACTGGAGAACAAAGTTCTGTGAGATGGGTTAGGTCCTGCGTGAAGACAAAAATCATTCAGCGGGTTCACCACATCAGATATATTGAAATCAAACAGTTCTTGTGCCCATGCCACCATGCAAAGAACAAAAAATCAGAAGAGTTGACAAACTGTAAACAAAGTCCCACAGAATAGAGCTTCAGGAAATGTACACAAACAGCTGCTCCAATCTAGCTGACCACATCACACGAATAAAAAATGAAAGGTTAGCTGTAGTTTTGTATATGTACAGAACAGTTTTAAAAGAAACAGTCGACACATTATGGGGAAACTTTCTAAACGACAAAAAAATAAAAAATACAAGAAGAAAATTTTTGCTGGGAAGGGCTTTGTGATATGCGAATAAATAATTGATTGAAACGGCTCATTACCTGACGTGTGAAGGTGTGCTTCGGTTGTATAGGAGCCGTTTGTATATAATGTTAAGGCTTGTGTATGCTAATGAGGCAGTTGATGTGTCGTGTATATACATTCTATCGTGTGTCATGAAAAGATAAAACGTTTGAAAGCGACTGCAGTGGGAGGTTGTGTGTGTGTGTGCGTGGGAGGTTGTGTGTGTGTGTTTTGTGTGCGTGAGTGTGTGTGCGTGTGTATGCGTGTGTGTGCGTGCGTGCGTGCGTGCGTGTGTGGTGTGTGTGTGTGTGTGTGTGTGTGTGTGTGTGTGTGTGTGTGTGTGTGTGTGTGTGTGTGTTTTAGAGAGCGTGTGTCAGTATATGTATGTGCTGTTTACGCGCGTGACTGCGCATGTATGTGAGGGACAGAGACAGACAGAGAGAGAGAGAGACAGAGACAGAGACAGAGAGAGAGAGGAAGTGAGAGACGCAGAGAGAGACACAGACAGAGAGAGAGGAGAAGAGAGAGAGAGGAAGAGATATATATATACATAGAAAGAGAGAGATAGAGACAGACAGACAGAAAGAGAGATAGAGACAGATAGACAGACAGAGACCGAGAGAGAGAAAGACGGATAGACAGACAGACAGAGAGAGAGAGAGCAGACAGACAGACTGTAAAACGAAAACAAAAGGACATTTTTTGTTGTCCCAACTTGCGTACCACCTCAGTGTTGTTAAACCCACGCCATTCATTCTTACTGCACGCCACCAACCCTGAGTCACTCAGTCCAAGTCTCAAAGTCAGGAAGGCCACAGGACCCACAGATGTCAAGCCGCCACGGGGCCACCCACCAGGAGAGACCCAAGACTATTACTGCTGGCTCACTTATGCAGAGTTCAACTCTCTCTCTCTCTCTCTCTTCAACAATGTTTCTCTGTGTGTGTCTCTGTCTGTCTCTGTCTCTGTCTCTGTCTCTCTTCCCAATGTCAAGACCTTACCAGCGCATAGGGTTTTGCGCAGGCTTAGGGAGTCTGCCAGACAATTATTGGCAGACTCGGGTGGAGCACATATGGAATTGTCCGAGTGCAGCAAATCCCTCTTGAACAAACTCAAAACACCAAACTCAACAGTGCTTGTAGTGACCCAACGTACTATGGACACCACTTATGATTAACCCTTTGACTCCCACACCCTGTCCACCAGCATTCTGCATTGTCAATCATGCTAACAAAGCAAAAACTTAACCCTTTTGACCCCCTCACCCTATCCACCAGCTTCCTGCAACTTAACCCTTTTGATCCCTCACCCTATCCACCAGGGTCAAAAGGGTTGTTTTTGCAATTGGTAGACGGTGCAGGAGTGAAAGAGTTAAGTCCCTACACATGACAGTGATCGCTCAGTCGTGAAGCCAGGCCAAGCGACAGCCCCCCCCCCCCTCCCCCTTACAAAACGACACATTTACCACGCCACTAAACTAATTTGTAATGTTCACTTTGAATTTCATGCATCGTTTGTTTTATCTGCTTTGCTGTTGTTTATCTTTTGTTTCTGTCCCCTCCTCTCCCTTTTCTTATCTTCTGTTTCTATCCCCCTCCCTTTTCTTGTCTTTTTCTACCCTCCTCCCTTTTCTTGTCTTCTGTTTCTATCCCCCTCCCTTTCTTGTCTTGTTTCTACCTCCTCCCTTTTCTTGTCTTTGTTTCTACCCTCCTCCCTTTTCTTGTCTTGTTTCTACCCCTCCTCCCTTTTCTTGTCTTGTTTCTAACCCTCCTCCCTTTTTCTTGTCTTGTTTCTACCCTCCTCCCTTTTCTTGTCTTGTTTCTACCCTCCTCCCTTTTCTTGTCTTGTTTCTACCCTCCTCCCTTTTCTTGTCTTGTTTCTACCCTCCTCCCTTTTCTTGTCTTGTTTCTACCCTCCTCCCTTTTCTTGTCTTGTTTCATACCCTCCTCCTTTTCTTTCTTCTGTTTCTATCCCCCTCCTTTTCTTGTCTTCTGTTTCTATCCCCCTCCCTTTTCTTGTCTTCTTTTCTACCCCTCCCCCTTTTCTTGTCTTGTTTCTACCCTCCTCCCTTTTCTTGTCTTGTTTCTACCCTCCTCCCTTTTCTTTCTTGTTTCTACCCTCCCCCTTTTCTTATCTTCTGTTTCTATCCCCTCCCCCCTTTCTTATCTTCTGTTTCTATCCCCCTCCCTTTTCTTGTCTTGTTTCTACCCTCCTCCCTTTTCTTATCTTCTGTTTCTATCCCCCTCCCCCCTTTCTTATCTATCTGTTTCCTACCCTCCTCCCTTTTCTTGTCTTGTTTCTACCCTCCTCCCTTTTCTTATCTTCTGTTTCTATCCCCCTCCCTTTTCTTGTCTTGTTTCTACCCTCTCCCTTTTTCTTGTCTTGTTTCTACCCTCCTCCCTTTTCTTGTCTTGTTTCTACCCTCCTCCCTTTTCTTATCTTCTGTTTCTATCCCCCTCCCTTTTCTTGTCTTGTTTCTACCCTCTCCCTTTTCTTGTCTTTGTTTCTACCCTCCTCCCTTTTCTTGTCTTGTTTCTAACCCTCCTCCCTTTTCTTATCTTCTGTTTCTATCCCCCTCCCTTTCTTGTCTTGTTTCTACCCTCTCCCTTTTCTTGTCTGTTTTCACCCTCCTCCCTTTTCTTGTCTTGTTTCTACCCTCCTCCCTTTTTCTTTCTTGTTTCTACCCTCCTCCCTTTTCTTATCTTCTGTTTCTATCCCCCTCCCTTTTCTTATCTTCTGTTTCTATCCCCCTCCCTTTCTTATCTTCTGTTTCTATCCTCCCTTTTTTCTTATCTTCTGTTTCTATCCTCCCTTTTCTTATCTTCTGTTTCTATCCCCCTCCCTTTTTCTTATCTTCTGTTTCTATCCTCCCTTTTTTCTTATCTTCTGTTTCTATCCTCCTCCTTTTTCTTATCTTCTGTTTCTATCCTCCCTTTTTCTTATCTTCTGTTTCTATCCCTCCTTTTTCTTATCTTCTGTTTCTATCCCCTCTTTTCTTTCTTCTTTCTTCCTTTTTTCTATTCTTCTGTTTCTATCCTTTTTTCTATTCTTCTGTTTCTATCCTCTCCTTTTCTTTTCTTCTGTTTCTATCCCCTCCTCTTCTTTTTCTTATCTTCTGTTTCTATCCCCCCCCCCCTACCTTTTCTTATCTTCTGTTTCTGTCCCCCCCCCCCCTCCTTTTCTTATGGTTTTTTGTTTGTTTTGTTTTTGTTTCTCCATTCCTGTTATGCTCTGATTGTCGTCGTTTATCTTCTCTTTCTGCCTTTTTTTCCCCACCTTCTGTTTCTGATTTTTGTTATTTTTTCTGTCTTTCCGTTGTTTGTCTTCTGTCACTGCTTTTTCATGTTTCTCGTCCATTTCTGCTGTTTTAGTTGTATTTTTGTTTTTCAGCGCTCTTCTCCATTGTTGATCTTCTGTTTCTACCCTTCTCTATTGTTTATCTTCTATTTCCACCTTCACTATTGTTTATCTTCTGTTTCCACCTTTTCTATTGTTTCTCTTCTGTTTCTATCCATTTTGTAGCTTATCCTGTGTTTCTCGTTTTTCACTTCTTTATCTTCTGTTTCTGATTTCTAACAGTTTATCTTTTGTTTCTGATTTTCTGTTATCTTCTGCTTTTGATTTTCCGTTGTTTATATGTTCTGTTCAGTTCGATTTTCCGTTGTTTATCTTCTGTTTTTTATTTATCGTTGTCGCTGAATTTCCCCACACCCTAACAAACATATAAGGTCCTGTTCTGTTTTATGCCTTTGAAACCCTTTTATAACCGACTGACAGCAGTATGATATGGTACAGTTACGTCAATCGAACAATAAAATGTTTTTCTCCACCAATACAGCTTTGGCGACTTGAGATGCATCGAAAGATGGACAGAGAGACAGAGATGGGGGGGGGGGGAGGGGAGAGGAACACAAAGATACGAACACACACAAAGAAACACAAGAGATGGGGGGAGGGGGGAGGAACACAGACAAAGATACAAACACACAGACAAAGAAACACAAAGAGGAGAAGAACACAGGTAACAACAAGATACAAAACACATCAAAGAAAAGAAAAAGCAGTAACTTGTAAGACAAATCACAGATACAAGACAATCAAAAAAACAAACATACAGACACACACACACACACAACACACCACACACACACACACACACACACACACACACACACTCAAGAATAAATGATATAGCCTACTACAGTTCAAGTCGAATAAGACTTGCCAAAGTTTGAACGAGAAAGGGGAAAAAGAAAGAAAGACGACATTCAAACTAAATGCAGAGTACAACTACAAGTAGATTTTAACTTCTTTGTAGAACACAGACAATATATATATATATATATATATATATAAGAGAGAGAGAGAGAGAGAGAGAAGAGACAGAAGCAGAGACAGAGACAGAGAGACAGACAGAAGAGATACTAGATAGATACATAGATAGAGCGAGAGAGAGACACAGAGAGAGAGAAGGAGCAAAAGAAGAAGAAGAAGAAGAAAATATAGATCTAGGTAAAAGAAAAGGAGAAAAGAGCAAACGAACGCTAAAAGTAGAAGACTAGATAGAAAGGAAATGGCAGAGAAAAGGATATCAACACCAACAGTTCAGTTAAAGCAAACGATATCTCAAACTCTTACCTGTCGCTGAAGACACTGCACCTGAAACCGGGAGACTGGCTGCTCCGCTCAAATTACAATCGAAAACCAAACGGGATCGCCACCAAGCCTGATCGAAAGATCGAGACAAATTGACTTCCAAAACTAACTTTGTCCCACCCTCAGTTCTGCTCGGTAGGTAGGTGGGTGTTCCAAAAACTTATGCCAAGCCCGCGTGACCTGCCTCCGATTCAAATTCAAACGAGCGAAAGTCGTGGAATACTTTCTGATTATTCAAAACATACCGGCCTGAACACTCACTATGTTTTGAAAACCTACGCCGCCGACACAGTGTCACAAGCAAGCAGTCAGGTTCCCCCTGTGTGCCACGTTGTCGTCTGCTCAACAACTCAGCGCGGTTTTTCTCCGTCTCTCCCGGTTTTAGGCTCGTTATGTTCAAGTGTGTGTGTGTGTGTGTGTGGGGTGTGCGTGTGTGTGATTCATGGTCAAACCTGTTCAGTTCCGTCTCCACCTACATGCATACAGGTTTGGTTTTTCTGCCGCGATCGAGCCAGCGAGATACAAGTGAGAGTTGAAATAACTATTTGCGTGTTCAAATGAAAAACACTCAGGTGAGCACATTGCCAAAACTTTACATGTATGCACGGGTCCGTTGACACAATAATGCCGGCATATTCTCCGAAAATGTATACATTGCCACGCTTGCGTGCTCGTGTGCATGATCTCACTCACTAACCCATGTAAATAATAATAATAATTACAATATTTATATAGCGCAAAATCTCGACAAAATCAAATCTAAGCGCTGAAACAGACACACACGCACGCACGCACGCACACACGCACGCACACACACACACGCGCACCACACACACACACACACACAACACACACACACACACACACACACACACACACACGCATGGCTATAAATGGGGAGAAAGAATAAAAGCAATAAAAGCAAGAATAAAAGCAATGGAAAATTATAGAGAGCATATCATATACAATTATATATTATAACAAAGTGATTCCCCCCCCCCCCCCCCCGAGCGGAGACAGGCTGCAGAGGGGGGTTGAGTGAGGTTAGGATTTTATGCAGAGGAGAAAAGGTGAGTTTTGAGAGCGGACTTGAAGGAGACAAAAGTAGGTTGCTGACGGACTGAGAGAGGAAGTTTGTTCCAGGAGAGTGGACCAGAAACAGAGAAGGCTCGTGGACCATAGGTTAGTGCGTGGAAAGCGAAAAGTCAGAGGATCGGAGGCAGAGCGGAGAGTACGTGAGGGAACATAGATCTCAAGTAGGCTTGACAGGTAATCGGGGGCTGCGTTATTGAGGCTTTTGTAGCACGTGGTGCCTAGTTTGTACTGTATGCGCTTTGATACAGGGAGCCAGTGAAGTTGTGCCAGGAGAGGAGATATGTGGTCAGCTTTTTTCTTTTTGAGTACAAGGCGTACAGCATTGTTTTGAATGCGCTGTAGGATGTGAATGGTGGAGGCAGGAAGACCAGACAGGAGTGAATTGCAATAGTCAATGCAAGACATTATGAAGGAGAGAACGAGTTTTGCAGTTGTTTCGACAGAGAGATACTTCCTGATCAGGCTTATACGATGGAGATGATAGTAGCAAGATCTGGCAGTTTGAGAAACAAAGTTGTTCATGGACAGGGTAGAGTCAATGCAGACACCAAGGTTTTTAGCTGAATCAGAAATTGGGACTGATGTGTTACATAATGGGAGAGAAAGAGGAGGCAGCTGAGAAAGTTTCTGACGGGTGCCAATGAGGATAGCTTCTGTCTTGTCGTCATTAAGCTGAAGTTTGTTGAACGTCATCCAGTTCTTAATGTCCGAGTAACACTCAGTGGTACGAGTCAAGAGGCGCTGTATATTATCAGGTGAGTCACTGTCTTGAAGTTGGGTGTAATCAGCATAGAAGTGTGTTTTCATAGAGTGGGAGTTGATGATGGTGGACAGGGGGGAGGTATAAAGAGTGAAAAGAACAGGGCCAAGGACAGATCCTTGTGGAACACCACAGGTCAGGCATGCAGGTTGAGAGTAAGTGCCATTGATGAGAACAGTTTGTTTTCTGTTTGATAAATATGAAGTGAACCAGGAGAGAGCAATGTCAGAGATGCCAAAAGTATGATGAAGTCTAGAAAGGAGAATACCATGGTCAATGGTATCGAAGGCTGCAGACAGATCAAGGAGTGTGAGGAGAGAGACTTTGCCAGTATCAATCACACGTGTGGAAGCACACACACACACACACACACACACACACACACACACACACACACACACACACACACACACACCACACACACACACACACACACACACACACACACACACACACACACACACACACACACACAACACACACACACACACACCTATTTTCTTCTTTTATTTATATTTTATTTGTTCTGCAAGTGCTCAAACAAACCCGTGACTATTGAGATGGTAGGATACTTGGATGCCATAAATTACAATTGCAGCGTATCAGTTAAGTTTATTGTAGATAGAAACAGAGGTCATTGAGATATTAATATATCATCGTTCATTTACACCATTACTTTTATAGTCACTTACGTTAGATCTGTGTTCCACAACCATTTCTCCGGTGCAATATTGCATGGAAAAAAACTTGTTTCTCAGGCTAACATTGGCAGAATTTGTTTGTCTTCGGTTTGTTGGTAGAGCGTTTGTTTTCGTTTAACTGTTATAGACTTTGTTTTTGGTCAATTGGTATGGAGTTTGCATATTTTCAGTCATTGTGTATAGTTTGTTTGGGTGTTTTCAATCACATGGTAGAGTTTGTTTGCTTTTTTTCAGTCAATACGTAGAATCTGCTTGCTCGTTTTCAGTCAGTCTAACATAGCTTATTTTCATCAGCCTAATATTTAGGCCTACAGACGTAAAAATTTTGACTTTAACAATTCTTCAACTCTTCTTCAAACTTGTTTTACATGAAAACGTTTTCAAAATGCAATATAATATGTCCCTTCCAAAAACAAACAAACAAACAAACAAAACAATAGTTATAAGCTCCCATTTTTAGGACCATCGTCTACTGTATACCGTCCTGTTTATTTATCTGCTTAACATACGCACAGAATATACGTATAACCGTCCATGCATACATCGGTATATACCTACATATACAATATGTACATATGTATGATCTTTTGTCATTCAATATTCAATACAACAAACATTTTATCCAAAACACTAGTCAATCGCACATATGCACACACACACACACACACACACACACACACACACACACACACACCACACACACTCTCTCTCTCTCTCTCTCTCTCACTCTCTCTTTCTCTTTCTCTCTCACACACACATACACACACACACACACAACACACACACACACACACACACACACACACACACACACACACACACACACACACACACATACACACACCATACTTACTACGAGAACACAAAACAGACTGAAAAAAAAGCAAGATAAAATTGTACTCACACAAGCACACACACACACACACACACACACACACACACACACACACACACACACACACACACACACACACACACACACACACACACACACACACACACACACACACACACACACACACACACACACGAGACACACACACACACACACACACACACACACACACACACACGTACACACACACACACATATATATATACACACACACATACACACACACAAACACACACACATATACAGACACACATACAGACACACACATACACACACACACACACATACAACACACACATTTAGTCACTAACAGAGAGAGAATTGTAAATAAATACAACAAATGATGATTATCGTTAATCATGGTCTGTTGATTTCTAGGAGCACACCAAGCTGTATTCACGACACGTCACAGACCTGAAAAGACTGGAGGTCACAGTTGATGAGTCTACCTCTCTTTCTCACGCACCGTTTAAAAAATCTTTAAACTGTTTAATAGACAGAATGACCCAGAAAACCAACGAGGCGAGGAAACATGCGCAGTTTGTGTCGCCAATGGTAGTGTTTAAAAAAAAAATGTTCATGTTTTCAATCGCAGGACTATTGCATTCTTACCTACTTGATTACGGAGGCTCTCTGTCTCTGTTTCTCTCTGTCTGTCTCTGTCTCTCAGTCTCTGTCTGTCTGTCTGTCTGTACGTATGTATATATGTATCTCTCTTTCTCTCTCTGTCTCTCTCTGTCTGTCTGTTTGTCTGTCTGTCTGTCTGTCTTCTTCTCTCTCTCTCTCTCCTCTCTCTCTCTCTCTCTCTCTCTCTCTCTCTTCTCTCTCTGTGTGTGTGTGTAAGTAGCCCATGGACATCAGTGAATAAGTCTGTCGTCAGTCAGAGTTGATCAGTAAACGAGTGAGGCAGTCAGCCAGTCTGTCCAGTCAAATAATTGATCAGTACGTTAACGAACGAATTAGTCAGTGCCACAGTTGATCAGTGAATGACTGGGTCACTCAGGCAATCAGACAGTTGATCAATGAATGAATTAATCAGCTCGTCAGTCGGAGAGTCAGTAAGTCATTTAATCAGTCAGTCAGTCAGACAGACAGACAGACAGTGGACCAGTGGATGTGTGGGCAGGTTCTATTGTTTTTATTTATTGTTTTTGTTGTTTAAAGCCCAGCCGACTGCATAGAGCCATGTCAGGGCTATAACCGTTTCAAAGCACACACAAAACTTCAACAAGGGAGGGTGGGGGGAGAGAAAAGAAAATTAAGTACATATATCAATGCATTCGCGCACATAATCTAAGGAGATGCCCCTCGCGTTGACCACTCCATCCAATTTATCGCACAAGGGATTTAAAATACACAACTGAATACAAATTTAAACATACCTAAGTGCACAAAAATACATATAAAACTGGACATAAATTACCTAAAATTGCTTCCGCATACCTCACTGCCCTAGAGTCAAAAATGCACTTAAGTACATGTACTCAATTATCAATCCTAAAAAAAAAAAGTACGTAAATTACACGTAAGACTTTATTGAACACGTACAGGTGAATGGACCAGCAAGGCAGAAAATGATAGAAAGAAATTACAGAAGGCAAAGGAACAAGCAGAAACAAAGAAAGAGAGTGACAGAAAAGAGGCAATTTCTAGTACAGAATTTCCTCTGGGGACACTATTTATACTGAAAGAACCCCGGGCATCTCCACGGGAAGTGGGTGGGTGGGTGAGTAGACAAATAAAAGCTAAAGGTAGTTCCCTAATCATAAACAGGATTCTAGGGGAGTGAGGTGGTAGAGACTCACTACTCTATAGTCAGGTATTTGAGGGTGACTCTCACCCCTTTCCGTGGTTCTTTATCTTCCCCAACCGTGCACAGGATTAGCTACCCACTGACTGCTGGGTGGACTGGAGGCTACGTGCTTTAACTTTCCCGACCCTGTGCTGTCAGAATGGAGGGTGGGAGCTCTACCGCTACGCCAACAGGCTTCTTGTGGGTGGTTTTAACCCTTTGATTCCTGCACCCTATCCACCAACTGCAAAAACTTAACCCTTTGACCCCCTCACCCTATCCACCAGCTTCCTGCAGGAAGCTTTTTCATTTCATTTTATATTGCTTATAGCCCAGCCGACTACTAGAACCATATCAGGGCTAACACCACGTCAAAAACGACAACCAGGTTAAGATAAAAGACAACAGTTAAAAACACGCTCACCGTTAACCTTGCAAGTCTAAAATGCTGGCAAAGAAAAACAGCTGTGAAATCAATCAGGTGAAATCCATCGATCTCTTGTAAAAACTGGGAAGAGGTTCTTTAAGGAGTCCGCCGTGTGGTACTTTTGTCTCACATCGTAGAAGTCCCAGCAATCAAGGAGGAGGTGTCTGATGCTCAACAGCTCGTCACGTGGTATACACCATGGAGCTTCTTCATGCTGCAGGTAGCTGGTGGATAGGATAAGGAAAATCAAAGGGTTAAGTTTTTGGTTTGCTGGCATGGCTGACAATGCAGGAAGCTGGTGGACAGGGTGCGGGAGTCAAAGGGTTAAATATCGCAGCTTTTAACTGGTTAAGCAATAGATCCACGGGAAAAATACATGCACATCACCTGGTTGCTTAAAATCGAAAGATGGCACGCTTATCATGAAAAAATATATAATACTGGACAGATGGGGAGAGTACATTAAAGACCTTTTTGAGGATGACAGAAACGAAGAACACATTATAAAAAAGAACTTTGAAGGACCACCAATAATGAAAGATGAAGTTAGAGCAGCACTGAAAAAGATGAAACCAGGAAAAGCCCCAGGACCAGACAACATTACTACAGAGATAATTGAAGCCCTGGAGGAATTTGGCATAGAAAAAATAAGTCCTCCTAAATGAAATTTATGACAGTGGAAAAATCCCCAAAGATATGTCAAAATCAATTTTCATTGCACTTCCAAAGAAGACAGGGGCTATAGAATGCGAACTCCATCGGACAATCAGTTTGATGAGTCATGTAACAAAAATCCTGTTAAGAATAATCTTGATGAGGACAAGGAATAGAATCAAAAGAGAAATAGCAGATGAACAGTGTGGATTTGTGGAAGGGAAAGGAACTATTAATGCCATATACATCCTAAGAACTATCATAAAGAGGTCAATTGAGATGAATAAGTATTTGTATGTATGCTTCGTTGACTATACCAAGGCTTTCGATCGGGTAAGACATGAAGAATTGATCAACCAACTGGAGAGACTCAATGTTGATGGAAAAGATCTACAAATAATCAGGAATATGTACTGAGAACAAACAGCTGCAATGAGAATAGAAAACAATATAAGCTCTTTCCAAAACATCAAAAGAGGAGTCAGACAGGGTTGTATTTTGTCACCAGATCTGTTTTCACTATACAGCGAAAACATCATGAGAAACCTAGAAGAAGACCCTGGATTAAAGGTTGGAGGGAAAATGATAAACAACATTCGGTACGCAGATGACACCGTGCTAATTGCAGAAAATGAAAGGGACCTACAAAACCTTGTGAATATACTAGAAATAGAAAGCAAAGGTAAGGGGTTGGAACTAAACAGCAGGAAGACTGAAGTCATGGTGATCAGTAAAAAACATGAAATCCCCTCATGCAAAATAACAGCAAATGGCACAACCTTGACACAGGTTAATAAGTTCAAATACCTGGGAACGGTCATTTCATCAGATGCAGATGCACATCGGAAATAGCTGGCAGAATCGGCCAAGCCAAAACAGCATTCAAGAAGATGACAAGCATTCTTCCAACAAATGCCTATCAATTAACATCAGAAAGAGAGTCCTTGAATGTTATATAGAACTAATACTGTTGTACGGATGCGAGGCGTGGACAGTCAGCAAGCAAAGCCAGAGCAAGATTGAGGCAGCCGAGATGTGGTTTCTCAGAAGTATTTTGAGAGTTCCATGGACAGCAATGAAAACAAACGAGACAGGAGGCAGACACAAGTAGATCATTCATAAGCAAGATTAGGAAAAGAAAGCAACATTTATAGGCCATTTTATGAGGAAGGGGGATTTGGAGCACCTGGTCACAACGGGAAATCTGGAGGGAAAGAGAGCACCAGGTAGACCCAGGGAGAGAATGCTGGACGAACTTGCAGAGTGGCTGGTGATGAAGAGGGTGGGGGAGATGCTTGGGGCAACGAGAGATAGAGATGGATGGAAGTCCATGGTCGCCAACGCCATGCGGCAGGGCACCTGAGGATGATGATGAAGCAATAGATCAGTAGATCACATTAATAAACATAAGCAACAACAGATGGTCTTTGTTTGATTTAAATATCCATTACAGTCTTTATTCAGTTCATTTGTTTATTTGCTTATGCATCTTTTTTTTCACCAGACTCCTAGGCTTATATTGTTTTTGCTGCACTATTCATACATTGTGTGTTTGTCTGTGGTGCGGGAAAGAGAGTAGTGTGAGAGTGTAATAATAAATTGTGTGCTCCTTATCTTGTATGTTCACGAGGAAATTGGGCATTATGATGGTTGGTACAGTTGGGAGGAAAAACCTAATTTTTTATGTTGACAGAGTTAACCAAAACATATTGTTGAGAATTACTATTCAGAGTCACAGTATATTGTACACGATCTTGTGTGAATGGTGCATCAGCTGAAATACTCTTGTGCAATTCCTTGATTGTCAGAGAAACGAACTTTTTTTATATATTTTTTTTTTGTGCAAGGGGCAAAATCTGTAATGGTCAAGCCATGCTAAAATTTTTTTATTTTTTTTGTTTCTTTTCTTAAGACAGTGACTCCATTTCCATAAACAACAACACTGCCATGTGATGGGAAAAGATCCCAAACGTATGTGGCTATGAGCTTGCGCATAAACCCAACACGCTAGTAAGATTTTGAAGTTCTACACAATTCACGGATTTTGTGTATTATTGTCTGTCCATATCAGAAAATGAAGCAATGTACTCGTAAAATTTTCCCCTTTCAAAAAGTAACCACAGATGATCCCAGATTAAACAATATCCTCTTTATTTAAAGAAACCGTACTCAAACCAAGACAAAAGGTATGATTACAAGATAACAAGACAAAGGTATGATTACAAGATAACAAGACAAAAGGTATGATTACAAGATAACAAGACAAAAGGTATGATTACAAGATAACAAGACAGAAGGTATGATTACAAGATAACAAGACAGAAGGTATGATTACAAGATAACAAGACAAAAGGAATGACTACAAGATAACAAGACAGAAGGTATGATTACAAGATAACAAGACAAAAGGTATGAAGATAACAAGACAAAAGGTATGATTACAAGATAACAAGACAGAAGGTATGACTACAAGATAGCAAGACAAAAGGTATGAAGATAACAAGACAGAAGGTATGACTACAAGATAACAAGACAAAAGGTATGACTACAAGATAACAAGACAAAAGGTATGACTACAAGATAACAAGACAAAAGGTATGACTACAAGATAACAAGACAGAAGGTATGACTACAAGATAACAAGACAAAAGGTATGACTACAAGATAACAAGACAAAAGGTGTGAAGATAACAAGACAAAAGGTATGACTACAAGATAACAAGACAAAAGGTATGACTACAAGATAACAAGACAAAAGGTATGAAGATAACAAGACAGAAGGTATGACTACAAGATAACAAGACAAAAGGTATGACTACAAGATAACAAGACAAAAGGCACGACTACAAGATAACAAGACAAAAGGTATGATTACAAGATAACAAGACAAAAGGTATGACTACAAGATAACAAGACAAAAGGTATGACTACAAGATAACAAGACAAAAGGTATGACTACAAGATAACAAGACAAAAGGTATGACTACAAGATAACAAGACAAAAGGTATGACTACAAGATAACAAGACAAAAGGTATGACTACAAGATAACAAGACAAAAGGTATGACTACAAGATAACAAGACAAAAGGTATGACTACAAGATAACAAGACAAAAGGTATGATTACAAGATAACAAGACAAAAGGTATGACTACAAGATAACAAGACAAAAGGTATGACTACAAGATAACAAGACAAAAGGTATGACTACAAGATAACAAGACAAAAGGCATGATTACAAGATAACAAGACAGAAGGTATGACTACAAGATAACAAGACAAAAGGTATGAAGATAACAAGACAAAAGGTATGACTACAAGATAACAAGACAAAAGGTATGATTACAAGATAACAAGACAAAAGGTATGACTACAAGATAACAAGACAAAAGGCACGACTACCAGATAACAAGACAAAAGGTATGATTACAAGATAACAAGACAAAAGGTATGAAGATAACAAGACAAAAGGCACGACTACCAGATTACAAGACAGAAGGTATGATTACAAGACAACAAGACAAAAGGTATGATTACAAGATAATAAGACAAAAGGTATGACTACAAGATAACAAGACAAAAGGCATGACTACAAGATAACAAGACAAAAGGTATGATTACAAGATAACAAGACAAAAGGTATGAAGATAACAAGACAAAAGGTATGATTACAAGATAACAAGACAAAAGGTATGACTACAAGATAACAAGACAAAAGGTATGATTACAAGATAACAAGACAAAAGGTATGACTACAAGATAACAAGACAAAAAGGTATGACTACAAGATAACAAGACAAAAGGTATGATTACAAGATAACAAGACAAAAGGTATGATTACAAGATAACAAGACAAAAGGTATGATTACAAGATAACAAGACAAAAGGTATGACTACAAGATAACAAGACAAAAGGCATGACTACAAGATAACAAGACAAAAGGTATGACTACAAGATAACAAGACAAAAGGTATGACTACAAGATAACAAGACAAAAGGTATGACTACAAGATAACAAGACAAAAGGTATGACTACAAGATAACAAGACAAAAGGTATGACTACAAGATAGCAAGACAAAAGGTATGACTACAAGATAACAAGACAAAAGGTATGAAGATAACAAGACAAAAGGTATGACTACAAGATAACAAGACAAAAGGTATGATTACAAGATAACAAGACAAAAGGTATGACTACAAGATAACAAGACAAAAGGTATGAAGATAACAAGACAAAAGGTATGACTACAAGATAACAAGACAAAAGGTATGACTACAAGATAACAAGACTAAAGGTATGACTACAAGATAACAAGACAAAAGGTATGACTACAAGATACAAGACAAAAGGCATGACTACAAGATAACAAGACAAAAGGTATGATTACAAGATAACAAGACAAAAGGTATGAAGATAACAAGACAAAAGGTATGACTACAAGATAACAAGACAAAAGGTATGACTACAAGATAACAAGACAAAAGGTATGACTACAAGATAACAAGACAAAAGGTATGACTACAAGATAACAAGACAAAAGGCATGACTACAAGATAACAAGACAAAAGGTATGATTACAAGATAACAAGACAAAAGGTATGAAGATAACAAGACAAAAGGTATGACTACAAGATAACAAGACAAAAGGTATGAAGATAACAAGACAAAAGGTATGACTACAAGATAACAAGACAAAAGGTATGACTACAAGATAACAAGACAAAAGGTATGACTACAAGATAACAAGACAAAAGGTATGACTACAAGATAACAAGACAAAAGGTATGACTACAAGATAACAAGACAAAAAGGTATGACTACAAGATAACAAGACAAAAGGTATGACTACAAGATAACAAGACAAAAGGTATGAAGATAACAAGACAAAAGGTATGATTACAAGATAACAAGACAAAAGGTATGATTACAAGATAACAAGACAAAAGGTATGACTACAAGATAACAAGACAAAAGGTATGACTACAAGTTAACAAGACAAAAGGTATGACTACAAGATAACAAGACAAAAGGCACGACTACAAGATAACAAGACAAAAGGTATGACTACAAGATAACAAGACAAAAGGTATGATTACAAGATAACAAGACAAAAGGTATGACTACAAGATAACAAGACAAAAGGTATGAAGATAACAAGACAAAAGGTATGACTACAAGATAACAAGACAAAAGGTATGAAGATAATAAGACAAAAGGTATGACTACAAGATAACAAGACAAAAGGTATGACTACAAGATAACAAGACAAAAAGTATGACTAGGTAGAAAGAAACTCTAGGGAGAGCTAGACAACAGAAGGTCTTCAGAGAAGTAACCCCCTTTAGACAAGTGTTTCGGCCCTGAATTCCTTACACTCTCGGGGGGCCGGGCCACATCCAGGTCATGACTCCTGGATGCCCTTCTGCTGTTGTCTTTTTTTTTTTTTTTTTTTTTCCCACGCCGGGGATCGAACCTGGGCGATTCTGCGCTTCAGAACTGCGGTACGCGGTTTTACCAATGTGCTAACGGGGCACACATCATCTGTAGGGAATTTAATCCTTATGAAGTTCACTTTTTTGGTTCCTCCTTGCCCAGATCCAGCTTGAGCTCCTTTCTGCTGCCTCTGCCATCGCTTTAAGGGCTCTAGTCCTCTTCTTCCCAGAAATGGCGAGTTGTTTCATGAGATCATAAGCGGAGGTGCCCACAAACCCTCTTGCCCCGACCTCTATGGCGAAGATTTTGACCCGCAGACCTGCTTTCTTCAGGGTGCTGGCAAGACCGGCGTATTTTTCGGTCTTGTAGATATGTGCTTCTTCCATTCTGCTTTCGTATGGCACAGTGAGTTCTATCAGAATCACTTGTTTCGAGGAGTCAGAGTGGAGAGCGATGTCTGGTCTCATGCCTGTCTTGCTGATGACATCTGGGTAATTTCTCCACTCTGGGAGGTCTGCTGTACACTCCCAGTCGACTGCTCCATCCAGAAGACCCTTTGGCAATGTGCTGGTTGTCATAGCCCTTTCGGGCCAGACCTGTTTCCCTCCTGCTTTGTAGAACGTTGTCATAGCAATTGGTGCGTTTGGGGTCATGGTTTTTTCGCTAACCACATCTGTGATCACTTTCAGAACTTGGTTGTGCCTCCATGTATACCTTCCTTGGGCTAGCGCTACTTTGCAAGAGCTTAGGACATGTTCCACTGTTTGTTTCTTCTGACAGAGCGGACATGCTGGGTCGTCTGCTTTCCCCCATTTCACTAAGTTTGCATTCGAGGGGAGCAGGTCATATACAGATCTGAGGAGGAAGCTTATCCTTAGAGGAGCCATGTGCCACATATCGTTCCAGCTGAGACTTCTTTGGAGTGCACTGTCCCATGTTGTCCATTGCCCCTGTTGACCTTGCTGGACTGCCTTCTGCACTCTTTTGACATCTTCTTCTTCCTTCAACTCCTGTATGATCATGTCTCTTTTTTCCTTCCCTTTGGCTTTGGACCACCACTGCATTTTTGTTGCTCCCAGTCCCTGTCTGTTGGTTTGCGTGTGTCCAATTATTTCTTTGATGCTGAGGTTTCTCTTGGCATTGTTTACAGCCTCTTGGACTTTCCACTTTCTGCCAGTTCTCAGCTTTGGATGAACTGCTCTCACGATATTGTCCTCCGATTCCTCCAGCATGCTCAACAGTCTTGCTTTTCCAACTTTGTATTCCTCCACTATGGATTTCAGAGGTAGCTTCAGCATTGCTTGACGACAGTAGAATGCAACATCAGTGAGACCAGGTGGGACACCGAGCCATTTTCTTGTGTATTTGTTGATTTTGGCTTCCATTGCTTCGACTGTGCTGGTGCAAATGTCATAGATTAGCAGTGGCCACAGCAGCTTTGGTATCAGCATGAACTGTAGACACCAGACTTTGTATTTGCCTGGCAGTCCGCAGTTATCTATTTTCTTCAGGCCTTCTTCTGCTGTTTGCTTGGTTTCACATCCCCTTTGTGTGTCTTTCAGGGAGTCATCATACCATCTTCCGAGACTTTTTACTGGCTCTTCTGTGACAGTGGGGATGGCTTGGTTGGCTACCATGAATTTGACTGAATCTGCCACTTTTCCTTTTCGCAGTGAGAGACTTCGGGATTTCTTAGGTTTGAACCTCATTCTTGAAGAGGCCACCAGCTCATCCAGCTGCTTTAAGATTTGGTGTGTCTCTTCCTCATCCGTGGACAAGACTGTTGTGTCATCCATGAAAGCTTTCAGAGGAGGCATCTGGTATCCATCTCCCAGATTCACTGGACCTGAACTCTTCATTGCAGCTTTCAAGATGACTTCCATTGCCAACACGAACAGTATGGGAGAGATTGCACAGCCCATTGCAATGCCCACCTCTAGGTCTATCCAGTCCGTGGTGTATTCTTTGGTAGAGAACCGCATTGAGAACCCTTGGAAATACTTCCTCAGCATTGTTCGGATGTTTTCTGGGATGTGATACATTTCAAGAGCCAGCTGGATCATATCGTGTGGAACTGATCCATATGCATTCGCCAGATCAAGCCAAACTACGTCAATGTCTCTCTTCTCTGTTCTTGCTTTTTGGATGGCATCCCAAATCAACGTGGCATGTTCCAAGCATCCAGGCATTCCTGGTATGCCTCCCTTTTGGACTGACATATCCAGATACTTGTTTTCAGTCAGGTATTTTGTCAATCTTGCTGCCATAACAGAGAAGAAGATTTTCCCCTCGACGTTCAGAAGTGATATTGGCCTGAACTGATTGATGCTGCTGGAGTTCTGCTCCTTCGGAATGTACACTCCTTCAGCTCTCATCCATTGGTCGCTGATCTTCTGGTTCCTCCATGCTGATCGAATCATCTTGTGGAGCCACTCGAGCACTTTTGGGCATTTCTTGTAGAGCAGGTATGGTATTCCGTTTGGTCCAGGTGCTGACTTGGCTCTGGCTTTCTTTACTACGTTCTTCACTTCATCCAGTGTTGGTGGTTTGTTATTGAATTTTCCTTCTGGCACTGCAGGCCAAACCAGATTTTGGATTTCAAGTGGTGCCTCGCGCTGAGAATCGGAATATGTTTCCCTGAGATGCTGCTCTAGGGTTTCCTTGCCCACTGTGAGAGTCCCTGATTTGGGTTGTTCAAACAGCTTTCTTGCAAAGTCAAAGGGATCTTTGAAGAAACGATCTTGAGTCTTCTTCTTTTTGCTCTTTCTTCGCCTTGCTGATTCCACTTTGCTGAGAGCATTGTGTTTGGCCTTCAGATCTTTCCAGAGTTCCAGGAGCCCTTGCTTCTCGAATTCTGAGGCAGTTTTCATTCGCTTTTTAAGCTTCCTTTTCTCCCTCCGGATGCTCTCCATCTGTTGCTGTCTTCTGGATTTCTGGGGAGGCGTTTTTGTCTTTGGCTGCTTCACTCCATAAGTGTCCCTGCAGATAGAGTATATGATGTCTCCGTATGTGTCAAGTTTGTGTTCCAGCGTACTGTTCCCTATTAGCGCATTCAGCTTAAGGACAAGTTCCTCATCTAATTTCTCCCATTGTTCTTTTGCACCGGCAGGCGGCAAATTGAGTTTTCCACGTTTGGCGTTAAGAGCTTGTGACTACAAGATAACAAGACAAAAGGTATGATTACAAGATAACAAGACAAAAGGCATGATTACAAGATAACAAGACAAACAATCACTTCCGTATGGGTACACAGAGTTTAGGATCTATTAGAGGATAGAGCCAGACACAGGTATGGTTCCCTACTTCACGAATGACTGCAGTCTTTGATGTACCACAGTCTGTGACAGGGTTCTGTACCACTGGAAGTCCACCCACTGAGTGAAGTAAGTGATTTTGTAGCCATGCAGCAATAATGCCGCTATAATCTCTTTCATGCACAAAGGTCCTACATCCGTATCTCCAGACGGTTATCGGAGATCTTCGTCGTTATCGAGGGTTCGGTCACCCGTCACATACAGTACAGAGGTCTGTTCAGAAAAGAGCTACAGTTCCCGCTTTCTGATCTCACTGCTTGGGTTCAGGCCTCATCATCATCATCATCATCATCATCATCATCATCATCATTATGTGCCCTGCCGCATGGCGTTGGCGATCATGGCCCTTCATACGAATCTATTCCTTGTCGCTGCAAGTACTTCTCCCACCCTCTCTGTCCTCAGCCATCCTGCACGTCCGTCCAATATTTTCTCCCTGGGTCTACCTGGTGTTCTCTTTCCCTCCAGCTTTCCTTTTGTGATTAGATGCTCTAATTTCTCTTGCCTCATGAAATGTCCTATAAATGTTTCTTGACTTTTCCTAATCTTCTTCATTAAAGTTCTTTTTGTGTTTGCCTCTTTCAATGCTTTTTGTTTTCTTATCCATGGAACTCTTAACATTCTTCTTAGAAACTACATTTCAGCTGCTTCAATCTTGTTCTGACTTTGCGTGTTGACTGTCAAGCTTCACATCCGTACAACAGTATTGGTTCTATATAACATTCAAGAACTCTCTTCATGATATCAATTGATAGGCATTTGTTGGTAAGAACGCTTTTCATTTTCTTGAATGCTGTTTTAGCTTGGCCGATTCTGCTGGCTATTTCTAATGTGCATCTGCCGTCTGGTGAGAAAACTGTTCCCAGACATTTAAGCTTATCAATTTGTCTCAATGTTGCGTCATTTGTTGTTATTTTGCATGAGGGGATTTCTTTTCTTTCTTTTTTTTTTTTCTTTTCTTTTAACTGATTGCCATGACTTCAGTCTTTTTGCAATTTAGCACCAGCCCTTTATTTCTGCTTTCTATTCCTCTCATATTCGCAAGATTTTGCAGGTCTTTTTTTTATTTTCTGCAGTTAGGATGGTGTCATCTGCGTAACGAAGATTGTTTAAGATTTTTCTCTCCAAATTTATCCCAGGGTATACTTCTAGGTTTTTCATCATGGTTTCGCTGTAAAGTGAAAACATCTGGTAATAGAACACATCCCTGCCTAACCCCACCTTTGATATTTTGAAAAGAGCTTATATCATTTTCTACTCTCGTTGTTGATGTTTGTTTCCAAACATATTCCTTATTATTCTTATATCCTTTCCATCAATATTGAGCTTTTTTAGTTGGCTGATCAATTCTTCGTGTATTACCTGATCAAAAGCCTTGATATAATCAACAAATCATAAATTTTAATTCATTGATTTTTTTTATAAGAATTATATATATACATATATGTACATATGTATATATATATATATATATATATATATATTACATACATATATGCATATATATACATATATATACATATATGTATGTATGTGTGTATATATGTATGTATGTATGTATGCATGTGTACGCGCGTGCGCACATGCGTGTGTGTAATGTGTGTGAGTGTGTGTGTGTGTATGTGTGTGTGTGTGTGTGTGTGTGTGTGTATGTGTGTGTGTGTGTGTGTGTGTGTGGATGTGTGTGTGCGTGTGTTCGTCCGCTTTCCACAACGTTACAGGTATGTATAAATAAGGTGATGTACAAATCGATTTAGTATATCAGTGGTCAGTAAGAAAGTTGGTGAAGTGATTTTTTTTTCGTCCCATTTTCTGCGCCAGTTTAATGGCCACAGAAGCTGAAACAGTTTTTATTATGCGATGATAATGATGTCGATGTGGATGATAGTCATGATGCTTTGGAGTTCCATCTACGATTGAGACTGCGTGACAGGGTTGTACGCTACGCTTACTATCATAATATATTCTGGCGTCAACCAGGCCCGAGAGATACAGACACCTGCGATGTTGGTCAGAAGATTTGAGCAACACCCTCAATGACGCATCCGCGAAGTGGATGAGACTCGACTGTGTGGTTCCAGTCTTCCCAGTGAGCCCATAGCACGCCCAACTCTGGGTAGGAGCCGGTTAGAGCCGAAAAATCCCACAATGGTTTTTGAAGGTACTGATGGGGATTTGAACCTACAACCTTCCAGTCGGTAGTCCATGGCGTTAACCACTACACCACGGCGACTGGTTGGTCAAGTGAGTTGGTTGGATACGTCAGTCGGTCTGTTATCCAGAAGAAAGAAAAGAGAGAGAGGGGGGGGGGGGGGGGAGGGGAGAGGGAGAGAGAGAGAGGGAGGGAGAGAGAGAGGGAGAGAGAGACACACAGCGACAGAGACAGAGAGAGAGTGAGTGAGAAAGAGAGAGACAGAGACAGAGACAGAGCGAGTGGCTGTTTTAAACATACCTTTCGTTAGGACTGAACAATATATGCGAATAGCAATAGATTCCATTGATGGAATGTATAATAAATCGATTTAAGCCAAAACATGCTGGCTCTGTGTGTGTGTGTGTGTGTGTGTGTGTGTGTGTGTGTGTGTGTGTGTGTGTGTGTGTGTGTGTGTGTGTGTGTGTGTGTGTGTGTGCTTGTGTGTGTGTGTGTGTGTGTGTGTGTGTGTGTGTGTGTGTGTGTACATTTTTCTTTCTTTCTTTCTTTCTTTTTTCTTCTTTTCTTCTTTTTTTTTTTTTTTTTTTTCATTTTTGGTGCTCCATTTTCAGTATCGCTCCTGTGTTTCTCACCCCCTATGCCTGTCATTTCGGATCTCCAGCACACCTCCGAACCCACCGAAACTGATGTCCCTACGAGGGCAAGGCATGACTGGCTACATATCAGAATCCGGAACAATTGTTCACAGTGCTTTGATGATGAGGATAGAGATGACAGTGATGATGCTACGGAGTTTATTTCAGGTTGAGGTAGTGTGACGGAACAGTACTTTACACTTGCTGTTATACCGATACCGTAAATGTTAGTGGGACTTATACCACTTTCTGATTCTACTTGTCTTCAATTCTTTCTCTGTCTCTTTCTCTCTGTCTTTGTCTCTTTTTGTCTCTTTCTCTCCCTCTCCCCCCCCCCCCTCTCTCTCTCCTCTCCTCTCTCTCTGTCTCTGTTTCTCTCACTCTCTATTTCTCAGTATGTGTAGGTGTCCTTATTATAGATTTATCTGTAAGCAACCGAGACAATCATTCCTGGCATCGTTTCAGACGCTGGATTACTGTGGTGTCAGCACCAAGGGATGATGATTAATTTGGTTTGCCATTGTTCAATCCATACAGTGGTATAGCCATTCTCCAGGAACGTTATTGTTATCGTATAAGCTTGATCAGGAAGTATCTCTCTGTGGAAACAACTGCAAAACTCGTTCTCTCCTTCATAATGTCTCGCATTGACTATTGCAATTCACTCCTGTCTGGTCTTCCTGCCTCCACCATTCACATTCTACAGCGCATTCAAAACAATGCTGCACGCCTTGTACTCAAAAAGAAAAAAGCTGACCACATATCTCCTCTCCTGGCACAACTTCACTGGCTCCCTGTATCAAAGCGCATACAGTACAAACTAGACACCATGTGCTACAAAAGCCTCAATAACGCAGCCCCCGATTACCTGTCAAGCCTACTTGAGATCTATATTCCCTCACGTACCCTCCGCTCTGCCTCCGATCCTCTGACTTTTCGCTTTCCACGCTCCAAGCTCAATACCTATGGTCCACGAGCCTTCTCTGTTTCTGGTCCACTTTCCTGGAACAAACTTCCTCTCTCTGTCCGTCAGCAACTTACTTTTGTCTCCTTCAAGTCCGCTCTCAAAACTCACCTTTTCTCCTCTGCATAAAATCCTGACCTCAGTCATCCCCCTTCTGTAGCCTGTCTCCACTCGGAGGGGAATCACATTGTAATATATAATTGTATATAATATGCTCTCTATAATTTTCCATTGCTTTTATTCTTTTTCCCCATTTATAGCCATGTGTAAGTGTGTGTGTGCGTGTGTGTGCGCGCGTGCGTAAGTGTATGTTCAGCGCTTAGATTTGATTTTTATCGAGATTTTGCGCTATATAAATATTGTAATTATTATTAATTATTATTATTGTTGTTTAAAGCCCAGCCGACTGAGCAGAGCCATATCAGGGCTATAACCAGTTCAAAACATACAAAACTTCAACAGGGTGGAAAAAAACAAAAGAAAATTAAGAACACATATCAATGCATTCGCACACATAATTTAAGGACATGACCCCGGCGTTGGCCACTCCGTCCAATTCATCGCACAGGGGAGTTAAAAAAAAAGACACCTGAATACAAATTTAAGCACATCTAAGGACACCAAAACGTACATCAAACTGATATAAATTACCTAAAATTGTTTCCACATACTTCACCTCTCTAGAGCCAAAAATTGCCTAAATACATATACCCAATTATAAATCCTAAGAAAAAGTACGTAAGACTTTATCGAACACATACAGGTGAATGGACCAGCAAGGCAGAAAATGACAGAAAGCAAAGGAACAAGGCAGAAACAAAGAAAGAGAGTGACAGAAAAGAGGAAAGTTTTAGCACAGAATTTCCAAAAGGTGGGTATATTATTTATACTGAAAGTGCCCCCGGCATCCCCACGGGGGGAGAGCCCCCAGCATCCCTACGGGGGGGGGGGGGGGTGTCTGTCCAGAAACGTACTGTCCATACAAACTAGACAGACTCTTAAAAAAGAAATACCCCTCCCCCAAAACATGGCAAACAAACGCAAACAAATAAACATACACACATATACACAGACACAAAAACACAAACACAAAACAAAACCGGGAGAAACAAAACAAAACTTATATTCTTGTGTTAGTAACAATTTCTACATTATCCAAAACAAGTGTGACTGCCCGTGTTCATGCAAACAGGAACCACAAAAAACACGAAAGAAGAACGCGTATTTAATACAACAAGACAAGACAGGCGCAAAATTTTCGGTCAGCTGGCCTTTGTCAAGCGTAAGATTACAAATCCACGACCAAGCAGCAGGGAAGTTTCAGTCTTTTTCTCCTAATTTTTATATCTGGTGTTTGTTTGTTTGGAATCTTACGCTTGACAAAGGCCAGTTGGCCGAAAATTTGTGCCTGTCTCGTCTTGTTGTATTAAATACGCGTTCTTATCCTTCTTTCGTGTGTTTTTTTCTTTTCTGGTTCCTATTTACTACATTGTCAGACATAAAATGATATCTCACACTGTCTCACACACAGAAAATATCTTACTCTTTATGTTCAATCGGTATGACTAACTTCTTTCCAAGCATTGGCACTATCTGCACATTCAGAAGAAAACAAAACAAAACAAAACAAAAAAGCACTATTCAGGATGGCGCCGCACCCTAACAGCATTGTGTCTACAATCAGATAAAGACTGATCGTTTCAAAAGAGCGGAAATCCCGCACGAAGGCTGTGAGCGAGCAGTGTACATACAGTGTAGGCTGGCGGTGCATTGTATTGTGGAGACCCACTTGAACATCTGGCGTGGGTGTTTTCAAGGTGAGTCACAGTGAAGGTCAATGATAAACCTGTACGCAGACTGCGAGCGCATGCACAGTTTATGTAGGTACGTATATTGCAAACACACACACACACATACACACACACACACACACAAACGCGCGCGCGCCACACCCGTACACACATACACACACCACCACCACCATCACCACCACCACCACTACCACCACCACCACCAACCACCACCACCACCACCACAACCACACTACCAACAACAACAATGACAACCAAACACAAATACAAACAGAAGCGTACACAGACACACAGAGCAGACAAATAGACAAACATAAGCATACATACATGCACACATACGCACGCACGCACGCACACCTACACACACACCTATACATACAGAGAAAGTAAGCATGAGAGAAACAGACTGACTGACAGAGACAGACACAGAGTGAGAGGTAGAGAGAGAGAGAGATTGAGTGAGAAAGAGAGAGAGAGCGAGAGAGAAAGAGAGAGAGAGAGAGTGTGTGTGTGTGTGTGTGTGTGTGTGTGTGAGAGAGAGAGAGAGAGAGAGAGAGAGAGAGAGAGAAAATGAAAAATGTAATCAAGGATTTATGTAGACTGATAACAATGATACCAATAATGCTCCTAGTACTTCTACTACTGCTTCTACTGATCATTATAACAACAACAAAATAATAATAATAATGATAATGATAACAACAACAACAACAACAACAATAACAATAACAATAACAATAACAACAACAACAACACAACAACAACGATGATGATGATGATGATGATAGTAACAATAATATTAATATGCTCTAGTAGAGTTTAGGATGGTAAAGTGAAGCTGGGCATTGCTTGTTGTTTTGTAGGCTACAAGTACACGATTGAAGACGAGTAGTGCCAGAAAGTTTCGAAACAAGACAAGGGAATGAATCGTGTGCAGACTAATAACAAAATATGGACGAAGATTAACTCCCATTAACCGGTCGTTTGCCTCTACACATACACACGCACACACGCACGCACGCACCACACACACACACACACACACACACACACACACACACACACACACACACATGCACACACAAACACACAGACACCATACACACACACGACTCTCTCTCTCTCTCTCTCTCTCTCTCTCTCTCTCTGTATACATATATAATCTATGAAATAGATTTCCGTAAGACATTTAAACAACTAGCCATTTGGTCATGAATTACCATTCCACCTGTTCTTGTTGTTGTTACTGTTGTTTGTTATGCTTACTTTTTTTTTATTCTTCTTCTGTGTTTGTTTATTTATAATATTTTTTTTAATTTTTTTTTATTTCAAATCTTATTTTCATTTAAGCATTTTGCTTTGCATTCTTCTATGTGTGTAAAACAGTAATGACAAACTGCTAGACGGGTCCTATCGTACATAATGTTGTTATAACTAATAAATTGTTTTCAAATTTCTTCCTGTCTTTCTGTTTGTCTTTCTTCTCCGTGTGAATTTTAACATTTATACTGCTGGAAGTCACATTTTGTATTATTCTAATGTTTTCATATTGTTACAACATCTTTGTATATATTAGTCAGTCAGTCAGTCAGTCAGTCAGTCAGTTAGTTAGTTAGTCAGTTAGTTAGTTAGTTAGTTAGTTAGTTAGTTAGTCACTTCGTCAGTTAGTTAGTTAGTCAGTTAGTTAGACAGTCAGTCATTTATTTACTTACAGGCTGCTTTACGAGAGCAGGACATACGGGATCACAGGATCTGGGGCAAGTGTTCGCAATATTTGATGTGTCACGAGAATGGGCATTATAGTAATGATGGAAGCTGGTGGATAGGGTGAGGGAGTCAAAGGGTTAACTTTTTGATTTGCTAGCATGGCTGGCAATGCAGGATGCTGGTGAACAGAGTGCGGGAGTCAAATGGTTAATGGAGGGCTTAGTAGGCTGTGTGCTTAGTAAACTGGATCAGAACGGGCCCTGTTGACCTCCGCCGAAGTGACCTAGAAACAGTGCAGGGTCTCCTATGGTGGGTGACCATATGGCAAATCGATATCTTTGGCCCCTGTGGGCTTCCTAGTACTGGGACATCGAGTAAATGAATTTGGGACTGGCATGGCGTGTTGTTGAGTGGCGTGGGATCAAATCCACTGAAGTGGTTCTGAAGTAAGGACCAAAATTTTTTATAAAAGAAAAAAAAAAGGGGGGGGGGGACAGAACCCCAGTCAGTAAGTCTTTCAGTCACTTAACCCTTTGACTTCCGCACCCTATCCACCAACTGCAAAAACTGAACCCTTTGATTCCCTCACCATAGTCACCAGCTTCCTGCAGAAAGGGTGAGGGAACCAAAGGGTTAAGTTTTTGCTTTGGTAGCATGGTTTGCAATACAGGATGCTGGTGGATAGGATGCAGGAGTCAAAGGGTAAAGTTTTGTCAGTGAAATATGCGCTGTTATTTTCTTTTCATATGCTTCTAGTCATTTATTTTGTAACTTGTTTTATATCTATAGTTATTTATTGAGTAATTTGTTTACCGTTTCATGTTTGTACTTATTTAGTTAGTGACTTGGTGAGTGTTTAACATATCTAGTAATTTAGTTAATAACTTGGTTGGCATTTCAGACCTCTACTTAATATTTACTTAGTAACTTGATTAATGTTTCATATCTCTAGTTACCAAGTTCCCTTTTTAGCGACAATAGCCCTCAAGACATTCAATGCCCTGACCTGAACTGTCTAGAATCAGAACCAGAACCACTTTTAAGTGAAACTGAAGCAGCCACCAAGCAATTAAAAGCAAGAAAATTCCTAGGAATTGATAATGTTCCAGGAGAATTGTTAAAACATGCTGGAAAAGGAGGTCTAAAAGCAATGCACCATCTGTGTTGTAAAATCTGGAATACTCATCAGTGGCCAACAGATTGGAAACTTCAAGAATTTGTGATGCTTCACAAGAGTGGCAATATCAAACATGGCAACAACTACAGAACTATTGCCCTAATCAGCCACGTCAGTAAAATAGCAAGATTTTGTTAATTATTCTCAACAGATTGAAGCCCAAGAGAGAAGAAGAACTATCTGACTGCCAGACAGGCTATAGATCCAACAGAGGCACAACTGACATGTTATTTGTGTCACAAACACGCACAGAGAAAATAAAAAGTACCAAAAAAGAAGCTTTTGTCACCTTCATAGCCTATAGCAAAGCATTTGACAGCGTCATTCATCTCCACCTGTTCGATAAAATGGTCAAAATGGGTTTTCCTAAACAGCTCATTGCATTAATTGCCTCATTATATACAGATCAAAAGGCTAAAGTTAGATGGAACAATGAGAAATGTCAAATCTTCAACATCCACAGGGGAGTTGGACAAGGTTGTATCCTCTCACCGTATCTCTTTAACATCTACACGGAACAAGTCATGAGAAATGCTGACATAGAAGGCATGAGCAGAAAGATAGGAGGAAAAAGTCTGACAAACCTGCGCTATGCCTATGGTACTGCGATGTTAGCAGACAACATTACCAGCATAAAAAGAATTCTATACACGGTAGATACAGAGGCAAAAATGCTGGCCTAGACTTGAACGCCGAGAAAACAAAAGTGCTACATAACAAAGGCAAAGACACTGAAAACCCCGTGACACCACAATTACCAAAGTTCCTTTAGAAAATGTTAAGGATTGCAAACATCGTGGTTCCATAAAATCTGCTGACGGAACTGCTCCAAAGACATCAAAATAAGAATTGGAATGGCAAAGTAAAAAATAATCCAACTCAACATCATCTGGAAAGACAGAGCATACCAAACGGCCTGAAAGTTAGACTTTTAACATGTATGATCTGGCCAGTCTTGATTTATGGCTGCGAAGCCTGGACTCTGAGAAAAACTGATTGCAAAAGAATTGAGGCAGCAGAGATGTGGTTTTATCAGACACTACGACGTATCAAATAGAGAGAACTAATGAAAGTGTCATGGAAGAACCTGATACCACCAGAAAACTGCTAGCAGACATCAACAAGAGAAGACTAAAACAATTAGCCATATGTCACGCAGCAAGAACACGGATCTCATGGCAACCATCTTTCAAGGAAAAACATTGGCAAAAAGGAAGAAAGGCAGACCTCCAATCTCATACATCGAGAACATAACCAACGCCAGTGGCCTAAATATTCAAGATATTGTCCACAAAAGTCAAGACAGAGCGGCCTGGAGGGAAATGATGGTGTCAAAGAGTGCAGCGGCCAACACTGAAGCCGGTGACGCCGACAGGTGAGACAGGTGAGTTATCAAGTTAATACCTTCAGTGTTTCATAGCTCAAGTTACTTCATTTGTAACTTGCTTAGTCTGACATATTTCTAATTGTTTGTTTACTAAGTTGGTTAATGCTTCATGTAACTTGTTCAGTCTGTCATATCTCTAGTTATTTAGTTAGTTCAGTTTTAGTTTCAGTTTCAATTTCTCAAGATGACGTCTCCGCGCTCGGAAGTAATTCCATATGCACTAACGTCACAGGTGCCATGTGAGGGAGAAGATCCAGAATGATCACGACACAAGCCTTAAGCCTGCACATAAACCCACGAGCTGGCCAGGCTCTGAGGTCCTATCTAGATAGTTCTATAACCCTGGGGTCGTAGGGGAGGAGGTGGAAGAGACTTCAACTTTTCCTGGGGCCAGCACTACGAGGGCGGCGCCCATCCCCTCTCCCTTGATTCAAATTCATATTCATATTCACTTTTTTTTTTACCAAGACTTCAGAAAGGTAAGAAGGCTAATTGGTTTTCAAGGGGTGGACCCTGGGAAATGAACCTATTTCTCCAATGTTTTATTCCAAGGCAGCCGGGCAATGCCCTGTTTTTCACGATTTTCAATTGCCGTGGGATCTTTAGCGATGGCAGCCAGAAGGCACAGGGTCCGATTCGTATTTCGTCCCCTTCCAAAGGACTAGACGTTCAGTTCGATTTTCCGGTCAAACTGAGGAGAAAAAATCGAGTCCTGTACGGGGAGCGAACCCTGGAACCTCGAATTTAGTTATTGGCAGGCGAATATCTGAACCATTCTTGCACTCTTTTCCCAGTTAGGTGATTACTTGTCTGAAGGTAGGGCGAATTTTTTTCCTCGCATTTGTAAAGGATGCTGTTTTGGTTATGATAATTCTTCTTTGCCTTTCATTTCAAGGGACGGAGAGCTGAAGAATGGTGAGTTATGATGATAATTTAAGAAAAAGAAAAAAAAAAGAATAATGGGAATAGATTTTGTGTGTGCCTAGATTTTGTGTATGTTTCACATAAGGCCCAGGACTGGCTTGTTTAAGTGTATGAGATGTTTATGACATTTTCTGTTATTAAGGGTTCCTTTTGGGATACACCCTCCGTGGGGATGCCGGCGGCTCTTTCAGAATAAATCATCATCATCAGGTGCCCTGCGGCATGGCGTTGGCGATCATGGACTTCCATCTGTCTCTATCTCTTGTTGCCCCAAGCATCTCCTCCACGCTCCTCGTCTTCAGCCGCTCCGCAAGTCCGTCTAGCGTTTTCTCCCTGGGTCTTCCTGGTGCTCCAGCTTTCCCGTTGTGACCAGGTGCTCCAAATTCCCCTTCCTCATAAAATGGCCTATAAATGTTGCCTGTCTTTTCCTAATCTTCCTTATGAATGATCTACTTGTGTCTGCCTCCATCAAGACTGTCTCGTTTGTTTTCTTTGCTGTCCATAGAACTCTCAACATTCTTCTGAGAAACCACATCTCGGCTGCCTCAATCTTGTTCTGGCTTTGCTTGTTGACTGTCCATGCCTCACATTTGTACAACAGTATTGGTTCTATATAACATTCAAGAACACTCTTCCTGATGTTAATTGATAGGCATTTGTTGGTAAGAATGCTTGTCATCTTCTTGAATGCTGTTTTGGCTTGGCCGATTCTGCCGGCTATTTCTGATGTGCATCTGCCGTCTGATGAAATGATCGTTCCCAGGTATTTGAATTTATCAACCTGTGTCAAGGTTGTGCCATTTGCTGTTATTTTGCATGAGGGGATTTCATGTTTTTTACTGATCACCATGACTTCAGTCTTCCTGCTGTTTAGTTCCAACCCCTTACCTTTGCTTTCTATTTCTAGTATATTCACAAGGTTTTGTAGGTCCCTTTCATTTTCTGCAATTAGCACGGTGTCGTCTGCGTATCGAATGTTATTTATCATTTTCCCTCCAACCTTTAATCCAGGGTCTTCTTCTAAGTTTCTCATGATGTTTTCGCTGTAAAGGGAAAACAGATCTGGTGACAAAATACAACCCTATCTGACTCCTCTTTTGATGTTTTGGAAAGAGCTTATATTGTTTTCTATTCTCATTGCAGCTGTTTGTTCCCAATACATATTTCTTATTATTCGTAGATCTTTTCCATCAACATTGAGTCTCTCCAGTTCGTTGATCAATTCTTCATGTCTTACCTGATCGAAAGCCTTGGTGTAGTCAACAAAGCATAAATACAAAACCTTATTCATCTCCATTGACCTCTCTATGATAGTTCTAAGGTTGTATATGGCATTAATAGTTCCTTTCCCTTCCACAAATTCAGACTGTTCTTCTGCTATTTCTCTTTTGATTCTGTTCCTTGTCCTCATCAGGATCCTCTTAATAGGATTTTTGTTACATGACTCATCAAACTGATTGTGCGATGGAGTTCGCATTCTATAGCCCCTGTCTTCTTTGGAAGTGCAATGAAAATTGATTTTGACATATCTTTGGGGATTTTTCCAGTGTCGTAAATTTCATTTCGGGGGACTGTTATTTTTTCTATGCCAAATTCCTCCAGGGCTTCAATCATCTCTGTAGTAATGTTGTCTGGTCCTGGGGCTTTTCCTGGTTTCATCTTTTTCAGTGCTACTCTAACTTCATCTTTCATTATGGGTGGTCCTTCATAGTTCTTTTTTATAATGTGTTCTTCGTTTATGTCATCCTCAAAAAGGTCTTTAATGTACTCTCCATCTGTCTAGTATTTTGTCTTTTTCAATGATAAGCGTGGCATCTTTCGATTTTAAGCAACCAGTTGATGTGCATGTATATTTCCTGTGGGCAATTTCTTCAATTCGACTGTACATAACCTGAGGATCCGGTTTGTGTCGGTCTTCTATTTCTTTGCATTTTGCTTTCAGCCAAGCCTCCTTAGCTTCATTGCACCTATTCCTGATTTCTTTGTTTATCTTCCCTGTAGATCTCTTCGTTTCTCTTTGCCTTCCTCCTTTCCTCCATCAAGCCCAAAATTTCATTTGTCATCCAGCTCTTTTTTGTTTTTCTATCTGCCTTAGGGATTTCCTCACAAGCTTTATTTATCGAATTTCTCAACTTTGTCCATTGTTCCTCACTGTCACCAACGTCTTCCAGAGCACTGAATTTGTTTTGAACATGTACATTAAATTTTTTACGTATCACTTCATCTGTCTTTAAGAGTCCAAGGTTTAGTTTGATGTTGCTTTTGGTCTGTTTCCTTTTCCTTAATTTCAGCCTAAATCTTCCCACTACAGGATTGTGGTCACTGTTGCAGTCTGCGCCTGGTAGTGTTTTTGCTGACAGAAAAGAATTTCTAAATCTTTTGTTGATGAGGATGTAGTCAATCTGATTTTTGGTATTATCTCCTGGACTCATCCAAGTCCATTTTCTTCTATTAGGCTGCTCAAACCGGGTGTTTCCTACTATGAACTCATTCATCTGTGCCCATTCTACAAGTTTCCCTCCCCTTTCATTTTGTGTACGAAGGCCATGAGGTCCAACTATATCCTCCACCCTATCCTGTCCCACTTTAGCATTAAAATCTCCCATTATGACTGTAACTTCTTGTGATTTACATTGGACCTTGGCCATCTCTAATACTTCGTAGAAGTTGTCGATGTCTTCCTGAGTACTTGCAGATGTTGGTGCATACACCTGAATGATGTTGATATCAAATGGTTTGCCTCCCAATTTGACCAGCAAAACTCTGTCGGACACAGCCCAGAATCCCTTAACTGCTTTTGATTTGTCTTTGTCCATTATGATGCCTACTCCTCTTTCATGTGAATTACCACCAGAGCATATATATCACTGTGTATTCTCCTGATGTTAACATGCCTGCCCCCCTTCCATCTCACATCCCCTAGTCCTAAAATACTAATGTTAAGCCTTTCCATCTCATTTTGATGTTGTCTAATTTTCCCTTCTGCAACAGTGTCCTGATGTTCCATGTTGCTATTTTGTTCTTGTACTCGAGTTATTTTTGTGTCGAAATCACACGTTTACTGATCGATACAACGCCAGAATAAATAGTAATCCTAAATCACCAAGATTTGGTGCCACATAAGTAGTGTAATTATTATTAGGTCTTTATTATTGGTTGTTGTTTGTTGTTACATTGAGCTATTTTACATCTTTTCTTCCTCTTGGTACATATTTCAGATTCTGCCTTTTTATACATTTCTGATACAAACAGCCTAAACAAAGACGTATAACTCAAATCAGAAGAAAAAATAGCATGTTATGCTAGACTTCCTTGCTCATAGTACTATTCCCTAAAAGAAAAGGTTTAGGTCTCTACCACCTTACTCCCCTATGATTTCACGGCACGAGAGTGGCGAGGTATTGGTGCTCCGGGCCCCATCCGCACCCTCGTGGTGTTTCTTGTTAACATTGCCTTGTGACCTTGCCACCACCTTTGGCGTCTGCTTTCAATGAAGATTTAACGCTTTGTTTTGCAGCCGGCACAGTCAGTTGTAAGCAGTGTCATAAAATCTACTACACAGCTTCTCTAGACACATCATAATTTGAGGGGAACAGACAAGAGCAGACCACGTCATAAAAACCTTCATTCTGCTGCACTCGATACTTCTTGACATCAATAAAACGACTGGCTGAAAATAGCGCTCATAATAATGATCGAGACATGTCTTGTACTCGAGTTATTTTTGTGTCGAAATCACACGTTTATTGATCGGAACAACGCCAGTACAGGAAATCGTACGATCGATGTCAGATAGACTTGATGAATGATTTTGTTGCTTCTCTTCTGTAGAACCGTCGGTTTTTGAATACTGGTTGTGTGTGAGTGTGTGGTTGTGTGTGTGTGTGTGTGTGTGTGTGTGCGTGCGTGCGTGCGTGCGTGCGTGCGTGTGTGTGTGTGTGTGTGTGTGTGCGTGTGTGCGTGGTTTGTGTGTGTATGTGTGTGTGTGTGTGCGTGGCTGTGTGTGTGTGTGTGTGTGTGTGTGTGTGTGTGTGTGTGTGTGTGTGTGTGTGTGTGTGTGTGCACGCGCGCGCGCGCGCTGACAGATTTCATTAGAATGATAGTCAAGATAAATTAGAGTTGAAAATGTTTGTTCCGATGAAAGAGAGAGACTCAGTCTTCAGACTTCAAATAGTTTACACATGTATATACCACTGTCCCACATGAAAGGGAACAACTTCATATTCAGCGTGATCAGTTGATATCATGGCAATCGCAGTTTCAATAGAAGTTTCTGTTTTTGTTGTTGTTGTTTTTTTTATATGATCGAATAGATCGAACCTTAAAAGCCTTGCACAAATTGAGTGACAATTTTCTAATGTCTTTTCATGTTTAATAGTCATTAGCAAAGTAAATTGAAACAGTTTTGGCAATTGGCAAAACTTTAAGGGTACACATTGCGGTTTGAATCTACGAAGTCCACGGCAGTATTTCGCCTGTTTTTTGTTTTGTTTTTTTTGTTTTTTTATTTCTTTGTTTGTTTGCTTTGTATTTTGTTTTTGTTTTTGTTTTTGTTTTTTTCGTGTTCTGCCCAATGGACAAATTATATCATTATAAGTATGGTTCTTATTGTTTGTTACCGTGCGACAAAAAAAAAAAATTCAGATATAGCAAACTTAGACGTCAGTACAAATTTCAAATGCATATCGAAATTCACCAGCCAGTAGGTTTTAGCATCAGCTATTGTGCACAATGTTCTATTCTATATGCATAAAATCTGTTACTGCTTTTGACATGAAATCCCCTTTTGCCATCTGCTTATTATGAGTCTTTCTATTAAATTTTCGCAATAATTAGTCATTTCTCTCTATGCTTTGATTTATCTAGACAAACCCGAAACCAAATTGGTACAGTTGAAATCCAGGCTTTTTTTTTTAAAATCATTTGATCTCGCACCCTGTCCAACAACATCCTGCATTGCCAACAATGCTAGCAAAGCAAAAACTTAACCTTTTGATTCCCTTACCCTACCCACCAGCTTCCTGTAGGAAATAAGTTTTTGCTTTTTTCTGCAGGAAGCTGGTGGATAGGGTGAGGGAGTTAAAGGGTTAAGTTTTTGCTGTTGGTGGACAGCGTGCGGGAGTGAAAGGGTTGATCAGCGCGTCTGAATCATATGACATTCTATAGGCTTTTCTCGGTAATGTTAACCCATTCATCTAGTTAGTCTCGACTCAACAACCTTTAGGTAACTAACAATCTTTATTTATGATGGTAATACATAAGCACTGATGTGCTACTGTAGGCTAACATTTCGCCCTCACCCCAAAGTAGGATTGTTCTTCATATCGTAAAATGATGTTACTTGTTAAGATTTATTTAGATTTATAAACGTAGAGAATATGTAATTGTGAATATTAATGGCATAGAAGACATACGACGAAAGGGGGTAAAAGTACATTCAAGTAAGTTGGCAAGCATAACAAAGTAGACGATTAATTGTATTATTATATATAAATTTTGAAAAAAGATAATAAACAGATTTACAAATAGACAAATAAAGAATGTAAACAATGAAAAAGAAAAAAAAAGAGGGGGGGGGGGAACAAGCGAGAGAAAGAAACACAACAGACACACACACACACACACACACACACACACACACACACACACACACACACACACACACACATATATATATATATATATAACAAATTTAACATTAACAATGCAACAATATCGTTCTTTTCTTCAGTAACAATTACAAGAGGAGCATGTGAATTTGAATTTGGTGATTTTTTTTTTGGGGGGGGGGGGGATTGTGTGTTTGTGTGGTGTAGGGATGAGTGGGGGTGGAGTGTGTGTGTGTGTGTGGGGTGTGTGTGTGTGGTGTGTGTCTGGTGTGTGTGTGTGTGTGTGTGTGTGTGCGCGCGCGCGCGCGCGTGTGTGTGTGTGTTCCTACTGTGTTCTACTGCATAATTATTAATAATAATAATAATTACAATATTTATATAGCGCAAAATCTTGACAAAATCAAATCTAAGCGCTGAAACAGACACACACGCACGCACGCACGCACGCACGCACGCACACACACGCACACACACACACACACACACACACACACAACAACACGCATGGCTACAAATGGGGAGAAAGAATAAAAGCAATAAAAGCAAGAATAAAAGCAATGGAAAACCATAGAGAGCAGAGCATATACAATTATATATTATAACCATGTGATTCCCCTCCGAGCGGAGACAGGCTGCAAAATGGGGGGGGGGGGGGGGGGGTTGAGTGAGGTCAGGATTTTATGCAGAGGAGAAAAGGTGAGTTTTGAGAGCGGACTTGAAGGAGACAAAAGTAGGTTGCTGACGGACTGAGAGAGGAAGTTTGTTCCAGGAAAGTGGACCAGAAACAGAGAAGGCTCGTGGACCATAGGTATTGAGCTTAGTGCGTGGAAAGCGAAAAGTCAGAGGATCGGAGGCAGAGCGGAGGGTACGTGAGGGAACATAGATCTCAAGTAGGCTTGACAGGTAATCGGGGGCTGCGTTATTGAGGCTTTTGTAGGACATGGTGTCTAGTTTGTACTGTATGCGCTTTGATACAGGGAGCCAGTGAAGTTGTGCCAGGAGAGGAGATATGTGATCAGCTTTTTTCTTTTTGAGTACAAGGCGTACAGCATTGTTTTGAATGCGCTGTAGGATGTGAATGGTGGAGGCAGGAAGACCAGACAGGAGTGAATTGCAATAGTCAATGCGAGACATTATGAAGGAGAGAACGAGTTTTGCAGTTGTTTCGACAGACAGATACTTCCTGATCAGGCTTATACGATGGAGATGATAGTAGCAAGATCTGGCAGTTTGAGAAACAAAGTTGTTCATGGAGAGAGTAGAGTCAATGCAGACACCAAAGTTTTTAGCTGAATCAGAAATTGGGACTGGTGTGTTACATAATGGGAGAGAAAGAGGAGGCAGCTGAGAAAGTTTCTGAGGGTGCCAATGAGGATAGCTTCTGTCTTGTCATCATAGAATTCATCGGCAAGGTTATGTGACTTTTCAGAAAGGAGACGGGAGGCATCAGATGAAAATGTGGAGAGGTCGATAGATTTGAGATTGCGTCGAGTCACTGTGCGCGTGGTACGGGAAGGAGGAGAAATTAGCATCATCAGTTGTATCCTGTCGTCCTACTTTCCCAACTCCAAGAAAATCACTGTTCGTGCTGCCTTGACTGACAGCACTGTTCTTACTGCTGCGCACGCGCAGTGTTTGGCCCTAGTGTCGCGTGCAGTTTTGAATGAAACACACGAGAACTGTCGTCTTGCAAGATTTCCCGCTCCACCCATTGCAAATAAATCTGATGATGTGTAAACAATGCCGCGGGTTATAACGCATGGGTAAGGTGTTTGTTCTTTCACTGTTGTCTTCGATTCCCCTCGTGGCAGCTTTTACCTGTTGCTTGCAAGCCTAGCAGAAAATTGCGACAAGAATCCAGCTCAAGATTTTATGACTGTCAGACGTTTTCACTTGTTAACACGGCAATATCAACGGACTGTCTGACTCTGAGATAGAAACGTGAACAGTGGGCATGTCGCTTGCTATGTTTGGTGAATGGAAACTGCTATGGCTGTTCATCGGTTTACAGATACGACAGACGTCTTGAAGGCTCGTGGGGCCAGGTATGGTTATTTGAAACGTTTTGTCATGATGCGTGTCACACTGTGTGTGTATTTGTTACTGTGTGTGTGTGTGTGTGTGTGTGTGTGTGTGTGTGTGTGTGTGTGTGTGTGTGTGTGTGTGTGTGTGTGTGTGTTGTGTGAGCTTGCGCGCACATGTGTGTGTGTGTGTGTGTGTGTGTACAACATGTATGATAAGTTGGTTACAGGATTTTGCTAATCAAGAACGCCATAAACTTTAGTTGATGACCACTAGGCCACGCAGTTCAATAACATAATTCTAAGTTCACAAATACCAGATTGTTGAAACACACACACACACACACACACACACACACACACACACACACACACACACACACACACACACACCTCCCTCTCTCTCTCTCTCTCTCTCTCTCTATATATATATATATATATATATATATATATCACGTCAGAACTCTAAGATTAAAGAGCCAATAAGATATTGTACAGTTTGACTCACCTCGGATTATTTTTCAGGTCAATTGTATGATTTTGTTATCATCTATATGACATAACTGCATTAACGGCAGATAACACAAGCATGAAGAGAATCTCTACCGAGTAGATTGCAGCAGGTTGCAGGGCGGGATTGAAACTGAATGCTAAAAAAAAAAAAAAAAGAAAAAGAAAAAAAGAAAAAAGAAGTCATGCACATAGCGAGAAATGAAGGCCAGAACATCCAAACATTCAAGTAAATAAAACGGACTCAGAAAATATCCAACATTTCAAGTATCTGGGATCTGTAATAGCAAATGACGGCTCCTGCACTCAAGATGTGAAAACAAGAATGGGCATGGCAAAACAAAAAATGGTCCAATTAAACAATGTACAGAAAGACAAAGGGCTTCCCAGAGATTTAAAATTAAGACCTCCTGAAAATTTTGATTTGGTTAGTTTTAGTGTATGATTGCGAAGCCTGGACACTAAGAAAAGTCGAAGAAAATAAAATCGATGCAGCAGAAATGTGACTCTATAGACGACTTCTCAGAGTCATATGGACAGACAGAAGAACAAATGATAGCATGTTAAAGGAAATGAATGTCAAGCGCAAACTGTTGACAGAGATCAACAAAAGAAAGCTGAAATATGTAGGCCATGCGATCAGAAAACTTGTGACGTCGAGCGTGGCTCTTACCGTCGATCCCGGCGAGGGAGAAAGGTGAGGTAAGATGATATGACATAAAAGGAAAAATATCAATATGACTTGACCATCCTATATCTTTATGCCAAAACCAACTAATCGCATCAATTTTCTAACTTTATATATTTAATAGTCTCACTTTTGGTCAGATCGATATCAATCTTTGATCAGGATGTTCTCGACAATTATGACTGTTCACTTTTATGACTTAATAACCTTTATGATGAAAGATTTATTTAAATGGCTAAACCGTTTCTATAATAACGATTGGGACTGGCTCTATGCGCACAATGATTCTGCCCAAAATGAGTGCAAATAATATGAGAAGTTCCCGACAAAGTGTTGTTAACACGTCGTCATGAAAAAAAAAAGCTCATTTGACCCTCTGCTTCCCCCCCCCTCTCTCTCTCTCACTCTCTCTCTCTTTCACTCTCTCTCTCTCTCACTCTCTCTCTCTCTCTCTCACTCTATCTCTCTCACTCTGTCTCTGTCTGTCTGTCTGTCTCTCTCTCTCTCTCTTCCTCTCTCTCTCTCTTCCTCTCTCTCTCTCTTCTTGTGTAGCCTTGCGACATGATCTCCAGATTTATGCATTCTCGACTCCTCAATGGTCCATGTCTTTGACCCACAAATATCCACATCATAAACAGCTGAGAACATTTTGCTTCATCCTCTTGTTTTGTTCGCCGTCTAAGTGGTAAATTCACATTTGGTCAAGAATATGACCGTTTATTCCAGTTCCTACATACACCACGCACACACACACACACACACACACACACACACACACACACACACACACACACACACACACACACACACACATACACACACACACACACACACACACAAATACACACACATAACTACACACGCATGCATGCACACACACATACTAGCATATACACACACACACACATACACACACACATACATAGATACATACACACACATACATACATACACACATACGCACACACACACGCACGTACACACACACACACACACGCACGCACACACACATACATCCATACACACACACACACACACATACACCACGCACGCACGCACACATACACACACATACATACATATACATTTACACAGATGGATCATTAATCGAGAGAAAAGCAGGCTCTGCGTTTATAATACCAGCTCTTAAAAGAGAGATATTTCTATGTAGGACCCAACAAATCAATATTTACAGCTGAACTCTTTGCAGTACTGATTGATGGCTTTGAATTATTTAGTAAGTTATCAAAGGATTATATCACAAATCCTTTTACTGCGTTGATTCTGAATCAGTGCTTCAGGCCCTTGAATTAATAAAATTAGACACTAGATCTGAAATGGTAATAGAAATTGGCCATTTAATTTTATTTTTTATCCTTAAGAGACACTGATCTTACTTTTTGTTTGATACCATCTCATTGTTTGTTTCATCATAATCATATGGTTGATAGGGCTGCCAGACGAGGAGCTAAGGGTTCACCAGAATCAAACAACATAAACCTTTCTCTCTCCTTGAATGAATCTTGTAACTTTGTGGACGCCTGTGTTTGGAAACTGTTTCAAGATAATCAGAAAAAGTAAATACTAATAGCATGAATTTTACACTCATGCTCCAGCCACAACCCGTCTTTTACCTGACTGCCCCCCTACCCCCTGGCTCACTCATGAGATTGCCTGTGCAAAACGTGCCCGCCGCAGAGCAGAGCGCCGCTGGCGCAAATCCAAACTCACTGTACATAGGCAACTTTTCCAAGCCTCTAAAACAAAAGTATCCACCCTCATTGCATCTGCAAAAACAAGCTATTTCCAAACCAAAATCCTGAATGCCTCTTCATCAAGAGAACTCTTTACAACCATGAATCATCTCCTTGGCACACGAAAAGATTTACCTCTCCCAACAAAACACACAAATGAAGAACTCCCATCTGTATTCTCCAAGTATTTCACCACCTAAATACAAACTCTTCGTGACAGGCTTGACAGGACACCCTGTCAACCATGCCCACCTGACCCTTCCTTCTCTGGCACACCTCTTACTACTTTTACCCCAGTCTCACAAGAAGAAATTCTCAACACAATCAGATCCATGTCGTTCAAAACCTGCTAACTGGATCCTCTTCCAGGTTCTCTCTACTCTGACTGTCTCCCTACTCTCCTCACATTCATCACTGACATCATCAACACTTCTCTTCAAACTGAAACTGTCCCAGATTCTTTCAAGTCTGCTATTGTTCACCCTCTCCTCAAGAAATACAATTTAGACCCAAATGAACTGAAAAATTACCGGCCTATCTCTAATCTCTCTTTCTTGTCAAAACTCATCGAAAAAGTTGTCCTCAACCAGCTGAACTCTCACCTGTCTGCCAACAATCTCCTCAATCCTTTTCAGTCAGCCTACCGCCAGTGCCATAGCACTGAAACTGCCCTGCTACACATTCTCAACAATCTCCTCCTTGCAACTGATACTGGCAAAGTCTCTCTCCTCACACTCCTTGATCTGTCTGCAGCCTTTGATACCATTGACCATGGTATTCTCCTTTCTAGACTTCATCATACTTTTGGCATCTCTGACATTGCTCTCTCCTGGTTCACTTCATATCTATCAAACAGAAAACAAACTGTTCTCATTAATGGCACTTACTCTCAACCTGCATACCTGACCTGTGGTGTTCCACAAGGATCTGTCCTTGGCCCTGTTCTTTTCACTCTTTACACCTCCCCCCTGTCCACCATCATCAACTCCCACTCTATAAAACACCAATTCTATGCTGATGACACCCAACTTCTAGACAGTGACACACCAGACAATATACAGCGCCTCTTGACTCGCACCACTGAGTGTTACTCGGACATTAAGAACTGGATGACGTTCAACAAACTTCAGCTTAATGACGACAAGACAGAAGCTATCCTCATTGGCACCCGTCAGAAACTTTCTCAGCTGCCTCCTCTTTTTCTCCCATTATGTAACACATCAGTCCCAATTTCTGATTCAGCTAAAAACCTTGGTGTCTGCATTGACTCTACCCTCTCCATGAACAACTTTGTTTCTCAAACTGCCAGATCTTGCTACTATCACCTCCATCGTATAAGCCTGATCAGGAAGTATCTGTCTGTCGAAACAACTGCAAAACTCGTTCTCTCCTTCATAATGTCTGGCATTGACTATTGCAATTCACTCCTGTCTGGTCTTCCTGCCTCCACCATTCACATCCTGCAGCGCATTCAAAACAATGCTGCACGCCTTGTACTAAAAAAGAAAAAAGCTGACCACATATCTCCTCTCCTGGCATAACTTCACTGGCTTCCTGTATCAAAGCGCATACAGTACAAACTAGACACCATGTGCTACAAAAGCCTCAATAACGCAGCCCCCGATTACCTGTCAAGCCTACTTGAGATCTATGTTCCCTCACGTACCCTCCGCTCTGCCTCCGATCCTCTGACTTTTCGCTTTCCACGCACTAAGTTCAATACCTATGGTCCACGAGCCTTCTCTGTTTCTGGTTCACTTTCCTGGAACAAACTTCCTCTCTCTGTCCGTCAGCAACCTACTTTTGTCTCCTTCAAGTCCGCTCTCAAAACTCATCTTTTCTCCTCTGCATAAAATCCTGACCTCACTCAGTCCCCTCTGCAGCCTGTCTCCACTCGGAGGGGAATCACATTGTAATATATAATTGTATATAAGATGCTCTCGATAATTTTCCATTGCTTTTATTCTTTCTCCCCATTTTACCCGTGTGCGTGTGCGTGCGTGCGTGTGTGTGTGTGTGTGTGTGTGTGTGTGTGTGTGTGTGTGTGTGTGTGTGTGTGTGTGTGTGTGTGTGTGCGCGCGCGTGCGTGCGTGTGTGTCTGTTTTAGCGCTTAGATTTGATTTTATCAAGATTTTGCGCTATACAAATAAAATATTGTATTGTATTGTAAATAGTTTAATATTGACAGATTTATACAGACCCTTACGTATAGGTGGAAACTCGATGCATTCAAAACAAAATACACCAGAAATATTGTCCGTCTTTCTGGACATAGAATCACGACCAGTTATTTACTTTTTGCGACACATTCCGGTACTTTCGACTTACACAATATCCGACATATTTGAATCATCATTATTAACATACGAATTTTTCGTCAGCCTGTCTAAAAGTCCAATAGGAAATATTCATAATTCGTTCATCTTTCTGTTCATAGTTACAGTTAGTAGTTTATTGTAAATATTGGTTGTAGTATGCTACTTCATTTGTTGTGTTTACGCTTACCTCCGACATTTGCCTTGTCCTTGCTTCTTACTTGTTTTTCACATGGTTTTAGCCTGAATGTGTTTTTAATGGTCGGGTGGGCTATAAGTAATATGAATTTAAACTTGAACTTTTTTTTTTATAACCAAGACTGACTACACATAAACACCTGCATTTGCCCTTCCTGTTTCTACTCCCCTCTCCTGCATCGCTTTTTTCTTTACGTATTTATTTCTTCATTTCTTCATTTATTTACTTTTTTATTATTGTTATTATTACTATTAATTATTATTATCATCATTATTATTATTATCATATTGTTATCATTATTATTATCATTATTGTTATTATTGTTATTATTATATCTGTTTATCAATTTCTTTATCTATTCATTTATTTTGTCTAATATCATAGACATTAAACCAATGACTAACACCACCACAACACATACACACACACACACACACCACACACACACACACACACACACACACACATACACATACACAACACACACTAACACACATCACACACAACACACACATACACATACACATACACATACACAGATACACATCACACACACATACACAATACTGACGCACACACCAAACACACAAACACACAACACACACACACACACACACACACACACACACACACACAAAAATATATATCACACACACACACACACTTCCCATCTCCACATCTAACGACAGATAATTTATCATATAACTTTAGCAATAACACACGCAGACTCAATCACTGCCTAAAGTCCGTAGGATCAAGTAATTAATTTTCTCATAACTAGCAATAACCATCACACAGGCACGAGCTTGTTTGCATGATGTTCCTATGTACAAGTATACGATCTTCTCTTGCAACATTGAACGTTCATCACGCAACACGATGCTTTGTTTGCATTGATGTTCATCACACAGCACGATGCTTTGTTTGCATTGATGTTCATCACACAGCACATCTTTGTTTGCATTGATGTTCATCACGCAACACGATGCTTTGTTTGCATTGATGTTCATCACACAGCACGATGCTTTGTTTGCATTGATGTTCATCACACAGCACGATGCTTTTGTTTGCATTGATGTTCATCACACAGCACGAATGCTTTGTTTGCATTGATGTTCATCACGCAACACGATGCTTTGTTTGCATTGATGTTCATCACACAGCACAATGCTTTGTTTGCATTGATGTTCATCACCAAGCACGATGCTTTGTTTGCATTGATGTTCATCACACGAACACAATGCTTTGTTTGCATTGATGTTCATCACCACACACGATGCTTTGTTTGCATTGATGTTCATCACACAGCACGATGCTTTGTTTGCATTGATGTTCATCACACAGCACGATGCTTTGTTTGTATTGATGTTCATCACACAGCATCGATGCTTTGTTTGCATTGATGTTCATCACACAGCACGATGCTTTGTTTGCATTGATGTTCATCACTGATCACTTTGTTTAACTGTTGATTTTTCTGTCCCCGGTGATTAAGTTTGGCACTTGTAGTCACAGTCACATTTGCCATCTTCTTCTACCGTCCGCTGTGTATATGGTCAAGTCACACCTGGCGATGACTGTGGCTGTTTACTTGTTCCCAGTTCTTCCGGGTTATTGTTATTGTTATTGTGTTGTTGTTTAAAACCCAGCCGACTGTGTAGAGCCATATCAGGGCTATAACCATTTCAAAACATGTACCATACTTCAATAGGACAAAAGGAAAGAAAATTAAGTCCACACATCAATGCATTCGCGCACATCATCTAAGGACATGCCCCCAGCGTTGACCACTCCGTCCAATTTATCGCACAGGGGATTTAAAAAACACGCTTGAATACAAATTTAAGCATATCTAAGGACACCAAAACATATATAAAAACAGGTATAAATTACCTAAAACTCCTTCCACATATCTCACCTCTCCAGAGCCAGAAATGCATTTAATACATGTACCCAGTTATCAATTCTAAGAAAAAGTATGTAAGACTTTATTGAACACATACAGATGAATGGACCAACGAGGCAGAAAATGATACGTAGAAATGACAGAAAGCAAAGCAACAAGGCAGAAACCAAGAGAGTGACAGAAAAGAGGAAATTTCTAGCACGGAATTTCCAGAAGGTGGTGATACTATTTATACTGAAAGAGCCCCCGGCATCTCCACGGGGCTTCTTCCTGACTGTCATGGAGTTGGTAATCAGAGAAATAATAGTGGACTATGTCTCCTGTGGCTTCACTGGACAGAGGTGGCATTGTTGTACATGTATCGTGCGTTCGTCTCTTTGGTGTTCTTGACCACAAGCGCCGTTTGGTGAAGACGTCTGACCTCGTACCCACGTTCCGCACCCGTCGGGAACACACCAGTGAGTTGTCTCCGAGAACAGCTCGGTTACACAATACTAAGAAAGGATTGCTTTACACATTTCATGAGTTGATTTAAGTTATCAATCAGATAGATTATTACCATTATATGTATGTGTATATATATATATATATATATATATTATATATATATATATATATGTATGTATGTATGTATGTATGTATGTATGTATGTATGTAAATATACACGCACATACACCCAACATTCATGGCAGAGAAAGCGAGAGAGAGTGTGTGTGTATTTGTTGATTTGTGAAATTTTTTGTAATTGTTTGTTGTTATTGTTTGCATTGAATGGGTTGAGTTGCATTGGGTCCGACCATACATTGTGCAATATTTGGACTACTGTAAAATCTGTAATGAAAATGTAAAATATCATCAAGTGCTGATTTCTCAGCCATTTAAGAATCAAATTGATTCATATGCATGATGCTATTGGCAAACTAATCTCTGACAGATTCATTGACTTCCGTTGATTTTTAAGATAAGATCATGTTTTAAACCAACGCCGAAACGGAGAGTGACATGTCTTCGCTCTCCTGTGTTTCATGGTGGGGAAAAAATCGTGATGGAAATATTTTCTGTGATCGATCGTGCAGTGGATGACAAGGAATGTTAAATGGAGCAGTGTGTTCTTTCTCTGTCCAGACTGCTTGCTATTAACAGAAACCTTACAACAGCCTGTGTCACCATGGTAACGAAAGCAGACACATAAAGAACTTGTCGCTGATCGCTGGACGCTGTGTGTGGTGAACGTTTAGTTCGCCTTCTGAAAATGGTAACTTCTTCCCAGGCGCAGGTGGAGGGTGGGGGTGGGGGGGGGGGGTGGGGATTGGAGAATCGTCTTAAAAAAACAAATCTAGAATATTTGTAACGTTATACTAAAGCATGCCACTCGTGGCTTAATAGCGATAAATGGGATTTATACTGGCATGTTCTGATTTTATCTGCTTCTTTCAACACCAAAAGTCATTATCACAACGGTGCCAACTGTTGTGCCAGAAAGCCACAACATTAAGTAGTGTCACAGGTGATGAAAAAAAGCTATGCTTGGTTCTGAAATAGTTTATTTTTATTGTACTTTCTTATTACTTATTTTATCATCATCAGCATCATGTGCCCTGCCGCATGATTTGGCGATCATGGCCCTCCATACGAATATATCCCTTGTCGCCGCAAGTACATCTTCCACCCTCTCTGTCCTCAGCCACCCTGCAAGTCCGTCCAATATTTTCTCCCTGGGTCTACCTGGTGTTCTCTTCCCTCCAGCTTTCCTGTTGTGACCAGGTGCTCTAATTCCCCTTTCCTCAAAAAACATCCTATAAATGTTGCTTGTCTTTTCCTAATCTTCTTTATCAATGATCTTCTAGTGTCTGCTTCCTTCAAGATCGTCTCGTTTGTTTTCTTTGCTGTCCATGGAACTCTCAACGTATACTTTTGAAAATTTTGTTCTGGTACTTTTGCTAGTCATGAGAATCAGGATTGTGTGTCACGAATGTAGCAGATACACACTTAAATTTCCCAGTGGAATAGTGAAGGATATCGCATTGTGTTGCATTGCATTGTGTTGTATTGCTTTATGTTGTACTATAAAAATGCCTTATTATTTACATAACAATCTTCATTCTTGCTTAAATGTCAGCATGAACGGTTTGATGTGCATCTCGTGTCCTATCGTTGTGACTGTATTTTTGGTCCCTGTAGGGATTGAACGATGACACACGTGTGCTCATAGACTTGGAGAATACTCACTTTTCGGAGTTTTCCGGTCTTAAGCTTTTTCCGCACACGGTTGAATCGCTGGCTTAATGATAATAAGAATTCTATTTATCTAATAGGAACAGTCGTGTCAGAGAATGCCCGTTGTACTTTACACACATACACTCAACCCCCCGTGGGGATGCCGGGGGCTCTTTCAGCATAAATAGTATCCCCACCTTCTGGAAGAGAAGGAAATTCCGTGCTAGAAATGTCCTCTTTTCTGTCAGTCTCTTTGTTTCTTTCTTCCCTCTTTGTTTTATGTCATTTCTTCCTGTCATTTTCTGCCTTGCCGGTCCATTCACCTATATGTGTGTAATAAATTCTTTCGTACTTTCTCTTAGGATTGATAATTGGGTATAACACATAAGGATTGATAATTGGGTACATGTGTTAAATGCATTTTTGGCTCAAGGGAAATGAGATATGCGGAAGAAATTTTAGATAATTTAGGCCCAGTTTTTATATGTTTTGGTATCCTTAGTTATGTTTAAATTTGTATTCATGTATTTTTTTTAAATCCCCTGTGCGATAAATTGGGCAGGGGCATGGCCTCAGATTATGTGCGCGAATGCATTAATATGTGTACTTAATTTTTTTTTTTTTCTTTTCCTGTTGAAGTTGTGTATGTTTTGAAGCGGTTATAGCCCTGACGTGGCTCTACGCAGTCGGCTGGGCTTTAAACAACAATAAACAACAACAACAACAACAACAACACACACTCAAAAAGCCGTCAGGGGGGGGGGGGGGTGGTGTTGCTTGCTGTGTCAATACATCAAAGCAGTGCATGTAACATTAATGTTCTCAAAACCAGTAATACACTTTTCTGTATTGTTCCTGTGTTCTGTATTTAGTGTGCGTTTGTCTGGCTGTGAGAATGTTTATGAGTATGTCTGTTTATTGGAAGTGCTTGTTGGCTTACTGCTAGAACAAATTTCTCGACTGCAAAGAATTAAGAACAATAGAGCAGAGTGTAATGTAGAAGAAAAGACGGTATGATCATGTAAGACCATTATTCAAAAGAACTCCAATGGTTTACCAATCCAATCTTACTGCTACTATAAAACTGCAAGCTTTGCCATCATTTTGATGGATTTTTTTTTACCACAGTATCCTTCAGAGCGCCTCTGCACATGTCAAACATCACGCACTCTGCGATCTACAAATTTCATCATCATCATCAGGTGCCCTGCCGCATGGCGTTGGCGACCATGGACTTCCAACCATCTCTATCTCTCGTTGCCCCTAGCATCTCCCCCACCCTCCTCATCCCCACCCACTCTGCAAGTCCGTCCAGCATTCTCTCCTTGGGTCTACCTGGTGCTCTCTTTCCCTCCAGCTTTCCCGTTGTGACCAGGTGCTCCAAATCCCCTTCCTCATGAAATGGCCTATAAATGTTTGCCTGTCTTTTCCTAATCTTCCTTATGAGTGATCTACTTGTGTCTGCCTCCATCAAGACTGCCCCTTTGTTTTCTTTGCTGTCCATGGAACTCTCAACATTCTTCTGAGAAACCACATCTCGGCTGCCTCAATCTTGCTCTGGCTTTGCTTGCTGACTGTCCACGCCTCGCATCCGTAAACAGTATTGGTTCTAGATAACATTCAAGGACTCTCTTTCTGATGTTAATTGATAGGCATTTGTTGTAAGAATGCTTGTCATCTTCTTGAATGCTGTTTTGGCTTGGCCGATTCTGCCAGCTATTTCCGATGTGCATCTGCCCTCTGATGAAATGACCGTTCCCAGGTATTTGAACTTATTAACCTGTGTCAAGGTTGTGCCATTTGTTGTTATTTTGCATGAGGGGATTTCATGTTTTTTACTGATCACCATGACTTCAGTCTTTCTGTTGTTTAGTTCCAACCCCTTACCTTTGCTTTCTATTTCTAGTATATTCACAAGGTTTTGTAGGTCCCTTTCATTTTCTGCAATTAGCACGGTGTCATCTGCGTACCGAATGTTTTTTATCATTTTCCCTCCAGGGTCTTCTTCTAAGTTTCTCATGATGTTTTCGCTGTATAGTGAAAACAGATCTGGTGACAAAACACAACCCTGTATGACTCCTCTTTTGATGTTTTGGAAAGAGCTTATATTGTTTTCTATTCTCATTGCAGCTTTTTGGTCCCAGTACATATTTCTGATTATTCGTAGATCTTTTCCATCAACATTGAGTCTCTCCAGTTGGTTGATCAATTCTTCATGTAGTACCCGATCGAAAACCTTGGTATAGTCAACAAAGATAAATACAAATCCTTATTCATCTCAACTGACCTCTCTATGATAATTCTTAGGAATAACAAATTTAAGAGCCATTAATCTTAACATAAAAATGCGTAGGCTTGGCTGTTGTTCTCATGCATTTGTAAAATCACTTCCGCATAGTGCTTCGTGTCAGTTTAATGCTGCACTTTTGACCCTAGGGCCCTTCGCTGTCAAATCAGATCCGGATATATTTCAATCAGATCCGGATATATTTCAATCAGATCCGGATATATTTCAATCAGATCCGGATATCTTTCAATCAGATCGGGGTATATTTCAATCAGATCGGGGTATATTTCAATCAGATCGGGGTATATTTCAATCAAAATGGAGACGGGGAAATAAAAATGCATGCATCATGTTTGTCCATCTAAAATACTTTCTTTTTTTTTTTCAAAAGCAAAGGTTAACATGTACTCTTCCACTCTGGGGAAAATTACCTAAACTCTGATAAAAACACACAAACTCTTGATTTTTTAGCACGCGCGCGCACACACACATACACCACACACACACACACACACACACACACACACACACACACACACACACACACACACACACACACACACACACACACACACACACATACACACACACACACACACACACACACACACACACACAGAGCAGCCATGATTTTATCGATCCTGTGTCTCTTGACGTTGGCACCGGGAGATGAGATCGATGGTAAAACTTTCATCAATGAAGACCCACAGAAAACGATTCTTGCCTTGCAGAACCCGCCAAAGGCACGGGGTGGTTCATGTTAGGTAGGTGGAATAAAAGATGGGTTCGTAAGGAGGTGGTTGATATTACACACGCTGAATTTACTTTCTTATTCATTCATTAATTTCATTCTGGATATGGCCGTGGCAATCGAAGGGTCTATTAATTATAATGTCTGTCGATTGGTCTATAAACAGTCTTGTATATGAGTATACATGAAACTATTATACACATTAATGTGTGTGTGTGTGTGTGTGTGTGTGTGTGTGTGTGTGTGTGTTGTGTGTGTGTGTGTGTGTGTGTGTTGTATGTGTGTGTGTGTGGTATGTGATTATTCATTAAGTGTGTGTATATGTGTGTGTTGTTTCAGCTCAATTTTGAGTACAGTTGTTAAAAATTCAAATTATGTTACAATTTCACATTCGCTCATTGCATTTTAACAATTACAAAACATGTTTCTCGATTTTCATCCATGATATAACGCTATATAATTATTTCCATGCTCAAGACACATTTATGTTAATAGCAGTACAATTTTTATGTTAACCTGACGACAAACAGTTTATAATGCTGGTGTGTGTGTGTGTGTGTGTGTGTGTGTGTGTGTGTGTGTGTGTGTGTGTGTGTGTGTGTGTGTGTATGTGTGTGTGTATGTGTGTGTGTTTGTATGTGTGTGTGTGTGTGTGTTGTGTGTGTGTGTGTGTGTGTGTGTGTGTGTGTGTGTGTGTGTGTGTGTGCAGTGTTACATCCAGAATGGAAGAGTGAGAGGGGGAAATGTCCTGAATTAATAAAACAAATCAGTGAAATATGATGTCATGTCACACAGAAGGTAAAAGAAGTTGTCACACGTTAAATGTTGGCCAAAATGTTGATAGTGACCAGAACTACACAAACATTGAATAAGAACACGTGTTTGATTGGACAAGAGAAGACAAGACACAACAAAACATAGTTCATTTCAGTGGATGAGTATAATCTCTTCTGTCTGTCTGTCTGTCTGTCTGTCTGTCTGTCTGTCTGTCTGTCTGTCTGTCTCTCTCTCCTCTCTCTCTCTCTCTCTTCTGTCTCATTCTCTTCCACAATCATGCAGTTGGACAGACTAAAGACGGAATCTATCTCCATGCAAGATCAGACGGGAATCTCTTCAATTTGACAAGACTGACGACCGAAACAAAGTTTGGCGAGGTCTGGCTAAAAGACTTCCTGCTTGCTACGAATAAACGCACGATGAAGACAGCCTATCAGCTTGTCTGAATCGCTTCTGCAAGACATACAAGGACTTCAAGAGTGTGGCCATGGTCTTTCAAGCACCTGTCTGTTCGAGACCTTGACCCCCAATGAAACGTTAATGATACGGCTAACTAGTCGGATTTAGGACATAATCCTATTGAAATTGAAATTGACCGATTATGCCACCCGTTACGAGGGCAAATTATGTTCAGTTGAAGAGATGTGTGGGCAGTCGAGATGACTTATCAATACTGGTTTCCAACCAACAGGACAAAGCTTTCTCATTCTCTATTTACTGGAGTCAAGTGACAGTCATTCTGAAGAAAACCATAATGACCCCAGCTTTCCCCAGATTAGCAGAGACCTTGGAGTCGTCCATGAATGACGTATGTCGGCTCCATCGTCTTGATGTTTTCCTGGACGCTGAGTTAGACAAACGCATTAGGAAAGCTTCCAACACTCTGCCAATTTGCAGCTTCCGTAGACGTTGTTGCAGTGCATGAGACAATTTAGCCAAGAGCGCTAACACCAATGATCGTCCGGGACTGCAGGACACCTGTTACATAAGTTGTTCATACTGTCATGTCTTCACACATTGTAGTACGGAACGAGCAAGAAAACTAGTGAAGAAACATCTACGAGAGAGGGAATGGGTGAAGGACAAGACAAGACTCGTATAATGACGTCCATAGATAAATCATCTTTTTTTTTTTTTTTTAACATGTCTTGCCCTAAAGAAGGCAGAAACGTCGAGAGAGAGACACAGAGAGAGACACAGAGAGAGAGAAGGATGAGGGGAAGGAGACACAGAGAGTGAGGGGGGGGGGGACTCTTAACAGACACCAGCGATTCTTTATTACTTTGCTGACATATACATACAAAGAAGCACGTGTTTCTGGCTGACGTGGTCATGTCACGTTTCTAGAGTTTTCAGATATTGTTTCATTGCAGAGAAGCTGAATGATAGAATCATTTCCGTTGCCGTGGTAAACTGCGCGTTAACACGAGTCTGAGTGACTACAGTGATTGATGGGCATGATACAGAACTTGCGCTCTTAATCACGTGATAATGATGAAGATAATGATGATAGTGAAAATTATGATACTGCAGTTACTACTTGATAATGATCATGGGGTCGTGAAGACTGTGATGATGATGATCCCAAACCATCGTTACACTTAAACATAGAAAAAAAGACTTACTCTTTCTTGTCTCATCTACCTGTTTATTACCAAATTCAGACACAGGGTTGAAAGAACTATTCATTAAATGTTGTTGGTACAGTTCTTTATTGTAAGTTAAGGTAGGGTAGGTAAAGAGTGTCCCTGAAATCGTGGGGAGATGAGGTTGTCAGATCTCACCTTTAGTTAGTCATTAGTGTATGTTGTGTAATGTGATGTGGTAATTTTTCTTGTATTACATTTATTAGGAAAAGACAGGCAACATTTATAGGCCATTTTATGAGGAAGGGGGATTTGGAGCACCTGGTCACAACGGGAAAGCTGGAGGGTAAGAGAGCACCGGGTAGACCCAGGGAGAAAATGCTGGACGGACTTGCAGAGTGGCTGGGGACGAGGAGGGTGGGGGAGATGCTAGGGGCAATGAGAGATAGAGGCAGATGGAAATCCATGATCGCCAACGCCATGCGGCAGGGCACCTGATGAAGATGATGATGAAATTTATTATGGGCCTTTCAACTACCATGGGCAATTTCATGGCTGCGTCCGTAAAACCATTATAAAACACTGACACAGACAATCTCGACCTTCTTAAATCTCGAACAGAATTGAAATAATGAAGATTGGTTTTTAATGACCGTCGTGAAGTAGCGATGACGGATGTGTGACCTTGAGGTTAGTGTTGTGTCACGGTGGTTAGGGATGTGTGATGTCAGGATTAAGTGACTGTGCAAGAAAGGTCAGATCACACAATGTGATTAGAAGTTTAATTGACTGACAACTCACTCGTGTCCCATGAAATTTAGAACGCTGAAGTTCCTACCAATACCGTTACATAGAACGATGATAACGTCATGTTATGTCAGTTACTATGACGAACAATTTTCCACACGCAACTGTCGTAGGACAGTGCCGGACAGTGGATGCACCCTTTTAGTTCTGTTTGACGGAAGTGGTCGGGGCTTCAGGACTTTCAACCCTTTAACTCCCGCATCCTGTCCACCAGCATCATGCATTGTCAACTATGCTAGCAAAGCAAAAACTTAACCCTTTGACTTGCTCTACCTCTCCACCAGCTTCCAGCAGAGTAAAGGATAGGGTTAGGGTGTCAAAGAGTTGTTTTTGCAGTTGGTGGATAGGGTGTGGGAATTAAAGGGTTAAGTTTTTTTCAGTTGGTGGTACGGTACGAGAGTCAAAGGGTTAATATTACCCGAGAAGAGTCCGTGATTGCTCGTGGAAATAGCTGAAACTAGTGAAAGTTTTCGTGATCGTGTTCACTTCCGGTCGATTCCTGTTCAGAGTAGAAGTAAAGACGATATGGGATTTACCCCTTTGACTCCCGCACCCTGTCCACCAGCTTCCTGCTGAATCCGAAACCTATAAGCGAGTTTATTACACTGTATATCACGTAACTATTAATTAATGTAATCTTGCCTGACCAAAAAACTGTCTGGATTCTGCCAGCCTGATATACGTTGGGACATAGAACATGGTCCTGACAAGCAGTCTGGGATATAGAACATGGTCCTGACAAGCAGTCTGGGATATAGAACATGGTCCTGACAAGCAGTCTGGGATATAGAACATGGTCCTGACAAGCAGTCTGGGATATAGAACACGGTCCTGACAAGCAGTCTGGGATATAGAACATGGTCCTGACAAGCAGTCTGGGATATAGAACACGGTCCTGACAAGCAGTCTGGGATATAGAACACGGCCTGACAAGCAGTCTGGGATATAGAACACGGTCCTGACAAGCAGTCTGGGATATAGAACATGGTCCTGACAAGCAGTCTGGGACATAGAACATGGTCCTGACAAGCAGTCTGGGACTATAGAACATGGTCCTGACAAGCAGTCTGGGAATAGAACATGGTCCTGACAAGCAGTCTGGGACATAAGAACATGGTCCTGACAAGCAGTCTGGGACATAGAACATGGTCCTGACAAGCAGTCTGGGACATAGAACATGGTCCTGACAAGCAGTCTGGGAATAGAACATGGTCCTGACAAGCAGTCTGGGATAAAGAACATGGTCCTGACAAGCAGTCTGGGATATAGAACACGGTCCTGACAAGCAGTCTGGGATATAGAACAGGGCCTGACAAGCAGTCTGGGATATAGAACATGGTCCTGACAAGCAGTCTGGGATATAGAACATGGTCCTGACAAGCAGTCTGGGATATAGAACACGGGCCTGACAAGCAGTCTGGGATATAGAACATGGTCCTGACAAGCAGTCTGGGATATAGAACATGGTCCTGACAAGCAGTCTGGGATATAGAACACGGCCCTGACAAGCAGTCTGGGATATAGAACATGGTCCTGACAAGCAGTCTGGGATATAGAACATGGTCCTGACAAGCAGTCTGGGATATAGAACATGGTCCTGACAAGCAGTCTGGGATATAGAACACGGCCCTGACAAGCAGTCTGGGATATAGAACATGGTCCTGACAAGCAGTCTGGGATATAGAACACGGCCCTTACAAGCAGTCTGGGATATAGAACACGGTCCTGACAAGCAGTCTGGGATATAGAACACGGCCCTGACAAGCAGTCTGGGATATAGAACATGGCCCTGACAAGCAGTCTGGGATATAGAACACGGTCCTGACAAGCAGTCTGGGATATAGAACACGGCCCTGACAAGCAGTCTGGGATATAGAACACGGCCCTGACAAGCAGTCTGGGATATAGAACATGGTCCTGACAAGCAGTCTGGGATATAGAACATGGTCCTGACAAGCAGTCTGGGATATAGAACACGGCCCTGACAAGCAGTCTGGGATATAGAACATGGTCCTGACAAGCAGTCTGGGATATAGAACACGGCCCTGACAAGCAGTCTGGGATATAGAAACATGGCCCTGACAAGCAGTCTGGGATATAGAACACGGTCCTGACAAGCAGTCTGGGATATAGAACACGGGCCTGACAAGCAGTCTGGGATATAGAACATGGTCCTGACAAGCAGTCTGGGATATAGAACACGGCCTGACAAGCAGTCTGGGATATAGAACACGGGCCTGACAAGCAGTCTGGGATATAGAACACGGCCCTGACAAGCAGTCTGGGATATAGAACACGGCCCTGACAAGCAGTCTCAAACCGTAGTCTGATGAATCGTTATATTATAATCTAATATCGTTTTATCCTCGTCCATCATCGTATAGTGAAAACCGTTTTCGCTTTAGTGGCTCCTGGAGAAACCAGGTATAATCACAGACATAGGTAAGACCAGGCTATTTGCTATGTCGCATACTGTCGTATCATCGCCATCCCGTTCTCAGTGACGCTTCCAACCACTGAGCTGGCGAGGACACAGAATTACATGATATTGCTGAGTCATTCAACTAGCTTCAAGTCACATTTTTTAAGCAAACATCTGTCACTAGAAAACCAGTTGGTACCATTATTCTGAACGGAAAACGTTACGATTCAAAATCCTCAACTTGCTGACAGAAACAGAAAACGAGATACGTTAGAGTAGTTTCCTTCATGGTCAGTATTACACAAATACGACAAACTATCGTTTTGTTGTGTGAAAATTATCATGTATATTAAACTGTTTCGTGATATCAAATACGCAGTCTGCTTCTGTTCTCGCGTTTCTGGTTCCAGTCGCCACACAGATACTGTATTAATAATCAAGCCACGGTTGTAAACATGTCACAGCATTGTTTCGAGATATAAAGAGGTTCATTGGACAAGATATATAGAAATCGATACTAATGCCCACATAGGTCTGGAGTTCAGTGAGAGGTCAACCAGTGTTACTATTTATGTATGTAGTCTAGGGCAGAGAAATGAAACGTTATTTTCCAACGGCCTACATACTAGCGCATAGGACGATACTA
>JAPXFY010000022.1:32889946-32997446 GCA_030674185.1 Monoplex corrugatus | reverse complement strand
TATTTACAAGTGACCAACTAAGCCAATCTCACACAGTGGAGACTTCTTTTCTTATCGTATACTTGGACCCCAATCAGTTAAAATCTCTAGATAAAGATTTTTCTCTTCGATTTTGTTTTTGTCACATTTCTAATCATTGACCCAAACAATGGGTTATGCCTGTCAGCTTTGTAGATTAGTGACTTCCCACTGGCCGAAAGGCATTCTGAAAGTATCAAAAATCAAACAAAATGCTTGCAACAAATTCTTGCTGGTCTGTTTTCGTCGACTTGCACAAATGCCATGGATCAGGCTGAATCAACACCCATCTGTTTGAAAGGGATTTCGAAAAGCATAGCAAACAGGAGAGATTGTAGACATGGTGTATTGTCTGTACGGGCTGAATCGAAGGAATATTGCGGGGGTAGGGGGGGGGGGGGGAAGAAAAAGAACAAGCAGGAGAGAAGAAGATGTGAGGATGTTGATTAGTATGAAACTGATGCATGCCATGTTTCTTTCAGGTAAGACATTTTATTCAACGTTGCTGGGGTCATGACCCGATAGGCGGTGTCACTTCACACGATGAATAAGAAGACACTTTTAGATACCAGACGTCAGACACTGTCATTTTCTTGCCCATGTTCATCACCCTCTCCATGATGACAGAATTAACGTCATCAGCCACCACCAACGTCACCGCAACAAACTCGACCCTAGATGGCTTTCCGGTATGGCAGTACCCGTCATACGTCGTCATCGTGGCGACGACAGTGACGTCAGCCGTGTCTGTGATGGGCTTGATACTGAACTGTGTGCTAGTGATGACTATCAAATGCTCGCCAAGCTTGAAGACTCCGCCCAACTCTCACCTCTTGAACATCAGCTGCAACAACTTGTTGCTGAGCGTGCACGCACTACTGTCGCTGGCCTCCTTAAATCTGAACGGGGTGCACGTGCCACAGAAAGGCAGTGAGGTGTTGTCCGGCATACAGCTTTTCCTGGTCATGCATTGTCTGTTGCAGGTATGTGGTGTTGGATCTTCTGTGACGGCTCTTCTTTCGTCGTCTGGTTTTGGTGTGTGTGTGTGTGTGTGTGTGTGTGTGTGTGTGTGTGTGTGTGTGTGTGTGTGTGTGTGTGTTTTGCGAGCGTGCGTGCGTTCGTGCATGTGTGTGTGTGTGTGTATGTGTGTGTTCGTTCGTTATTTCTTTTAACGTCTATTCACATATGTGCTTTTAGACAAAAAAAGGCAAGTAAATAAATAAATAGATAAGATAAGATAAGATGAGATAGAGAGGTGTCTATGGGATGAATGAATCTATGAAATCATAAAGGCATTGTACCATATAAGGTAACATCAAACAAGTTAACGAACAAGAGAAAAACAAACCAAACATTACAACGATCAGGCTTCATCAGATTGCTCAGGGTTGTGTGTATGCGTGCGTGGTGTGTGTGTATGTGTGCGTATGTGTTTGTGTGTGTGTGTGTGTGTGCGTGCGTCCGTGCGCGCGCGCGCGTGATCATCGTCCTCTTCTTCTGCTGCTGACTCCTCTTTCTCCTCATGATGCTGCTTCTTTTTCTTAAACTTGTGTTTTCTACCTGTCTAGCCGGTCTGCCTTCTTTCACTGTCTTCCTTCCCTTTCGTGCTTTTTCCTGGTTTCTGACGCTTTACTAGTTGTTTTCCTTATCTAATTTATTCGTTTTTGTTTTTGTTTCTTTGTTGGGGGGAGGGGGGGTAAAAGAGAATACTAAGTTATTTGAGCTAGGGATCAGAATACCTAAATGCATGCTCAAGTTAATACAAATAACAAGGACATGAGAGACTGTAAATCCGCCGCAGTAGAATGGACATTATCCATAGTTATCTACCTTGGTGATAGACGTAGGAGACGAAGACGAACAAGCAAAATGTATAAAAATGAATGAATGAATGAATGGATAAATAAATAAATAAATAAATAAGCAAATACATAAATAAATCAAAAGCCTTTGAGACAGACAATTGAACGCACCAATATAATGTAATGTAATATAATACAATATAGTACAATACAATATAATGTAATATAATATAATATAATATATGATATGATATGATATGATATGATATGATATGATATGATATAATATGCATTGAAAATTGAGTTTCATCTTGACGGTCATTATATCAGCATCACGAGAACTGACAGACAGAATCAAACAAATAACTTGCAGCACACTTTAGAACAAAATACGTTATTTCGGTAAATGCTGTCAACTTTTTTTTTTCACTGAATGCAGACTTTTCTTATAATCATCCCAAATTTTCCAAGACGTGTGTGTGTGTGTGTGTGTGTGTGTGGAGAGAGAGAGAGAGAGAGAGAGAGAGAGAGAGGAGAGAGAGAGAGAGAGAGAGAGGAGAGGAGAGAGAGAAGAGAGAGAACATCCACAAATGCATGTTGCCCGTGCACGCACGTGGACAAGACAAACAAATGTCTGGTTGCATTTTGACAAGTTTGCGAGCGTGTCCATGAAAAATTATTTGTTCTCAAACGACAGAATGGATGGGTGGTGTTAATGTAGTTTAGATTTGCACAGATTTAAATGAACTTCTGCATTCTCTTTTGTCACATATATTTCAAAATAGCCTTGACGTGTCGTCTGCTTTCCTCAACAGAGCTCACTGCTTTGCGTGATTCTTGATTATTGATGAAAACATGTTGAGTTTAAGAATGTGTATTGTATTACTGGATTGATTTCCATGATGATACTGATGTTTGTTATTATCGTTGGTAGGTGTGTTCTAGTCTAGATACACAATAGACAGACGATGGGAGATGATGCTGTAGTTGTGTTTTGGTCTATATACACAATAGACGAAGGGAGGTGATGTTGTAGTGTTTAAGTCCATATACACAATAGACGAAGGGAGATGATGTTGTAGTGTTTTAGTCTACATACACAATAGACAGACGATAGGAGATGATGTTGTTGTGTTTTAGTCTATATACACAATAGACAGGCGATGGGAGATGATGTTGTAGTCTATATACACAATAGACAGGCGATGGGAGATGATGTTGTAGTCTATATACACAATAGACAAGCGATGGGAGATGATGTTGTAGTCTATATACACAATAGACAGGCGATGGGAGATGATGTTGTAGTCGTATATACACAATAGACAGGCGATGGGAGATGATGTTGTAGTCTATATACACAATAGACAGGCGATGGGAGATGATGTTGTAGTCTATATACACAATAGACAGCGATGGGAGATGATGTTGTGTCTATATCATGACAGCGATGGAGATGAAGCTTTGTTCTGTACATCACTGTACATGACCATTACATATGGCAGCTGTAGGCGACAACTTTCGATTTTAGTGTCGTTTTCTGTTGGATGGTGTGTGTGTGTGTGTGTGTGTGTGTGTGTGTGTGTGTGTGTGTGTGTGTGTGTGTGTGTGTGTGTGTGTGTGTGTGTGTGTGTGTATGCGCGTTTGCGTGCGTGTGTGTATGTATGTGTGTTTGTGTGTGTGGTGTGATGTGTGTGTGTGCGTGTGCGTGCGTGCGTGCGTGCGTTTGTTTGCGTGCATGTATGTTTGCGGATGCGTACATGTGTGTGTTTGTGTGTGTGTGTGTGTGTGTGTGTGTGTGTGTGTGTGTGTGTGTTTTTGTTTGTTGTTGGTGTTGTTGCTTTGAGAGGTGGAGGGTTGTTGCTTCTTTTTGGTTGTTTGCCTTTCTTGTTTGTTTTGATTTCTTTTGGGTTCTGTTTTCTTTTTTTTTTCCCCATCGGTGTTTTTCATTAGTGGGTATCATTACAGCCTTCGTTGGTTTCTTCTTTCTTTATCATTGTTGCCTCTGTGTCCATCGAACTACAGTAATCAATAGAATAATAATTTGATTTCTGTAATTCTTGTTTGATCACGTTGTATTCTTCAGGTGACTTTTTTCCATCAGCAACTATTGTGTTTGCTTGTTTACTTTTTGTTTGATTTTGTCTTTTTCTTTATCATTTGTCGTAATTGCTGTTTTGGGATGCCCTCTTGTTTCCATCGACCACTATTATGATTGTGCTATTCCCATCGGGTACACTCTTATTTTTTTTAACAAGTGTGACTGCCCGCGTTCAAAAAAGAGGAACAAAAAAACAAAAAAAAATCAGAACGCGTAGTTATTACAACCAGACAAGACAGGCGCAAATTTTCCGCCAACTGGCCTTTGTCAGCGTAAATGTAAGATCACAAACAAACGAACACCAAATACAGCTTAGTCCTCTTCTCCCTTCAGTCTTTTTGTCCTAATTTTTGTGTTTGATGTTTGTTTGTTTGTGATCTTACGCTTGACAAAAAGGCCAGTTGGCCGAAAATTTGCGCCTGTCTTGTCTTGTTGTATTGAATACGCGTTCTGATTCCTTTTTTCGTGTTTTTTTTTTTCTGGTTCTTATTTCTTTGTTTCTTTGTTTTTCTGTTTGTCGTACTTCAAAGTATTGTCCAAGGTTTAACTGGCTACATCATCATTGTCATCATATGCCACGCAGCATGGCGTTGGCGATCATGGCCCTCCATACGACTCTATCTTTTGTCGCTGCTACTCTTTCCGTCCCATCAGCTCTACAAAACTGTTTAATATTTTCTCCCCTCGTGCTCTTCTTCCCTCTGTCTTTTCTGATGTGACTTGAAGCTAAAACTTCCCTTGTCTCATAAAATGTCCAATGAAAGGTGCTTGTCTTTTCTTAATTTTCTACATTAATGTTCTTTTTGTGTTTCTTTCTTTCAAGACTGTCTCCTTTGTTTTCTTTGCTATCTATGAAACTCTTCATATTCTTCTTGGAAATCACTTTTCAGCTGCCTCAATCTTGTTCTGACTTTGCTTGCTTGTCGATTGTCTAAGCTTCGCATCTATACACCGGTGTTAGTTCTCTACAACACTGACAAACTCTCGTCCTTTTGTTAACTGGTAAGCTTTTGTTGGTTAGAGTGCTTTTCATTTTCTTGAATGCTGTTTAAGCTTGGCCAGTTCTGCCCGATATTTTGACTGTGTGTCTGCCGTCTGGTGAAATGACTGTTTCCAGACATTCAAACTTACCAACTTTGTGCCATTTGCTGTTATTGTATATGAGAAGTTTTATTTTTTACTGATTACTATGACTTCAGACTTCTTATTATTTAGTTTCAGCCATTTATTTATTCTTGTTTTCTGTTTGTTTGTTTGTTTGTTTTCCTTTTTTTAATCATCATCGCACAAATTTTACAAACAATTTTCAAATTAATTCAACACCAATGAAACCCCTCAAAATAGGGCAAGAACTGACATATTCTGTCTCATTTTTTTCAGACAATAACAACACAACACTCATATCAGCACCCACTCACTCTCCCCTCCCCTCCATGCACACGGGTATACATGTTTTTCCTCTTCCGAAAGACATATAATATTTCTTTTTTGAACACCATTCTCTTTTCCTAGCTTCACTTGCCTGCTATATGAATAGCTTGAAAAAGAAGTCAATTTAAGGCATTAAAAAAAACAGATGTGTACGCAATAAAAAAAAACAACATACTGACAAATATATACATGTATGCATAAATGTAGTAATTGGATCAGACATTCACACCAAACAAACAGGACATTTTTTATATTAGATTTACTAGCACAAAACACATTTCAAGTACCTAAAACAGGATATCATTTTTTATTCTGCATCATATACTAACTTTTTACTGTTCATTAGGGATGGAATGGAAATTGGTATTTATTTAATTATTGGTTCAGAAGATGAAAGTAAGGGTACCATTTTTCGTGTGTTACCCGATCAAAATCCTTGGTATAGTCAACAAAACATAAATGTAAATCCTTATTTAACTGAATTGATCTTTCAGTGAGAGTTCTTAGAATGTATATCGCATTAATAGTTCCTTTTCCGTCAACAAATCTACATTGTTCCTCTATTTCCGGTTTAATTCGGTTCTTTGTCCTCATCATGATTATTCTTAATGGAATCTTCGTCACATGACTCATCAAGCTGATTGTAAGATGGAGTTTGCGTTCTATGGCCTCTGCTGTCTTTGGACATGCAACGAAAATTGATTTTGACATATCTTTAGGGATTTTACCGTTGTCATAAATTTAATTTAGGAGGACTGTTATTTTTCCTGTACCAAATTCTTCCTAAGCCTCAATCAGTTCTGCAATAATATTGCCTGGTCCTGGGGCTTTTCCCTGTTTCATCATTTTCAACGCTGCTCTAACTTCATATTTCTTTATCGGTGATCTTTCAACGTTCTTTGTTACGATTGGACCTTTCTTTCTGTCATCGTCACAAAGGTCTCCAATGCACTCTCCCCATCTATTATCGGATATTTTCTTTTTCCATAATAATCATATCATCTTTTGATTTTAAGCAAACAGTTGATGTGCCTGTCTTTTTCCTGCGGGTAATTTCTTCAGTGTTTCTGTACATACACTTTGGGTTTGTTTTGTGTCGATCCTCTGTTTCCTTACATCTTGCTTCTTGCCAAGCTTTCTTAACTTCATTGCATTTACTCTTGATTTCCTTATCTATCTTTTTGTATTCTTCTTCTTTTTCCTTTACATTCCTTCATTCATCCATCAAGCCTTAGCCCTGATATGGCTCTAGTAGTTGGCTGGGCTATAAGCAATATGAACTGAACTGATCCATCAAGCCTAAAATTTCTACTGCCATCCAGTTCTTCTTTGCTTTTCTTTCAGCTCTAGGGATTCACAAGCCTCATTTATCGAGGTTTTCAAAATTGTTCCTTGTTTCTCACTGTCCCCAGCGTTTTCAAGAGCACTGAATTTGTCATGAACATATACGCTACATTTTGCGGGAGTTGATTCATCTCTTTTAAAAGAGTCAAAGATTTAGTTTGATGTCATTTTGGGTTGGTTATCTTCTCTTTAGTGTCAGCCTAAATTTTCCCATTACAGGATTGTGGTCACTATTGTAGTCTCCGCCTGGCAACGCTTTTTTTTTTTTTTTCTTTTTTTTTTTTTTATCGGTAAAGAATTTCTAAATCTCTCATTTATCAGGATGTGATCAGTTTGATTTCTTGTGCTGTCTCCTGGATTCATCTATGTACATTTTATTCTGTTAGGTTGCTCAAATCAAGCCTTTTATGAATTCATTTAGTTGTGCCCACTCAACAAGTTTCTGTCCCCTTTCATTTCGCGTGCCAAGGCCATGAAGTCCAACTATGTCATCTACTTTTTTTCCGTCCCATTTTAGCATCAAAATCTCCTATCATTGTTGTAATGTCCTGTTACTTACGTTTAGCCTTGGCTGTCTTTAATTCTACTTAGAAGTTATCAATGTCTTCCTCAGTACTTGCCTATTTGCCTATAATGCCTACCCCTCTTTATGTGTGTCCCCACCAGAATATATCATTTTATTCTTTCTCGATGTTATCATGCCTGCCTCCTTCCATCTCAACTCTCCTAGTCCTAAAATAGTGATGTTCAATCTTTCCATTTCTGTCGTGACATTTTCCAGTTTTCCCCTTTGGAGGATTGCTCTAACATTCCAAGTTCCAATTTTTGTATTTCTGAATCTGAAAGACGAAAATAATTTTGTTATATTCTCTGTTGTACTTGCAGTACTGGGGTGCCTTTGTGTCCATCGGCTACTACCGTTTCAAAACCATCCACCATCCGTCACTCTCACTTCGAGTGAGGAAACTCAATGTGTCCCGTTCCATTACCACCACCTGGGTCATCTCTCTGTTGCTGGCCTTGATCTTCAGCCTCACTTCCGCCCAGGGCAGCGCTTATCTTCCCTGCACCCTTGACCCCTACCGTAGAAGTTTCTATTTGGGATTTGGGGTGGAAACGGAAGCGGAAGCAGAAGCAGATCATGATAAAGGGCAGGGCTGTTACGATAATTCGGAGCAGGCCAGTATCTTTTTGGTTGTGATGTGATGGTGGGTGAGGTGGTGGTGGTGGTGGTGGTGGTGGTGGTGGTGTGTGGTGGTGTGTGTGTGTGTGTGTGTGTGTGTGTGTGTGTGTGTGTGTGTGTGTGTGTTTCTGTGTTGTCTGTTCTGTCAATTTACTGAATTTCTGTTTATTTTGATATCAGGAACAAAAATACTTGGTGACCTGGAAAAAGAAATCATATGTTCAGATGCAAGCTCATATACAAACTAAGTGATTGTAAAAAGTTACTTAAAACGCGCAATCTCAAAAATGTGCTTGCATTCTCATAAGCACACTAATTCTCGCCCACATATTGTAAGCACGTTCTTTGTCATTTTTAAAATTTCATTTCATTGTCTGTTAAACATTTATTTTACTGTCCTGATTTTCATATGCACATTGATTTTCGCCTGTAGGCTATGGTATGTTCTTTAGTTGTTATTGTTATGTTTATTTTTTTTCTGTTTTACATTCATTTTATTGACCTGACTTCAACAAATGATATTTTGCATCGCCAGAATATTGCTCTGACACATCCACACCAGGCTCTATCGTTTGCGGTCACTGCGCCAGAAGTGCACAGGAAATGACGATATCGATTTGCTGTGAGGGCACTCAATAGAGAAGGCCCCACACTGCTGCTATGTTATTCAGTGGTATTTGTCTTGTACACAAATATCTATGTGTTATTTAAAAAGAAGTGTTTGTAGTCACCAAAACGAAACAAGACTGGACGTGACAGGTCTTTCAGCTTGAAAAAGTTGTCACAATGATGATGGGTCATTGAAGACTTTGGAAAGTTTTCATAATGATGATCGATCATCAGCTACATGCTACATGGTCAAACGGCCCAAATATGGGTTATGACTAGCACAAACAATGATATACACCCCCGTGGGGATGTCGGGGCTCTTTCAGTATAACAGTATCTCCACTTTCTCGATGCTAGGAATTTTCTCTTTTCTGTCACTCTCTTTGCTTCTACCTTGTTCTTTTGTTTTTGAGACGGTTATAGCTCAACGCAATTGCCTAGGCTTTAAACACGAACAATGATGCACACATGGAAATTAGAGTATGTTGATGATGATGCTATGACTTCCATTTTTGTATCAAATAAAATTTCTAGTCTGGCTTAGGCAAAAACAAATTGTGCATGTAGCCTCTAATTAACGCAGCTGTGAATGGGATATCTGAACCTGTTGAGGTTGGGAAATGTAGAGCACCTCGAATAATGCTGCTTTGGAGAAAAAAATAGATATTTACCGCCTCCCTCTCCGAATGCCTCGGAGTTATGGGACAGCTTTTACTTTTTTCTGGTGATAAAACTGTTTACAGCCATGATATGCACAACAGGTAGCAGTGATATCGCTGGTAATGGCCGTCCTCCTCCTCGGTCTTCTCATCATCGTCGTCTCCTACTACAGCATCTGCCGCACGCTCAGCGTCGCCGGTCGCATGGGCAAGTCTCGGGTTTCTCCGTGGCCAAGGAAATCAACCTCCTCCCTCACCCCTCCGTGTTCGGAAAATATCATCGGCCCCGCGTCATCAGTGGCGGAGATTGTCGACTGCGGTAACGCCGTGTCTCAGTCTGTCTCTGCTGGTGGCCGTGCATACAGGTGTGGGACTTTTTGTTTTTGTTTGTTTTTTGTTTTGTTTTTGTTTTGTTTTTTGTTTGGGGGGGGGGGGGGCGATGGTGGGGCGTCGGCAGTAGGTTGATGTAGATCCGTGTAGGGGGGACTGAGGGAGGATGTATTTAGGGGTGAAAAGTGTGTGCATGGGTGTGTAAGGAGTAAAAGCGAGAAACGGAAAGTGATAACTGGAAATAATGTATAATTATATCCATTGTCTGCAGACAGTGATAAAGTGAATGTATATTGGCTCTTCAACGTGTGTGTGTGTGTTGTGTGTGTGTGTGTCTGTGTGTGTGTGTGTCTGTCTGTGTGTGTGTGTGTGTGTGTGTGTGTGTGAAAAACGATATGATCAGAATTTGGGCCAAGAATCGCTTACAGTACACACACGATGAGTGCACACTAGCTCTTCTTCCTTTTTTTTCCTGCGTGCGCGCACGTGTGTGTGTGTGTGTGTGTGTGTGTGTGTGTGTGTGTGTGTGTGTGTGTGTGTGTGTGTGTGCGTGTGCGTGCGGTAAAGACAAGAAATCAGTCTTATTTATTTCATTCTTTGTGACCAGTGGTTCTGCGTAGTATCACATTTTTCTTTATCATTGTCTGTTGTTAAGGATGTAGACTTGAGTAATGGTCTGGTACTGCAAAGAGCAACGAGCTTGCTTCTGACATTGACCTTTTGCGCTACAAAAATGAAATTACTAATAGATATCAATGGAACGATATAAGCTGTTTCCAAAATATCAAAAGAGGGGTTAGGCAGAGTTGTGTTCTGTCACCAGATTTGTTTTCACTTTATAGCGAAACCACCATGAGAAACCTAGAAGAATGCCCTGGGATAAAGGTGGAGGAAAAATGATAAACAACATTCGTTACGCAGATGACACCGTGCTAATTGTAGAAAAAACGAAAAAGCCCTTCAAAACCTTGTGAGTATAATAGAAATAGAAGGCAAAAATAAAGGGCTGGATGTAAATAGAGGAAGACTGAAGTCATGGTAATCAGTAAAAACCAAGAAATCCCCTCATGCAAAATAACAGCAAATGGCATAACTCTGAGACGGGTTGATAAATTTAAATATCTGGGAACGATCATCTCACCAGACAGCAGATGCACATCAGAAATAGCCAGCAGAATCTGCCGAGCCAAAACAGCATTCAAGAAGAGGAAAAGCGTTCTTATCAATAAATGCCTACCAATTAACGTCTTGAATGTTATATAGAACCGATACCGTTGTATGGTTGTGAGGCGTGGACAGTCAACATGCAAAGTCAGAATAAAATTGAGGTAACTGAAATGTTTCTAAGAAGAATGTTGAGAGTTCCATGGACAGCAAAGAAAACAGACGAGAACGTCTTGAAGGAGGCAGACACAAGGAGATCATTAATAAAGAGGATTAGAAAAAGACAAGCTACATTTATAGGACATTTCATGAGGAAAGAGAAATTAGAGTACCTGGTCACAACAGGAAAGCTGGGGGGAAAGAGAACACCAGGTAGACCCAGGGAGAAAATATTGGACGGACTTGCAGGGTGGCCGAAGACAGAGAGGGTGGGAGATGTACTTGCAGCGACAAGGAATAGATTCGTATGGAGGGCCATGATCGCCAAACGCCATGCGGCAGGGCACATGATGATGATGATGATGATGATGATGATGATGATCTATGGAAATGATTGATACATGAAGCAGACAGACAGACAGTGAGTTATATTTAACCCCTCCATGAAGCAGACCGACATACATGTTCACAGTGAATTATATTCAACACATGTGGGTGGCAAGGTGGACAACTCCACTGCGGGTCAGTGTTAGGACTAGACGACAGCGGCACAGGGGAAAATCATGCACACACATTTTAATGAACATGGCAATCATTTTCTGTTGAGTAATCCGATAATCATGATAGTGACCTGATAGAATCCATGATCATAATGTCAGCACAGCCATATTCTGACCATGTAATAGACACTGACGGCCAGCTCTTTTGAGGAAGCTGAACGAGCAGTTGTTCTTATAATGACTTATGGTGATGATGACGGCGATGATCAGTGATAATGAGGAGGAGGAGAACGACGACGACGACGACGACGATGATGATGATGATGATCAGTGATGGTAATGATGATGATGATAACTGCGATCATAATGACTAATATGTTCATGTTGGGAGCTGACGACGACGATGCTGATGATTTTATTGGCGACTCAAACGACAGCATGGATGACAACGTCGACAAGAAGACCAGCACAAAGTACAGAACACACAGTACACACGTTACTGTTATTGTTGTTTAAAGCCCAGCCGACTGCGTAGAACCATACAGGGCTATAACCGCTTCAAAACATACAAAATTTCAACAGGAAAATATAAAAAAAAGAAAAGAAAATTAAGTACACATATCAATGCATTCGCACACATAATCTAAGGACATGACCCCGGCGTTGACCACTCCGTCCAATTTCTCCCACAGGGGATTTAGAAAACACATCTCAATACAAATGTAAGCATACCTAAGGACACAAAACATATATAAAAACGGGTATAAATTACCTAAAATTGCTTCCGCATATCTCACCTCCCAAAAATGCACTTAATACTTGTACCCTGTTACTATTTATACTGAAAGAGCCCCGGGCATCCCCACGGGGGAATGTCAACTATCTATGAACCGATCTCTATCATACATATTTTCAATACTATAAGGAACTCATAACTAAAAAAATGGTTTAGAGTTGTAAGGAAAACAATGCATGAAACCTGTTGAAGGACTAGAAAAGAAAGAATAAATTAATGTATGGCTTGACCATTTTATCATTGTTGCTGCTGTTGTGTGGTAGCTAATGGTGGTGGTAATAAATAGTGATGATGATGATGACGAAAATGATGACAGCGATAAAGTCAGCGACGAACAAAGACAATGACATTGACAAAGACGACAGTGATGCTACCACGACACAGCAATGACATTTCATCTGTCAGAACTGATCCGGACAACCAGCTGTTCTGTGTGAGCGGACCTCACAATGAGGGAAGGGAAGGGACGTGGGTTGTACATTACCACAAGTATGACCACAACGTCTTCATGCACGATCTGCTGGCCCAAGATAAACCTGTTTCACAACAAACTGTGGTCAGTTGCTTATGTCTGTCTGTTCTGTCTGTCTGTCTGTCTCTGTCTGTCTTGTGTGTCTCTCTGTTTCTTTGTCGGTCGGTCGGTCGGTCTGTCTCTCTGTCTGTCTCTACTGTTTTTGTCGGTCTGTTGATCGGTCGATCTGTGTCTTGTCTGTGTCTCTCTGTTTTTGTCGGTCTGTCTCTGTGTCGTTGTCCTTGTCTGTCTGTCTGTTTGTCTGTCTGTCTGTCTGTCTTCTCTCTGTCTCTCTCTCTCTCTCTCTCTCTCTCCTCACACACACACACACCATACACACGTGTGCGCCCGCGGGCATCAATATGAATTGATTTTTCACACAAACACACAACCACACACACATACACACACACACACACTCACACACGCACACACACACACACACACACACACTCACACACACACATACATACATACATACATACATACATACATACATACATACATACATACATACATACATACATACATACACACACGCGTGCGCCCGCGCGCATCAGTATAAACTGGTTGGCAGACATTTAGGTTATAAACACGATAACGAATTGGACGGCAAACCTGGGACAGGTGGAAACGCAAATACAAAAGTCTTCAGGGAAGGAATTGTGTCTTTCAGTGAGTGAGACTGTTTCAGTATTTGATGGGTATGTTGTGGGGCAGGGTGGTTATTGTCCAGGTTCTTCCCATCCTCTTCTGCATGGTGACGCCTCACATATCTCACCTATCTCACCTGTCGGCGTCACGGTGTTGGCCGCCGCTCATCTGGACACCACCATCTCCCTCCAGGCCGCTCTGTCTTGACTTTTGTAGACAATTCTTAAATGTTTGGGCCACTGATGTTGGTTATGTTCTCGGTGTATGAGATTGGAGATTTGCCTTTCCTCCTTTTCGCCACTGTTTTGCCTTGAAAGATGGTTGCCATGAGGTCCATGTTTTTGTTGCGTGACACATGGCCAGTGTATTTTAGTGTTCTCTTGTTGATGTCTGCTGGTAGTTTTCTGGTGGTATCATGTTCTTCCAGTACGCTTTCGTCAGTTCTTCTGTCTGTCTATTTGGCACGTAGTAGTATCCGATAAAACCACTGTGGTAACGATTGTTGAAAAAAAAATGCAAGGATTCGAACTGTATTGTTATGTTGTGTGTTGTGTCGTTCACATGTCTTTAGACTCATTCGATTTAATTGGGCTTGACAACACACAGCTTTGTGTATACTTGCCATCTGTAGAGGCCCTGGGCATTGGCTAAGTCTGGTCAATTGTTGAGGGAGACAGACTATTCAACGATGAAATTGACAAAGACAGAAGGAGTGTCCATCAAGTTGATGTCGTTTCCTGGAAATGCTACGTCACTGATCGTTACTTGTAGAAATTATGAACGTCTATCGGAATTCGTTATTACTTTCATGATGTTACAATCAACATGTAAACATATAGGAATTTAGAATAATGATGATGGTGGTAATGATGACGATGATGGTGATGATAATTATTATGGTGATGACGCGACGATGATGATAGTGACGATGATCACTAATAATTGATGTATTTTTCACCAACAACAGCAAAGCAGAACAGCGTCAGCTAAGCGTGACATGTTCGCCAACAAGCGCCCCTGATGGCCACCCTTAGCTCCGGAAGTACTACGTCTTCCGGGAGAAAGTCAAGCACAAAATGTCCAGATTTCTCCGATATCTCTCTGGGTGCGGACATCGCTCGCCGCTACAAGCAGCAGAATCGGTAACTACGATGTTGACTGAGAGAGAATGAATGACTGAATGAGTTAATGATTCATTGTGCAAAGCCGCCTACACCCTTTCACTGGTGTAGTGCAGGGACTAAAGTATTAACTAAAATCGATATAACACATATGTGTGTGTGTGCGTGCATGTGTGTGTGTGTGTGTGTGTGTGTGTGTGTGTGTGTGTGTGTGTGTGTGTGTGTGTGTGTGTGTGTGTGTGTGTGTTCGTTATTTCTTTTAACGTCTATTCACATGCGTGCTTTCAGACGAAGTGTGTGTGTATGTGTGTACATGTGTGTATGTGTGTGTGAGAGACAGAGAGAGACACAGAGAGAGAGAGATGGGTTCAGTAATGATGGGCTTTATATACTGATTTAAGTATCTAAAATGTCGAGAGGTAGCTCGTGAATTGATCTGATAATAAGGGGTGGAGAGGTGTGCAGTGGTTCTTGAGTTTTAATGTTGGATGGAGATCTTTTCAACGTTTAGCTATAATGGTATGTTCCTGCGGAAGCAATGCATTAGGAATTTTCAGTGGGCGTGGCTAACAATTTCTGACATGTGGATGCCTACACTAACAGATAGTTTAATGGGTGAACTGTTTTATCTTCTTGACCCAGGATCGGCAAGTATGGTAGAATTTTCGGACTTTGCCAGTGTGTATCACAATGCACACGTGCAGTCATCCATGGCTCGTGACGCCTTCTTAGTTAATTAAGCTGATACAGAAACTGATACTGTATCTGCATGTCTGTTCATTTGTCTGTCTGTCTGTTTCTGTTTTGATGTGTCAAATCTCTAGAAGCTGTTTATGGGTGACCATGCTCCAAATTTTATCATATCAAATATCATATCAAATTACCGTGACGCTCCAAAAGGGGCATGATTTGTTATTTGAGTCATAATGGCTTGAAATGTAAAGTATTCCAGTAATCACTTCTCTGTTTATGGACAGATGTTCGCTCATTACGTTCAGACAGATTTGCAGTTGGAGCTTTGTAAGACAGAATTATAGAATTTTCGGAGTTCTGTCACGTGTTCTAAATGTTCCAGACACGAAATATTTTAGTATAACTTTGTCATTATGTATATTATTTGGTTTTGTTCTTTGTTTGTTTTAATGTTGTTCCTTTAATTGGTTTTCTTCTGATTGCTTTTTTTTTTGTATGTTTTTTTTTGTTTTGTTTTGTTTTTTTGTTATTTCACTGGTGTGTTAACCGGTTTCAGGTCAGTTTTGAAGAAGCAGTGTGTGCGTCGAGAACGAGGCAGCCTGAGTAATGCTTCCAAAAACAGCCTGGTTATGTTGATGGCCTACCTCCTGTTCTCTCTGCCTCTTATTGTTTGTCAGGTAATCTCAGTGTGAAGTGACTGGTAGTGGTACGAAGGTCCATCGGTCAGTATTGTCTCTGAGAATTGTAGAACGGTCGGGATTATCTGTGACTGTCACATTCATTTAAAGTTGAGTTTTCTGCAAGCCACTTTAAGCCATGAATTCAAAAATTGTTTTGTTGTTGTTATTATTGTTTTGGCGGGAGGGGTTGTTTGTTTTGTTTTTTGTTTTGTTTTTATTTTTGGTACTCTGACGGAGACAAGGTTTCGATTTGAACTCTAAAAACACGGCTTTTGACTAGATCTAGTCCTGGAAACGTAAAAATTTATATCATGCAAATTTCTGCTTCAGAAGCGGAAATAACCGAAAGTGACATGGAACCAAGGTGAGGATTGTAAGGGTTGGGGCGGGGGGGGGGGGGGGGGGGGGGAGGGGTAAGGAAGAATTTGTGTCCTTTTGTCATCAATGTAGATTGTAGTGACTTTGGCTTGTTGGCACTGGAATTCGGAGGTCCTCTTCCACTTGTCCTTTCGCCAAAAGCAAAATCTTTTTTTTTTTTTATTGTTCTGAACTGTCATAGATCGCTTTGGCCTGTAGGTATCTTTAAGACCAGGACACACAGCTTTAAAATGGTCAATCCATCTGTAGACTGTGCCTAAGACACACAAGTGCCACCATAAACTACTTCAAAGAGGGAAGAGAGCATGCGCGGAAAATGGCAGCGTTTTTCAGTTCAGCGGTAGGGAATTAGGGAAATTGAAGTCATATTATATATTATTTAACTTTGTGAAAGATTGTGCATATTTACTTGTACTAGTGAAGGCTGTCAGTGCTGCTGATAGCTAGAACGTGCTTCCAGGACATTATTGGATAGCAACAGTGTTGTGTTGTTGGAGCATGCACAGTACTCGCAGTATTCACTCTTACTTACGTTCACAGTTTCATTTTTCATTTTTTCATTACTAACCATAAGTTTTTGTCAGGCTGTAAGTATACTACTCAATAGTTAGTACAATTGTAGTTTTACTACTTAGAAGGCTAAACTAAAATGTCCTGCAGGGGTCGTGGAGGTAGAGGTGGAAATCAGGGTCACGTGGGGAAAGGGCAAAGAGGAGGAACTTCAGGAAGGAGCAAAATAGAAGAATTAGGTACATGGCAATGTACGGTGTGCGACACCCTAGCGAGGGACCTAGGGACCTTGAGTGTTTTGTGTGTAAACAGTGTACACACCAGAAGTGCGCCCAAATTAAGGACGAAATGTATGACACACTGAACTGCCCGAATGTGCAGTATGTTTGTCCTAAATGCATGACAGTCAGTCGGAGGACATACAATCGCGTTCGGATGTCCGCCTAGACAAACTATTGCAAATGGTTTATGATCTGACCAAGCAGGTGAAGGATCTAGAGCAAGGGCTAGGAGGAGAAAGCTTGGACAAGAAAATCGATGAGGCAGTGAGTAAGAAAGTTGAGGAGGCGATAGAGGAGAGAGAAGAGAAAGAAAAAAGAAAGATGAATGTGATCATAGTGGGTGTTAGAAGAGAGCTCTGAAGATAGTGCAGAGGATAGGAAGAAAGATGACTTGAAGGCTGCCAAAACGATTCTGGGAAAACTGACAAAGATAGAAGACAATGATGTGAAAGAGCCTGTCAGACTGGGAAAGGTGGGAGGAAATAGGCCCAGGATGTTGAAGGTAACCATGACAAATGAGGAAAAGAAGAAAGAAGTAGTGAGAAAGTCTCCTGAGCTGAATGCCGGAGTGACAGATCTGACCAAAAAAAATCTATGTCAACCATGACTACACTCCCAAACAGAGGCAAAAGTACAAAGAGCTGAGAGAAGAACTGATTAGAAGAAGGGATGAGGGCGAACAGAACATAGTAATCAGGAATGGACAGATTGTGACTGTGAGTTCCAGGCCAAGAGGAGCAGAGGGTGGGAAAGGGCCAACAGGAATGGAGGGAGAAAGCTACATATTGAACTGACAAAGGAGATCATGTACACAATGTAAATAGAAGTGAACATGTAACTCAGGAAGAGTGCATTGTTGTATACTCAAATGTTGATAGTTTGTTAAACAAAAAAGATGAGTTTTTGGCCCTCATAGATGATTTAAAACCAAGTGTGATTGGGCTGACGGAAATCAAGCCGAAGAATGTGAGAGATTTTATTGAGAATCAATATTCTTTTCCTAATTTTGATATTTGTGTCAAAAAATCCCCAAAGAGGAGCTGTATTATATACTGAAAAAAGGTTGAATGCAAGAGAGTGTGAAGAGTTAAATAATGAAGACCTTGAAGAAAGTGTGTGGTGCTCTTTTAGTGGTGCTAATGGTGAAGAAGTATTGTTAGGATGTATATATCGAAGTCCTAATACAAGCACAGTAGAAAATGACAAAAAGCTGTTTGATGTTTTAAAGTCTGATAAACTTAATAAGTGTGATGAGATTTGTATTGTTGGTGACTTTAACTTTCCAAATGTTGGTTGGGATGGAGAGTGGAGAGGTGATAAAAGTGACAGAATAATTGAGAATTTACGTGATGCATTTTTAATTCAAAAGGTATCAGAACCTACTCGAAGAAGGAAAGGACAAATTCCTTCTCTGGATGACTGGGTACTAGTAAATGAAGAAAACTTAATCTCAGATATAGAGCACTTACAACCGGTTGGTAAAAGTGACCACGACGTATTGAAATTCAAATTGTATGTCTCAATGTATAATGCACCTATAGTAGACAAATACAAGTATGATTTTAATAAGGGTGATTACAGAAAACTTAATAATATTGTGAAGGATGAAGATTGGAGTGACGGTCAATATGGATGTTGAAGTGCTTGGGATATGATAAAAAAAAGTGTTAAATGATGGTGTTAAGGAATGTGTCCCAAAAGTTAAAGTTAGTAATTTATAAACATTTCAGACCTATATGGTTAGATAAAAAGGCTCTGAGGAAAATTAAAAAGAAGTATAATACATATAAAAGATATTTGAGAACAAAAAAGGTAGTGATTATGATAGATATATAACAGTAAGAAATGAATGTGCCAAATTGTGAAGAAAACCAGAAAAGAGTACGAGAAAAATATTGCTAAGGAAAGTAAAAGTAACCCGAAAAAATTTTGGAAATATGTATAAGAAAGGACAAAAGTTAATACAGGTATTAGCCCCTTAAAAACCAATGATGGAAAACTGGTTGTTACAGATAAAGACAAAGCTGAAGGTTTAAATAAATTTTTTGCAAGCGTTTTTACAACAGAAGATATCAGTACATTACCAGATTTAATAGAAAATTCAAAGTCAAATGGTATATCATTATGTGATATCAGAGTTACTCCAACTGCGGTAGAAAAAAAGTTACAGGAACTAAACCCGAATAAAGCTAAAGGACCAGATTTGATATCCCCTAGGATACTAAAGGAAGTAAGTAAAGAACTTGCAAAGCCACTTTGTATATTATTTAATAAGTCCTTAGAATCAGGTGAGTTACCAAAGGATTGGAAAACAGCCGATGTTAAAGCCTTGTTTAAGAAAGGAAATAGGAGTGACGCTGGGAACTATAGACCTGTAAGTCTAACTTGTATTGTTTGTAAAGTACTGGAATCACTAGTAAGAGATTGTATCATTTCTCACTTTGAAAGTAATAAATTTTATGCAAAATGTCAACATGGATTTAGAGGGAAAAGATCCTGTGTAACCCAATTATTAGAAGTTATGGAGGATTTCACCAATATGATGGACAATGGGGACCCCTTTGATATCGTGTATCTTGATTTTAGAAAAGCTTTTGATTCCGTACCTCACGAAAGACTGCTCATAAAATTAGCATTTATGGTATTACAGGAAATACACTCAAATGGATCCAAAATTTTTTGTATGATCGAAAGCAGAGGGTAAAGGTAGGAAATGCTGAATCAGAAGAAACAAAAGTAAAAAGCGGGATACCTCAGGGTAGTGTACTGGGTCCAATCTTGTTTACAGTATTTATAAATGACTTACCTGATTCACTGCACTGTACTTGCAAAATTTTTGCTGACGATACAAAACTATATGACAAGGTTGCCAATGTTAATTTAATTCAACAGGACTTGCTAATACTACAAAACTGGTCAGATACTTGGAATTTATATTTTAATGTTTCAAAATGCCATGTAATGCATGTTGGTAAGAAGAATATTAGACGAGAGTATTTCATGAAAATTGGAAATGATGTACAGAAAATTAGTGTGTGTGAAACGGAAAAAGACTTGGGAGTTACATTTGATAGTGAATTATCCTTTGAGCTGCACATTAAAAGAGTAGCAAATAGGGCTAACCAAATGATAGGGATTATCAAAAGAACATTTTCGTACATGAATAAACATACATTTTTAATGTTGTATAAGGCTTTTGTTAGACCACATTTAGAATACGCAAGTGTTGTTTGGAATCCGTATTTGATAAGACAGTCAAAAATGATTGAAAATGTACAAAGAAGGGCAACTAGGTTGCTTATAGAGTGTAAAAATATGAGTTATGAAGAAAGGCTTAAGTTTTTAAAACTTCATTCACTGAAAGGTAGGAGGGTTAGGGGGGATTTAATACAGGTATACAAAATAATGAATGGGATGGATAAGCTATGTTGAACATTTTTTCTTCCACAAGCTAATATAACAAGGAATGCTGAAGGTAAAATATTTGTTAAACACAGAAATACTAACACAAGAGCGTTTTGTTTTTCTAACAGAGTTGTTAAATTGTGGAATAAAATTCTTTTGAAATTAAATTTACTAACAGCATTAACAAATTCAAAAATTTCCTGGACGATGACGCAGAATTCAAAATTTTATTTAAAAAAATAGACTGAAGCAGATTTGCTCAAGTATGAATATTAAGGCATACTTTTCAGACCCGAAGAAGAAAGCGTAAAACAAAAAAGATAGGCGTTAAAAGGCCAGAAGGCCTAGGCTACGAGCCAGCCCTCAGCTACTACTACTACTACTACTAAAGTCTGCAGGAATGTTCATTGGTTCATCGCCAGTCTGGTGAAGATATAGAACTGATTCTGCTTCTTTGTCCCGTCTAATTTTGCAAGGTTCGGCTGTGTGTCAGTTTAATGATGATCTACGGAAATTTAACTAACCGGTAACGTCATTCTAAAGTTATGAGTGGCTTCATTTTAGTGTAATGTGTACTTTACATGTCTACGAACAAATGAACCATTCGCAGTCCTTTCGGACAATATATATGATGGGCCTTCGTGATAGCAGTAGTTGTTATTGTAGTAGTTCCATAACAGGAATGATAGTTTAGTGGGAGTAAGAGAGGAGGAGCAGTTGTAATAATTTACAAGTATTATTTCTAGCAAAATACATGTAGTAACAGCAGCAGCAGTAATATTAATAGCAGCAGCCATAATGGTAAAGGTAACAACAATTGTTTACTTGTAGAAGTGGTACTCATAGTAGTTGTCCTTGGTGACGGAAATGTTTATTTTGATTTAGTACATGTTATTATCTCTCAGCTATTTGTTTGTTTATTTGTTTGCTTGTTTATATTACGAAGACAGCTAAACACCACTAGATAGTATTCGGCAAGTATCATTACTGTTATCGTGTTTCACATAAAACTGTATTGTCTTTTTCAGCTTGCAGTGAAGGTTGTGAGTTTGTTTTCAAAGGCCTTAACATTTATTATGTTCAAGCCATTCATATGTAATTTGATTTTGGATACCACAGAAACTTTGCTTAAAGATAAGCACTCTCAAAGACATGCGTCCATTGGAAAGTTGTGGCGTTAGCTGTTTCCTTTAGATAATTCACGAAAATAAAATCAGAATGCGCATTTAATACAACTAGACGAGTTAGGCGCAAATTTTTGGCCAACTGGCCTTGGTCAAGCGTAAACGTCGGATCACAAATGCACAAACACCAAGTACAAAAATTACGACAAAAAGACTAAAAATTCCCTGGTGCTTCGTCCAGATTCAGTAGATAAGACGGTCAAGATCAGGGAAATGACTATAGTTAAGGTTTTACAAAATCTGTACAGGTCATATAAATCATTGAAAGTCGTGGAATTTGAACATTAATTTTCCAATGTTGGAAAGTTATGGAATCATGATCAGTCATGGAAAAATCGTGGAATAAAAAGAATCCTTTAAACAACAGAAATGCTTTTTTGTGCGTGTGTTGTTGTGCATCTGTGCAAACCCTAAGCCAACATAACAGTAGAAACACGTTCTGTGTGCGAAAATAATTATTTTGTAGTCATGGAATTTTGAACATGTAAACCTATACGGACCCTGGTTTTAAAGCCTGTGGAATAGCGTAATGTCATGTAACTGATTTAGGAGATAGGGCTGAGAATTGCATGCAAAGGTATAGTGATAACAAGAACATGTATGGAAAGTACTCAAGTCAAATGTAGACGTTTTTCTTGTGATGGCAGATTCCGGGCAGCTTGGATCACCTGGCGCCAGACAAACGTGTCCAGATCTTGTTAATGTGTCGTCTGCTTTTCCTATTTAACTCTCCGATTTACCCGCTCTGGTACCTGCTCTTCAGTGTCAGAGTCAAGAAATGTCTGAAGAGAATGTGCGAGACTTTCCCTGTTCGCTTTAACTACCAGCAAAGGTGATGTAGTTTTAACCCTTTTTACTCTGTCACCCTATCCACCAGCTTCTGTGAGCTACCTCCTGCAGGAAGCAGATAGAAGCTGGTGGACAGGGTGAGGAAGTGAAAGGGTTGAATTATCGATGCGCGCATAGGAGAGGAAGAATGCAGACCCTAGACTGTGCAGTGTTTGCTCAGTGTGGATCAGACAATGTGCATACCACAGACATCCTATGGTGCATACATGAATCCGAGACTACACTGCTTGGAAATCAAAAGAAGAAATTGCTGATGTGCTCAGACGCAACATAATCAAATATATGGACGTCTGTTTAATACACAAATAAAGAGAAAATGCATCTTTAAATTCTTAAATTATTAAAATTAAAATACATAATATTATGCGATGTTAAAATACACAATATTACATGTATGTGACTTGATGAAGTTACAGTTTCAGAATGTGTGCCGAATTGTGTCCCTTTAATTTCTTTGTTGACTTAAGTTAAATAGCAGACTAGATAACTCTTATTTTATTTGAAGAGTTACATTGGATTGGCTTGCAAGCTTGACAGACCTCTGTTTAGACAAGACAAAAATTATTATTTCTTGAAAATCTATTGAAGATACCTCGTTTCAGTTTGGTTTCCAACAGTATCAGTTGCATATAAGCCTACCACAGATTGTTTTGGTTCTCATTTTTGTTTCTCCATTGACCGGATCATGCCAAGATGGCAGGAAAGCTGTGGGCTTTTTTGAGCCGTGTTCTTCTTGTGAATTGTATGCTGTGCTAATGGCCTGTTGGTGTTAGTTTGGAGAATGCTCAAGAGGGATTTATTGTACTCAAACAATACCATATGCGCTCCACCCAAATCTACCAGAAATTGACTGACAGGCTCTCTAAGCCTGTGCAAAACCCTGGCACTGGCGAGATCTTGAAGTGGGGAGGGACCTATGAAACATAGATGACATCACAGAATGATGGAAACATTAACCCTTTGACTCCCGCACCCTGCCCACCAGCATCCTGCGTTGTCAACCATGTTAGCAAAGCAAAAACTTAACCCTTTGCTCCCTCACCCTATCCACCAGCTTCCTGTGTAGGAAGCTGGTGGATAGGGTTAGGGAGTCAAAGGATTAAGATTTTGCAGTTGGTGGGCAGGGTGCGGGAGCAAAAGGGTTAAGGTGAGCAGCTAACAAGCCAGATGTTAATGTTGTGGGCTAGGACTGAATACGGGATATCACATCTTCATTCCATGGCCCTACTGATGAAAAACAACCAGCACCACACAGAAACCATGGCCTGCCCAAGGGTTGAAACCCCAACCCCTGCATTATGAGCATGGCGCTCTAATAACTGAGCCAGTGGGGGCCTGCAGCATTAGATTAAATTCAGATACTGATTATTGGGATAGCCGTATAGACTGAGCGCGTGTTATTGTGGTGTGAGTAGTGTAATTGATTATTCTGCCTGTGTATGTTCTTTTGCCTGTCAGTAATTCATGATTGGAAAGTGTGGAACACGCAGTGATGGTGACTTGCACTCAGTGTCAGAATATACATAAGTTTGCCGAGTACTTATTATGGTTTGAATCATGTGTGTCAGGAGTGCAGTCCCTCCAGGGGTTTAGTTTTAGGTGTTGTCCTGCTTTGCTGTTTTTCTCCTTCAGGTTTTAAGGTAGTTGTGTTTTTATGGTCCAGGGACCAGGAAAACACGAAAAAAAGAATCAGAACGCGTATTTGATACAACCAGACAAGACAGGCACAAATTTTCGGCCAACTGGTCTTTGTCAAGCGTAAGATCACAAACAAACACCAAATACAAAAATTAGGAGAAAAAGGCCGAAAATTTCAGTCTTTTTCAATTTTTTTTTAATTTGGTGTTTGTAAGTTTGTGATCTTACACTTGACAAAGGCCAGTTGACCGAAAAGTTACGCCTGTCTTGTCTGGTTTATTAAATTTGCGTTCTGATTTTTTTTCTTCTGGTTCCTGTTTGGTTGAACGCGGGCAGTCACACTTGTTTTGGATTTTGTGGTGTTGGTTTAGTTTTATTGTACTGTGTTAAGAGTGACCGGTGATGTACAAGTGTTGTAATTTCCCCTCCTTCCCAGGGATAAGAGATCTAGAAATCTCCAAACTATTGGCTTGTTCACTGTACGGATCTGTGTATTGTTCTGCACTTGGATTGTGAATAGTGTATAGTGGTTGGATAAGGGAATAGGTTGCTCGGGGTAGAAGAGAAGAACAAAGTGGAGCCATCAAGCAAACAAATCACTCTTCATGTTCAAATGAATAAGGTTACCCTACTTCTCCCCCTGCCTACATAGAGATGATGATGTTGACGACGATGGTGATGATGATGATAATGATATGGTGATAATAATAATATGATGATGATGATGATAGAACTGAATTGTTCAATTTATACTTAATTTGTTGACAATGCTTTTGATACTTTATTGAACTGTTTGATTTATACTTAATTTGTTGACAATGCTTTTGATAATTTTTTGTGTATATGACTGAGCGCGAGCGTGCATGCCAGTGTGCTTCCGTATATATATATATATATATAATATATGTGTGTGTGTGTGTGTGTGTGTGTGTGTCTGTGTGTGTCCCTTTTATATACAAACATTGATTCGGATCGATCTGTGATGTGTATGTTTACATATTTTAATGTCTGTATAGGATTTCGGATCTACATGGATCTAGAAGCCTTTACAAAATTCAAACAAGCAAACTAACACAGTCGGTGATCATCAGCGTTGAGAATGTGAATGCGACAGGATTCAAATTATTTGAATGTCAGCTACTGTGGTTATTTTTTACTGAAAACTGAGTTGGTCTCGATTTTTAAGCTGCTGTTTAGTGTAAGTGCACTTAATTTAGATTGGTTTTAAACTTTACTGTTTAAGTGGATTTAGATTTGTAATCGCATACATGTTCCAACGTTTGATTATTTACAAGAAATGTCGAGAGCTTACTGAACATATGTATTTTAATGTAATTCGTAGACTGATTTTAATGAAATTATGCTCACCAATTCTGAAAAGGTGATGGAATAGAAAGGAATTTCAACTTAAGTCCAGGTTTTACCGAAGCTGCTTTATCAATATTCAAGGTCATAGTTATACAAAATTTGCCTGAAGACATAGAAAGGAGAGATATAGCATTGTTTCATATGGTCTGACACTGTCCTTTGTGTCCCGATGAAATGCATTGTTGAACATGTACTGGTTTCGTCAAGTGCTTTCCATTGCCTCCACATCGCTACAACGGACTTAGGCTTCAAACTACATTATTTTGTTACGGGATAAGGCATGAGTCGCTTCATGCGGTTGTTCGTTTCGATGTATTGTTGTTGTTGTTTTGCCAGGATGTTATAATACTGTTGAAGCCGTCGTTGTTGCTGTTGCTGATGCTGTGGTTATTCGCTGTTTAAGAGTTTATTGTTAAATGCTAGCCACTCGCTTGGCTTAACATACATGTAATTTGAATGAGACAGATTGGTTTTTAGTTTGAATGAGACGGATCGGTTTTTATTTTAAACGTATTTTGTACAAATGTGCAGAGATAAAAGAATAATTTGTCATTTCCTTACTGTTTACCGAATTGCAAACTTACACACAACGTAGCTAAAAAATACAGCACTTTATTTTCCAGAGTACAGACCATGAATAACCAGGTGTCTTCCTCGTTTTTCATTCTCAGTGTTTTATTTTCGAATAGAAGCTGTAATTATCAAAAGAAAGAAAAGGTATGCAACTCTATTTTCTTAGGAAACCACAGATTTGTTCCATTGGATAGGTGTCAGTCTCGTCAGCATTATCTGTTATGGATGTACAATCCTGTGTGGGAATGACAATCCCTATGACAGTGTCCTCATGGACAGGCCGGTCAAAGGTACTCTGCCTGCTTAGAGCTCAATTTTCTTCTGGCGGCACCTGTCGCCTGTCCAGTGTATCATGTTCTTCTAAAACTGTAAGAATCCTCTCAGCATTTTGACCCCAGCTGCACTTGTTTGTGACTTTTGTCTTCCAGGTAACTGTGCTCGTGAACATGCGCCATGACATCGCGTTTGCCCGTGCCATTGTACCGTAGTTGAAGTAAACCTGATGGCCTTTCTCATCAACAGTACTTTGTATAAAGGTCCTCTTGCACGCAAGCATCTTTCATGCAGGAAATAGTATCCAATCAATGCAGGCATCTTTGGGGGGGTGTAGAAGGGATTGTTGTCTCCAGCACTGTGCTGTTGGACAGGTCGTCCCAAGAAATCCCGTGGATGCGACTCATGCAGCGCCTTCATATGAAAAGCATTTGATTTTTGTTTTTAAATGTAGAGCCCATGTGTCACTGCCATACAAGGGTAGAGATGAGTGCTTACCAAGCTTTGTAGATCTGTTCTTGAATGTGCATGGTCCACTTCTCGTTGGACAAGATTTTGTCACTCAAGCGAGCATAAAGAAAGCCTTTCTAAACTGCCTGTATAACTCATTCACAGCTCCAAGCCCACAATGGTCAGAATCGTGTAAAGCATGACGAAGGGACCAGAACACACCTTTGCTTTACCCCACTAAGAATGCTGAAGAGGTCTGACATGGATCCATCATTTGCTGATTCCTTTTATATCGTTGTAAAATGTCTTCACAAGTTAAGCGGGCGTCCAGTTCTGGACAGAATCTGAGAAAAGCCGCCTGTGCTCAGGACATCAAAAGCTTTAGCAAGGTCTATGAAGGCAGTGTAGGCTGCCTTTCTTTGGAACGCACTTTTCATGCAGCTGTCTGATAAAAAAAAAAAAAAATTGTACACAGATGCCCTCTGAGCCCCTGCTGAGACACTGGATAATCTCATTCTGCATGAAGCTAAGGTATTTGTAGGACGACAAAAGATCTTTTCGGTGATTCTGAGGAGAGAGATAGTTGTTGCAGTTGCACCAGTCACCATTGTTTTTGTATGGGATGAAGTTTTAGAAATCCATCCTGTCCTGTGGTGCTTACTCCTCTCTTCCGTTCTGGCACAAGAGCTCACGAGGAAGACACCTGGTTATTCATGGTCTGTACTCTGGAAAATAAAGTGCTGTATTTTTTAGCTACGTTGTGTGTAAGTTTGCAATTCTTACAGTTTTAGAAGAACATGATACACTGGACAGGCGACAGGTGCCGCCCTTGGTGTATTTGAGGACTTGGGCGGAATGATTTTATATCACTGTGGTACGTGTCTTTCCCTTCTACCGGCATGCATCGGCCTGAAGCTGAATTATTTCGAAAGAAGTGTAATAAAATGAGGGTTTATCGAAATAAAAATGTAAAAACGTTAATGAAAGAAGCATGTTTTGGATTTTTGTTAAATTATTTTACCGCCAAACTTAAGAAAGCCCCCTACATAAACTGCAATAAAAGATTCACGTCCGTTGATATCATTTGATAAATTTCCTCTTTTCTGTCACTGTATTTCTGCCTTCTTCCATTGCTTTCTGTCATTTATTTCTTCCTGTCATTTTCTGCCTTGCTAGCCCATTCACTGTACATGTATGTGCTTGATAAAGTCTTGAGTACTTTTTGTTAGGATTGACAATTTGGTAGGCCTACATAATTTGGTGTGATAAATTGGACGGAGTGGTCAACGCCAGGGGCATCTCCTTTGATTATGTGCGCGAATGCATTGATACGTGTACTTAATTTTCTTTTCCTTTTTTACCAGTTGAAGTATTGTATGTTTTGAAACGGTTGTAGCCCTGATATGGCTCTACGCAGTCGGCTGGGTGTTAAACAAAAAATAACAATAACTTTCTTTTTCAATTCCAAACATAAACATCAAGTGTTTTAATGCTGAAAATACCTTGATTATTTACATAAAAAAAATTCAATATGTTAATACCTTGAATAGAATGTATTGGTGATTGAATGGACGTCATGAATAACTAGCTATTTTGTGGTTATCATTAGTACCAACCTATGGCATTAAGATGGAAAGCTATTGTTCTGTATCTTTATGACATAAAGATGTATGCCACTGTTCAGTACTTTTAAAATAAACGGAACATTATGATACACATTGTTCTTGTGCCTTGTTGGAGTGAGATGTAAACAAACTGCAACATACTACAAAGAATGTATTCAGTATGAGCCAAGAGATAAACGAACGTTGTGTCTAATCATGTAATGTATGCGTGTGTTTGTGTGCATTGGCTCTGAGTTCATGTGTGTGTGTGTGTGTGTGTGTGTGTGAGGAAAACACTCTCATTCTCTCTGTTACATGCGCATGCACTGACATACACATCCACTCATTTCTGCAGTGTGCGCACACGCACAACCTTGCTTATGGTTGTTCTGAATCAATTTCCCTTTCAATTTCTTGTAACAAACTGTTGTCTTCGGTCACATTTTCAATCGAGATGATGGAGAGAAGCAACCTTATGTTTTTTACACTCAGAGAAACTTTTACATGATTCATCTAAATAAAATGTCTAAAATGACGGGAGGCCTACTCGTTGTTTTTTGTTTGTTTTGTTTTGGGTTTGTTTTTTTGGTGTTTTTTGTTTTTTTCTTTGTTTGTTTGTTTGTCTGAAATGGGTCACACTGGCAGGAAACATCAAAAACATTGAAATGTTACAACAACAAAAATACGGATTGTGAATGTATACTGATACCAAGAAAATGTTGCTGATAAAAGTTGTTTACTGATACCAAGAAAAGTTTGCTGATAAAAGTTTAAATTTTTGTCTTAGCTGTCGTAGAACTTTAGTGCTGTCAGCTATCTGTGTAGATGGTCAAGTTGTTTGTTCTGCATATGCACTTGTCAAATCTCTGAAGACTACATTTAAAGAGGGGCAGAAAATAAACCACAAACGGCAACCTAATGGCAGGAAATAAGTCACAGCAGGAAATAAGTCACGAACTGCAACCACATGGGCAGACAATAAGGAGGCGTTCATAGTAAACCGGACAGATTGCCACAGACGTCCGGCTGGCCAGCCGTGGTCCGTGAAAGCGTTCATACTGCAAGGACGACGGAGCAGGACAGCCATGTTTTTTTGTTTGTTTGTTTGTTTTTCACCTGTGACACAAGCCCACCAAAGATAAAACGATGTGCACGAAGCAACAAAAGTTGATATTGTGGTGGTGGTGAGCTATTATCGTAGATTCCTTCCCAACTTCTCAAAGATAGCTGAACAGGAAAAGGTTAAGGCCATCAGAGACATGCCTGCGCCTACTACTGTGAGAGAAGTGCGCAGAACCAATCATCGCCCTCACAAAGAAGTATGCCCGTTTCAAATGGAGCGCAGAGTGTCAGCCACAGTGGTGTCAGCGCGCGTTCAATTATCTGAAGGAAAGCTTGTCTGTTGTGCCACTGTTGGCCTATCCAGACACCAGAAAACCATATGTGCTATACCGGTACACAGATGCCAGTGACTCATGTATAGGGGCATGCCTCACACAAGAGTGAAGGGGAAGAGAAACCAATTTATTTCCTGTCCCACAAGTTGAGTGAGTCAAAAGAAATGGTCCGTCATAGAAAAAGAAGCATTTGCCATTCATTATGCTTTGCAAAAACTAGATCACTATCTTCATAATGCACAGTTCAAGATATGTACGGATCACAGACCCTACAATATCTGCTAAACTCTCCAATGCAAAATAGGAAGATACAGATGTGGGCACTGGGGATTGCTGGATTCAATTGTACTATCGAATACATCCCAGGACCTACAAATGTATTAGCCGATCTGCTATCCAGGATGCCAGAGGGCTCGTTTGATCAAATGTGCACAGGAAGTAGAACAGGTCAAAGAAGTCAGTGATAATTCGTTTGAGGTAGGTGTGATTAACTCTAATGAGTTTGTACCAAAAGAATTTGCCAGTTTCAAACAGGTAGATGAGCCGGCAGAAAAGTTAGACAAGATTGAGCTTGCCAAGTTTGACATGAAGGTAGAACAGGACAAGGATCCAAAGCTAGTTCAAATAAGGAAACAGATGGAGCAGGAAAATGCACCCAAGATGATACGGACAAGGTATATGGTCATTGATGATGTACTGTACTTCTTATCACATCAGAATGACGTGCCAAGAGCAAGGCTAGTTATACCTGAACACCTCATTCCTTTCGTGATACGTCAGTATCATGATGAAAACGGTCACATGGGCATAGATAAGACTTATGACACCATACAACTGAAATATTTTTGGACAGACATGTGCCGGGGTTTGTATGAGTATGCAAGTGGCTGTATTGTGTGTCAAGAAAGAGTCATGCAGAAACAAAAGGCGCCCGTGCAAGAAATGGATGTCCCATCCTATCCATTTGCAAAGGTAAGTCTAGATCTATCTGGACCGTACCCAAAAAGTTTTGTCAGGAAACAAATACATAGTAGCATTTGTAGATCATTACAGTGGTTGGTCAGAAGCATTTGCAGTTCCAGACAAGTCTGCAGAAACAGTGGCCCAGCTATTGATGGAAAAGGTAATTCCTAGACACAGCTGTCCGCTACAGTTAGTGACTGACAATGGCACAGAAAATGAAAATAGGATCATGAAAGAGATGTTGAGAGAACTCCGCATTGATCACATCACTACAAGTTTCTACCACGCACAGTCAAATGCTAAAGTGGAAAGGTTTCACAGAACGTTACTTGACATCATGTCCAAAAAGATACAAGATGAACTCCAGACATGGGATGTACACTTTGATCAAACCCTGTCTGCAATTCGAGTGAGCATGTCAGAAACCACTCAGCATTCCCCATTCTTTCTCCTGTACAATCGCGATCCGGTGTTGCCGCTTGACAACATCCTGCGACCCAGAAGAAAATATATGGGTGAAGATCAGCATAAGATTGCACTGGAAAACCAGCACCGAGTGTTCACTCAAGTGTATCATAGGATAAAGAAATCCCAAAAGAAAGGAGCACGTTATGCAAACAGGACTGCAAAACTTGCAGAATTAAAGGTAAGTGATCCGGTTTATTTGCGCAATCATCAAAGAAAAAGTAAGTTAGAACGGAAATGGAAACCATACTTTAGAATAGTAGAACAGTTAACCCTAGTACCCTTTCGAATCAGAAATCAGATGGATGGTACGGAACAGAAAACCCATGCAGAACGCCTTCGGAAAGCTCCGGTTGGTGATTGGTAGAAACAGGTAAGCCAGTGAGGAAAGCTCAGCTTGCAATTCCTCCAAACGGGTCATCTTCCAGTGAGAGTGCGAATGAAGATGAGAGTGAGCGAGAGCAGAAGGTAACACCAACAGAACGAATGACGAGGCTCCTTCGGCAAGAACGGGAGGGATCCTCAGACGAGGATGACATACCCTTAATGGAGCTTCAGAAAAGATTATGGGCTAGGCAAACAAGGCTAAAAGAGGCTAACCATGTGACCATGACCGACATCGAGGTGCAGTCAGATAAGAAAGCTGATTCTAAAACTGTTTCCGGAACTCAGCAGGTAGACACAGATCAAATTCAGGAAAAGCTGGTGTCGTCCATTCAGGGGCGAGATGTGGGCAAACAGAGTAAAGTAAAGACTTTGCTCGAGGCCGTTATTTCTCTGTTATGAGAGGCTTCGCTATAAGAAAATCCTTTCACTGACTGGGTGAGGGAAAACTACTACTTGAAATTCAAAACCATATTCAATCTCCTTTGAAGCTAACAGGCGATCCAGATGCAAACCTATGGAGCTTCTACCAGTACTTAACGTGTACAACTTTTCTGGAGGCAAACCAGATTCTGGTTGTAGTTCCTGTCCCTCTTTTAGACTCTAGGGAAGAATTCGAAGTGTTTCGAGTTCATAATTTGCCTTTACCGTTCATTGGTACGTCCGAATGGGGTTTATCCATGACTGCCACTTATGAAATTGAATCCAAGGCTATTGCAGTCAACAAACAAAGAACGAAATTTGTTTTGCTCGAAGAAGATGAAATGCAAGCGTGTTCAAAACCTCTAATAAGATTTTGTGCAGTTCGAAGTCCATTATATCCTATGTATTCAAATAAATTCTGCATCATCGCTTTGTTCAAGAATGATTCGGTAGCCGTTAAACAGCAATGTCAGACTAAGGTACAGTTAAACACTGCATTACCTCGAGCTGAATATCTTTCCAATGGAATGTGGGTTATTAGCACCCTTAAACCCAATACGCTTAATGTTTTGTGTCATGAAGAAACAGTCCGCCCAATGGAAGTCAAACCACCGCTAAGTGTAATAACACTAGGTATGACTTGTACAGGGGCCAGTGATTCTATAACGTTAACACCCTACTATCAACAAGAAAATGTCTTTGCTGTTAACGAGTTCCACCTAGCCTGGCTGACAGATTATGCTTTGTCAAATGTTTCACTGTGGAAACCAGTTAATCAAATTCTGTCAAACTGCCAAAACAGCTTAAGGATCTGAAGGAAATCAGAATGGGTCCACTGATTTCACAACTTCGACAGCTAAAGGCCATACCAAAAGAAAGGACTGGTTGGCCCACCTGGGTATATATTTTAATTGCAATAGTAGGGGCGATAGCTATCGCTGGAGTCGTGTTGTGTATACGTGTTAGAGTGTTTGGAAGTAGAGCCCTCCTGACTAGTCCAATCGCAGGGTTCTGGAGAAGCAGGCAGGAGACCCTCCATCCCACGGTTCTTCCGGCGGTTGACGGTTTGACTGACGCCGACTGGGGGACTACTCCTGCGTCGGAGGGTGTTACGTTCATGGACGAGTCACGGGTGAAGTTTTACCCGTCCCTGGGGCAGTGAAGCCATTGAGACGTCGCATCACGTTTGGTGATGGAGAAGTGCACTTGGGAGTTACGTATTACATCAAATGGTGTTGGGAATATGTTTGTTGTCTACAAATTATGCAAGTAATCATCATGTATGTTACTAATTGATTGACTTGGGAGTTACGTATTACATCAAATGGTGTTGGGAATATGTTTGTTGTCTACAAATTATGCAAGTAATCATCGTGTATGTTACTGATTGATTGACTTGGGAGTTACGTATTACATCAAATGGTGTTGGGAATATGTTTGTTGTCTACAAATTATGCAAGTAATCATCATGTATGTTACTGATTGATTGACTTGGGAGTTACGTACTGCATCAAATGGTGTTGGGAATATATTTGTTGTCTACAATTATGCATTTTAATAAGTAATGATCATGTATGTTACTGATTGATTGAATTTTCCTTAAGGCACCGTTAGGATGACGTTATGTCGCGCAGTCTCTGATAAAGCGATAGACCCAGGGCAATGAAACTAATAATACTTGTATAATGATTGACCCAGGTTAACTGATTATTTCCTTCATTCATTGCATGATCACCCCTGACATTTTATTTCCCAGACGATTTACATACATACAAAAATATAATGTGTAAATTATATATTTGTTTGTTAGAGAGGGGCGAGTGTTACACATCATTGGTAGGCGGCCATCTTTAGACTTGCACAGGTGACGTGATCTCCAAGGCGAGTAGTGGGCTGTGGGATTACTGTTGGTCCAGGTAGCAGCTGAAGGGCTTAAGGTGCACATGGTATGTAGCCGCTTTCGATTTTAATGTCCTTTATGGGGAATGCCAAGGGGTCTCCAGGCAACAGATGAGGGGCTTAAGGTGTAACGGTGGGCAGCCACCTTTAGATTTTGATGATCTTTAAGGAGAACGCCAGGGGTTGTTGTTTCAGTATCACGACCTGCTGCCGGAAGGCGACAGATGAGGGGCTTAGGTGCAATGGCGGGCAGCCGCCTTTAGATTTTAATGTTCTTTGCTGGGAATGCCCAGAGGTTGTTCAGTATCAAGACCTGCTGCCAGATGACGCACCGGGACACGCCCCTTCAAGCGTAAAACGGAGGGCAGGAGGAAGACTCGAGGAGACCAACTCAGACGGGACTCCAGGACACAACGCGAATTCCCTTTGGCGGTTAGCGCTGGAGGGTTGTCCTTTGGCGGATAGCGCTGGCGGACAGTTAGCCTTAGACCATGAAGTTTTGATGTGTTGAAGAAAATAAAGTTCTACCACCACGCCGTTTGAGGCACGTTTGAAAAGATATGGTGGTAGATTGAAAAGAAAAGTACACTTTACTGAGTGGTCTGTTTATCGAAAGGCTGTAGTACTACACTAGACGTAACCATTTTTGTAGTGCAACACCCAAGAATGTCTTGATCATTGAACACGTCTACGAAAAAAAGAAAATCTTGTTTGGAATTGATCAGGCGCGGACGATCTAAAAGCTCTGTGATTGTTATGAGAGGCGTGAAAGAAAGACATTTGATTGTTTTTTTGTCCTTCAAGAGAAAAGAATGGGAGGTTAATCTTGAAACGTTTTGTCTGTTCGTGAAACATGTCTAAGAGAAAAGTTTGCCATTGAGGGTATCGTGTTTTGGATCCCAAAAGTGTGTGTGAACACTCTGCACTTTCCCTTTCCGAGAATGAGTTTTGATACTGTCCCAATGTTTCTCATATACCGGTATGTCTTTAAAATTTGGGGGCAAATGCTCCAACAGCTCTTCTTCCCTTTTTTCATCTTTGACCAATCTCCGTCTGTTTGGCGGAGGAGGACATAACAAATCTTTTTCTGGAGCATCTGTGTCCAATCTCCGTTTGTTTGAGGGTGAAGGAAAAGATCTTTTATCTTTGGTTGGCTGTTTTGTTTCGTCGTGGGTTTTAAGGTGCCGTGTTAAATGTTCCGTCCTCACGAAGACTTTCTTGCATTGGTGGCATCGATGACAAACATTTTCAGTGTGATTTTCTTTGATATGTCTGGTTTTATTATCTTTGTTTGTAAATATTTTCCCAGAATAAGAACAAGTATCGTTTTCTGCAGTACTTGCAGGCGATTTTGTACACACGTCAACGTGTACGTTATTGTTTTTAGACTCCAGCCATCTGTAATAAAAAAAACAAACAAACAAAAATCAAATTACGAAAAGCATATACACACGTACACATAACAACACACAGACACACACATTCACAGACACGCACACCTTCACATACATACTTATGCGCGCACACACACATACACACACACACACACACACTCACACTCACAGACACACCGCACATGCACGCGCACTCACACACACACACACACAGACACACCGCACATGCACGCACACTCACACACACATAATGACATAGCATACCGATTATCGGTACAATTACACAGTTCATATAACAATCATTTATATTGTTCACAAAATGTTGCAGTTGCATACTAATGACATCTCTCTCTCTCTCTCTCTCTCTCTTTCCCTCTCTCTGCCTTTTTTTTTTTAATGTGTTATTCTATCTGCGCGTAAATCACCATGCGCGGAGGCTTAAATGACACCCTGCGCCTGGTAAATGGGAAATACGGACTTTTTCCCCGTCTTTCCAAAAATATCAAACTGTATGGTATATATATATATATATATATATTATATATATATATATATATATATATATATATTATGCAAATAAGTTTAACCAAACTGCAAAAAAAAGCTATACATACAAAGGCAAGTGATACACACACACAAAATAAAAACATACACATTTTTGATCAGATACTACAATAAACAAAAACTAACGCTTCACATAAAGATCAGGTACTACAAAGACTGTTTTTAAACACTGCAAAGTCACTCTGTTTTGGGTAAAATCAAAAACTGTATGTATATACACAAGTTTAACCAAAAACACAAAACACCAAATCTGAGCGATACACGAAATAAGAAAATGAAAAGACAAAAAAAGAAAGAAAAAAAACGAAAAAAAAACCAGACATCATTTCGTCACCAAAATAAAAAAAAATCAAACAGCTTCACACAAGGATCAGTTTTTACAGAGTGCTTTCACAACACCTCAAAGTCACTCGCGCTTGGCTAAATTTTTTTTCATAGCTTTCATTTTTTTTTTTTCTTTTTTTCTTTTTTTGATTTTGTCCATCGCTTGAATCATTGAATCCAGTTTCTTTTGATTCAAACATATGCCTTTTCTCGTTGGACACAGTTTTTCTTCTTCACCAACGGGTGTATCTGCGTACATGCACAAGGATCTCGTTTTTCCATTCTGACACACACACGTAACTGATTTTTCTTCCAAATGATGAGCTCGGCGCCGTAGGCAGACAATGTTGTATGTTGACATTCTGCAGCACACAAACAAACAACAACAAACAAAAAACAAAAACAAAAAAGGCTATAAGTGTGTATCATACAAAGTCAAAAGTTACATGGGTTATGTTGACGAAGAAGAAACATCGGAACTCTGCGTTTCACTGTTGTTGGTGGTGGTTGTGGTGGTCGTCAGAGGCCGACTAACATCTCGGCTACCTCTTTACTGGTCGAATCGCCTATCATTTTAAAGTGTACGATATGGCTGAGATCTCCCGGGATTTTGTTTTTGTCAAATCTTTGAAAAACTTCTAAAAATATCTGTACAGTGTTTCCTCTCAGTCTAACATCAGACAGGGATGTCCGAGTTGATTTGCAAACCCTTCGCAATTTTTCGAAACTTAGGTCTTTGATATACGCAGTGAGTTGCTCTTCTATGCTACGAATAAATGCTTCCATTATTTTTTCTCTTGCCTTGAAAACCACAGAAACAACCAACAAGGACTGTTGAAGACGAACCACTTCTCAATCAGAACCGCAGACCACAGAAATATCCAACAACGACAGTCAAAAAAGAACCACTGCTCAATCAGTGAAAGTTGGAAGTATGAACAACCTGGTTTGTGGGGTCTACTTTTATACCTTTCTGGTTGCCTATATGGTTAGTATCAATATGTTTTGTTATTACAGAATTTTTAAAGTCAGCGTTTTTGTCTTTTTTAAAAAAAATTATCAAATATCACCAATAGGTTTTGCTTCAGTAACATTTAGATGTAATGGGAGATTTTAATGCTAAAGTGGGACAGGATAGGGTGGAGGATATAGTTGGACCTCATGGCCTTGATACACAAATGAAAGGGGAGGGAAACTTGTAGAATGGGCACAGATGAACGAGTTCATAGTAGGAAACACCTGGTTTGAGCAGCCTAATAGAAGAAAATAGACTTGAATGAGTCCAGGAGATAATACCAAAAATCAGATTGACTACATCCTGATTAATAAAAGATTTAGACATTCTTTACTGTCAGCAAAAACACTACCAGGCGCAGACTGCAACAGTGACCACAATCCTGGAGTGGGAAGATTTTGACTGAAATTAAGGAAAAGGAAACAGACCAAAAGCAACATCAAACTAAATCTTGGACTCTTAAAGACAGATGAAGTGATACGTAAAAAAGTTAATGTACATGTTCAAAACAAATTCAGTGCTCTGGAAGACGTTGGTGACAGTGAGGAACAATGGACAAATTTGTGAAATTCGATAAATAAAGCTTGTGAAGAAATCCCTGAGGCTGACAGAAAAGCAAAAAAGAACTGGATGACAAAAGAAATTTTAGGCTTGATGGAGGAAAGGAGGAACGCAAAGAGAAACGAGGAGATATACAGGAAGATAAACAAAGAAATCAGGAATAGGTGCAATGAAGCTAAGGAAGCTTGGCTGAAAACAAAATGCAAGGAAATAGAAGACCGACACAAAACGGATCCTCAGGGTATGTACAGACGAATTGAAGAATTGTCCACAGGAAAAATACATGCACACCAACTGGTTGCTTAAAATCGAAAGATGGCACGCTTATCATGGAAAAAGACAAAATATTAGACAGATGGGGAGAGTGCATTAAAGACCTTTTTGAGGATGACAGAAACGAAGAACATATTATAAAAAAGAACTTTGAAGGACCACCCATAATGAAAGATGAAGTTACAGCAGCACTGAAAAAGATGAAATCAGGAAAAGCCCCAGAACCAGACAACATTACTATAGAGATGATTGAAGCCCTGGAGAAATTTGGTATAGAAAAAATAAGTCCTCCTAAATGAAATTTACGAACTGGAAAAATCCCCAAAGATATGTCAAAATCAATTTTCATTGCACTTCCAAAGAAGACAGGGGCTATAGAATGCGAACTCCATCGCACAATCAGTTTGATGAGTCATGTAACAAATATCCTGTTAAGAATAATCATGATGAGGACAAAGAATAGAATTAAAAGAGAAATAGCAGAAGAACAATGTGGATTTGTGGAAGGGAAAGGAACTATTAATGCCATATACATCCTAAGAACTATCATAGAGAGGAACCAGAAGAAAAAGAAAACCAATGTAAGCGCGTATTTACAACAAACAAGCACAAATTTTCGGCCAACCGGCCTTTGTCAAGCGCGAACACACGGTCACAAACAGACCACAAACACCAAACAACGGATAATAAAAACAGGACTAAAAACTTTCCTCCGCCTCGTCCAGTGGATAAAAAGGGATCGTTATTTCTTAGCTCAACGCAGGACAGGCTCACAGCAGCGTGTCACTGTAGTAGGTTGTGTAGCGAAGTTTCTCCGTCAGTTTTTCTTTTGTTGGTGACTATCGGCAACGCTGTCCACAGGGCGCTGAAGTAATTGTCTTTCAAACTGCTTCCGCTTCAGTGCCGGTAGTTTTCTGGAGGGAACAAGATGACCGCCTTTGGTGTTTGTTGGGAATTTATAGTGTCGTATATAGATCCGCACAACACCGCGCCAGAGTTTGACGGTAGCGAACACTGAACCCCCTTACAGATACAACGGTCTTGATAGTGAGGCCATGGTGTAACTAAACCGCGATAAAGATGTACCCTTCTTTTTATACGTGGTCTATCAACCAATCAAAAAACCCACTATTTTAGACGTTGGACAAACGACCACACTCGGTTATCATTAACCCTTAGATTATGCATGTGAAAAGGAGATAACAATCTCCGCAAAGGAACGCCCTTACTTTTCATTAACACGAAGTACACTACGTATAAGCCACAGGCTGAACTGATCACGTTTTGTGATAAACGTTGGTTATACTGATAAGTTCTACTGTTGTTAACGATAAATGTTTTTATGTCTCTGTGTCTTGGTGGTAGGCCAAAACTATCGAAATATTCTGCTCGACCGAATCCATCAAACCAGACCGCTACCCAATGTTCTCCTGGTCCCTCACTAGGGTCTGTATTGATGATAAAGGCGCTTCTCTTCTCCTTAGGACACACTAGAGTACGGAGTATATTTCTAGGGTAGACGCTTCTAAACACCCGCCGAGACTGATGACTGACAGTTAACAGAGCTATAATGTCGTGCGTGTTCATCACACAGAAAAGTCAGTCAATACTTGCCAAGATTTGTCAATTTTGATCATAGCGTCCAGCTCTCCATACACCATCACCACTACAGGTTGGTTGAGGGCGTGGTTGAATTTCAACTCCAGACGAAGAGCTCCCGATTTCACAAGCTCAAACTGATCTCCGTCTACCAGGCTGGGGCGCAAGTGGAAGCAGTAGATGGCGTAGCCCTCGCGAAAGTCTGATAAGAAAAACCGCCGCCAGCATCCTTGTCGAGTGGTCAGGTAAGATCGCGCAAGATGGTTTCCCCCAAAATTGGGAGTCAGAGGTTTGGCCGGCACATGTTTTCCATCCAGAGTGATTCCCAGGAAATTCAAATTATGGTGTTTAAAGTTGAAGGGGTTCCTGTTTGTAATAGCCGTTCGAAGCTGTACTGTCCACCAAAGCCACAACGATCTGTTAGGAGTCTGGCTCAAGAACAGGTTGTCTTGTACGGCGCTCAGGTTTCCCACAGAAAAATGTCTGATGATGACTCTCTTTATAGGGTACTTGGATGTGCCTTTTTCCAAGGCTTTGGCATGGGCCAGAGACACTGCGGAATTCAGCTTACTTTTTCTGACAAACAGCGAGGTGTGGGTGATGATGGCCCGATAATCCAGAGCTGCTCGTGGGCTATGAGACAAAAACTGTTCTTTGACGGGATCAGTCTCACTGTTTATCATAAACCGTTCTTGATTCATCAGGTCGGTATGTAGTCGACCCATCATGTCTATGAGGCCGCTTTGGGAGGCTGCTTCTCTGTGTTTTTTCAGTCCTTCTTTATCATCTCCCTGTGTGTCATCCATATATCCGGCCGTATCCGGGATAAACAAAGCTGTCTGAAGATGACCTCATGACCTCGTTTCTGGGCTTCCCTGCTGTGGTTGAGCAACGTCTCCAACATGGCACGGTACGGGTACGTGTTCTCCGAGTTGGTGACTAAGACGCCATTTAAAGAGAGGTCTATCTGGGAAAACAAACTGTGTCAAAAGTTGTTGACGGGGCTGACATTCTGCTCTGGGACAAGTTGGTACCATTTGCCTTTGTCACTTTGACTTGAACATGAAGATAGGTTTTGTTTAAATCCACATACTCAGACATTAACCCGCTGACCACAAATTCTATAGGGGCCCCGGGAGACAAAGAAGCTATGGGTATATTTCTGTAAACTGACCTTGTTCTATCGACGTCTGCATCGGTGTAAGCGAAAACAATTCCAAACCAGACTGCAGAGCCATTATCCAAAGATATCTCGCTTTCTGACGTTCTTTGGGGGTTTTCTGCGTTTCATAGGAGGTGCTGGTCTTAGAGGTGCTGGTCTTCTACTACTACAACTACTTCTACCAGCCAACGTTCCCACGGCTTGATTGAACAACCTCTTACCACCTTCTTGCGCGCGATTCTTTAAAGCCGATTTCAAACTGTATCCAGATAACACGTCATTAGTCACGTTCAGTCCCGAACGTACACCTTCCTTCAACAATGCTTTTCCTCCACTTTTGATTAGAGGGAGTACCATGCGACCAATCCCTGCCAACAAATTTCCCAGACCTCGTCCTCTGTAATTTCTCCCTCCAGCAAAGACTGGAAACCCGCTTCCAACTTGACTGCAGTAATACTCGTCATATAATCTACAGTTCGAATGAAAGGGCGTCTGACATACCATGGGTTTTTTTTATAAGTACTCTAGACGACCCAAAACCCATCCCCATGGGGGCCCAGATATCCAGGTTTATACCACTGTGTTAGAATGGATTGTCTATCTTCTGTTTGAATGGATTATCTGTTTGTGTTGCAAGTCTTCTTTTTTCTATTGCCGTTACACCTGGAGACCAGTTCAAGAGATAAAGCTGGCTGCCATCAACAGGCCTGTACAGGTGCTCTTCAAGAGTAGTCACCTTCAGCCACATCTCCCTCAGCAGCCGGAGATTGCAACAAACTGTGTAGGGAAGGGCACAACTGTCTTTTTCTTTTTTCAAAAGATATTTGTTCAGTTTGTTGTGCCAAGTTCTCACACAGAAGACAACCATCTTTCTGATCTTGACAGCTGATTGTAACTGTCGTGCATCTCAGGCATCGTAAACAGCGACTTGGTGAATACCTCTGTGAAGGAGACTTCATTCTCTTGTTGTGCAACTTCTGCTCATTGCTTTGCTATTTTGTCTGCCTCTTTGTTTTCTTCCATTCCGCACAGTGAGAGATCCACTGCAGGACTGTCTTGGGCACCTGAATTTGTGCAGTGCCTTTCCTAATTGCGGTTGCCCGTTATAAATGAAAGCTTGCGGCACAGATGAAGATGACTGCGTGTTGTGATGATCGTACATATACATACACAAACACTGAATGTATTGTATAGGCTTTGCGCAACAACAACAAAATCGCTTTTCCCATTACACATATACAAATGCTCACAAAGACACGTGGATTTTTTAAAATAGAATCTTGAATCTAGGATTTTGGGTAGTAACATATACTCATAAACAAACACATATATCACCATCATCATTATCAAGCAAGTTCTATGCAATGCCTCACAGATTTAAGCTGAACTCTTGCGGGACTCGGATGAGGTCAGGTGCCCAGACATGCTGCACGCAGGTCCACCAGCATGTGGACACGCCCTGGTGCCCACAAACAAGACCCACCACCCCCACCCCCAATTATCAATCCTAAGAGAAAGTATGTAAGATTTTATCGAACACGTACAGGTGAATGGACCAGCAAGGCAGAAAATAATAGGAGAAAAATGACAGAAAGCAAAGAAACAAGGAAGAAACAAAGATAGAGACAGAAAAGACGACATTTCTAGCACAGAATTTCCAGAAGGTGGGGATACTATTTATACTGAAAGAGCCCCCAGCATCCCACGGGGGAGACTAGGTTAGCAGTTTTTTGAATGAGAATTTGGATTTGTACCAGTCATGTGGGCCCCTTTCAATACACAAATGTTGGGGAGGAGTGAACTCTGCTATAAAATAAATCATACAATGAACTAGCCTTCAATTACTGGGGAGATCCTAATTCACCCTTTCACATCTTGCCATTTTCCATTTCTCCGATCCCATTTTGTCCTGTTGCTTTACTGCATGCCATTTCGCCCTTTCCCAGTCTTGTCCTGTAACTTTGCTAAATGTCATTCCACCATGTTTATAAGTTGCAGTTAGAAAAAAAGTACACACACACGCACATACATGTAGGGCCTACTTCAAAATTTCTGATCCACCGAGCATGCATCTAAATAGCTCAACAGATCCCGCTGGTTGGTGTCCAGCTCAGTCTTCAGCCTCTGGAGTCTTATTGCAAAGTCCATGTAGCGAGTTTTCTTCGGAGGTAGTGGTTGTCCAGTGTCTCTCAGCTGTAGCATCTCTTCAGCAGTGCTTTGTTCTTTTTTCAAAAGAATGATGAGCCTGAAAATGTTGGGGTGAGTACTTTCACTTTTCTTGTTAAGTGCATAATGAAAGCTTTCTAATGAGTAGTTTTGGCAAATGCTATCAACATCCATGTTTCTATGATGGTTCCACATGGTGCGACTGAATGTTGGAGCAACATCATCCAGCCACATCCGCATGAAGTAATCTGCAAGCTGCGTCACACGGTCATCAACTGGTGCCTCTGCAGCAACACGAAACCAAGCAGCATTAAGAGATTCAAGTGGCACAAAACAGAGTGCTCCCAAACGTTTAATGAACAGCCTGATTTCAGGAACATCTTTGAAATCTGTTGCAAGTCCAAGCTCTTGGGCTTTCCGCCAAATGCACTGGGCAAAATGGAATATGCACCCATGCATCTCAGCTTGTGGGAACTTATCTCTGAAGGCTTGAACACAGGGTTTTTCAAAGTCCATAGATGCACTGGTTGGGTTGAATTTCATGTCAAGATGTTCTGCTGCCTGTTTCAGAAGAGCAAAAAATCTGGCATACGTGTTCCTGGATTTGTTAGGGAGTAGAGCGTAAACCACTGGGACCGTTTCGCTCATCCTTTTCACATGAATAGTGTACAATTGATGGAACACTTCGGCGATGTCCAAAACGTGCCATGCATAAGAATTTTTGGAGCATCACAGAGTTGTCTGACATTTTCATCTGTGGCAAAGACAAGTATTTTGTCTTGGCCATCACCATCATTGAACAACAGAAAACGTTGCCCATCATTCGTTCTGTATAAGGTGGAGCAATATTGACCTCATCAAGCGTTTTTGGTAGAGGTGGCAGATGTTTCCTTCGCTGTCTGTACATCGAGGATTTCACTTGATGAAACTGGGGAAAGTGCTCAGCCAGATCATCTGCGTTTTCTGCATCATTCACCTCCTGTAAAATTTCATTGTAAAGTTGCTTTGCAGACCTTTCAGGGGCATCTTCACACTTTCTTTTCATCCGGGACATCAATGTCAAGGCCCGCAGTTTTCCATCTTCTGGTGCATGTGAATGTTCACCTGGTTCCTGCACAAGCAAATGAAAAATGAAAACACTTCATTCAATACTTTTCTCTCATGTGCCCCCCACCCTCTCTCACCCCTTTCTCTTTTTCTATTTCTCTGCCCCCTTTCTCTATGTGTGTCTGCCCCTTTGTGGTCAATGTTTGTCTGCAGTTACTCTCTCTCTCTTTTCGGAAAAATGGCGAGAACAGCGGTCAGACGCGTGCGATGTTCTTCTCACCTAGCAGTGTTGTTGTGATGGATACAGTGGAGCTATGGGTTGACTTTTGTTAGCCAATATTGTGACAGATGTGTGTACCAATAGGCATCAACTGATTAAGCGTGGACGCAACAGGTTGGTTGTAATTAATGATTAAAAAATTACATGGTGTAAAGAAGAAGACTGGCTGTCATTCAAGATAAAAACAGTTCACATCACTGGAATGCTTTACGTGGACCCGATATGTGCTTTTTCAGTGCACTACAATGATGGTGTTACATGTGTCCGAGTTGCAAAGATTAATGTTTTGCTTTTGAGACCACAGGATCAGGGAATTAGACAGCGAGCTGATACGACTGGAAAGCTTTTCTCGGGAAATACAGGGTACGCCATCATGGAAGACTTTGGTACCAATTTTTGAGTTAGTACAGGCGTTTGACAAGGTCGTTGGTGTAGACAGCGAGTAAGTACAGGCTTGATACAGATATCTAGTAAACAAAACACTTAAAAACAAATCTTTAGTAAAGAGTAAAATGTCTCAACCGGACTTTCTTCGATATCAGGACAATGTAATGCAGTTCATTGACTGGCGGTTTTCCCAAGTGCAGCACGAACTGCAGGTTCTTACCAATGGGATCACAAATGTTATAGGTGAAAAGTTTTTAAAAAATTACAAGACAATATTACAGAAATTCTGGACAAAATAAATGAACTGAAACTTTATGTTGATCGGCACAATGACGACATTGAAACTCTTAAAGAGGACAATTCGATTATCTTTGAGAGACTTGACAAACTTGAAAAAACCTAGACTACATAGAAGAGGATGTCAAAGTGACAAATTTGAAATTTATGAACATTGAGGAGAGTGAAATGGAGGACAGAGCTACGACAGCTCAGATCATCATTGACGTTTTAAACTATCATGATCCGAGCCCCAGGTGGCAACCACAAGATGTTGTGAGAGCGTTCCGCTTAGGGAAACCACGACGCCCCGGAAATAACCCGCGGCCTATCATCGCACAACTCTGCCGTTGGTCGGGCAAAATGGCCATTTTGAGGGACAGACAGCTGAGACAGAACTTGAGACAAAGCGGCATAAAAGTGTCTGTTGACCTCACCACTAGGCAGAAGGGAATGCTGGATTTCTATAGGGGCCAAGGAAAAATTCCTATTTCTACAACGGAAAGCTACAAGTGAGAGACAAGGAGCACTCCTTGTCACCTCTATGAAAACAACCAAAGAACGAACAAACAACCATGGCCAACAATACAGCTGGGAAGATGAGGACTGGCCGTACGTCCAACACAACAAACGGAAAGACCATGACAGAAGCTGGTACCGCAGTCACAATCAACAGCCCAAAGATAATTATAGAAGCCAGCACCGCCAATACACCAGGACCTCCCTTACTGACAATGAACACCAATATCAACGTCCCAGGGACGTGTCAGAGAGGAGAGGAAATTCCCATACAAACCCTACTTCTAACAGAGACATATTTTAATTTTTTTAATTAATTAATTATTAATTATTTAAATTAATTAAATACAATATTTATATAGCGCAAAATCTTGATAAAATCAAATCTAAGCGCTGAAACACACACACACCGCACGCACACACGCACGCACCACACACACGCACCACGCACACACACACGCACCCACGCACACACACACACACAACACACCACGGCTATAAATGGGGAGAATAAAAACAATGGAAAATTATAGAGAGCATATTATATACAATTATATATTGCAATGTGATTCCCCTCCGAGCGGAGACAGGCTGCAGAGGGGATTGAGTGAGGTCAGGATTTTATGCAGAGGAGAAAAGGTGAGTTTTGAGAGCGGACTTGAAGGAGACAAAAGTAGGTTGCTGACGGACTGAGAGAGGAAGTTTGTTCCAGGAGAGCGGACCAGAAACAGAGAAGGCTCGTGGACCATAGGTATTGAGCTTAGTGCGTGGAAAGCGAAAAGTCAGAGGATCGGAGGCAGAGCGGAGGTTGGAAGAGCCCTTTTCATCACGGTTCCAACCAGGATACCGCCACACCTGTTGTTCCTGGAGATTTTTCTTATAGTGAAGTGACACAGAAGGGATGTCAGCGAGAGCTGGTCATCCCAGGACACAGGAGAGTGGTGTTCCTTAAAGACAGTGAAGACAGACGGCTCACTATTAATACAGGCAGACAAAGACGAAATGATACCAACAATCACCGCCAAGAAGGCACTACCGTCAGCTATGAAAATGATTCACGACCAGCACGAGTCAATACCCAAATGATCCACAATAAACATGTTGACAGAAAAGTAACCAGAGAGGAGTGTGCACATGATCATACTGATAGAAACAGTGATGACAATAAAAGGAAATTTTCCTTCTAAAATTACGTTTAATCTAACATACTTACCGTGGCTCACTGATGCAATAAGCGGCAGCGATTTGCCATTCCTGCCTCATAAACAATAAAAGTCCGAAGGGACCATAACTCTGAGAGTATCCATGTCTTGCGCATGCGCATGTGCTCTTCCTCTTTTCGAGGAAACCAAGACCCTGACTGTGAACGGAAGGAACCAGGAAGGCGGGGAGGACGGGAGGGACTCTGCGTGAGCCACGGTAAGTATGTTAGATTAAACGTAATTTTAGAAGGAAAATTTCCTTTTAATTACACATACTGTACCGTGGCTCACTGATGCAGAATAGCGCTACCCGGAAGGAGGGCTTACCTGGTTAACGCCTGGAGGAATGAGACAAGTCAGGGCGTGCAGCAGAGATGGGGTGTTGAGCCACCACAGTGGAAGCGATACCCCTAGATCTACGTCGCGCAGACGGTATACATCGCGCCGGTAGGATGGAATGAACGTGCCCAGAGAACGCCAATGCGTGGTGTCCAGATACTCAGGGGGCTGGCCCTGAGTGAACGCCAGTGACAAGGCCCATGCTCTAATCTCATGGGGCCTCAGGGAGAAGACAGCCGAATCTGAGCCCGGCCTGGCATACGCATCCTTGATGACTGTTCACAGCCATCGAGAGGGGGATGGTGGCTAATGGCCTTCTTATAACTTTCGTTGTAAGAGAGAAACAGGTGGTGCTGCTTCTGGCGAGAAGATTTCGTCATCCGGAGCAAGGATAGACGTCAGGGGATGAATGGAGATAGACAGAGTAGGAGAACCTGGCGACTGGTTCTTGGCCAAGAAGTCCGGGAGTAGGCGGAGAGACATTGAGCCCTCCGGTTCAAAAGCAACATCCCCGGGGAGTCCGCCAAGAGCGTGCACTTCGCTACAGTGCCTCCCCAACGCTAGAGTGAGTAGAAAGGCCGTCCGAAATGAGAGGAAGTTGGGAGAACACTCCCTGATGGGCTCGTTAAGGCGAAAGTCCCAGGGAGGAGAGGACGAGAAGGAGATCCCCGGCCGGGTGCCGCGGGGGGTCAGGCTTCCCGAACTACGGACAATATCCAGCAGGACAGGGTTGTCCGCGAATGAAGGACTACCCGACTGGCTGATGATATTTATACATTCCCTGAGTGTCCGGTCTGTGTGCTTGCATCACAGGGCCGATCACTGCCGGGGACAAGCCTAATGGAGACATTGAGGCCTGCACAGCAGTCAATCAGGAAGGTTTAGAGCCTCCGGGTTGCTGTGCAGAATGCGTGACCTTGGTTGAAGCAAGGACCGGCCTGTGACAGTGTGTTTTATTGGAGGCACATGGAACAGGTGCAGCAGTTCGGAAACCATGTTTGGGCAGGCCATCGAGGCGCCACGAAAACCATCGTGGCAGAGTCTGCCCGCATCTTCCGCAGAACTTTCCCAGTTAGGGGAACGGAGGGAAGGCGTAGCCCGACAGGACTGACCGTGGGATGGACGGAGCATCCACGGGCCAAGCCAAAGGATCTGGGACTGGAAAGACCTACAGATGAAGGCGGCGGTGGAATCTGATGGCAAACAGGTGCACTTGTGAATTGGACCACGCTGCCCACACTGGCTGCAGAACTGCACAGACCAGTGCCTGTTCTAAGGGAAGAATCCTGTGGGAGCTGCGGACGGAGGCCTCAAGTATGTTCATCTTTCCTGGAACATGCATCGCTGAGATCTGAAAGGATTGTTCTACACACCAGAGTGGAAGCTGTTCCGCTCTCTGAGACAAGGAGTGGGAGCGAGTGCCCCTTTGCTTGTTGATGTAACAAGCCATAGTAGTGTTGTCCGTGTCGATGCGAACATGTTTTCCTTAAGAAAGGGAAGAAAGTCTCTGGGGGCTTGGAAAAACTGTCTCCAGTTCCAGAATGTTGATGTGACAGGAAAGGAGGTCTTGTGACCATTGACCTGCTGCTGTTAGCAGGCCCACGTAGGCCCCCCACCCGGATTAGGTCGCATCCGTGAACAAGTCCGCTGAGGAGGGGGGGGGGTGTGATATGGACTCCCTGGGCTAACCGGGACCGGGAGTGCCATTTGCTCACTGATGATTGGTCCCAAGCAACCCTGGGGAAAAGCCCTGAACTGGAAGAATCGGTTCCTCGAAACGAATTGGAGGTACGTCCTGTCCCTTGGGTGAATAAAGAGATGGGAATACGCATTCTGAGATCAATGGAAATCCCCCAGTCGTCCGGGAGCAAGGCATCACAGATGGACCTAGGGGTTTCCATCTGAAAGTGTCTATGTGTCAGGACAGACTGCCCACAGGATCGCGTGTGGGGGGGGGGGGGTGCTTGCCCTAGCCCCTTTGGGGCTGAAGGAGGCGCAAAACGTCTCTTGTGGAGGCCCCTGGAAGGTGGGGGAGCCGCCGGAGCAGGGCGCTTTGCCACGGGGCAAGCGGGACCAGAGTGAAGGGCAAGGTTGTTTCGTCCTGACTCTTGATAGTGGCCTGCACGTGGGTCCCGAAGAGGGAACTAGACCTAAGTGGCACAGCTCTCGAGGAAGCTCTGGCAGATGAAGAGCGGGTGACCAAAGACGGTAAGAGTACTGCATTTGGCCTTGACAGGACTGAATTGAGGTACAATCTGGCGAAGGGCATTGGTTGAGAGCTTGAGGTCTTTCCACCATGGAGTGAATGGAAGCAACCATTGCGGGAGAAACAGGTGACTGACGGAGAGAAGCGGGCTCGTAGTCTGGGTCCTGAAGAGCGGACACCAGACCACACCCAAGAAGGAATCCACCACTGGATCCACTTCCAGACCCCTCCTGGCAGTCTCCTCCCAGTTTGCCAGGCAGCGCTGCGAGAGGGAGATATGCCGCTGCTGGGCCTGAGACCTCTCTTGCGCTAAGAGGAGGTTATCCTGTGTGAGGGAGAGTGGCGACTCTGGAATGGCTCATGGACCGTGAGGACCACTCTGTGGAAAGGGAGTTTCTCTGGCCTCGGGAATTTCCCGTAAGCCAGAGCTCCAAAGAAGTCGGGCACAGAGCCTGGAAGGATGCTGTGCCTCATGCCCTCACCTTGCATGGAACTCCTCACCGAGTCAGCTACAAGCTGACTCTTTAGGAAGGAGGCTGGGACTGTGAGTCAGTGTACCCCGGCCCACCTACAGAGGAGGCGATGGACTGTGGAGTGCCCAAGTGTGGGCAAACTCCAAACGGACTGGGGTCAGAAGCCCCGGGGAGGCCCCCTTGGGGAGGAATCCGACCTGGGGGGGGGGGATCCAGAGGGGTGGTCAGGGCAGACGCCTGCGTGGGTGGGGCGCCGGGCATAAAGCAGGGCCACCAAGTATACCCTGCGAACGAGGCAAGGGGAAATCACATCCCATGGCGCCATGTACGGTGCCATGGGAGGCGTCATGGGCTGAGCCGATGGAGTCCCCGGATCCCCAGTGCCCAAGGGGCCAGCCTGCTGGGGGTCAGTTGTCATTTGCCAAGACGACTAAGCGCTCTGTCCACAATGGGACAGAGATGTGCCAGCCCGCAGTGGGTCGCTTGGCATTTGCCAAGGCGACCAAGCACTCTGTCCGGATGGGACAAAGAGGTTGGAGCGGGGGCACAAGCAGGCTGCAAGGGAGGAAAGGAGACAACCTGGGCGGATCTACGATCTGACGCCCGTAATAGGGGGGGTTGTCTCCCTTGGACCCGCCTGGCGAACCAGGGGGTGAGCCATTTTCTGCCCAAGTGCTGGCCTTCCTGCCTCCCGAAGGAGACCCATACCCGTGTCGCCCTTCAGCCATATGGGCTGAAGCAGTAGCAGCTGAACCAGGGTTGAGCTGTACGGAGGGGGCGAGTACAGAATCGACAGAACCGCAGCTGAGTCGATTACCGTGAGGGGCAGTGTGAAGGCCGCAAAATAACAAAAAGTCAACAGAGCCGAAGCGGAGTTGAGGGCTCGTGGTCATGGCAACAGAACCGTAGTTGAGTTGTGATGACCAAGCCGGGGCGGACCTCGGTCTGATGCACGCGGCAGGGGTGTTGTCACCCATGACCCACCTGGCTAAGCAGAGGGTGAGCCTTTTTCAGAGCCGCAGCTGCGTTGAGGGCACAAGCAGGCTGCAGGGAGGGAGACAACCTGGGCGGATCTATGATCTGACGCCCGTAATAGGGGGGTTGTCTCCCTTGGCCCGCCTGGCGAACCAGGGGGCGTCCCGCCTGGCGAACCAGGGGGTGAGCCATTTTCTGTCAAGGTGCTGGCCTTCCTGCCTCCCAAAGGAGACCCATACCCGTGTCACCCTTCAGCCATAGGGGCTGAAACAGTAGCAGCTGAACCGGGGTTCAGCTGTACTGAGAGGGCGAGTACGGAATCGACAGAGCCACTGCCGAGTCGATTACCGTGAGGGGCAGTGTGAAGGCCGCAAAATGACAAGAAGTCAACAGAGCCGCAGCTGAGTTGAGGGCTCGTGGTCATGGCAACAGAACCGTAGTTGAGTTGTGATGACCAGCCGGGGCGGACCTATGGTCTGACGCCCGCGGGTAATGGTCCCCGTGGGTCGGGGGTTCCCCAGTGCCCAAAGGGCCAGCCTGCTGGGGGCCGCTTGGCATTTGCCAAGGCGGCCAAGTGCTCTGTCCGGAATGGGAGAGAGAGGTGCCAGCCCGCCGTGGGTCGCTTGGTATTTGCCAAGGCGCCCAAGTGCTCTGTCCGGAATGGGACAGAGGTTGGGGCGGGGGCAGCAGCAGGCTGCGGGGAAGGAAGGGAGGCAATCAGGGCGGATTGTCGATCTGACGCCCGTAATAGGTGGGTTGTCTCCCTTGGCCCACCTGGCGAACCAGGGGGTGTCCCGCCTGGCGAACCAGGGGGTGAGCCAGTTTCAGTCAAAGTGCTGGCCTTCCTGCCTCCCGAAGGAGACCCATACCCAAGTCGCCCTTCAGCCATAGGGGCTGGAACAGTATCAGCAGAACCGGAGTTGAGCTGTACGAAGGGGGCGAGCACAGAATCGACAGAACCGCAGTTAAGTCGATAACTGTGATGGGCAGTGTGAAGGCCGCAAAATGACGAAAAGTCAACTGAGCCGCAGCTGAGTTGAGGGCTCGTGGTCACCGCAACAGAACCATAGCTGAGTTGCGATGACTCGAGAGAGTGAGAGAGAGAAGACGTAGAAGGGAGAGACAAAGATGAAGAGAGAGCGGGTTTTGGTGCGCCGGTCGAACCACCGGTCTGTGGGTTGGAGAATTCGGCGGACGAAATCTTCTTAACCCTCGCTTTGCCACCCAATCGCTTCACATAAGTTTCTCCCTTAAACGAAAACATAGGCAAGACACAAAAACAGCAACGAGAATCGATCGATCGCGTAGCGAAATCGAAAAATACTTAGCTGCTCAGAGAGTACGAGGCGAGGTGGAAGATGGCTGCCGAGAAAAGAGGAAGAGCACATGCGCATGCGCAAGACATGGACACTCTCAGAGTTATGGTCCCTTCGGATTTTATTGTTTATGAGGCAGGAATGGCAAATCGCTGCCACTTATTGCATCAGTGAGCCACGGTACAGTATGTGTAATTAAAGGTAGTGTTTCGTACACTGACGATGATCATGGTGAGAAAGGCGAAAATAAAATCGATATAACTGATGATGACTTATCAGTTGTCACGGACGAGGTTCAGGGACAGAAGATAGTAGAAAGAGACAATACTGAAATTGAAGCACCAAATGGTATTACAGATGTGAGAGACGATGTTAGTGTCTCGCAATGTGTTGAGCAAAACGATAGTGACCTAGACGAGGTTAGTCATGAAGACACTGACAAAACAACGACACAAGTCAGTACAGCACATAGGGCTGACACAGACAGTCAGATGGACACATTGACGAGTCCACTAGGCACACTGTAGAATCTCAGCAGGATTCTGCAGAGAAAGAACAGGACAGTGATTCATGTTCAACCAGCAGAACTCTCACCTGTCTGCCAACAATCTCCTCAATCCTTTCCAGTCAGCCTACCGCCAGTGCCATAGCACTGAAACTGCCCTACTACACATTCTCAACAATCTCCTCCTTGCAACTGATACTGGCAAAGTCTCTCTCCTCACACTCCTTGATCTGTCTGCAGCCTTTGATACCATTGATCATGGTATTCTCCTTTCTAGACTTCATCATACTTTTGGCATCTCTGACATTGCTCTGTCTTGGTTCACTTCATACCTATCCAACAGAAAACAAACCGTTCTCATCAATGGCACTTACTCTCAACCTGCATACCTGACCTGTGGTGTTCCACAAGGATCTGTCCTTGGCCCTGTTCTTTTCACTCTTTACACCTCCCCCTGTCCACCATCATCAACTCCCATTCTATAAAACACCACTTCTATGCTGATGACACCCAACTTCAAGACAGTGACTCACCTGATAATATACAGCGCCTGTTGACTCGCACCACTGAGTGTTACTCGGACATTAAGAACTGGATGACACACAATAGACTTCAGCTTAATGACGACAAAACAGAAGCTATCCTCATTGGCACCCGTCAGAAACTTTCTCAGCTGCCTCCTCTTTCTCTCCCATTATGTAACACATCAGTCCCAATTTCTGATTCAGCTAAAAACCTTGGTGTCTGCATTGACTCTACCCTCTCCATGAACAACTTTGTTTCTCAAACTGCCAGATCCTGCTACTATCATCTCCATCGTATAAGGCTGATCAGGAAGTATCTCTCTGTCGAAACAACTGCAAAACTCGTTCTCTCCTTCATAATGTCTCGCATTGACTATTGCAATTCACTCCTGTCTGATCTTCCTGCCTCCACCATTCACATCCTACAGCGCATTCAAAACAATGCTGCACGCCTTGTACTCAAAAAGAAAAAAGCTGACCACATATCTCCTCTCCTGGCACAACTTCACTGGCTCCCTGTATCAAAGCGCATACAGTACAAACTAGACACCATGTGCTACAAAAGCCTCAATAACGCAGCCCCCGATTACCTGTCAAGCCTACTTGAGATCTATCTTCCCTCACGTACCCTCCGCTCTGCCTCCGATCCTCTGACTTTTCGCTTTCCACGCACTAAGCTCAATACCTATGGTCCACGAGCCTTCTCTGTTTCTGGTCCACTCTCCTGGAACAAACTTCCTCTCTCAGTCCGTCAGCAACCTACTTTTGTCTCCTTCAAGTCCTAACCTCACTCAACCCCCCCCCCCCCCTCTGCAGCCTGTCTCCGCTCGGAGGGAATCACATGGTTATAATATATAATTGTATATGCTATGCTCTCTATAATTTTCCATTGGTTTTATTCTTGCTTTTATTGCTTTTATTCTTTCTCCCCATTTATAGCCATGCGTGTGTGTGTGTGTGTGTGTGTGTGTGTGTGTGTGTGTGTGTGTGTGTGTGTGTGTGTGTGTGTGTGTGTGTGTGTGTGTGTGCGTGCGTGTGTGTGCGTGCGTGCGTGCGTGCGTGCGTGCTTGCGTTGTGTCTGCTTCAGCGCTTAGATTTGATTTTATCAAGATTTTGCGCTATATAAATATTGTAATTATTATTATTATAAATTATAAAACAGCAGCGGCCAAAACGTACTGCCCCTCCTAAAAAGAGAAGCAGACAGATGCGCAGTACAACAGACAGGTCAGGCAGTCAGACCAGTATTCTGGACTCTATGAAAAGAACAGCTGCTGATTGCTCAAAAGGCGATAAAAGTATGCAATGTAATTCCAAAGCTAGCTCTAGTGGTGCCTCAGGCACTGATAAATAGGACATCGGCCGGGCCACTACAGCAAGTAGTAAAAACAAAAGGATCCGGCCACTACAGCAAGTAGTAAAAACAAAAGGATAAGTTCTTTACCAGGATCCCAAAATGTTGACGGATCCCAAGTGAGATCGTGTCCATCAGTGGTGAATTTACATGTTCATAATGTTAATAATCCACAGATTAAATTTCTCACTTATAATGTGAATGGATTATTACCGAAACTGGATGATGAGGATTTCATTAATTTCATTTCGCGGCATGCTTTCATTTGTCTCACTGAGACCTTTATAGCGATTGATTTTGATTCATCTTTGTTTCAAGAGTTTGCTGTATTTACACTAAAAGCAAAGAAACTATCTCATCAAGGAAGGTATTCCGGCGGAATAATAGTTATGGTAAGAAAAACCTTTGAATCGTTTGTTAAACGAATTGAGGTTGGAAACAAAAATGCTATTATTGTCAAAATCAACAAAGATTTGTTTTCAACAAATAAATCTAAAATGTTTGTATTGTATATATTCCCCTCATGATTCCACATACTGGAATAATCAGCATGATGGGTTTGGTTTTGGAAGTGTTGGAACAATGTTTATTAGATTTACAAGTTTCGCACGACGACTTTTATGTCTTGTTGACTGGTGATTTAAATGCAAGAACAGCTAGTGGTAACTACTGTTCATTTGGACATGACAATGGCAGTGTTTTAACTGATCTTTCGGTTAACAGTAATTTTTTTAGACAGTCTCATGACTGCCGCACAAATGTTTTTGGAAACCAACTGCTCAAGCTATACAATATGTTTGACTTGTAACATTTTAAATGGCCTGTGTGAACCAGACTTTGATGGTAGTTATACATACATCGGAGTTTCAGAGTCGAGGGCAGTTGACTATTTCATCGTTATGTGTGATCTGTTTTCATCAGTTAAAATTGCTACATTAGATGTTGACAGTCTCACAGAATCAGATCATTTACCGGTTATAATGAAAGTGGAATGAAAGCTTGAAGCAGGAAAAAAAGCTGAGGGAAAAGTAACAAAAAATAACAGCACACAAAAGTTCATATGGCAAGAAAATAAGAAAGACGATTATACAAACAAATTACAAAGTAATTACATTCAGGGTAGACTTACATTGGCTTCGGATACTCTAGACACTAATGTAGATAACGCTTTAACCATATTTGTTGAATGTCTAAAAGAAGCTGGTGCTTGTATGTACCGTAAGAAATGTACAGAGAAGAGAAAAAGATCTGAATGGTTTGATGGTGAATGTGAGAAAGCAAAAGCAGAAAGCAGAAAAACTCTCAAACACTACAGAAAAACAAAAGATGAGGATAATAGAATTGTGTATTGTGAAGCACGGAAGAAGTATAAAAAATTATTAAAGACTAAAAAACAGCAGTTTAATAAACAAAAAGCAGAATGCTTAGCCAGAAATATTTCAAATTCATCGCAGTTCTGGACTGCGTTAAGATATATAGGGTATGGTACCAAAAACAATTACTAACAATATAAGTATTGATGAATGGTTCAGTCATTTCAAAAACGTATTTCAAGATAACAGATCAACAAATGATGAGCGCTGCATTGTAGAAGTAGATTTAAATGCATCAACAGAACACCCATTAAATTTTAAGATAACTATAGAAGAAGTCAGAGAATCCATCAGAAAATTGAGGATAGGTAAAGCCAGTGGAATAGACGGTGTTACAGCCGAGATGTTAAAAAATGGTAACGCAGATATCCATAATTTTCTTTTGAAGCTGTTTAACACTTTATTCGACCGAGGAATTTATCCTCAAGATTGGTCAAAAGCTATTATCATACCAATAGGAGATCCTGATAAAGTGGACAATTACAGGGGTGTGTCGTTATTAAGCATTTATCAAAATGTTACACATCAATACTGAATACTAGAATGTATACTTGGTTAGAAAACAATAATTTGATATCAGAAAGTCAGGCAGGTTTTAGGAAAAAATATTCTACAGTGGATCAAATTTTCAATCTGTACGCTATGGTTCAGAAAACTATGTGATGTTGCTTTTGTAGACTTTAAGAAAGCCTTTGATTCGGTTCAGCATGACAAGCTCTTAAAGTGTGTTCAAAATCAAGGATGAAAGGGAAGATTTTGGCTTCGCTAAAAGCAATGTATGAATTATTATGCTCATGTATTCGGGCAAACTGGGAATTATCTGAAATATTCGATAACCCCATAGGCGTGAGACAAGGATGTGTCTTAAGCCCTACTTTATTTTCGGTATTAATAAATCAATTAGCCAAATGTATGGATGAAAAGGGGCCACATGGCATCCAGTTGATGCCAGATTTAATGGAAATATTCATTCTTCTTTTTGCAGATGATGTATCCCTTCTGTCAACAACACCAACTGGTTTTCAAAACCAGTTAAGAGTCTTGCAGACATACTGTGCCAGCATGAAACTGGAAGTTAATCTTGAAAAAACTAAGGTTATGGTTTTCAGAAGAGGGGGCTTCTTAGGACGACATGAACAATGGTTTTACAAAGGGACAAAATTGGAAGTAGTTGGTAAATATTGTTATCTGGGTTTCAATTTCACGACAATGATTAGCACCAAGGCCGGCCTTTGCTATTAAACAGGACTTTTCAAAAATATACAGACCTGACTATAGAAACTTTCTTCAAGTTGATGCAAAAATTCAACCTATTTTGTTGTATTCTTCTGAGATATGGGGACTTAACAGACTTCAGCATATATATAAGAGAAAGTACATTTGGTATCGTGCAAAAACTGTTAGGTGTGCCAGTCAGGATACCTAACAAGATGGTATATGGGGATTTGGGAAGATATCCTCTTTATGTCAACTCTCAACTACCTGTCTTAGATATTGGTTTAAATTACTGGAAATGAATCCAAATAGGTTACCTTATAAGGCTTACCAAATGTTAGTGGAACTTGACAGGGCTGGGAAAGAATGCTGGGCTTCAAAAATAAGGGAAATTTTGTGTGAAACTAGATTTAATATCGTGTGGCTGCAACAAGGTGTTGGTGATGTAAAAGCCTTTTTGCGTGTATTTAAACAGAGACTTGTAGACTTACACATTCAAGAATGGTCTGGGTCACTCAGCGACAGAGATAGGTATGAAAGCTGTAGATCATTTAAGACTATCTTTGAAAAAGAGAAGTACATTGACTCTATCGATATATACTGTTTCAGAGTTGCCCTTTCACAAATAAGGTTGAACGTTTTACCACTAAACAATAATATAAATAGATACAGTGAATCTGATCAAGAAAAGGCATGTCCATTTTGCAGGACAGAATCTGAAAACGAAGAACACTTATTATTCAGATGTTCCACTTACGTTGACCTCAGGGCGAAATTTTTAAAGGATTTAGTCAGCATGCCTATGTGCATACTGCTCCAATCAACACGCCACCAAAGTCACAGCGTGTCCAGATATGTTTTCCACGCCATGAATACGAGAAAAAAAATTTAAAAGGAGAAGAAAACTAAATATTATGTAGATACTAGCACTAGAATCTCAGACAATACTTAATTACAATGTCAAGATAAAAAAAATGTATATTTGAATATGAAGGGGGGTGCTCATATAGACACTCATGTGCATATGTGCCTGTGTATACACGTCGACGTTGGTGTACTTATATGCATACAATACATAGTATCTACATTGTGTATATGTGTGGATACATATGTATATATACATTGTATATCTATGTGTGTATATATGTATGAGTTCGTTTGTTCGTTCGTTCTTTGATTTAACGTCTTTTATGAGTGATATGTATGTGTGCATGTATGTGTGTGTGTGTGTGTGTGTGTGTGTGTGTGTGTGTGTGTGTGTGTGTGTGTGTGTGTGTGTGTGTGTGTGTGTGTGTGTGTGTGTGTGTGTGTGTGTTGTGTGTGTGTGTGTGTGTGTGTGTACATAACCTTCAAGTTCAATTCAGTCTATGGCCTGAACTATTGCTGACTGCCAAAGATTGAGTTCAGAGTTATCTCTGAACTAACAAATGCACGAAGTGCTAAATATGCATTGAATGATCATTTGGTATTGTCTCAATGTCAATTGTTTTGGTGAATCAGTGACTGATCTGCGATTAGTCTGATTAACTGATTGGCATTATGAATGTCTGTTTTTGCCAATTAACCAACTGTTTTTGGGGTCGAATTGCTCTTATGTAATATTTTTCTTGGTTTATTATATTGTACATTAATTCCATTGATTGATTTAGATACACTTATGAATAAATTGATAAACCAAATGCATGATTAGCTGACAACGGAATGATTATCTAATTTGTTAATTGATGGGTGGCTCACCAGACTGATCGATTTATAGATTGATGGTTTTAGCTATTGATCGATCAGTAATTGAATTATTGACTGTATGGACGATTGATTAGCGTTATTTGAAGTAACGATTGCAAACTAATATGTCGAACTCAGTTAAATTCAAGGTTATCTGGTTGATTAAGTCACTGGGTGACTGATTGTGATTAACTGGTTAAATGGTTGATCGATTGATGATTGATTGATTGATTGAGTGAGTGAGTGATTACGTGAAGTGATTGTTAATGTTATTGAAGTGATATGGATTGTATGGTTGGATGATGCATCTGACCCAGTCAATTGAAGGTTGATTAGTTAGTTGATTCACGGGTTGAATGGCGGATTATTTGATTGATCAACTGGTAAATCAGTTGACTGATTGGTAATTGATTGGTTGATTGATTCATTCATTGGTTGAATGTATTGATCAACTGTATGATCACTGAAAGATACAAGAAACGACAGATCTGTGCACTAATTGAATGATTTGTTTGTCTGATAGCCAATTATTGTAAAATTAACGGTTGGATGAATGATATAGAGGTGGTTAATGACAAATATTCTTAGCTGGCCAGTTAAGGGGAAAAAAAACTATAACCTGTATGAATGTATAAGAAAACCCGAATCCCTCCCCTCCCCTTCCCCATGCATGTATTGTGGCCTAAGGCCGATGTACAATAAACATTTTCTGAGTTCTGAGTTCTCCTCTCTCTCTCATAAGTAACAAAATGATACAACCCTGGAGAACAGACAAAGGTGGAGAGGGATGGTTGAGACAAGAAAGACACAGAGAGAGAAAGAGAGAGAATTTGATAAGTTAATGTCTAAAATAAATAACAATACTGCAAATAACAAACTTCAGTTACACTTACATATTATTATTAACCATGACAGGGACTAGTCACACCCTAATATGTCAAACGAGAAATCATGCAGCTTATTTAGCTGATTAAATCTATTAACTGTTCTGATATAACTAGCATGTAGTTTACCTACAGATATCAAAGGGTGCATGCAAGTATGTGCAACCTGGGTATGCACACAGACCCACTTTCACACACACACACACACACACACACACACACACACACACACACACACATTCACACATATATATGCATATATACACATTCAAATACATACACACACAATGAAATATATGAATAACAATTCACTATTTATCCCAAACATTTCAAATTATTCATCAAAGAAAACAACAGTATAGTTACCGCTGATCAAGCCTGAATTATACGAACGTATTTCAAAACATCAATGAAGTTTTCCCATTATAATATATTGTCATCATCTGCTCTCACTGAGGAAAAGACTACGTTCACATCTGCTTGGTGAGAATATTACAAAATTATAATCATCATAAGTTAGTTGGAATGAATACTAGCTTAATTAAGCAACACAATTAAAAAGGAAATGTTTCATCTTCCCTACCATTTTCCCACACACAAAAAATGAGACAATTTCAGTATTTTCTGTTGAAAAATAGCACTATCATTTGTGTGTGTGTGTGTGTTTGTTTGTTTGTGTGTGTGTGTGTGTGTGTGTGTGTGTGTGTGTGTGTGTGTGTGTGTGTGTGTGTGTGTGTGTGTGTGTGCACGAGAGAGAGAGAGAGAGAGAGCACTTACCTTGATCAAGCACGAAGCATCAAGAGAAGTGTGACATCTTGATTTACAATCTGTGTACACACACTTCCATTGTTTCTTATTTCCACAAGTTTGGTGTACGCGGAAGCGATACCCAGCAATAAAGAGGCAGTTACCCCTCGTTGTGTCGTCAAAACCTTCATGTTCATAGCCATCATATGATATCATCAAACAGGTCGACCGAAAGTCTGAATTGTGATCGAATGACTGTTCAGCTTTTTAGCAGAACAATCTGAGAATGAATACAATCACTTCGAACTGCGACAGTCGGGAGGGGGGTAGGTGGAAGGGGTGGTGGTGAAGCAATGGCCAAGCAGTACAAACTGGTAAAACAGAAAAAGCGGTCTTGTATGCAAATCACGGACATCTTTTAGGCCTAGGCTAATACGCGCGCATTCCTTCCCTTGGCTACGGATTACGATGGCCTTGAACTGTGTAAGCGCCTCAGAGTAAACCGCATCATCGGCATTAGAACTCGCGGAAAAGTTCAGTTCAAAGGAGAAACAAAGATATTACTTAAACATTCTGGGTATTGAAGGAGTTAATCTGTATGAAACCGCTAAACAATCGTGGTCTGCGGACCTGGACAGTATTCTTGATATGGGCTAAACTAGATCAGCATCGTACTTTTTGTTTACGGTTTACGGCACAAGCATTTGGCCTACACTACTACACTGTAACACTAGACTAGGCTACAGGCTAAAATTTTAAAGCTAAAGTAACTTCTCACAGCCGGACTGATGGCATCTTATACACATCATTTCGTGAGTGACACAGCTGCACAAGGCGAAAAGGCACCACTTGAGCAACCGTCAACATTTCCAATTTTGCCATGAAATTGAATGGGCCAAATCAGTACCTCGCCCGATTACCGGGCACAGGGGGATGAGGGTGGATGGAGGTGGTGTCTATCGGCCCTCTTTGATTACCGGAGTGTGGGAGTTATATATTCTTTAATCCTTTGACTCCCGCACCCTAACCTCCAGCATCCTGCATTGTTAACCATATTACCAAAGCAAAAACTTAACCTTTTGATCAGAAGGTTGTTTTTACATTTGGTGGATAGGGTTCGGGAGTCTCTATCAACTTACGTTCCCCCCACTCACCTCTTCCCAGTTCCTGGGTTCCTTGCAGAAAATTGGTAGGAATCTAGAAGTCTCGTAGATACTAAAATAGCTTGAAGGAATCGAAGGGTTTTTGAGTAAGTATTGAACAGAGAGAGAGAGATTTTCCTTTTTTTTTTTTTTATCAGACTTCAGAATACGAGTTTATTACTCAAGGATCTAGACAAATCTATGCGTGGGTACCATTAGACATCAGACTTGTCTTACAGCTGGTCCTTGGGCTTGTGAGCGTTGTCTCCCTTTAGCAAGAAAACACAACTCTGTAAAAAAAAAAACGTGCAAACGAGTTTTCAATCGATTGTACCCTGCAGTGTTTTCCGAACAATGTTTTCGACAAGCACACAGTTAAAGTGCTGGACCTTTGCTTCCGAAGCAGAACTAAAGCAGCTTCGCCAAGAAGCGAATCAGAAGTTTATCCAGACCTACGGGAAGGATATGTCGGTAGGCAGATTCTACTAAGGAGATCATGTAGTCTACATAATGTAAATAGAAGTGAACATGTAACTCAGGAAGAGTGCATTGTTGTATACTCAAATGTTGATAGTTTGTTAAACAAAAAGATGAGTTTTTGGCCCTCATAGATGATTTAAAACCAAGTGTGATTGGGCTGACAGAAATCAAGCCGAAGAATGTGAGAGATTTTATTGAGAATCAATATTCTTTTCCTAATTTTGATATGTTTGTGTCAAAAAATCCCCAAAGGGGAGTTGTATTATATACTGAAAAAAGGTTGAATGCAAGAGAGTGTGAAGAGTTAAATAATGAAGACCTTGAAGAAAGTGTGTGGTGCTCTTTTAGTGGTGCTATTACTGCTAATGGTGAAGAAGTATTGTTAGGATGTATATATCGAAGTCCTAATACAAGCACAGTAGAAAATGACAAAAAGCTGTTTGATGTTTTAAAATCTGATAAACTTAATAAGTATGATAAGATTTGTATTGTTGGTGACTTTAACTTTCCAAATGTTGGTTGGGATGGAGAGTGGAGAGGTGATAAAAGTGACAAAATAATTGAGAATTTACGTGATGCATTTTTAATTCAAAAGGTATCAGAACCTACTCGAAGAAGGAAAGGACAAATTCCTTCTCTGGATGACTGGGTACTAGTAAATGAAGAAAACTTAATCTCAGATATAGAGCACTTACAACCGGTTAGTAAAAGTGACCACGACGTATTGAAATTCAAATTGTATGTCTCAATGTATAATGCACCTATACGGCTATAGTAGACAAATACAAGTATGATTTTAATAAGGGTGATTACAGAAAACTTAATAATATTGTGAAGGATGAAGATTGGAGTGACTTGGTCAATATGGATGTTGAGAGTGCTTGGGGTATGATAAAAAAAAAGTGTTAAATGATGGTGTTGAGGAATGTGTCCCAAAAGTTAAAGTTAGTAATTATAAACATTTCAGACCTATGGTTAGATAAAAAGGCTCTGAGGAAAATTAAAAAGAAGTATAATACATATAAAAGATATTTGAGAACCAAAAAAGGTAGTGATTATGATAGATATATAACAGTAAGAAATGAATGTGCCAAATTGTTGAAGAAAACCAGAAAAGAGTATGAGAAAAATATTGCTAAGGAAAGTAAAAGTAACCCGAAAAAAATTTGGAAATATGTATAAGAAAGGACAAAAGTTAATACAGGTATTAGCCCCTTAAAAACCAATGATGGAAAACTGGTTGTTACAGATAAAGACAAAGCTGAAGTTTTAAATAAATTTTTTGCAAGCGTTTTTACAACAGAAGATATCAATACATTACCAGATTTAATAGAAAATTCAAAGTCAAATGGCATATATCATTATGTGATATCAGAGTTACTCCAACTGCGGTAGAAAAAAAGTTACAGGAACTAAACCCGAATAAAGCTAGAGGACCAGATTTGATATCCCCTAGGATACTAAAGGAAGTAAGTAAAGAACTTTCAAAGCCACTTTGTATATTATTTAATAAGTCCTTAGAATCAGGTGAGTTACCAAAGGATTGGAAAACAGCCGATGTTAAAGCCTTGTTTAACTTAAGAAAGGAAATAGGAGTGACGCTGGGAACTATAGACCTGTAAGTTTAACTTGTATTGTTTGTAAAGTACTGGAATCACTAGTAAGAGATTGTATCATTTCTCACTTTGAAAGTAATAAATTTTATGGAAAATGTCAACATGGATTTAGAGGGAAAAGATCCTGTGTAACCCAATTATTAGAAGTTATGGAGGATTTCACCAATATGATGGACAATGGGGACCCCTTTGATATCGTGTATCTTGATTTTAGAAAAGCTTTTGATTCTGTACCTCACGAAAGACTGCTCATAAAATTAGCATCTTATGGTATTACAGGAAACACACTTAGATGGATCCAAAATTTTTTCTATGATCGAAAGCAGAGGGTAAAGGTAGGAAATGCTGAATCAGAAGAAACAAAAGTAAAAAGCGGGATCCCTCAGGGCAGTGTACTGGGTCCAATCTTGTTTACAGTATTTATAAATGACTTACTGATTCACTGCACTGTACTTGCAAAATTTTTGCTGACGATACAAAACTATATGACAAGGTTGCCAATGTTAATTTAATTCAACAGGACTTGCTAATACTACAAAACTGGTCAGATACTTGGAATTTATATTTTAATGTTTCAAAATGCCATGTAATGCATGTTGGTAAGAAGAATATTAGACGAGAGTATTTCATGAAAATTGGAAATGATGTACAGAAAATTAGTGTGTGTGAAATGGAGAAAGACTTGGGAGTTACATATGATAGTGAATTATCCTTTGACCTGCACATTAAAAGAGTAGCAAATAGGGCTAACCAAATGATAGGAATTATCAAAAGAACATTTTTGTACATGAATAAACATACATTTTTAATGTTGTATAAGGCTTTTGTTAGACCACATTTAGAATACGCAAGTGTTGTTTGGAATCCGTATTTGATAAGACAGTCAAAAATGATTGAAAATGTACAAAGAAGGGCAACTAGGTTGCTTATTTTTTATAGAGTGTAAAAATATGAGTTATGAAGAAAGGCTTAAGTTTTTAAAACTTCATTCACTGAAAGGTAGGAGGGTTAGGGGGGATTTAATACAGGTATACAAAATAATGAATGGGATGGATAAGCTGTCAGCTGAAACATTTTTTTCCTTTCCACAAGCTAGTATAACAAGGAATGCTGAAGGTAAAATATTTGTTAAACACAGAAATACTAACACAAGAGCGTTTTGTTTTTCTAACAGAATTGTTAAATTGTGGAATAAAATTCCTTTTGAAATTAAATTTACTAACAGCATTAACAAATTCAAAAATTTCCTGGACGATGACGCAGAATTCAAAATTTTATTTTAAAAAAATAGACTGCAGCAGATTTGCTCAAGTATGAATATTAAGGCATGCTTTTCAGACCCTGAAGAAGAAAGCGTAAAACAAAAAAGATAGGGCGTTAAAAGGCCAGAAGGCCTAGGCTACGAGCCAGCCCTCAGCTACTACTACTACTTACTACTAATAATAATAGTACTAACTAACACAGTAACAGTAACACCACTATGTCAGTAAGTGACTACCGTCTATGGCACTAGACTAGTACTGTTAGTGTTACTGTTACTGTAGTAGTACTAGCCACTACTTTTTATTATTGATATTATTGTTAAATTATTATTACTGACCTACTTGCTTTGGGCTGCCATGCTTCGGCCTCACATTTAGTAAGACAGAGGGTGAGAGGCTGCTGTTTCAGCTAGTATATCTCAGACTCAGGCTTCTCCTAAGTTCTGGTGCTTCACAACCTACCATCATCATCAATAACCAGTGGATATAGACTAAGACTGTAGACAATGTCTGGTACTTGGGCAATACAGAAAGCAGTAGTGGTTCCTTGAAGCTGATGTGGCTCTGCATATCATAAATTCCAAGACTAGATCTGCCTTTGGAGTGTTGTCCAAGAGATTGTGGCAAGATCATGGCATCAAGCTCACAACAAAGATGCACTGTGCACAGAGCAGTTATTTTGAGCATTCTGCTGTATTGCTGTGAGACACTGATTACTCTCAATGACACATTCGATAGCTGGAATGGAACATTTGCAACATACTTGATTGAGTGCCCAGCTCTCAAGTTCTGAAGAAATGTGGTGTGCCAAGTACAGAGTTTCTTTCAGCAAATGCCAGCTGCTGAAACAAGGATATTATGACCAGGGAAGACTACTAAAGTGATACAAAGATACTCTGAAGGGAAGCCAAAAAGGAGATGAGAGTGTGTTTTAATAGTTTAATGAAAATTATTGTTCAGTTTCATTGTTTGTGTTTGTTTTTGAAATCAGTATGAAAGTAAATTTTAGAAAATATAGACAGTCCAGTGTACATGAGTTTGTGTGTGCATGTGAGAAAGAGAGAGAGAGAGGAGAGAGAGAGTGTGTGTGTGTGTGTGTGTTCAGGGGGGTGTGTGTGTGCACACATGTTTGTGTGCATTTGGTGAGTGTGTGTGTGCATGTGTAGGCATAACTTATTTGTTATTAACTATGTATGTGTTCGTGTATGTGTGTGTGTGCATACGGTTTGTGTGTGTGTGTGTGTGTGTGTGTGTGTGTGTGTGTGTGTGTGTGTGTCCATCAGGAGCAGGAGAGGGCATCTTTTTTCCTAAACTATTCAGAAGAACGTTTACTGTTGCGCCAGTATGAATACGTCCTGAAAGAATTCTACAACAAGTTTAATCCTGCTCTACCTAGATGTATTCTGGTAAGAAACGTTTTTCTCACTTTGCTGTTTTGTTCCTAGCATTTTTGTTTATTCATAAGACTTAACATGATATTATTTACTAGAACTTGGTTGCTATGTATAGGGATTTAATCATTAAGTGATGACATAACATTGCTGGGTGACTTATGAGGATCCTTTCTTTACTGTTCTTTGCCATTTTTATCATGCATAGTCAAATAGCTTATTTCACACGACAGACAAAATAAGACAAAAGAAAGCTATGGTTTTAGGTATGTTGTGTAGGTTTTGTCATGTATCTATGTGGTGTAGACTTGACATTTTTGGGCAGCAGCTGAGGACTCCCAAGATGGGAATTTTGCACAAAAGAGCACCTGTGGCATCATGTTCTCAAAGTCAAAGCCCTACTGTTGTTAAAGCGTAATATATCTCACCTGCAAACTCTAAACTACTGGCTTCCCACTAACTTTTGGCTCATTCAGGATGACCTCTCAAGTTTTGAATAGGCTGGTAGGCTCTGTTGTTAGAACCATGGACACCAGATCTCATCTCGCGGCTTGAGCCCATTCTAAGTCTGAAACAGAAGAACTGGCCTGGTCACTGCCCATATTAATGCTCCAGTCATTCTGTTGGTGTCACTTTACATGTGGTGTTTCATACGAATCATAGGTTCTGTTTCTCCCTGCTCTCACCCCCCTCCCCATCACTCTCTGGCCCCAGTCCCATTTTAAGACTTGCGGAACTTTGCATAGGGTTTTACACAGGCTTAAGGAGTCTGCCAGATAATTACTGGCAGGTTTGGGTGTAGTGCATGGAATTGTCTGAGTTTGATGAATCCTTCATGAACAAACTCTGACCTCCAAACTTTGAACTCATCATGAGACCTTCATCAAGTAGAAAGAATTTTTTTTCTCCTGTAACCAGGTGTCCATGATGTGGATGTTATTCAGTATGTTAGGGAAGTTTGTTTCCAACTTCTGCATCCAAAGATGGACTTTGTTGTGTGATCTTCAAGGCTTCCCTGATTTTTCTTGCAACTGTAAGTATCATTTTCTCTTGCCAGATGTTTTTGGGTATATTCCTGGAAGATCTTGTGACCAGTGTCTTTGAAAGACAGACATCTGCTATCCAAGTGTTAATCATCATCATCAGATGCCCTGCCGCATAGCGTTGGCGATCATGGACTTCCATCTGTCTCTATCTCTCGTTGCCCCTAGCATCTCTCCCACCCCCCTCGTCCCCAGCCACTCTGCAAGTCCGTCCAGCATTTTCTCCCTGGGTCTATCCGGTGCTCTCTTTCCCTCCAGCTTTCCTGTTGTGACCAAGTGCTCCAAATCCCCCTTCCTCATAAAATGGCCTATAAATGTTGCCTGTCTTTTCCTAATCTTCCTTATGAGTGATCTACTTGTGTCTGCCTCCATCAAGACTGTCTCATTTGTTTTCTTTGCTCTCCATGGAACTCTCAACATTCTTCTGAGAAACCACATCTCGGCTGCCTCAATCTTGTTCTGGCTTTGTTTGTTGACTATCCACGCCTCACATTTGTACAACAGTATTGGTTCTATATAACATTCAAGAACTCTCTTCCTGATGTTAATTGATAGGCATTTGTTGGTAAGAATGCCTGTCATCTTCCCGAATGCTGTTTTGGCTTGGCCGATTCTGCTGGCTATTTCTGATGTGCATCTGCTGTCTGATGAAATGATCGTTCCCAGGTATTTGAATTTATCAACCTGTGTCAAGGTTGTGCCATTTGCTGTTATTTTGCATGAGGGGATTTCATGTGTTTTACTGATCACCATGACTTTTAGTCTTCCTGCTGTTTAGTTCCAGCCCCTTACCTTTGCTTTCTATTTCTAGTATATTCACAAGGTTTTGTAGGTCCCTTTCACTTTCTGCAATTAGCACGGTGTCATCTGCGTATTGAATGTTGTTTATCATTTTCGCTCCAACCTTTAATCCAGGGTCTTCTTCTAGGTTTCTCATGATGTTTTCGCTGTAAAGTGAAAACAGATGTGGTGACAAAACACAACCCTGTCTGACTCCTCTTTTGATGTTTTGGAAAGAGCTTACATTGTTTTCTATTCTCATTGCAGCTGTTTGTTCCCAGTACATATTTCTGATTATTTGTAGATCTTTTCCATCAACATTGAGTCTCTCCAGTTGGTTGATCAATTCATCATGTCTTACCCGATCGAAAGCCTTGGTGTAGTCAACAAAGCATAAATACAAATCCTTGTTCATCTCATTTGACCTCTCTATGATAGCTCTTAGGATGTATATGGCATTAATAGTTCCTTTCCCTTCCACAAATCCACACTGTTCTTCTGCTATTTCTCTTTTGATTCTATTCCTTGTCCGCATCATGATTATTCTTAACAGGATTTTTGTTACATAACTCATCAAACTGATTGTGCGATGGAGTTTGCATTCTATAGCCCCTGTCTTCTTTGGAAGTGCAATGAAAATTGATTTTGACATATCTTTGGGGATTTTTCCAGTTTCGTAAATTTCGTTTAGGAGGACTGTTATTTTTTCTATGCCAAATTCCTCCAGGGCTTCAATCATCTCTATAGTAATGTTGTCTGGTTCTCGGGCTTTTCCTGGTTTCATCTTTTTCAGTGCTGCTCTAACTTCATCTTTCATTATGGGTGGTCCTTCAAAGTTCTTTTTTATAATGTGTTCTTTGTTTCTGTCATCCTCAAAAAGGTCTTTGTTTAATGTACTCTCCCCATCTATCTAATATTTTGTCCTTTTCCATGATGAGCGTGCCATCTTTTGATTTCAAGCACCCAGTTGATGTGCATGTATTATCCAGGTGTTGCCCCCTTTAAAATAGAAGGAATATTAGATGGCCACAGAAGAACAAGCTTTTACAAGACATCCTGTATAATTTGAAAACTTTAAGAGTACCATCTTGACCTGTTTTTTTGACAAGGGATTTTCTCTGGCATTGTGGCACCACATCAGCTTTGTTTATGACTGTAGTGTATATATACACATGCACAAATTAATCTTGTTTCTCTTAATTGTCTTAGATTATGCTTGTGTGTTGCTGATTTTTGTGGTTCATGTCCATGAAAGCGTAAACTGGGAGTGGTCATACTTGAAAAAACATCCGAGAACCTGCAGTGGTGATGGTGGTACTGTTGAGGATGATGATGATGTTGATAACTGCAATGATGATGGTACTTAGAGTGCATCAGATGTACTAGTGGTTGTGATGATGATGGTGATGATGATGATAATGATGATGATGATGATCTGATGCCTGCTGTTACTGTGCATTGTTTACATCTTTATAACGTGATGCATCATGCATGAAATTATTCATATACTGTGAGTTTGATGTGAGATTTTTTGTCTACAGTGAGAAACTCCAGTCCATGTTATGTTTTATATTTGCTTCAGGGTACAGCTCTGGCCTTTTTCAAGCGATTCTGGGTCAACAATTCCCCCATGGACTACCACCCAAAGGATATCATGTATGACTGTCTGTGTGTCGTTCTCAGTGTTGGTCTGTCATTTCATTTCTCTCTCTGTCTCTCTGTCTCTCTCTCTCTCTGTCTCATACTGTCAAACAACACACACACACACACACACACACACACACACAACACACACACACACACACACACACACACACACACACACACACACACACACACACACACACACACACACACACACACACATCATACATACACATACACATACACATACACACACACACATACACACACATGCGCACGTGCGCGCACATACACATTTCAACCTTGTTGAGACTGAATTCCAGTTGCTAACTGCTTACTAATTCTTAGAATATTTTAACATCTGACATAATGTAAAGCTGTGTCGGTAGGTATTCATAGGCTAGGTTAGTAGTTTTTACTTTCAGTGTTTTCTTTATGCCCAAAGCTTTCCCATCTGTTGATTGAATTCAGTATAACAGTTGAAGTGGATTGGACTGGATTGGATTGGATTTTGTTTTTAACAGCAAAAATGTTAACAAGATGTTTTTTAGTTGTTTCTGAATGGGTCTTTGCCAAATTTGGGTGAAAGATGAAGACTGTTGAGGAATCTAGAATGCATAAATTTGGAAGTCACAGCAGCAAAGTCAGGTTCACACAGATTTAAAAAAAAAAAAAAAAAAAAGGCGCCTAAAATCAGCACATGTTCAGTTTTTGAGGAGGGTTTACATGTCAGCATTATTTCCTGAAAACTTCTGAAAATAGTTGTATTTGTTTTCTCCATTGTGAGAGTGTACCATTGTCCTCACCTTTATTTAACTTATGCTTTTTCAAGGTCACACTGACCTTGAGAAGTAAAAATCTGGATTTTCTTCAATAATCTTGTATAGAAATATATTATTTGAATGACTTAATTATTTTTTTATGAGCATGTTTTTCTGACTGCCTATCAGAATGGATTTTCTATGAATTCCTACCAGGGCAAGTTTGTGTTTCCATGGGTTGCTTGCTTTACATGCATTAAGTGTAGAGTTGCACCCAAGACCTCAGTTTATCATCTCATCTTGTTAAAGACTAACATCCAGATGATCACATAAAAGTGTAGTGGAGAACAGGAAAAATTCCCTGTCCCAACATGATTTGTACTGGCTTCTACCAGGCTATTCCTCTGCCCCCTGGGCCACCACTGCAACATTATTATTTTAACAGGTTTGCTATACAGTTCAACTGTGTAAACCAGTCAGTGTGCCAAAAGTGGTAAAACAAAGAACTGCTGACTGGGAAGTCGTGGGTTCGAGCCCCCGTCATTAAAGAAAAATTACTGTGCGATTTTTTTGGACCAACAGCTCCTACCAGAATTGGGTGTGCTGTAGACTTGTGTTTGTTTTTGTTGAATAAACTCCAGACTGTAAATGCCAACACTCTTGGTCTTGTGCCCACAGTCCCCAACGGTGCAGAAACATGGGATCTAATTAAAAAAGTCACTTTGAAACTAAGAACCCTGCAGCGAGCACATGAAAGAATCATGCTTGGTATCACCTGGAAAGATCGCAAAACAGCTCACTGGATTAGAGAAAGAACAAAAAACAAACTGAAATGGAACCGGGCCAGACATCTCACCCGGAGAACGGACAACCTTTGGACAACAAAAACCACATTCTGGATACCAAGAGACAGCACTCGCAATAGAGGAAGACAGAAAACTAGATGGAGAGACAACCTGGATGGATTTGACAAGAACTGGAGAGGAAAAGCGCTGGAACAAAGTGAATGGAAGTAGCTGAGGAAGACTTATGTCCATATGTCCAACGACAGACTTTCGATGGCTGAAAGATGGATAGACAGACTTGTTGGAAAGACTGGGCCTACACTGTCAAGTATCATCCTCTTATTTATGTATTTCACTGTGGTGAAGTGATTAGTACAACAGATTAATGACTTGGAGGTCGGTTGTTTGAATCTGTATGAATTAATGTCATATTATTGTGAGGTGTTTTTTTTTAACTTGCTTTTTCCTCTGCTGGTACCTACCCAGAATTGAACATGATGTAGGATCATTGGGAAAATGGGTCCACAGAACAAAGACTCATCCATGTTACAGATGGGTCATTGAGGGTATCGCTCATATTTCCTAACCAGCATCACTGGTGTCTGCATCTCTTAGACTGATGCCAGAGTATGATATGAAAATGAACATGAAATTTAGTCCTGCCGTGCACTCTCAAACCAAAATGGATCTCCATAGCATCATGTCAATCATTCCTTTTCTCATCATCATAGTGTTGTGAAAATTTGTTATATAGTTGTGAAATATTTTGCGAGATTTTGTGATCCATCATGCCCTGCTATCATGGTGACATTAGTTTTCGAGGTATGTTGGAGAGCCAAAGTGAGAGACATAGGGATAGTGATTGCGGCGCGAAAGACATGGCAGCGAAAACAGAAAAAAATATTCAAGTGTGTACAGTGATCAAGTTAAAAAAATCCACGGGAATGGATCAAGCGCATGTGTATAACTTGAGTGTTTTGAGCATGGTGTAAACACAGAGGAGATAAACTTTGTTGTGACTAATTTAACATGATGTGTGCTACACTGTTGTGACTGATTTAACATGATGTGTGCCTACAGGTTGACTGCAGTGTACTTGGCATGTAAAGTGGAAGAGTTCTATGTCCCCATCAGCCAGTTTGTTGGTAACCTGAAAGGCAACCGTGAGAAGTTTGCAGACACCATCCTGACCTTCGAACTACGGCTCATGTCCAAACTCCGATATCAGCTGACAGTGCACAACCCTTTCCGGCCCTTTGAGGGTTTGTTGATTGATATCAAGGTGAGACACTGAAATACCCCTGCACTATTTCTTGTTGGTTTCATTTGTTCATTAATCTCTTGAGTGCCCTGTCCGTAAAATTTACGGAGCTCTGTATATGTGAAATTCAGGGAGGTAGTTTGACACACGTTTCAGCCTAATGTAAATGGGAGAGAAGCTCTGACTGATGTTGTCAGTCTCAGAGAGGGTTCATAAAAGTGACTGGCTTCCTTTACATGCTTTTTGACCTATGCAGCCCTCACCAGATTGGTTTTATTTATCTGAAAAGAGAAACCGGTTTTCAGCAAAAATGTTGACACCAGGACTGCCTTGCAGTGCTGCATGTTTTCAGCCTTTGAAAACATGTGAATTGAGTCAAGAACTTATAAATGACTGTAGGATGATTCAGAAGACAAATCTAACACAAGAAGAGGTTGAAAACAGCAGTAGTTACTGGCTGTTGGTATGAAACCTGCAGCAGACAGACCCAACACCAAGAGTATTGATTTTTCGAGCCCCTGATATGAAGGTTCCCCCCACCCCACCCCAAGGCTGGTGTTACAGGCAATACTGGCAGCTAGCCAACACTTTTCAGGGACTACACTGTAGAATTATATAAGCCACACTGTGAGTGAGTAGTGTTAGAAGTGGCAAGGAGAAGACTAGGGTGATGGAGTGTGGTGGGGGTGGGGGGGTGTGCCTCAGGGGACAACTTGACCTGGTCAAGCCACTCAGTGTACTAGCACATTGTGGCTCTTTGTAACTGGTCATCTGTCAGTGATCTCTTAGTAGGAAGTCTGCCTAAGTCTGAATACCTTTAGAGTTCATCAGGAGGGTCATATCCTCTATTTTTTCCTTTGTTTTTCTGCTTTCCATCGTGAGCGGGTATGAGTTTTTTACGGGAATTTCCACAAAATATTACAAATATGTAGTAATTTCAAGAAATTACAACATAAATCATCTGAAAATACATTTAGTCATGTCTAATGCATCATTCTGTGTAATTTCATGCATAGATTCCCATAAATATGGAAGCAACAGTTGTTTTAATGTACATGGTAGTGATGCAACATTTTTTCCCTGGCACATGGAAAACATTGGGTGTCAAAAAACGTCGGCACTCAAGGGGTTAACTGGTTAATTTGGTAGAACCATTTATAAATCTCTGAGCTGAAAAATTCAGTTCCTGTCATCGTCAAAAAATAAGTATGTTTCAAGCTCCTCCTAATATGCCTGTCTTTGTGGTGACGTCAGCTGAATGTTTGGTTTGGTCTGAAAGCTATAAATGAATGAAGATTGATAACTGGCTTAGTCGATTGAGTTCTAGACTCAAGGTCAAAGTTATCAGATTTAGCCACAAGTTCACATGTCACCCTTCACCATCCTCAAGTTTAGTAGTAGCCACAGCAAAGGACATCAACAACAGCTGTCCTGCATTTGCCCAGTTTTGACTTTCCTGTGTTATTTTGTAGACCCTCAAAGCACTGATGTTGGTGATGTTGTTCTATAAAAGGTGGGTGTTCTGCCCAGATTTCTTTTGGCTTCAACTTTTCATTGCACCTGGGAGGTGAAAGCCGACCTGTGTCATTGCGAAATGTTTGAAATGTTCACTGAGGCGCTACGCTAGTCCTGAAAGCCGACCTGTGTCATTGCGAAATGTTTGAAATGTTCACTGAGGCGCTACACTAGTCCTGAAAGCCGACCTGTCATTGCGAAATGTTGCTGACTAACAGGGCTTTGGCGAAGTCCTGGCAGCAGGGGATGGTTGAAGTTGGAAGGCAACTGAAGAGTCTTTGGAACCGGCTTTTGTTTTCATAGTCACATGCAGATGATTTCTTAGGAAACTATGGTCATGATCACCATACAATATGTGCACTTCCTGAAAGCAGTGGCAAACTACTGGTTGTACATTTACCAAAAATAGCAAACAATAGTCACAGTCTGTACTAGCAGTATTGGCATACTCACTATTCTAGTCATTGTGATCAGTATCAGTTAGATATGATTGTGAAATGTTATGTGCAGAAGCAATTTTAGGTAGTTTAGGCCAGTTTTTTATGTATGTTGTGGTGTACTTAGTTATGTTATGTTTGTATTCAGGTTTGTAATTTTAACTCCCCTGGTGACCCTTGGTGATAAATTGGATGGAGTGGTCATCCCCATGGGCATATCCTTAGATTATGTGCACAAGTGCATTGAAATGTGTACCTTATTTTTATAAACCATAAGACATATTGAGATTACATCAAATAGAACTCACTTCAATCATGTGTTAATATTATATTAATAACATACATATACGTTATGAAAATACATGTTGATATGTTGTAATCTGATAATCATGTGGTGACATTCTTTGTGACATTGACATTACCTTTCGCACTTACATTGACATGTGTGATGAAGATTACAACATGCACTCATGTGAAGTGTTTACCAGATTTTACTTTTCTGTTAATGGTAAGGAAGGATTGGTATAATGAGTGAATTACACTCGCCCATTTTAAGATTAAAACATCAAACAAACAAAAACGTTTTAAAAATGTGGAAATGAGGTCTAGGAGGAGTTTCAGTTCAAAGAAATCTGAATGCGGAGTTAACTGTATATTTTTAGGACCTTCTGCTGCTTCCTTGATAGTAATTTAAAGCATGACAGGTAATTTTAACCATGACAAGTAATTTTAACCGTGACAGGTAATTTAAACCACGACAGGTAATTTTAACCACTTGACTACCACTCAATATTTTTCCTAGATGCTGGATTGCTGGCACTCAGACATCATTATATGTGATAATTTTTTCTTCTTCTTACCCCCATCAGCACACATATGTTATACTCATTTCATGTTGACTGTCACAGACTCGCTTCCCAGACCTGGAAAATGCAGAACGACTCCGGAAAAATGCTGAGGAATTCCTTGACCGTGTCCTCATGACAGACATCATGTTAATCTTCTCTCCTTCACAGGTGATTACCATTTTCTGTCTTGTTTTTCTGTGATGTGAGAAAAGTATTGGTGAAAACGGTTGATTTAGTTTAGCCTGCTGTATCTGTCTGTACAGTCAGGTGTTGACTCATCTGTGTTCTAAATAGTCTTTCCAGATCTTAACATAAAAATTGGTATGGTCTTGTTTTCTGGGACATGTTGCATTCAGGTTAATTTTAGGTTTGTTTAAATATGTCAACTGCTGGACTTTTCCTTAACTGAGTTGTGTTCATGTTTTGTATATGATACATGATCACGGCTGTTCAGATGCCATGAGTTCTGGCCGCTTAGTTGTGACCTACTTAGGCGGCCAGACCTCAGCACGAGCTGTGCTGCCATTTTCTCTGGCACTTCTGCCTGCTAATCGAATCCCTGTTCTCTGTTAAACTCAAAGATTTTGGTTACTTAGTACAGGAGAGTGCTATGTTCACCTTAAAGTTTTGATTGCTCTCAAAAGTTTTACATGATTGGAAAAAATGTTGTTCGTTTGTTCTGTGTGATCCAGTTTGAGAATTCATATTTGTGATGCCTGTATTGTGTATGCTTCCTGCAAAGTCTTCTGGACTGCTTGTATTATGTGTGTACAATGAATCTGAATGAACAAATAGTTTTTTGTTTTACATATAATATATATAATTTTTATTGATTTGAGTGATGTCGTCGTGTGACATTAACCTGTCATGTAATTTGTTGATATTTCATCAAAATGATACGGAAAAAGAACACACAAAGTAATTACATTTGACAAAATTAAGCCTACATTTATTGTGAAAGTGTGAGAGCAATGAATAACTAATCCACTGAAAAGCTCAGAATTCTGATGAAAGAGCACATGATGATAGTGTCACCTCTTCTCTGGTCATACATGATCGAACAGAGAAAGAAACAGAAATGAGAACACACAGACACAGACACACACACAGACACACACACATCAGACACACACACACACACAGACACACACACAGACATACACAGACCACACACACACACACACACACCACACACACACACACACACACACACACACACACACACACACACACACACACACACACACACACACACACACACACCATACACACACACACACACCATACACACACACACACACACCATACACACACACGCACACACGCGCACGCACACACACGCACCCGCATGCACGCGCGCACACACACACACACACACACACACACACACACACCTCGTTCTCCCCATGTGCACACGTCAGTACTTATCTGCTAAGAAAAAGAAAAAATGCATTTCAAAATAATGGGATGAACACTTTTGTTATTGTATTTGAAAGGGAAAGACAACATCTTTTTTTTTTTCTCAAAGGACTGAATAATTGAAGGTCTCCATTCACCATTGAATTCCATTTTATTTTATTATATTGGTTCTGAATGGATGTTGTCTGTCTACTCTTCACAACAAAGGCACCATGCCCAAGCAAGCTGCTTATGCAAATAATGAACCAGTATCTTACACGACTAGGGTACTGTTTGCAGCATCAGTGTCTGCTATCTTGCCCTGTCACTACAGTAATTAACACTGCCCTGCTGGGCACCGTGGGAAAGAATCCCATCTATGAGTGAGCAGTATTGCAGGCAGACATGGTCATGTATGACTGTGTGGACAAACTGTGTGCATGGAAAAATCCAAGCACTCTGAAAAGGAAGATTTAAAACTTCAGTTATTTTCAAAGGAAATCTTGCTCAACGCGATGAGGGAAGGAAGGACAATTTTACCTGTTAGCACACTCTTCACTTTAGCATGAGTGTGTTGTGGGTGCGCGTGTGTGTATGTGTGTGTGTGTGAGAGTATGTGCGTGTGTGTGTGTGTGTGTGTTTGTGGGTATGTGAATGTGTGTGTGTGTGTTTGGGGGTATGTGAATGAATGTGTGTATGAGTGTGCGGAGGTGTGTGTGACTCTGTGTGTGTGTGTGTGTGTGTGTGTGTGTATGTGTGGGTGTATGCACACAGCATGACATCATAAAAATGACGCACAATCAAAATGACGCACAATATTTGTACATAACTTCGTAATAGCTATGCTTTGTTAGTCGACATTCTTAGTTTCTTGAGAAAGACTTTAAAGTCGAAAATTTGACCCCTCTACAAGGTGTTCGGGTGTTGTGTACAGTAAGAATTATTTTCAAATTGTGCGTGTTTCATGATAAGTAAACCCTGAACGCTTGCATTCACCACAACCTCCTTTTATATGGTATATTTGATCTTGTTTTGTTCAGAAATTTCTTCTCTGGTCATTTCTTTGTACACTAAGTAAATACAAGCAAAGTTAAAAAAGAAAACATCGAAAGCATGAAACAGGTAATTTTCTGGCTGGCAGCTAGCACAACGCATACAACAAGACAGTGGAGGAAAGCACATCAAGGTTAGAGGAGAGTAGGATGGAAGAGCACTCATGCTGTTTGCCTTATGTAAACTCTTCCAGTGGTATTCCTGCCTGTCCTGCTGGTGCGCGCTATTAACCCTTTGGCTCCTGCACCCTATCTTTAACTGCAAAAACTTAACCCTTTCACCACCTTACCCTATCCACCAGCTTCGTGCAAGGGGTTAAGTTTTTGCTTTGCTAGCATGGTTGACAGTACAGGTAGCTGGCGGATAGGGTGAAGGAGTCAAAGGGATAATAGGCGAGTCCTTCCTCCAGGTAGATGTTGTCATCATGTTACAGAGGGTATAGCCTGAATTAAGTGTACAGCAGTGAACAGCAGTGTGATCCCACTTCTACAAAAGCCACACATTTTCCATAATGACTTTAAACAGTAGTTGAGGTTCTATGACGTTGATTTTGATCTTTTATTATTTTTGGTAGATAGAACTTTTTTATCATGTGTGTTGAGTAGAGACTTACTTCAAAGTCAGTTTGAACAGTCAGAAATGTTGGGTTTTATGTACGCATTAAGATAATAAATTATAGCTGAACATGGCTGAATTTTGCTGTTTTTTATTTCAAGCTGCAGCTGACAGAACTTCCACACCCAAGTTTGCTTTTGTTTCTAATTACAAAATAGAGAGTAAAGAGCATAAGTGTCAAATTTCAGCACTGAAAAATAGACTTTGAAGTCTGTTTCTAATAATATTGTTCAGTTTCTGGTTTCCCATATCTAAAAGCCATTTTCTTAAAATGGCCACACACAACAGTTCCTTACTTGAAATGGCCTTAAATCATGCTTGGAAAAAGCTACGTCCATAAATCATTTATCAGATAAAAGCTAGGAAAGTGTAGTCTTTAGTGATGTCAAAATTCCTAAATAGCCAAAGTTAGGGAATTGCTATATTCTGATGTCATTGACCCTATTTGTCAGGGTGTGTCATATTTGTGAATAGCCTTGTAATCTTTTTGAAGTTTACAGGACTTCATTTTCTCCCTGTGCAGATTGCGTTGGCAGCTGTTTTGTACAGTGCCAGCAAGGAAGGGATCAACTTGGACAGGTTTGTTGCACTACAGAACACAGACAAGCCGGGTGTACAAACCCAGGAGGAGAGGAGGAAAACAGATTGGATAGTGTACATAATTGATGATTGTCGGATATACACAGATAGTGAAGAGACTATGCCAGTCTGTATGCTTATAGTATTTGTGTGTGTGTGTGTGTGCGCACGTGCGCGCGTAAAGTGGGTATTTTTCTTAACATGCAGGTATGTTTTTTTTGTCAACACCATCTCCATTACTTGAAAATCTGGTTTTGAATTAGTCTACTAGAGTCGTCCCAACTAAAAGTGAGAATATCCTGATAACTTAAAAACTAATCGTTACAGTGCTTTGAAACTTTACACACACCTGGCCCAGTTATTCCAGTGGTCTGGGATTGCAGATATTGTGATGTCATTTGTTATGACATCATGTGGGGTATAGCCATTCCAACGTCATGGCCATGTTTAGCATTAAAGAACAGTGTATTTACATTAAAATTAAATCTCATTAAGAAAATTCTGGTGCAGATGTATTAAAAGCATTACAGAGTGTATGTGAGACAAAAGGTGTTTAGCAGGTTGCAGTTTGTCAATGGGTGTCAACCATCGAGATGGACAAAGCTACATTAAAAGTAAACATAGTCTGGGATGGCCAATTGAAAAGGAGAAATTGTGAATGTGACAAGCGAATAATGAGTTAACAGATTGCTCATGATGTTAAAATGATATGAAGTATTTTTGGAAATGAGGATGTTGCAGCAAGGTGGGACCTGCACTGATTTACTGAAGATCAAAAATGGGTGGGTGCAAATCACTTTGGCAGAAATTTGGTTAGACAGATACAAAAACGATGACAGATTTTTATGTCAGGTGGTTCCCATCAAGGAAATTTGGGTTTGAAGCTGTGAGCTAGAATTAAAGAGACAGTCATCAGAATGGCGCACACTCACCTCTCCAGAGCCCATCGAATTCAGAAGGCAATGAAATTCATAGATATTGATGATGTGCCTATGATTACAAGAGTGTGTTGAGGGCAGATTGCATTCTAATGGGACAAACTGTTAATCAATACTACCACAGGCTGTTTGAGATGAAAATGCTACGATCTGCTTTTTGCCACAAACTAGAGAGGGTAATACCATGAAAATCATAACAGTGGAACATTCTTTCACACCCCACATATTCTCCAGATACGAATCCCCCAGAATTTGATGTGTTCCCCAGGTTGAAAGAATCCTTCCATAGTGTAAGCATCTGCAACTCAGATGACTTGTAAGTGGAAGTGACCAAGCAGATACAACATATCGGCTGTGGTTGTTTGCAGTGGGCATTTCAGACCCTACCAACAGATGGGAATTAACTCACTCGGGACAGAGAGTTTTCCCCTTGCGTTTCCCCAGGGACGGCCCATTTTGAAGGATTAGGGAAAAAAATCACAAAACATAAAGGAACAAAATGAAACTTTCAGATCTGAATATTACATGCTGGGTTAGTTCATGCCAAAATATTGAAGTTCTTCCTTGAATATTTCTTCTTCATGTGCCATATTGAAAATACCCCAAATTTTGTGGTCAGGATCACTGTACAGTCACACACTCTGATCGGCTCCATGAACACACAGTCAAAGGTGAGAAGGTCAGGAGAAGTGCTCATTCTGCTTGCCACTCAGTTCTCTTATGCCTTCTGTTATGACAATGGAATTTAGAAAGTCTTCTGTCACAAACTGATTCAAGAAATCAAAGGGGGCGTGGCACTGAACTGGGACATGCAGACCACAAGAGCCAGAGAACAGCAGGCAAAGTGGGAAGAGAAACAACTGATACTGTCTGAATCTTGCGTTCACTGTCGTCTGAAACTGGGTCACTGTCAGTACCTTGTTGCTGGCAGCTTCCATCACTTGATACACGTTCACCATTATCTTCATCATACTCCTCAATGTCCAATCCTTCAGTCTGAAGCACTTCAATCACTTCAGCAGCAGTAAAACGCCGCCGTCGCGATCTACTTTGTTCGAAAACTCGTACTCGCCTGCGACGCCATTTTCGACACGAATGCAGATTAGCCAGTCGTATGGGGTGCCGAAGTCAATCGCTTCCCGACGAGTGTATGGCTACGGAATCTCACGAAGTAACTTTCCCCCTGACCCTTGACACATTTGCAGTGACCAGTGTGGCTACGGTAGGCGTGCAAGATCACAAGGGGAGCGTCGAAAAATTTTTAATTATCGAAACCGCTATCGCGTTCCGTCATACGGAACCGTGCTTTTCATCACGACCGCTATAGCGTTCCGTCGTACCAAGTGAGTTAAGTCATTCAGGAAAAGGGATGTTACATTCAAGGAATATAGAATAGTACTTTTCATTTTTGTCAATTTCACAGATGTATTCTCACTGTTTATTGGATGATCCTTGTGATCACATATTTTTCATCTGTACGACTGTGTGTTTGTGTGAGAAAGAGAGAGAGAGAAGGAGATAAAAAAAGAATATCCACACAAAGGAAAAGGAATGATTATGTGTGTAGCACTAACTGTGTGTGTGTGTGTGTGTGTGTCTGTGTCTGTGTCTGTCTGTGTGTGTGTGTGTGTGTGTGTGTGTGTGTGTGTGTGTGTGTGTGTGTGTGTGTGTGCATGAGAGAGAGAGAGAGAGAGAGAGAGAATAATTATGTAGGCCAAAGAAAATGAAGGAATATTTTTTTGTGTATGGCAGGTATGTGAAGGAGGTGTTGTCAGGTGGATGTGATGCTGAGACCCTTGACAAGCTTATCTGTCAGCTAAAACGTACGTCTTTATTACTGTCCTCTATCTGCAGCTAGCAAATTCTGTTTACATTTTTGTTTCTTCCCGGCTTGCTTTCTTTTTTTCCATGAGATAGAAAATCATTTGGTGACTCAGTTGATCTGTTGTTTTGTTGTTGTTACTTTTTACATTTATGTTTGTAGTTGTTTTATATTCCTTGAAGTTTACAGTAAATGTCAGAATTATGTGCAGATATTAGAGAATGTGGACAATTTAAATGAAACAGTAGGAGACAAGTGGATAAATGTCAAATTTTTCTATCAGAACCTCCGTCTGATGGGGAATGGTTCAAGATCTTTCTGATTTCCCACATCAGGATGTGTGCAGCCTTGCATAGTGCTTAAACCCTCGTCATATGTAAAGGCATGCAGAATATCAAATATGCACATGAAAGATCCGTTTTGTCATGGCAGTGGCTGATTGATGGAAATATGAAAAAAACCATCATACCTGTCCACCACAGATGGGGACCATGCAACAATATTGCAGAATGTAGTCAGCTCATTGAACACCTTGAGTTCTCCATTCTCCACCAAAAATCTGGGTATGTGTGATGCGCGGCGATTTGAGTTGAGTATGGAAAATAGCTCTGTATGAGAATAATTGATTATAATTTCAACACCTCACCTCACCTCTCCCCTTTGCCGGGATTAGTGTAGGAGCCACACTTAACTTCACAAGTCTTGCCCAGGTCACACGATTGAGACATCTGTGAGCGACTTCCTGGATCCCCAACCACAGACATCAGCCTAAACTTTCCCCTGCAGAACCGTTGGTGTTTCCTGATCATATGGCCTACATGTTTCAGTTTTCTTTTGTTGATCTCTGGTAGCAGTTGGCGCTTAGCATTCAGTTCCTTTAATATACTATCATTTGTTTTTCTGTCTGTCCATTTAACTCTTGAGAATTTATCTATAGAGCCACATTTCTGCTGCATTGATTTTATTTTCTTCGTCTTTTTTTAATATCCAGGCTTCACGTCTATACATTAAAACAAGCCAAATCAAATTTTTCAGGGGTTCTTAATTTTAAATCTTTGGGAAGCCCTTTGTCTTTCCGTACATTGTTTAACTGGACCATTTTTTGTTTTGCCATGCACATTCTTGTTTTCACATCTTGAGTGCAGGAGCCATCATTTGCTTTTACAGATCCTAGATACTTGAAATGTTGGACATTTTCTAATTTCAACAAGCATAGCCAAGTAATTATGATGCCAGCATTACTGAGCTGATAGTATTATTCCTTACTTGTTGATTCTTACGTGCTTGCGTGTTTGTGTGCTCTGTGTGTGTGTGTGTGTGTATGTGTGTGTGTATGTGTGTGTGTGTGTGTGTGTGTGTGTGTGTGTGTGTGTGTGTGTGTGTGTGTGTGTGTGTGTGTGTGTGTGTGTGTAAAACAGGAATCAAGCACATGATAAGGAGTAAGCAGGCGATACCTAGGGAGCAGATTGGACCCATCCAGAGGAAATTAGAGAAATGTCGCAACCAAGAACACAACCCAGATAGTCATTTGTAAGTTGGTCTGTCTTGGAGAATAGATAGTTTCTCTGTGTCTGTGTTCTGTGTCATTGTGTTTGTGTGCATGTGTTTGTGTGTGTGTATGTATGTGTTTGTGTGTGTGTGTGTGTGTGTGTGTGTGTGTGTGTGTGTGTGTGTGTGTGTGTGTGTGTGTAGTTTAAAGGATGGGAATGATGACTGCGTTAATTTATGTATATGGTGAGAGTGATGCGTATGCTTGTATGGAGAGTGGAAACAGTCTCTGTGTGTGTGTGTGTAGTTTTTATGTAGAGGACGGGAATGATGACTACGTTAATTTATGTATATGGTGAGAGTGATGTGTATGCTTGTATGGAGAGTGGAAACTCTGTGTGTGTGTGTGTGTGTGTGTGTGTGTGTGTGTGTGTGTGTGTGTGTGTGTGTGTGTGTGTGTGTGTGTGTGTGTGTTTGTGTGTGTTTTTGTGTGTGTTTGTGTGTAGTTTTTATGTAAAGGACGGGAATGATGACTGCGTTAATTTATGTATATGATGAGAGTGATGTGTATGTTTGTATGGAGAGTGGAAACAGTCTCTGTGTGTGTGTGTGTGTGTGTGTGTGTGTTTTTATGTAAAGGACGGGAATGATGACTGCGTTAATTTATGTATATGGTGAGAGTGATGCGTATGTTTGTATGGAGAGTGGAAACAGTCTCTGTGTGTGTGTGTGTGTGTTGTGTGTGTGGTGTTTGTGTGTGTTTTTGTTGTGTGTTTGTGTGTAGTTTTTATGTATAGGACGGAATGATGACTGCGTTAATTTATGTATATGATGAGAGTGATGTGTATGTTTGTGTGGAGAGTGGAAACAGTCTCTGTGTGTGTGTGTGTGTGTGTGTGTGTGTGTAGTTTTTATGTAAAGGACGGGAATGATGACTGCGTTAATTTATGTATATGGTGAGAGTGATGTGTATGTTTGTATGGAGAGTGGAAACAGTCTCTCTGTGTGTGTGTGTGTGTAGTTTTTATGTAAAGGACGGGAATGATGACTACGTTAATTTATGTATATGGTGAGAGTGATGCGTATGTTTGTGTGGAGAGTGGAAACAGTCTCTGTGTGTGTGTTTGTGTGTGTGTGTGTGTTTTTTTATGTAAAGGACGGGAATGATGACTGCGTTAATTTATGTATATTGTGAGAGTGATGCGTATGTTTGTATGGAGAGTGGAAACAGTCTCTGTGTGTGTGTGTGTGTGTGTGTGTGTGTGTGTAGTGTGTGTGTGTGTATGTGTATGTGTGTGAGTGGTGGTGGTCTTTGATTTAATGTCTATTCACTAAAGTGATTTTAGACAACAACAAGAACAACAAAAAACTGTGCCGAAGACGAGAAAGAAAATTCACAAATAACATTATCATAATTAACGATTGAAACAGTAAAATTAGCTAACCATAACATTGAACATGAGAAATAACAGCGCATTAAAGATAATTCGCTGTAGGACTTTTTGACAGGCTAACAAAAAATTCATATGTTAAAGATGGTGAGGCAAATATGTCAGAAACTGTCTTTGTTGATAGTGTAGGTATATGTCATTTTACCCGAACGCATGAAAGAATATGACTATGTGTTATCTTCTTTCCACACAGACACACTACATTCCTGGTGTACTTTGTTTTGAATGCATCAAGTTTCCACCTATACATAAGGGATTGCATACTTCTGCTGGCAGGAAACTGCTTAGGTGTTTTGCTAATTTCAAAGTTCATGTAACATTTATCATACTTTTTCTGTTTATCTTGAAACTGCTTCCATACTAGGTGTCCACTAAGGTATAACACTCATGCAAGGAGAGAGAAAGTTGTATATGATTTGAATCTGGTGAGCTCTTTGCCCCCTGTTTGGCAGCCCTATCAACCATATCATTGTAATGAAAAGAACTATGAGATGGTATCCAGCAGAAAGTAATATCAGTGCCTCTTAAGGATAAACTATTAATCAAGTGAGTAATTTCCAATATCATTTCAGATCTTGTTTGTAATTTTGATAATTCAAGAGCTTGAAGTACAGAGTTTGAATCAACGCAAAAAAGTATCGTGGGAATCGCCCTAGGAAGATTGATCATATAATACAAAGCCATTAGGATTGCAAATAGTTCTGCAGTAAAGACAGATTTATTAAGTCCTATATAGGAAGATTTCTCAATTTTGAGAGCAGGTATTAAAAACGCTGAGCCTGCTTGCCTTTCATTTATTGATCCATCAGTGTAAACTTTCAAGTGATCGGAATAAAAGTCTTCTATATGACATTTAACTTGACTCACCAGTAAGTTGATATTATCTTCTTTTTTTAAGTCAGTGTGGTGTATGTCAAATCGTGCTCTTTGGAGTTCCCAACTGGGTACTGGTGAAAACGAAGGTCTTAAAGTTACAGGATCTGTTTCTAGATCAATTCCAGAGCCTTTCATAACATCAGCTGTAAATGTTGCAAGTGTGACCTGTGTGGATATTGATTTAGCTCTTTTTGGAAAGTCGGTGTCTGATCTTACTTTTGTCTCTGTTTCGATGCTGTTTTCTATAGTAGTGTTTCTTAACAGAAATTTAGTAGAAGCGACTTTCCTGTGTTCATCAAGCGGCAACAATTTGATTGCATTGTATGTGCGAAGGCAAAGGGCATGCGTGTGTGTAAAACAGGAATCAAGCACATGATAAGGAGTGAGCAGGTGATACCAAGGAAGCATGTACATTCACACATGTGTACATGCACACACACACACAACACACACACACATGCACGCACGCACGCACAACACACACACACACACACACACACACACACACACACACACACACACACACACACACACACCACACACACACACACACACACACACACACACACAGTCTCGGGGGGGGGGGGGGGGTGGCCCCCTTATTCCGTTATAAATCAAAAATTGTAGGACAGCCTTTACCCTTTTGTTTTTTTAATAAACAGGTTCAGAGCCCGGTCAGCAGACCAAGACGATGAAGATGAGGAACAAAGAAGTCAGAAGCGTGCACGCAGATTGGAGGTAAGTGATCAGTACTTCGCGTTAAACTTAGAGCTGAGGATGATTAAAGGAGGGACAGATATGGGAAAAAGTTAGGGCTCTGTGTATGCGTGTTTGTGTATGTTTGTGTGTGTGTACGTGTATAGTATGTGTGTGTTTGTGTGTGTAATCATGATGTTATATTCAACATGACATGTGCATTCATAATATGAACACATTTCTTACCATGCAGTACTGCTGAGTTTTGCCCCTGGACCAAGTAATGTTTGACTTGTAGTTAATGCTGCAGGTTCTATCTTATGAAATCCTCTTACATGTTGTTTCTAAACTGATTTGCCTAAAACTATGTGAAATAGTGTAAAAAAATATGTCCCCATATGTTTTGCTATTGTCAGTTGCAAAACAAAATGAAATTTAATTACACATACTATACCGTGGCTCACAAATGCAATAAGCGAAAATTTGCATATTCAGCTCGATTACACCTATATATATAGGCCACTATAGGCACTACAAATGTTTTGATTGGTGTTTCTCATGATATTCACAAACAGTAAACAGTCACCATCACCACCATTTGACATGACTCTGTCATTACTTTAGAAATTATTTTTATTGGCATTGTCATCAAACTCACTGTCAGAATCATTGCTTGAATCTTCATCTTTCACAGTGCAAGTTCATCCATGAAGATTTCATCAAGTACTTGTTGAGCAGTGTAAAAGCCTCACTTTGTCCTAACTTTGAACGAATAAAAATTGTTACTCTTACAGGAAGTTGAGAGAATAGTTTCCCCCTGAAACTCTTGCATGGCAAAATTCTACTTTCTTCTGTTGTCCCCAGCAATAGCCAAAACTGAAAGTGGTAGTTACATTGTTGGCTGACAAATTGTTGATTGCAGCCAGAAATGTATTGAGAGAGAGGGGAGAAGGAGGAGGAATTAGTGTGTGTCAGTATTCCAATATGTAATGTCGAAATGTCATGTGCATAAACTGTGTAGTGGTAATAAGAAAATTGAAATAATATGATACCATTGTGTGTGTGATGTGCAGGAAGAAAGGAAGAGAGATCTAGAACTTGTCAGCTGATACGTCCCCGATTTTCACTGTTTGATCTGACACTTTACTGAGGACCAACCACCAAAGAGAGAATGGAAACAAAAAGAACTTTCAATATCTTGTCCTACTGCTAACTGACCATGGAGAATATCTTGTCCTACTGCTAACTGTCCGTGGAGAATATCCTGTCCTACTGCCAACTGTCCATGGAGAATATCCTGTCCTACTGCTAACTGTCCATGGAGAATATCCTGTCCTACTGCTAACTGTCCATGGTGCTGATTTTCAGCACTGTGGATAGCAGAGACCAGAGGTATAAGCATCAATTATGTAATTAAGAAAGCTAGCTTTAGAGTGAAGATTTTATCCAAGAAGCCACTCTTTAACAACCTGTCATTTCTTAAATAAGACCCCGTACTAAAAGTATTCCTTATCAGCTGCTTTTTGGAAAGAAAAGCCATTTAAAGAAAACAAAGACGAGATGGTGAAACCATCCAAGGTGCAATATGTTTTGTGGTTAGACTTGAATTTGGAGGAGGATGAGGAATAATAACTGAATGGAAGTAGAAATAGAGTACAGAATGAGAATTGCTATTTTAAACAAAAATAGAGACAGATTTTAGCAAACCATTCTTCAGAATCAGTCTTCAGTCTACAGCATCACTCTTTGGAATGTTAGCTGCCCACACTGTTGTCCGGGTCTCTGTTCTCCACATCTGTCTTTCCTCAATCAGCTTGAAAATCTCTGGACTGTTATAACATGTCCACTCCTTGATGTTTCCTAGGTAATCTGTTCTGGCCTTCCCTTTCTTAAAGGTCAAGTTTCCTCCACACAAGTGTGAATTAATTCTTTCACGACGGCCAGTGCACACCCCGGCAAGTTCCCAGCCGCCGGGCCGTTGACGCTTGTTTTCTTCCCTGCTGACGCACCATTTTTACTACTTTTCTATTTTATTTTACAGCTATTAAAGAATGATTGATGGCAAAGTGTTTGATATTACCAGAAAGCTCAAAACAAGATCTTTGCGAGCATTCTATTTTCAAATAAGAACTTTCAACACTTATAGGCACCGCTACAACAAGAACAACATAAGTCACAGAGTATAACCCAGATGCATGCTCACGTCCCAGTAGTAAATGTACTGTGCTGTACTGAAGTCTAAAGGAACCTTTGAAACCTCTCTCTCTGTCTCTCTCTGTCTCTCCTCTCTCTCTCTCTCTCTCTCTCTCTCTCTCTCTCTCTCCTCTCTCTCTCTCTCTCTCTCTCTCTCTCTCTCTCCTCTCTCTCTTTCCCTCTCTGTCTCTCAAACACACACATGCACACACACACACACACACACACACACCACACACACACACACACACACACACACACACACACACACACACACACACACACACACACACACACAGAGCAAGTGAGCGAGCGAGAAAGATCGAGAGAAAGAGCAGTCAACTTAGATGATAAAGTTTATAATAACTTGTGAATTCCCACGCCTGGTACCTAGCAGACAGTTTATCAAGGAAGATAGTGCAGACCTAACACATGGCATTGGAATTTCCTGGTCAGGGGGGTCACTTTATTCCGTTATCAGTCAAAGCATCAAGTGTAAAGCTACACCAACTAAACAGACTGTCCCTTTGCTAAAACCTTCTGCTAAACAGTACTGGTAGTTGTTTCAGATATTCTTTACAGTGAAAGCTGCCAGAATTTTTCAAAACTTGATCGGCACTATATGGCCGGTGCGTCTGAGGGGAACAGACGCCTTACCGCACTGGGGGTACGATGCGTCGGGAGGGAACTTTTTCGGCACCGGCCCCCGGCGGCCAGTGCGTCGCGAAAAGGTTAAGGATAGGCTGAGAGTTTATGCCTCAGTAAACAAGTGTGGATTAAGAATAGCTGAGAGTTTATGCCTGAGTAAACAAGTGTGGATTAAGAATAGCTGAGAGTTGATGCTTCAGTAAACAAGTGTGGATTAAGAATAGCTGAGAGTTGATGCTTCAGTAAACAAGTGTGGATTAAGAATAGCTGAGAGTTGATGCGTCAGTAAACATAGAATTAGATTTGGACAAAACTTTCTTCAGGACAGTAAAGTAGCACCAGGTCTAATGACCATGAAGCTGACCTTCGGCTGACCCTACAGCGACACCTTGAGATGCCATCTTGTGTTCCTGCAGTGATGAAATGTTTGAATGTGTGTGTGTAGAAATTGTAATATTTTTACGATTCATTTGTGTTGTATGCCTCCGTGTATGTCTTACATTTGTATAATATGCCTCTGTGTGTGTGTGTGTGTGTGTGTATGTGTTTGTGTTTGTGTGAGAGAGAGAGAGAGAAAACATAAACATTTTGTGTGATAAATTTGTTAAGTCTGTATATCTGTGTGAGAGATAACATGGTGCTTGTGTATGTTGTGGGGAAATGTGACCAGATTGTTTCATTTACATGTATTCATGTCAAAGTATGTATTCAAGTCAAAGTGTAACGGGTACAGTCACATAGATAAGACCTCATATTTCCAGTGTGAAGGTCTGGGGTTTGATCATGCCATGTTGTGTCCAGCCTGTTGGGTAAAAAGGGGAGATTATCCTGATCTCCCAGGTCAGCATGAATGCAGACTTGTTAGTTTCTTAACCCCCTTCATGTGTGTACACTCTCAGAACATCAGGGAGAAGAGTGGCAGAATGGTTCAGATGTTTGCCTGCCAATAACTAAACTCGAGGTTCCAGGGTTCGCTCCCCATAGAAGCCTCAACTTTTCTCCTTAGTTTGACCGGAAAATCGAACTGAACGTCTAGCCCTTCGGAAGGGGAAAGGGACGAAAAACGAGTTGGACCCGTGTGCCTTCTGGCTGCACATGCTAAAGATCCTATGGCAGTTGAAAATCGTGAAGAGCAGGGCATTGCCTGCCTGCCTTGGTCTAAAATATCAGAGAGATAGGTAGATTTCCCAGGTTCCACCCCTTGCCTTTCTGAAGTCTTGGTTTTGAAAAAATGTGAATATGAATTGAATCGAGGGAGAGGGGATGGGCACTGCCCTCGTGTTGCTGGCCCTGGAAAAGTCTCTGTTATCTTGCTCCCCTACGACTTCAGTTTTATGGAACTATCTGGTAGGATCTCAGGACTTGGCCAGCTCGTGGTTTATGTGCAGGCTTAAGCCTCGTGCTGTGATCATTCTGGATTTTCTCCATCACGTGGCACCAGTGACGTTAGTGCATATAGAATTCATACCGAGCGTAAAGATGTCATCTTGAGAAAGTGAAACTGGAACTCAGAACATCAAGTATGCACGTTAAAGATGCTGTAAGTCATGTCAATGTCTGGTGGTTTATGGAAGCATGAAAACACCCAGCATGCTTACTATTTGAGCTTTGTGGGCAAAACAGTGTGCATAAACACATCTGAAAAAAATGTGATAGTGAAATATTTTTATTTCAAGGTATGGTTTTTGTCTTGCCTGTCAGAATGTGAGGGTCACAGAAAGAGAAAAATTGTTTTTTTCCTGTTATGAAAATAAGTATCATTGTATGATGTATACATGGTATGTTCAAATAAACATTGATGAGAAAGGGGAAGTCTTTATCGACTTTAAATGACTGCAGACACAAAACACAAGTGCATTCATGTCATTTTAATTCATCAGTTTTAATATTCTCACAAAAAAATATGCACAGGAATACTAATCTGTATCATTCTCAAAAGCAGATGTACACATGAATATGTACATCTCTCTCATCTCTCTCTCTCTGTCTCTCGCTCTCTTGCCTCTCACTCTCTTGCTCTCTCTCTCTCTCTGTGTCTCTCTGTGTCTCTCTCTCTCTCTCTCTCTCTGTGTCTCTCTCTCTCTCTGTGTCTCTCTCTCTCTCTCTCTCTCTCTCTCTCTCTCTCTCTCTCTCTCTCTCTCTTTCATAAGAATCTATCTCTGTATCACTCTCGAAAGCAGATGTGTACATGAATGTGTATTTCTCTCTCTCTCTCTCTCTCTCTCTCTCTCTCTCTCTCTCTCTCTCTCTCTCTCTCTCTCTCTCTCTCTCTCTCTCTCTCTCTCTCTCTCTCTCTTCATAAGAATCTATCTCTGTATCTCTCTCAAAAGCAGATGTGTACATGAATGTGTATTTCTCTCTCTCTCTCTCTCTCTCTCTCTCTCTCCTCTCTCTCTCTCTCTCTCTCTCTCTCTCTCTCTCTGATCTCTCTCTCTCTCTCTCACTCTCTCTCTCTCTCTCTCTCTCTCTCTCTCTCTCTCTCTCTCTCTCATAAGAATCTATCTCGTATCACTCTCAAAAGCAATTGTACATGATATGTCTCTCTATCTCTCTCTCTTTCTCTCTCTCTCTCTCTCTGATGGTTTCACACACGTGCACCACAGTGTGTGTATATCTTTTTCTGCAGGAAAATAAAACCACTGTCTGTCACATGTGCCATCATGTTGTATGTCTCTCAGTAGATTAGTTTTAAATACATTCGCTGCATGTAAGGTGTAAAATAAACACATTCACAGCATGTAAGTTGTAGTTATAAAACATTACCTGCATGTAAGTTGTAGTTATAAACACATTACCGCATGTAAGTTGTAGTTATAAACATAAACACATTAACTGCATGTAAGTTGTAGTTATAAACACATTCACTGCATGTAAGTTGTAGTTATAAACACATTACTGCATGTAAGTTGTAGTTATAAACACATTCAACTGCATGTAAGTTGTAGTTATAAAACACATTCACTGCATGTAAGTTGTAGTTATAAACACATTCACTGCATGTAAGTTGTAGTTATAAACACATTCACTGCATGTAAGTTGTAGTTATAAACACATTCACTGCATGTAAGTTGTAGTTATAAACACATTCACTGCATGTAAGTTGTAGTTATAACAAACACATTCACTGCATGTAAGTTGTAGTTATAAACACATTCACTGCATGTAAGTTGTAGTTATAAACACATTAACTGCATGTAAGTTGTAGTTATAAACACATTAACTGCATGTAAGTTGTAGTTATAAACACATTCACTGCATGTAAGTTGTAGTTATAAACACATTACTGCATGTAAGTTGTAGTTATAAACACATTCACTGCATGTAAGTTGTAGTTATAAACACATTAACTGCATGTAAGTTGTAGTTATAAACAAAACACATTCACTGCATGTAAGTTGTAGTTATAAACATAAACACATTAACTGCATGTAAGTTGTAGTTATAAACAAACACATTCACTGCATGTAAGTTGTAGTTATAAACATAAACACATTCACTGCATGTAAGTTGTAGTTATAAAATCACATTCACTGCATGTAAGTTGTAGTTATAAACATAAACACATTCACTGCATGTAAGTTGTAGTTATAAACACATTCACTGCATGTAAGTTGTAGTTATAAACACATTAACTGCATGTAAGTTGTAGTTATAAACACAAACACATTCACTGCATGTAAGTTGTAGTTAAAAATAAACACATTACTGCATGTAAGTTGTATTATAAACACATTCACTGCATGTAAGTTGTAGATTATAAACACATTCACTGCATGTAAGTTGTAGTTATAAACACATTACTGCATGTAAGTTGTAGTTATAAACAAACACATTAACTGCATGTAAGTTGTAGTTATAAACATAAACACATTCACTGCATGTAAGTTGTAGTTATAAACAACATTCACTGCATGTAAGTTGTAGTTATAAACATAAACACATTTCACTGCATGTAAGTTGTAGTTATAAACACATTACTGCATTAAGTTGTAGTTTAAACAAACACATTACAGCATGTAAGTTGTAGTTATAAAACACATTAACTGCATGTAAGTTGTAGTTATAAACAACACTTACAGCATGTAAGTTGTAGTTATAAACACATTCACGCATGTAAGTTGTAGTTATAAACACATTAACTGCATGTAAGTTGTAGTTATAAACACATTCACAGCATGTAAGTTGTATTATAAACACATTCACTGCATGTAAGTTGTAGTTATAAACACATTACGCATGTAAGTTGTAGTTATAAACACATTACCTGCATGTAAGTTGTAATTATAAACACATTCACTGTATGTAAGTTGTAGTTATAAACACATTCACTGCATGTAAGTTGTAGTTATAAACACATTCACTGCATGTAAGTTGTAGTTATAAACACATTCACTGCATGTAAGTTGTAGTTATAAACACATTCACTGCATGTAAGTTGTAGTTATAAACACATTACAGCATGTAAGTTGTAGTTATAAACACATTCACTGCATGTAAGTTGTAATTATAAACACATTCACTGCATGTAAGTTGTAGTTATAAACACATTCACTGCATGCTTGACTACACAGCCTACAGCATGAACACTTCTTATAAGAAGTGTATGAAATCATTTATTTTGTTGATGATTGATATACAAGGGCTGATCCAAATGTCCTGTCAGTTAAGCTGCTTTTTCTGAACTGCTTATTGTAAGTACTTTTATCTCGTACTGAGTTAAGATATAGCCTTTGCACCATGCATATGCACTAAATTATAATGACACCAGCTCTAACTTAATTGTATGATGTCATTAACAACACGATGCAACTAACTGTGTATACTAACAGAGAACAGTGAGATGCTGTCTCCTCACAAGGTTCAAACATTGGACAGTTTGATCAGAATTGTGCCTATTTGACAGTTGTGTATCGAGATACTTTGGACATGCTATGAGACATCAGAGCTGCCATGTAATGAAGACTGTGGCCCAGGGCAAAATGGGAGGGCAAGAGACGACAAACCGCCGATTTGCTATGTAGAGAACATTGCCAAGTGGACGCAGTTGGCGAAAGATGAAATCTACAGAAGGACTGTAGACAGAAGGGGCTTGCATCAGTGGCTACCATCAAGAATGATGTCGCCGACAGGTGAACAGGTGTATGGAGATGAGTGTGTACCATGTAGGACAATTTGCTGCTGCACTGATCATCTCAAATCAAGAGAAACTGACTTAAAAGATGTGGATGTCCAAATGAGGCCTGGAACAAGCAAACTGTTCAGCTTGCGAAGAGAGTAGTTGAAGAGGATCTGCATATTTCATTGGTGAAAAAAGTGAAATGGTGTGTTCCTTATAGCGCTATTTGAATGGATTCTGCGATGTGTTTTTGGAATGAGGAAAATGGCTGCCAGACAGGTACCTTGCCTTCTGACAGAGAAGCAGACAAAACAGAGTTCACAGTTCTAAACAGTTGCTTGAAATCTTTGAGCCACCGTGGTTACAGGTGAGGCAATGCGGATCATCTTCTACAGCGGTCAGATATAGGTGGGCATTAATGACTAAAGTCCAGTTGCATTCAGATCTGGGTTTCGAAGATGGAGGAGATTTTTTTTCAATTTTCTTCAGCTGCCAAGGCTGTAATCTGTAGCAGTCAATATCTTGCTGGAAAAGAAGTGTACTGTTACTGCTAAATGTTATGTAGAAAGTGTTTTGCTTGAAGTTATGCAGTCTGTCCATGAGCAGCATGTGACTGTAGGTACCAGCAAAACCACCTCCTACATGACAGCACAACTGCCCGTGTAGCCAAGGTCAATGTAATCTATCTACAAGAGCAGCCTTTCAAGTTCTCCTTTACCCACCCTACCGTCCTGACTGACTTAGCTCCTTGGAACTTGTGCTTGTTTCCTCATCTGAAACAAAACATGGCTGGCAAGAAGTTTTCAAGAATCCAAGACTTGGGGGAAAAGCAGTAACATCACAGCTTGCTACCGTATCTTAGACTATTAAAACTGAAAGAATATTTGACTCAGTTGGGGAGGCTGAAGCTCTGTGTGGACAGAGAAAGACAGTATTTGAAGGACTTGAAAATGTCATATATGTCGGACTAAGTGACAAGACTTTTGGATCTGCTCTCGTATTTCAATATTTTTTATTTCAAAGAAAGATCATAGCCCTCTCACTTTTCCACCATATCCACGTCTAGGAAGCTAGTGGATAGGATAAGACTAAGAGAGTAAAAGGGTTAATGTGTCAAAGTAAGACATTATTCACACCAGTAAGATAAAACCAGGAGAATGAAAGGGTTTTATGTTTCAAAGTAAAATATTATTTACGTCTTTGACGACAATGTCATTGCCCATTCATTCTACAAAGGGTGCCGTTAACTAATCACTGCAACCCACACATTCTGGTTGTCAGTGTACAAAAACAACCCTCGTGTTTAAACTGCCACTGACGATAACAATTTAGGACATGTATCAGTTGTACTGGTAAACATGCTGTTTGGAAAGCTCTGTGTGTCTCACAATTAAAGACTCGGTATTGTCAAGCAGTCTGAGAACAGTTCACGCTCTTTTCATTGTAATAATAATAATAATTACAATATTTATATAGCGCAAAATCTTGATAAAATCAAATCTAAGCGCTGAAACACACACACACGCACGCACGCACACACACGCACCCACGCACACACACACACACACACACACACACACACACACACACACACACACACACACACACACACACACACACACACACACACACGGCTATAAATGGGGAGAAAGAATAAAAACAATGGAAAATTATAGAGAGCATATTATATACAATTATATATTGCAATGTGATTCCCCTCCGAGCGGAGACAGGCTGCAGAGGGGATTGAGTGAGGTCAGGATTTTATGCAGAGGAGAAAAGGTGAGTTTTGAGAGCGGACTTGAAGGAGACAAAAGTAGGTTGCTGACGGACTGAGAGAGGAAGTTTGTTCCAGGAGAGCGGACCAGAAACATTTTTGCAGAGCATCTTGACAGTTTAAAAAAATGGCTCGTCCTCCTTCTCCCCGCAAAAAAATGCTTCCTCCTGCGCTAAAAAAACAAACCAAAAGCAACCAAACAAACAAACAAAAACGGCACGTTGGTCTCCAGCAAAGAAAAAGAAAACGATTTTTTACAAATGAAATGTTAGCCAAATCTGTTCTACTCTAATGTAACTTGTCGAGCAGCCAGTCAATACTCGTGACGGATACAGGCTGTACAGTTCATTAGTTCAAACGAAAATGCAGATCTCTCATGTCTTGCATTACATTAATCACTCACTTTGATAAATCTTTTCTATAAGAGACGTCATACATTGCTGGTCAGTTCAGGAAACGGAGAATAGCAGCTGCTGCTATTTTAGTCCTCATTAAAAACAATGTTGCTGCAGGTTTATCAGAGTAAACATAAATATCAGTCAGTTTCAGTTTATTTCTACAATTGACTTAAATCAATGCTGTTCATCATGGGTGACAAATGGTAGCAGCTACTACTCAAACACTAGGAAGAAGTATTTGACCTTTTATCCAGTGAGTTATCTGTCACAATTTTGCTCGTTTTATTTCCTATGATTCAGTGATGTGATGTGATGACTGTTTTGTGCGACATAAACAATCATGGCTTCTGTTGCAATCTTCAGTTGCAAAAAGAATCGCAACTGACTTCATCAAGGAATCACAGCCCATTTACGTTAATGTAAATATCTGTCAGTAAAAAAATAAACAAATGAATTTAAAAACGAAAAAAAAAAAAGGAAAAAATCATTGTCCTGTTCACAACTGATGTTGCACTAGTCATTTTGTATGTCAAAGACTAGTAGCAGATTGTTTAGCATGGAATTTTGTTAACTATACTTATTTGTCTCGTTTTGTTTTGTTTTTTTTTGGGGGGGGGGGGGGTTGTTGTTTTTTTCTGTTGTTGTTGGTTTTTTGTTTGTTTTTGTTTTTGTTTTTTAAATAGCTGTAAGAAACTGAAAGCGTTTGAAGCTCAACACGACAGCGGGAGAATATACAATGAGTACATCCAAAAATAGCAGTGACTGAAATGAAAACACGAGTCCTGTCATTTGTTCTTTTTGGTGCTGATGATTGTGCGAAGTGACACAAGCTTAACCAGTGTGTGCCCAGTCCAGCTGGTGTTCTATTGGCCACTGTCATGGCAACGTCTGCTGAAGGACGACTTTGTTTTTTAGTCTTTGGAGTTTGTGCAAAAGGGATTCATCACGCTTGTACAGTTCCATATGTGCTCCACCCAACTCTGCCACCGATCATCTGGTAGATTCTGTGAAATGCACAAAACCCTATACAATGTCCAAAGCAAGTGCGACTGCCTGTGTTCAAGTAAACACGAACCAGAAAAAAAAAACATGAAAAAGAATCAGAACGCGTATTTGATACAAGTCCAGCTGGTGTTCTGTTGGCCACTGTCATGGCAACGTCTGCTGAAGGACGACTTTGTTTTTTAGTCTTTGGAGTTTCTCCAACCAGGCGCAAATTTTCGGCCAACTGGCCTTTGTCAAGCGTAAGATTACAAACACACAAACACCAAACACAAAAATTCGGAGAAAAAGTCTGAAACTTCCCTGCTGCTTCGTCCAGTCAAATCGCAGAATTCATCTCACTTCCGCTCTGACATCACATTTACTCACAAACACATTATGATGTCATTTTAATCATTTTAGTCCTTTTTTTCACACTGAACGAAGCAGCAGAGAAGTTTCAGTCTTTTTCTCCTAATTTTTGCATTTGGTGTTTGTTTGGGATCTTACGCTTGACAAAGGCCAGTTGGCCGAAAATTTGCGCCTATACGCTGGCAAAGTTTTCAAATGCAAGGGGAGGGGGGGTGAGGGACTTTATGGCCAGTTGTGATGTTATGTGCTGGGACTGAACACAAGACATCAGATCTTAAGTACATGGCTCTATTCAAAGGACCAACCAACCCGCCTGAAAAAAGTCCCAGCAGAATACTGTTTCTGCAAAATATGCAGCAAAATACGGATTTCTCATAATCTGCAGGTCAAAGAGGCGTGCGTTTGTAGGGACCCTGACTTTCTCAGCTTCAGTGTTAACAGGATCGTACAAGTTTCTGTAAGTATTGAGCATGAAATCGTGGCAAACCTTGAAATGTGAATTCATGATGTCTCCAGTTGTAAACCAACCAAACACATAAAAATCACCACAGACCTCTCGAATTCATGAAATCATGATGTCTCCAATTGTAAACCAATCAAAAGCATAAAATCACCACTCTTCATTCATGGTCTCCAATTGTAAACCAATCAAAAATTAATCACCACAGACCTCTCCAGTTCATGATATCTCCAGATGTGAACCAATCTAAAACATTAAATCATCACAGACCTCTCCAATTATGAAGTCATGATGTCTCCAGCCATGGACTAATCTGTCATTCGAAGTCTTTATCTTTTCCACAATTGACGTAGTTTGCAGAACAGCTGGTCATCAGCATGTACCCAGCATTAGCAATGGCCAGGCTAGGCTCCTCGCACTGTAGAGGCACAGGGAAGGAGGCGCTAAGCTTGGTGATGCTGTTGGACTCCTCACAGATGGTGCTCAGCCTGCAGCCCACAGACGTGGACATGTTCTCCTTGCCATCCCCAAAACTCTTGTTGCCAACACTGCAGGTGCCAGTTTCTCCCGGGTAGGGAGTGTAGAAGTTGGGCACCGCGGTACCTTGATGCCCCTCGCTACTGCAGCTTCCGTTTCTGACGGATGTGTTCATCTCGGCACGCATGGCCCAGGATGCATTGCTCTCGCTCCTCTTGACGGGTCGTGTGGATCTGCTGGCTGAGCTGTCGGGGGACAGAGACCCATCACTGTCCAGTCTGGTGACAGAAACAGGGAAAAATTAGTTAACAAGTGGTGGCACATTTATTTCTAGGATCTAATATCTTGAGTTCAGTCCCAGCCCGCAACATTAAAAACTGGCCTGTTTGCTGCCCATCTTAATGTTTACATCATTCTGGTGGTGTCAGCTTAATGTTTCATAGGTCCCTCTTCCCCCTTTTCCCATTTTCAAGACCATGCCAGCGCATGGGGTTTTGCGCAGGCATCGGAAGTCTGTCAGATAATTGCTGGCAGATTTGGGTGGAGCGCATATGGAGTTTTCCGAGTGCAGTGAATTCCTCTTGAACAAACTACAAACTACAAAACTTTTCTAGGGTTAAAGAATTTGGTACAAACAATAAATAAAGCCACGTTGAGAAGCACCTTCGTGGAGATTGTTGTTGTTATCTATAGAGTTGCAATACCAATAAACATAAAAAGAACTGACGTAGGTTAAGTATCCCTCAGAGGAATACTTCAGTAATGTGCTTGTGGCTGAAAGATCTTGAGACAAAGTGAATCAACAAGACACGCAAAGATCACTTCTGCTGCTTGTGTAGCTGTCAGACAACGAATAGCAACTTGAAAGAAATGAACCAAATATCAAACAATAAGTGGTCAAAGTTGTCCATTAACTACCAGGCAGAGGAGATGGCTGTAATGGAAGCACTGCAAATCATCAAAGGAAAAGATCTTCCATCATCCAAAGACGTCATCCTAACAGACTGCATGAACTATTCTCCCTTTTCAAAAGGGAGAATGAACAATAAAAAAAATTTAAAAAAGAAAACACTAAACCAACAATACAAAGGCCAACCAGAAACAAACAAACAAACAAACAAACAAACAAACAAACAAAAGTGAAAGAGCCCTGCAGGAAGGCATTTGCTTGTTATGTTTACACACGCGCACGAGGCGCACGCACGCACACACACACACACACACACACCACACACACACACACACACACACACACACACACACACACACACACACACACACACACACACTGACAGGGAAAATCTTCATCGCAGACACAAACTAATCCCTCCCACCCCCCTTTATTTTATTTTATTTTTTTTAGCTGGAGGAGTGAGAAAACAACAACAACAAAACAGCAAGCAAACCACCACCACCACCACCACCCTGACCTCGATCGAGGGATGCCGGCGGGAGGCCCATTGCCGTGACGTGTGTAGCTGACAGACGAGTCACGGCGAATGGCGCCGATGTTCAGATGGACAGACGTGCTGTTGGTCGACTGTTGGTGGTGTCGTCGTCGTATCAACACCACGCCGCCAATGATGACGATGATGACGAGAGGAACGATGACTATCAGCAGAAGCAAGATGACCACGGTGTTGGACAGACCCGGGCTGTTGTCTGAAAAGTAGTAGTTATACACAACAACACCACTCATTATTAACGCATATCAGCCCGATTTGTTGTTTCATCCAAAGTATTGTCCTTCTGCACGTATAATAAACCAAACAGAAAAAAAAGATCTAGAAACCTGTAAATTCCGAGTTCTTTTTTAAAGGAAATGTAAAAGTCACGAAATTTTCAGTCCGTCTGACAGTTTTGAGGTTCTGTGTGTGTGTGTGTGTGTGTGTGTGTGTGTGTGTGTGTGTGGTGGTGCGTGCGTGTGTGTGTGTGTGTGTGTGTGTGTGTGTGTGTGTGTGTAACTTTTTTTATTTGGGTGCCCTTCTCAAGGCAGAGACCTCTGATCCCAGATAGATAGTTCAGATGTGAATATGGATTCCTCCTTTTATTCTTTGTTTGTGTGGCTCATAGATGCCAGTAGGACTCGGGAAAGCCAAGATGTGCTTGTATGATAGAGGTTTTTTCTTTGTTTGTTCATTTACTCTCTTTGTTTAAAGATTCAATAATCAGCGTGTATCATATGTATCATTCATACCAAGTGGGGTCTGTTTTTAGGGAGACTTCGTCTAGTTATATATACAATTATTTACAATACGGGTGTGTATCGTCTCGTTTTCTTTCTTCCCTTCTTGTGCACAAATGAAATGTCAGAACATAGTCTACAAGATAAAAGCAGTACAACTGTGCATGACTGAAATGTTAGAGCATAATCTAACAAGACAAAAACAGTACAACTCCTTTCGTGACAATCTGATCCACGACTTGTCCCTTTGATTCCCGCACCCTGTCCACCAGCATCCTGCATTGTCAACCATGCTAGCAAAGCAAGAACTGAACCGTTTGATTCCCTCACCCTATCCACCAGCTTCCTGCAGGAAGCTGGTCGATAGAGTGAGGGAGTCAAAGGGTTAAGTTCTTGCTGTTAGTGGATAGGGGGCAGGAGTCAAAAGGTTAAACATGCGCTGTGCAAACCCAAAAGTCGAAGGAAACAGCGCAGACATTCACTGACTGATGTACACTGTGACACACAGTTTGGAGTTAGGAGTTTGTTCAAGAGAGACTCACAGCAATCGGACAATTCCATATGTGCTCCATCGAAATCTGCCAGCACTTATCAGGCACTGACACTCCCTGAGCCGCGCAAAACCCTATGCGAGGTCTAGAAATGGGTTGGGTAACAGGGCCTGTGTGACACTGACAACATCAGAATAATGGGAAATTTCAGATGGGCAATGAACAAGCCAACTTTTATGTCACAGGGTGTATGGACTAGTCTAGAACTTTTGCTGCCTACCTTCAACAGAATCTGTCAGATTGTTATCAGTCGTCTCCAAGTCGTCTATTTTTGACTGGAGGGCTCCTGGAGAAAGAAAATGATATTTTACATTTGTTATCCTGTAAAAACATTGGTTTGTGTGTGTGTGTGGGGTGTGTGTGTGTGTGTGTGTGTGTGTGTGTGTGTGTGTGTGTGTGTTGTGTGTGTGTGTGTGTGTGTGCGTGCGGTGGTGCGTGGGGGTGTGTGTGTGTGTGTGGTGTGTGTGTGTGTGTGTGTGTGTGTGGTTGCGCCTCTCAACCCATTCATCTGATGATGATGGATTTTCCCTTCAACCTCTCGGATGAGTAGGCATACTGATCCTTATTGCCTGGTGTGAGTCTTCACGTGGGATACAAGACTGATCCTGAAGGCATATGTGGTCTTCCACAGACACTGCATGGGTTTAGATCCTGTGGCCTTGAGTTCTGCTCCAGCCAGTCCCTCTTCTGCTGAATGGCAGTTGTTCTCATCATCATCATCATGTACACTGCCGCATGGCGCTGGCGATCATGGCCCTCGATATGCATCTATCCCTTGTCGCTGCAAGCACATCTTCCACTTTCTCTGTCCTCAACCACCCTGCAAGTCCGTCCAATATTTTCTCCCTGGATCTACCTGGTGTTCTCTTTCCTTCCAGCTTTCCTGTTGTGACCGGGCGCTTCCCCTTTCCTCAAAAAATGGCCTATAAATGTTGCTTGTCTTTTCCTAATCTTCCTTATCAGTGATCTTCTTGTGTCTGCCTCCATCAAGACTGTTTCGTTTGTTTTCTTTGCTATCCTGGAACTCTCAACATTCTTCTTAGAAACCACATATCGGCTGCCTCAATCTTGTTCTGGTTTTGCGGTAGTTGTTCTGCATTGTTCAAATGTGATTATATCCTGCCTGCCCTGCTGTGGGCAATGCCTTCCCAGTTGGTGGTGTTGATGCCACAATCTGATGAAGTTTGGCCTTCAGATTGTCCCTGTATCGCTTCAGCAATCTTCCCTGATCACGATATCTTTGCTTCATCTCTTCATACAGAAGTGTCTTTTAGCTGCTGTTGCCTTTCATATAGACATGTCGTGTCTCATGAAGCTGGCATTTCATGAGTAGAAACTCTATACTTGGCAGGCAACACTTCAGCATTTGAAGGTCTTGCCACGTGATGTTGCAGAGGTTAACCTTTTGACTCCCGAACCCTGTTCATCAACTGCAAAAACTTAAATCTTTGACTCCCTCACCCTATCCACCAGTTGGTGGATAAGTGAGGGAGTCAAAGAGTTAAGTGTTTGCTTTGCTAGCACGGTTGACAATACAGTATGCTGGTGGACAGGGTGCAGGAGTTAAAGGGTTAATGGATCCGTTCCAGCTGTTGAATGTGCTGCCTGCAGCAGCACAGCAAAGCATTCGAGACTGCATACAGCAATCTCCGCCGTGAGCCTGTGCCACGCCCCCCTCAACCCCCTCACCCGCCCCCGACCAACCCTCCAAAGGCAGAGTCAGCCCTGGAGACACGCAGCGCTACCCTAGCACCAAGAGGTCCACCATCGCCCACTACACCGCCCACATTGTAGAACTCGTCCACACCTCTGACACCCAGCTTGTCAGTGACAATTGAAGCTTGCAAAACCAGAACCCTGAGCAGAGATGATGCCAGACCATAATAACCCCCACCCCACCAAGGCTAAGTTAGTGCAGAGCGATGCCGGCCCATACAAAACCCTTGCCCCGCCAAGGCTAAGTTTGTGCAGAGCGATGCGGCCCTCTCTCCCGCCAGGGCCAAGTATGTGTAGAGCGATGCCAGCCCGTAGAGCGATGCGACCCAACCCCTGCCCCCTCCCCAGGCCAAGTTTGTGTAGAGCGATGCCGGCCCATACATAACCCCCACCCCGCCAAGGCTAAGTTTGTGTAAATATGTCATTTATTAGTGCTTCTGTATGTGTTACACTCTCTCTTCTTTGACGTGCGTTATGTGCACAAGAAACCGTTTGCGAGGGCGCAGGCAGCGGCACACAACCGACAGAGCCAGAGGAATCTGGTGAGTAGTTCTTCGGCGCGGCGCCCCTTGACTCTTCTCAGAGTTTAGGGAGACAAAGAAGGAGGAGGAGAAGGAGGCGGGGGAGGAGAAGAAGGTGATGAAGAAGAATAAGGAGAAGAAAAAGAAAGAACAAGAAGGAGGAGGAGGAGGGAGGAGAAGAAGGTGACGAGGAAGGAGGAGAAAAAGAGGAAGAAGACAAACAGCAGGAACAAGAACACAGAACAAGAACAAGAACACAGAACAAGAACAAGAACACAGAACAAGAACAAAAACGCAGAACAATAGGAAGAAGAGGAAGAACAAGAACGAGAAGACCAAGAAGAAAAGGAAAACAAGAACAAGAACAAGGAGAAAAAGAAGAAGAGAAGAACAAGAACGAGAAGAAGAAGAAAAAAAAGGAAAACAAGAACAAGGAGAAAAAGAAGATGAAGAAGGAGAACAAGAACAAAAACATCAAGTACAAGAACAAGAACAACAAGTACAAGAACAAGAAGAAGAAGGAAAAGGAAAAGAAGAAGAACGAGAAGAAGTAGCCCCAGTTCAGCCGAGGCTAAGTTTTTGTAAAGATGTGTCATGTATTAGTGTTTTGTGTATGTGTTACACTCTCTGTCTTGTACAATTGTGATAGCCAGCGAGTCTACATGAGGTTGAAGGTGAATAACGTTACATAAGGATGGTTTATCATTATCTCACAGCTTGTATTGATGAACTTTGCTGTAACTTCTATGTGTGTCAGTAATGAGAAAATACTCACACACATACACACAAATGTGCGTGCACACACACACACACACACACACACACACACACACACACACACACACACACACACACGAGCGCGCGCGCACACACATACACATACACGCCCGCGCACACACACGCACACACACACACGAGCGCACACACACACATAAAAAACACACACACACAAACACACACACGCACGCGCGCGTCGCTCGCACACACATACACACACACACACACACACATACACACACACACACACACAAACACAACACACACACAGACACCACACACACACACACACACACACACACACACACAACAACACACACACACACAAACAACACACACACACACAACACACATACACAACACACACACACACACACACACACACAACACACAACACACACACAACACACACACACACACACACACACACACACACACACACACACACACACACACACACACACACACACACACACACACACACACACACACACAAAGATAAGAGGGCGTGAAAAGTAAATGGAAGGGGAAAACTTCATGACGTGGGGAAAGACGTTTGTTTGTGAAAGTTGACGTTGAAATCCGACCAGTGGCTGAAAGTTGTATTAATGCTGTGACACCCATCTAATCAGAACAAACGCATACATGCAAGCAAAAATGTAACCAAAGTTGTGTTGAAATCTGTCCATTATCAGTTGCGAAATCCTACTGATATAATGGCAACGCCCTCTCATATTAAGTCCTTTTTCTCCGTCCGTTTCCAAAAATAATGTGTACAAAAGATATAAAGAGAAAAAAAAACAATGTCTCGAAACGAACCTTTGGTAGCTGCACAGAGCACTTTACAGTGAAAGCCACTCTTTTGATGGTCAACACGTGTCGAAAAGTAATATGTACAAAAACAGATAAAGAAAACAACAATGTCTTGTAACGAACCTTTAGTAGCTGCACAGAGCACTTTACAGTGAAAGCCACGCGTGTGATGGTCAACACGTGTGCAGAAAGTAATATGTACAAAAGAAAGACAAAGAAAACAACAATGTCTTGAAACGAACCTTTGGTAGATGCATAGAGCACTTTACAGTGAAAGCCACGCTTTTGATGGTCACCGTGTCCGTTGGCGTACAGCTTCATACGGAAGTGGGAGCTCTCAATGAAGAAAGCGTAGTTTTTGGGGGGCGGGTTGCTACACGTGAACGTGAAATTCCTTCACGAAATAAGAACAGATAATAATAACACCTTACCTCACGTTATACACTCACACACACTTGTCTTCAACGTTCACATTATTACTCTTCTTCATCATGTCATCCCATCATATCATCATCATCATATCATCATCATCATCATCATCATCATCATGAACATGAAATTCCTTCACGAAACAAAAACAGATAATAACACAGTTATACACTCACACATTCATCTTAAATTTCATATTATTGCCTCATTCTGTCATCAACATCATCATGAACGTGAAATTCTTTCACGAAACAAGAACAGATAATAATAACACCTTACCTCACAGTTATACACTCACACACTTGTCTTCAACGTTCATATTATTACCTCTTTCTATCATCATCATTCCTAGTACTATCACTATTGTTATTATTATTTTTATTTATTATTATTATCATTATTATTATTATTATAATTATATTATATTATGATTGTTGTTCTCCTCCTCCTCTTCCTCATCATCATTGTCATTATTATTATTATTACATTATCAGCACCAGCATCATCAGCATCGTCATTATTATTATTACTATTATTATCATTATAATTATTATTGTTGTTGTTGTTTTATCATTATTGCATTTTGTTGTTGCTAATATTACTATCATTATCACACATAAAGAACAACGATTTCACGTGCCACATATTCATATAGATAAGTCAGACAATTTTCAGAGAAAGCTGTCAGTGGCAAGTTCTTTTCCAAGAGTAGGAAGAGAGCGTGTTGGTACCTATCTATGTATGTGTTTCTGTTTTGTCACAACTGATTTTCCAGGTGAAACGCAGCCAACCCTTTTTTTTCACAGGGGAGAGGAAGTGTACACGGTACAGCACAACCGCTTTACACCCTGTCGTCTACATTGCCGTTTACCGGCTGATGTGGATTCTCCAATATCATTTTGCTAGGACAAGGTTCTTTGTTGCTGTGTGTACTTTTACGTGCATTAAGTGCACGAGAAATCGTTTGCGAAGGCGCAGGCTGCGGCACACAACCGACAGAGCTAGAGGAATTGGTGAGCAGTTCTTCGGTGCGGTGTCTCTTGACTCTTCTCGGAGTTTAGGGAGAAGAAGGAGGAGGAGGAGAAGGAGAAAGAGGAGAAGGAGAAGGAGGAGGAGAAGGGGGAGAAAAGAAGGAGGAGGAGGAGAAGGAGAATAAGAGGAGGAGGAAGAAGAAGAGGTACAAGAAGAAGAGCAACAACAACAACAAAGAGAAGAAGAAGGAGGAGGAGGAGAGGAAGAAGAAGAAGAACAACAACACCAACAATAACAACAACAACAACAACAAGAAGGAGAAGAAGAAGAGGAGGAGGAACAACAACAACAACAACATCAACAACAACAACATCAACAACAACAAAAACAACAAGACGAAGAAGAAGAACAAGGAGAACAAGAAGAAGGAGAAAGAGAAGAAGAAGAAGAACAACAACAAAAACAAGAAGAAGAACATGAAGAAGAACAAGAACAAGAAGTGTATTCTGCTTACAGGATTTTGCTTTTATCGTCTCATCCGAAAGGCTAGTACTCAGACCACTACTCAAGGGATTGGTGGAGGGAAGAGAAAAATCCCTGTCTAACCGGTACGGACTTTCTCATTTTCTAGGAGGACATCTTAAACACGGGGCCACAGTTCTTCATGTGGTCCATCAGCTCAGTGGTTAGAGCACCAGGCTCATAATGCAGGGTTGTGGGTTCAACCCCTGGGAAGGCCATAGTTGTGTTGGTGTTTTTTTTCTCACGTCTGTGGCATCAGTGCTTATGGAATTTGTTCTGAATGCAGTGATGCCATCTTGAGAAACTGAAACTGACCACCGAAAGTGGTTCTCAACTGTTCATCCAAAATTCCACACAAATCAAAATCAGAGAGATCTTCTTACATACATTCCTGCAATATTTGTGTATTCATTATTTTATTCATTTACGTATCTATTTTGTATGTTTTATTATCTACATATCTATCCGTCTGTCTGTCTGTCTATCTATCTATTATCTATCTATCTA
>JAPXFY010000022.1:32882446-32884946 GCA_030674185.1 Monoplex corrugatus | reverse complement strand
CACAACAAAGCAAAGGTTTGCCTTGACTGGCTGGTGCATACGTTGTTGTAGTATACCAAAGCAACTGCTTGTATGCCTCAGTGACTGCTTTATCCTCTGCCTTCAAAATATAGACGGAGCAACATTACTGTTTGTTGCTTACTTGGTTATACTTTGCCTCAAAACAGTTGGCTCTTTGACTGGTAGTTTACTTGGTTTGTAGGTTGTTTGAAACTGTCATTTTTCTCAGCTGTCACTTATTCCTTTCAGACTTTGTCCAAAAATTCTCAGCACCTCCTCTCGAACAGGACAGGTTCCCTCTGTTTGGAATTTTCTCCTTTTCAAATCAGATGTCAGGTCTGTCTGTCTAACTTGAGTTCAGTCAGAAATAACCGTTTCACAGAAACCAGTGGCGTATATATCAGTAGACGTGTCTGTACAAATTTGTTTAATATACTTTTACATTTTTTCCACCAATTCTGATGACAACTCTCCGTAGAAACTGAACTGAAATATAGTGGTACGACTTTGTCCACAAAGTCAGACAAAAGGATACGTGTACAATGTCATTAAAGGAAAGTCGACATTAATATTTGTATACACTAATCTCAACACTCAGTAAGTAAACGCGTTGATGCATATACATCCTGCAACTGAATGCGGACGTGAAACGCGTAAGCTAATTAGAATAGAGTCCTCTGCATGACTGACTGACTGACTAACTGATTGGTGGCCTGACCTAACCCTTTCACTCCTTTACTTTATAACCAGTTTCCTCTGAATAGTTACTGGGCAGGGTGATGGCGTGAATGGGTTAACTGGCTGACTGGCAGACTGACTGGTGGGCTGGGTGTCTGTGGCAGATGTCAGGTCTGTGGCGGGAGAACTGACGTCTGCTGTCGGTGTCAAAGGTCGCTCATTGTGTGCTTCAAGACTGGAAATGAGGCTGTACATTGACGACAGTCTTCTTCCTGTTTGTGAGGGCATCTCTCTGTCTGTCTCTCTGTCTGTCTATCTGTCTGTCTGTCTCTGTCTCTCTCTGTCTCTGTCTCTGTATCTCTATATCTCTCTCCTCTCTCTCTATCTCTCTCTACTCTCTCTCTAGCTCTCCTCTCTCTATCTCTCTCTACTCTCTCTCTCCTCTCTCTCTCCCTCTCTCTCTGTCTCCTCTCTCTCCCTCTCTCTCTCTCTTGCTCTCTCTCGAATTCCATATGCTCGGGATATATGCCATAGACTGCCCTTGTGTATGGAGTTGATGTAGAGCTGTCTGTGCTGTTCTGTACATGGATGTGTTACAAGGTAAATGTTCGATAACACATCCGACTGAGTCCTCAACTGAGCGCCTCCATTGTCTAATCAGACAGACGGATCCACAGCCAACATCATCATCATTATCACATCCTCTTCCTTTCTGGAAACCTGGTTACTCTTTCCTTGGTTGGTTGTTTGCTGCATTTCAGATTCGTTGAAAGACGATCTTTGCAAGGATTTTGCTTTGAATTGGTAGAAAGGTGATCCTGCGTCAGCTATTACAGTTACTCAGAGCACCCTTCTTCGGAATCTTCACGATGATGCCTGATTGACTGATTGATTTGGTTCAGTTTTTATGTCGGCACTCACCTCAGGTGATATGGCCGACGGGGATTACCATCCCAAAGAAGTGGGGGAAGGGTGACTTATCTAATCCTATACTGACACCACCAGAACAACAATGATGTTAAGATGGAACAGTAGGAAGGCTAGTTTTAATATAGCGCACCCCTGGATTCGAACCCACATCCATTAGTTTGTGAATCCGACGCTCAACCAACTGAGCTATTGAGGCCCGCACGATGATGCCTTTAGTCGGTCGTTTGATATGTTCCTACTCTTCCATGAATCTGTACAGAATGGCTGCCTTTTGGTTACAAGTTCTGGATTTGTCTTGAATAACTCTGTGTTGGTATTGTCATCATCACAGAATTATTCAAGACGATTCCAGAACGTGTAACCAAAATGCAGCCATTCTGTACAGATTCATGGGAGAGTTGATATTGTCATTATCCACGAAACTGAAAATATGAATTTTACGCTGCTTAATTTGACCTGTTGTCATGAACGGATGTGAAGCCTGGATTTTGAAGAAAAATGCCGAAAACAAAATAAACGCAGCAGAAATGTGCTTCTACAGGCGTCTTCTCAGAGTAAAACGGACAGGACAATAGAACCAATGAAAGCGTGCTGAAGGAATTAGCTGTCCAACATAAAATGCTCCCAGAGATCAACAAAAGAAAATTGAGGTATATCTGGCACATGAACAGAAACACAAGAACCGACTTGATGACATCAATCCTGCAGGGGAGAGTCGAAGCAAAGAGAAAACAAGGAAGACCAGCAAAATCCTTCATGGACAACATCGCTGATGCCTGCAAACTGGGGCTCCATGACATCATACACAGGAGCAGAGACCGTGTCGCCTCGCGATCCTTCGTGACAAAGAGTGGAGCTCCCACCGTCGTCCACGGCGATGGACATACATGAG
>JAPXFY010000022.1:32784946-32874946 GCA_030674185.1 Monoplex corrugatus | reverse complement strand
TCAGTCCGGAAAACGGCACTAGAGCCAGACTGGTACTGCTTGTGTGTGTATTTATTTCACACTGCTGGCACTGCGTGCTTCATGTTGACTACTTGCTGCACCAGAGACATGGACAGAGAGAGAGAGAGACAGACAGACAGACAGAGACACAGAGACAGACAGACAGACAGACAGACAGCACAGACAGACAGACAGACAGACAGAGAAAGACAGAGACAGACAGAGACAGATAGAGACAGACAAGACAGACAGACAAAAACAGACAGACAGAGACAGACAGACCAGGACAGATAGACAGACAGAGACAGAGACACAGACAGACAGAGACACAGACAGAGACAGAGAGAGACAGACAGAGAGAAAAGACTGTTCTAATTCTTCATTACTTGCTTCACCAGAAACATGGACAGAGAGGAGGAGGAGGAGGGAGAAAGAGAGACAGACAGACAGACAGATAGACAGACAGACAGAGACAGAGAGAAACAGACAGAGAGAGAGAGAGAGACAGAGACAAAAGACAGAGACAGAGAGACAGAAACAGAGAGAGACAGAGACAGATAAAGACGGAGACAGAGACAGAGAAACAGAGTCAGAGAGGAGAGACTTGTAACTCTTCACTGTGCCAACTTCATGTATCTCGATGTGATGATCCGCACTTCGGCACACACAATGCTCCAGAATATGGAAAAAAAACCTGTGCAGGTAGTCTGTGGCCCAGTGGTTAAAGCACCTGCCTGGGCAGCAAGAAAGTCCGAGGTTTTGATTCTGGTCCGGCAGGGGGTTTGTGTCCTCTCCATTGGACCTGGGTGCTAGCTTTTCACATGAGAAGACAAACGAAGTGCCCCGTGTATTACATGCATTTAGCTCTCACAAAAGTGCCCACGGCAATGAAGGAGTGGTTCCCATAATATTAAACAGGAAAACCCACCGGTATAGATATACAGAAATAATCACAATCAGAAATGACGTGGCGCTGAACTGTGGCGACTGGCTCTGCCAAGCAAACCCAATGTCCATACGGTAAAAAAAAAAAAAAAAAAAGAAAGAAAAAAGAATTACAACACAAAATACAAACTCAAAGAAAATAGTATACACAAATTAGGCGTGATAACCAAGTTGGTCAGGATGTGGGACTTGTAACTGGAAGGTGTAGGTTCGATCCTGTGTGAGTAACATCTGCAGGGCAAAGAGTGGACAATTGTCCCATCTCCGTGGTCAATACGTACACATACCTCCTTGTGCCTGAATCCTCTTTAGTGCATATACGCACGTAGGACACCAAAAACGAAAGTAAAAGATCCTATAAGCAGGTTGATAAGTTTAACTATCTGGGAACGGTCATCTCACTAGATGGCAGATGCACACCAGAAATAGCCAGCAGAATTGGCCAAGCCATAACAGCATTAAGAAGATGAAAAGCATTCTTACCTATCGATTAACATCTGGAAGAGCATTCTTGGGTGTTAAAATAGAACCGGTACAGTTGTAAGATTGTGAGGCGTGAACAGTGAACACGCAAAGTCAGAACAAAATCGAGGAACTGAAATGTGGTTTCTGAGAAGAATGTTGAGAGTTCCATGGACAGCAAAAAAAAAACAACAACAAACAAACAAACAAACGAGACAGTCTTGAAGGAAGCAGAAAAGAAGATCATTAATAAAGAAGATTAGGAAAAGACAAGCAACATTTATATGACATTTTATGAGGAGAGAAAAATTAGAGCACCTGGTCACAACAGGGAAAGCTGGAGGGAAAGAGAATACCAGGTAGACCCAGGGAGAAAATACTGGACGGACTTACAGGGTGGCTGAGGACAGAGAGGGTGGGGGATGTACTTGCAGCGACAAGGGATAGATTCGTGTGGAGGGCCATGATCGCCAACGCCATGCGGTAGGGCATATGATGATGATAGATGATGATGATGATGAATGATGATGATGATGATGATGATGATGATGATGATGATGATGATGAAACCATGTCAATGTTCCTCGGCTTGTGGAAAAAATGAAAACGCCCAGCATGCACACGTGCCAAAGAGAGACTATGCAGCTGTTGTTCGGAACAAAAAACACAACACACACACACACACACACACACACACGCACGCACGCACGCACACACGCACGCACACACACACACGCACACATACACACACAAACAGACACACACGTACATATGCGCGCATATAACATACACATACACTCACACACACATGACTAACACAAACACACTCACTCACACAATCAAACATGTACAGATACACAGACATACATACATATATAGGCTCAAGCGCACCCATATATATATACACAACACACATGCATACACACAAACACACACATATAAACACGCACCCACACACTCACACAATCATACACACACTCATGCACACACATACACATACACGCACACACACACACATATTCATCTCAAAGCATACATGTGAATAAAAATAACGAACACACACACACACACACACACACACACACATTCACATACATACCAGCAGATCACAGTTCAGAAAGGTGCCGATCTCAGTCTTTATGTCTCTGACAGGACGATGTGATGACGATCCCACATGGTTAGGGTGTGATGTGCATGATGGAGCCGACGATTAACTCTCCATTGTGTCCATTGCAATATTAACAGCAGGAACAAACAATGAGCGTGGGTTTGAATGACTGTGATGAGTATTGTCATCGTTGTTGCTGCTATTAATTATTGTTAAATTAAACCCCAAGACCTTGCCAGAGCGCAGGGCTCATGTCATGACCATGTTGGATCATATCCATCACATGGCATCCGTGACGTCAGTGCATATGGGATTATTTCCACCGCGGAGATGACATCTTGAGAAATTGAAAGTGAAACTTTTTTTTAATTTTTTTTTTTTTAGGATTATCGCGCTCAGTGAGGTTACCTTTGTGCTCGCCTTTTTTTTTTTTTTTTTTTTTTTTTTTTTGTCCCATTTTCTACGCCACCTTAATGGCCACAAAAGCTGGCACAGTTTTTTACAATGCAATGGTGATGGTGTCGATGAGGATGATAATCATGATGCTCTGGAGTTCTATCTAGGGCTGTACTCTACACTTATTATCATAATATATCCTTGCAAAAAACCAGGCCCGAGAGATACAAACACATGTGGTGCTGGTCAGAAGATTTGAGTAACACCATCAATGACGCATCTGTGAAGTGGATAAGACTGGACGTTGTGGTCTCAGTCTTCCCAATGAGCCCATAGCACGCCCAACTCTGGGTAGGAGCCAGTTAGAGACGAAAAATCCGACACTGATTTTTGAGGGGGCTGATGGGGATTCGAAGTCGGTAGTCCGTTGCGCTAACCACTACACCATGGCCACTGGTTGAAAGTGAAACTTCAATTGATTATTTTTAATCTCCAAAAAGATAGCACGAAGAAGTATGTATTCTTTTAACTGAAACTTAATAGTCCACTTGGAAATTTTGGACATTAAGTTGCGTGTAAAAATGCATCATTTTCAGGTCTACTTAAAACACAAACACAAACTACCGGTATCATATTTTTCTCAACCGATCAAATAAGTCACAAAATACAACAACCAGCCATTAAAAACTTCCAAATTCACAATAAATCTTACAAGGTCTCAATGAATAAAATGTGAAGCCAGGTCACAAGTTGTGCTGCAACTACTGGTTACCATGTTACCGAGCACTACCTGTCCGATGTGGGGGTGGTGTGATGAACCCAACAACAAAAGTCTGACATGGAGAGGGATGGGCTCCTCCAGGTCTGATTTGCCCAAGACAGGTTGCACGAAAGAAAAGTATACAGAGACCATACCGTACTGGTCACAGTCAGGGTCAACAATGACCATGCTATCCTTAGACTTACACGGAGGCCAACATAAAAAAAACCAATGCCACTGGTGGAAAACTACAGAGCATCCGTGGAAGGAAAATTACCACTTTTGCCACCTGGAAGGAAAAAAACACTCAGTTTGGAAAACCGAAAGAAATGACCCATCACACACACACACACACACACCACACACACACACACACACACACACCAAAACATATATATATTATATATATATATATATATATATATATATATATGTATGTATGTATGTAAATTATTATTATTGTTATTATCATATTATTATTTATTATTATTATTATTATTATTGTTATTATTAGAGTGTACACACCCTGCATGCCAAGTACGCTTCTCCATGACGGTGAGAACTGAACAACCTTAGTTTTTATACTGTCAAGAGCACCACCTGTGGTGTTTGCGCCGGGTCCTATACGTTTCGTGGAAGGACCGTGTGACAAACAAGGACGTCCTAGATCAGGCTCACATGCCTATTCTGTCTTCATACAATCACGACTGTGCTGGCCTGGCCACGTCCGCCGTGTGCAGTATGGTCACATCCCACAAGAGGGGGCCGGCCCACAAATGCCCACTGATGCGATACGGAGACGTCTGCAAATGTGACCTGAAAGTCTGCTGCTCTCAGTGTGGATATGAGGAAGAGACAGCGACAAATCACTGTACCGGGCGACAGTCTGTACTTGCAGACATTGGGTCTGTTTTAGATACAGCTGACAGTGGAGCTGGATTCGTCATTCCTGCTGTAAAGGTACAAAAAATCTGTTTACTTAGGTAAAGGCTTCTCTGTTTTTACATCAGAATTATACGCGATATTGATGGCTCTTAACTCTCATACGACATCTGCAATATGCTATTGTGTGTTGATTCTAAATCAGTGTTACGTAGTTTGAAACAAGAAGAAAATATAATACGAAATGACATTATCTTTGAGATCAAACATTTAATACATTGCATTTCATCCAGCCGTGTTAGTTTAGAATTTTTGTTGGGTTCCGTCACATTGTGGACTTCATTGGAATGAAGTTTCAGACAAATTAGCTAAAGACGGTGTATCAAATAACGTAAAGACCGTAACATTCAATCATATAACAGTATCAGTTCATGAACTTGGTTCTGTGTTAGAACGTTCAGTTTATGCTAATTTCTCAAATACTCAAAGCCTGACACCTTACTGTCCCAGACAGCTAGCGTCCTTGATATACAAACTAAGGCTTAACTCTTGGAAAGCAAAATATACACAAAATGTATGTATTTGTTCAAAAGCATTATCAGTCCACCATCTGCTCTTTGAATGTCCTATCTTACTTACGACATACAGAAATAACAATCTCGATTTTTCATGTACTGGCTCTAGAGATATCCTTTACAACAAAAACAATGATATTCTTTCGGTAGTCCAGCTGATTCTGCGATTTCCTGTTGCCGGATTGTTATGAAGAGTTAATTGTTGTTTGTTTCTATTTGACACTGTTAATTCATTGTTTTGAATTATTAATTGATTGTAATTGCTTTCCTTTAGTGTCTGTGACTGCTGGTTCCCAATATTTATTTTCATTTCCTGCTTTGCTATTGTCTGTTACTACTTGCGTTTGGTGGCGTTCTCTGACTGCACAGTGCAGCGAGCGTGTCTCTGAGACAGACAACGTGTCATTCTCATCATCAAATGTCCCTTCATAGGCAGGCGCTTCTTAGAGGGGTGCTTTTAACCACTGGACCTTACTTCAGTCATGTCTGGTATTGTATGCCATGAGGAACCAGCTTCCTCTTGTTGTCCTCCCTTCGACATTTCTCAGGACCTGGCCAGCTCATGGGTTTATGTGCAGGCTTAAGGTTTGTGCCATGATCACCATACACATGGCATCAGTCACGTTAGTGCATATGGAATTCGTTCCGAGCGCGGAGACATCATCTTGAGAAACTGAAACTGAAACCGACATTTTGACCTGACCTCAGCGTGATCTGACAGATGACCTTGACCAAAGACAATGGCGTAACGCCAACAGACCAGAAACATTCGTTTCCGGCCTGGCCCAGGGTCTGTACATGTACAGTAACACGAAAGAGGGAAGTATCTGCTGATGATTGTGATTGTTGCTGAAAGTGAGGCAAACAATTGAACCGGCCAAGGTCAGTGGTGTACACGATAACACGAAAGGAGGAAGAGTCTGCTGATGAGGCTGTTGCTGAAAGTGAAACCAACTTTTCTCACACTGGACGAAGCAGCAAGGAAGTTTTTCGCATCAGGCGAGAATGGTGCGCGTCCTTTGCGGCTACTTTAATCGTCACATAATAATAATAATAATAATAATAATTACAATATTTATATAGCGCAAAATCTTGATAAAATCAAATCTAAGCGCTGAAGCAGACACACACGCAAGCACGCACGCACGCACGCACACACACGCACGCACACACACACACACACACACACACACACACACACACACACCCACACACACGCATGGCTATAAATGGGGAAAAAGAATAAAAGCAATAAAAGCAAGAATAAAAGCAATGGAAAATTATAGAGAGCATAGCATATACAATTATATATTATAACCATGTGATTCCCTCCGAGCGGAGACAGGCTGCAGAGGGGGGGGGGGGGGGGGGGGGGGGGGGGTTGAGTGAGGTTAGGATTTTATGCGGAGGAGAAAAGGTGAGTTTTGAGAGCGGACTTGAAGGAGACAAAAGTAGGTTGCTGACGGACTGAGAGAGGAAGTTTGTTCCAGGAGAGTGGACCAGAAACAGAGAAGGCTCGTGGACCATAGGTATTGAGCTTAGTGCGTGGAAAGCGAAAAGTCAGAGGATTAGAGGCAGAGCGGAGGGTACGTGAGGGAACATAGATCTCAAGTAGGCTTGACAGGTAATCGGGGGCTGCGTTATTGAGGCTTTTGTAGCACATGGTGTCTAGTTTGTACTGTATGCGCTTTGATACAGGGAGCCAGTGAAGTTGTGCCAGGAGAGGAGATATGTGGTCAGCTTTTTTCTTTTTGAGTACAAGGCGTGCAGCATTGTTTTAAATGCGCTGTAGGATGTGAATGGTGGAGGCAGGAAGACCAGACAGGAGTGAATTGCAATTGTCAATGCGAGACATTATGAAGGAGAGAACGAGTTTTGCAGTTGTTTCGACAGAGAGATACTTCCTGATCAGCCTTATACGATGGAGATGATAGTAGCAGGATCTGGCAGTTTGAGAAACAAAGTTGTTCATGGAGAGGGTAGAGTCAATGCAGACACCAAGGTTTTTAGCTGAATCAGAAATTGGGACTGATGTGTTACATAATGGGAGAGAAAGAGGAGGCAGCTGAGAAAGTTTCTGACGGGTGCCAATGAGGATAGCTTCTGTTTTGTCGTCATTAAGCTGAAGTCTGTCCATGTTGATGCTGAACTAAGGCAGAATAAGAAGTAATCCAAAACAAGTGTGACTGCCCGCGTTCAAGCAAACAGGAACCAGGAAAAAAAACACGAAAAAAGAATCAGAACGCGTATCTAATACAACCAGACAAGACAAGCACACATTTTCGGCGAACTGGCCTTTGTCAAGCGTAAGATCACAAACAAACAACCAAACAAACAAATAAACAAACAAACACCAAATACAAAGATTAGGGGTTAAAAACTGAAACTTCCCTGCTGCTTCGTTCAGTGTGATCTTCCGCTTGACAAAGGCCGAAATTTGCGCTTTGTCTTGTCTGGTTGTATCAAATACGCGTTCTGATTCTTTTTTCGTGTTTTTTTTTTTTTTCTGGTTTAAGGAAGAAGAAGAACAAAACAAGACAGTCAAGCCTATGTAAAGTTGTTGTTGTTGTTGTTTTAATTTCTTCTACATTTTTATATACAAAACACACACACAGACACATACACATGTACACACACACACACACACACACACACACACACACACACACACACACACACACACACACACACCTTTTAATCAAACTGACTACCAATATTCAAGCAAACAGAAAGCAGAAACAGGAAAATACGTAGAAAACCAAATGAGAGCGTATGGCTAATTCACAAAATATGACAAGCGCAAAATTGTCTGGTCTTTGTCATGTGTGTGACGACTTAACACAAAACAACAACAGAAGTTTCGGTGTGTTTCATGTGATCGTTCAAATATTGAGCTAGATCGGAAACGACTGTCTCCGTTTGTGGATGTTTACTTTTGTCCTTCTGCAAGATCAGTTTCTTCCGTATGACTAAACATCAGAGAAGTTTTGCTTTCGTTACTTTTTTTTCCCTTACGCTCTTACGACTCATCTTTTCATATGTAATGTACATATATGTGTATGCATGTGTGCATATGCAGGTGTGTGTGTGTGTGTGTGTGTGTGTGTGTGTGTGTGTGTGTGTGATGTGTGTGTTTGTGTGTGTGTGTGTGTGTTGTGTGGTGTGTTTGTGTGTGTGTGTGTGTGTGTGTGTGTGTGTGTGTATTCGTCAGTTTGTTGTGTGAAGTTTCATTTGCTGTTTTACATTAGGATTGTTATTGAGACTATTTCAATCATTTTGCATCCACTGGTTCGATTGCTGCATTTTAATACATTTAAACATAGTTCTCGAGTTTCTTCCATGATATTTTGTTGTAATTATTTTCAAAATTGAACTATGCATATTTTGACATATCAAATCACGATGACGACGATGACGACGACAATGACCACGGCGATGATGATGATGTTGATGCTGCTGCTGATGACTTCATTACTTCATTGAAAGGCTGCTGGAAGAATGTCCTGGGCTCTATCTGTTTATTTATTGAATAGTATCTTAACATTGCTGCTAAAAATCTTGTCTTTTTTCTATTTCAGACCTTTGCTATTCACAGCACAACACACAGGCCTTTTTATGTCAACACACGCTGATAAAAATAAATAAAACGACAGAATGATTGAATCAATAAATCAATGGCTGACTGACTGACCTTTTACAATGCGCATAAGATTCACATATTCTCTCTCTCTCTCTCTTCTCTCTCTCTCTCTCCTCTCTCTCTCTCTCTCTCTCTCTCTCTCAAACTGTGACAAACTATTAATGAAACGTACAAAGTCTATTCGGTCATAGAAAATCCTTTGTGTGCGTGTGAAAGAGACTGAGAGAGAGAGAGAGAGAGAGAGAAGAGAAGAGAGAGAGAGAGACAGACAGACAGACAGACAGACGGACGGACAGACAGACAGACAGACGGAGACAGACAGAGAGACAGAGAGAAACAGACAGACAGAGAGAGTGATAGACACAGAGAGAGACAGAGAGAGAGAGAACACAATAAAGCAACATATAGAGCTGTAGTATTTATAAACTATGGACAAATGTCAGAAGCATTTGTTTTGATGAATGTAGACACTGTCAGTAAAGACAACCAATAAATATATCAGTCAGTCAGTCACTACAGACTTCTGATAATGATGTCAATCAATCAATCAGTCAGTCAGTCAGTCAGTCAGTCAGCCCAGGTCCCAATGATACAGACCAAGTTTTGATTAGAGTTAGCCGATGACCAGGTCATTCTGTGTGTCTAAACCACTGGGTCTATTCAGGATATCTGATTTTAGAACAACAGACCATTACGCAATGGCAATCAAAAAAATAAAAATAAAAGAACATCACTACCATACTATACTATAACTACTACTACTGCTTAGATCACCATCGCCAACTACGTCTACCAGTACTACCGTTGTTACCACTCCCACTACTCCAGGTCTACCATCTCCGCCTCCTGATCTATGTAAACCCTAACATCCTGTAAACATGAATCATTCGCTTTCACACACACGTAATAACACGGATGTGTGCATCCGCTTAAGTGTGTGTGTGTGTGTGTGTGTGTGTGTGTGTGTGTGTGTGTGTGTGTGTGTGTGTGTGTGTAGTGTGTGTGTGTGTGTATGTGTGTGCGTGTGTGTTTGTATGGTGTGGTGTGTTTGTGTGTGTGTGTGTGTTTGTGGTGTGTGTGTGTGTGTGTGTGTGTGTGTGTGTGTGTGTGTATGTGTGTGTGTGATGTGTGTGTGTGTGTGTGCGTGTGTGTGCGTATGTGTGGTGTGTGTGTGTGTGTAGTGTGTGTTTGTATGTGTGTGCGTGCCTCTGTGTGTGTGTGTGTGTGTGTGTGTGTGTGTGTGTGTGTGTGTGTGTGTGTGTGTGTAGTGTGTGTGTAGTGTGTGTGTGTGTGTGTATGTGTGTGTGGTGTGTGTTTGTGTGGTGTGGTGTGTTTGTGTGTGTGTGTTTTGTGGTGGGTGTGTGTGTGTGTGTGTGTGTGTTGTGTGTGTGTGTGTAGTGTGTGGGTGTGTGTGTGCGTGTGTGTGCGTATGTGTGGTGTGTGTGTGTGTGTGTAGTGTGTGTTTGTATGTGTGTGCGTGCCTCTGTGTGTGTGTGTGTATGTGGTGTGTGTGTGTGTGTGTGTGTGTGTGTGTGTGTGTGTGCGCGCGCACGCTTGATTTTAGTCAAGTGATCTATTTCTTTAGTTTCCCCCGTAGGGATGCCGGGGGCTCTTTCAGTATAAATAGTTTGCCCACCTAGAAATTCTGTGCAAGAAATTTCCTCTTTTTTGTCACTCTTGTTTCTGCCTTCTTCCTTTGCTTTGTGTCATTTCTTCCTATCATTTTTCTGCCTTGTTGGTCCATTCACCTGTATGTGTTCGATAAAATCTTACATACTTTCTCCTAGGATTGATAACTGGGTACATGTATTAAGTGCCTTTTCACTAAGTGCCTTTTTGGATCTAGAAAAATGAAATATGCGGAAGCAATTTTTGGTAATTTAGGCCTGTTTTTATATATGTTTTAGTATCGTTAGTTATGTTTAAATTTGTATTCAGTTTTTTTTTTAAGTCCCCTGAGTGATAACTTGGACGGAGTGGTCAATTCCAGAGGCATTTACCTAGATTATGTGCACAAATGTATTGATATGTGTACCTAATTTTCTTTTCCTCTTTTTTTCCTTTTGAAGTAATGTACATGTTTTGAAACGGTTATAGCCTAGATATGGCTCTACGTAGTCGGCTAGGCTATAACCAAAAATAACAAAAATAGTATTTCTTTAGTGACCGATTCATCTTTCCATGCCAATTTGTTGCCTGTTGTCTGATGCAAACATTTCTATCCACTGATACCATGTTGACCTTGCTTGATACACGTGATCCATCTTTCCGTAGCTGCCCCATCTTCTGGATCGTTTCAGTGTGGGAGCCACCATAGTGCTATCCTCCAAAGAAAACCGTGCTGCCTCTGGATCACTTCCATGGAGTTTAACCCGTAGACTCCCTCACCCTATCCACCAACTGCAAAAACTTAACCATTTGACTCCCTCACTCTATCCACCAACTGCAAAAACTTAACCATTTGACTCCCTCACCCGTATCCACCAACTGCAAAAACTTAACCATTTGACTCCCTCACTCTATCCACCAACTGCAAAAACTTAACCATTTGACTCCCTCACTCTATCCACCAACTGCAAAAACTTAACCATTTGACTCCACCATCCTATCCACCAACTACACAAAAACTTAACCATTTGACTCCCTCACTCTATCCACCAACTGCAAAAACTTAACCATTTGACTCCACCATCCTATCCACCAACTACACAAAAACTTAACCATTTGACTCCCTCACTCTATCCACCAACTGCAAAAACTTAACCATTTGACTCCCTCACTCTATCCACCAACTGCAAAAATTAATCATTTGACTCCCTCACTCTATCCACCAACTACACAAAAACTTAACCCTTTGACTCCGTCACTCTATCCACCAACTACACAAAAACTTAACCCTTTGACTCCCTCACTCTATCCACCAACCGCAAAAACTATACCCTTTGACTCCTTCGCTCTACCCACCAGTTTCATGCAGAAAGCTGATGAATAGGGTGAAGGGAATCAAAGGGTTAAGTTTTTGCTTTGCTAGCATGGTTGGCAATGCAGGATGCTGGTGGACAGGGTGCGGGAGTCAAAGGGTTAATGGTGCCTGCTTGTACTTAAGACCTTACTCAACAAGCCCCCTACTAACGACAGTACTGTAATCACTCAGTCGCGCAGCCGGACTGAGTGACCCCTGGAAAGGAGGCTGCCACCACGTCATTCCAACGACTGTCCCCACGACCCTTTGAGACCAGAGACCCCAACTTGAATTTGGTTCAAAAGTGGCAGAGGAAACTGAAATTGAGGTCTTGGCGTTGTTCAGGGCTTGAAAGAACACGGGACAACTTGCAACGACGTCACGTTGATTTCATGATTATGGGGATGACAAGTTTGATTCTGTGGAGTTCCATAAAGGACTGAGACTCCGTGATAGGGCCGTACTCTGTATTTACTATCCTGGAGTCCACCAGGCCCGAGAGATACAGACACCTGTGTGGGTCAGGAAATTCGACTAACATCTTCGTTGCTTATAGGTTGAGTGGATGAGACCCATTACTGTGGTCCCAGTCTTCCCCATGAGCCCATAGCACCAGAGAGAAGGCGACAGGAACGGAGACAGACATAGAAAGAATCTAAAGGCTGAACACAGAATTATAAACTCAATTGAGGAATTGATGAGTACACTATGATGTCAACAGTATCCGTGTGTATCGGTATGCATCTAGAAGAATGTCAGTCAATGAATCTACGTCATTGTAAGCACTATTCTTAGCTGTCTGTGACTTGTATCATGACCTGTGAACAGCTTACTGCAATGAATCATCTCCACTGACACAGACGCAGTTGTTAGGGTAGGCCTACATGCTTTTACTCATGTCTGACTGTGTGGGTCTCGGTTACATTCAGTCGGTCATTCTCCTCCTGGCTCCGTGTCTCCCTTCAACATAAAAAGAGTTATTTACTCTTCTTCATCATCAACTACCAATACATGGCGTCCATGAGTATTGTCCATAATCACGGAATTATCGACTTCTGTAACTTCGTCTTGAGGAAACCAAAACTACTCCTTCTTCTCTGCTTCCTTCTTCTTCTCCATTGAGTTGACCACATGTCAGATCTGTTGCTCTAGGGATGTTTCAGAACTAGCCATTCAGTGAAGACGGACTGTTGTTCCCTGGAATTTTGTGATGATGACTGTCTTCTGATAGACTACGCCTATACTTTAGTGGCTGCTGGGAGGGAGAAATCTTGAAGAATTGCTTTCCTTTGATCATAATTTTAGATGTTCACAAACCAGATATTATATACAATTATATAAATGAATTAAAAGATCAACATAAACACATGTAGGCATACCAAACACAAAGCCTACTATCATGTCATCATGGGAACAGTTATGACAGAACATTGGGAGAAGAGTGGCAGAATGGTTCAGACGTTCGCCTGCCAGTAATTAAACTCGAGGTTCCACGATTCACTCCCCGTAGAGGCCTTGACTTTTCTCCTCAGTTTGACCGGAAAATCGAACTGAATGTCTAGTCCTTCGGAACGGGAAGAAAAACGAGTCGGACCGTGTGCATTTTGGCTGCGCACACTAAAGATCCCACGGCAGTTGAAAATCGTGAAGAGTAGGGCATTGCCCGGCTGCCTTGGTATAAAACATTGAGAGATGGGTTGATTTTCCAGGTCCCACCCATTGAAGACCAATTAGCCTGCTTGCCTTTCTGAAATCTTGGTAAAAATGTGAACATGAACATGAATCTGGAGAGGGAGGGGGGATGGGCGCTGCCCGTATAATGCTGGACCCGGGAAAAGTTGAGGGGTCTCTGTCACGTCACTGTCTTACGACCATAGGGTTATGGAACTATCTAGATAGGACCTCAGGACCTCACCAGCTCTTGGGTTTATGCGCAGGCTTAAGGCGTGTGCCGTGATCATTCTGGATTTTCTCCATCACATGGCACCTGTGACGATAGTGCTCATGGAATTCATTCCGAGCGCGGACACGTCATCTTGAGAAATTGAAACTGATATTGAAACTATGACAGAACAGGTCTCCTGAAGACTGTGTCGTGAGATCAGGTCAGCAAGCTGGCACCAGCACAGGTTGATACGTGCAAGTTCTCAATGGAGTGATGTTGCTGTTTTATCGGAAAGAGAGGTTTAAGGGGAGTGGACCAGAGGATATTGTTTTACGTTGCAAACATTGAGGGCCAATGTGATTTAGAGTATGTGAAAACATAGTCAATGGGCAGGAGTGTCAGATATATTTCAAGCACCGGTAGTCATACTGCCTCAAGAAATTTAATTGGCCATCCCTCAGTACCTTCTAATCCCTCTCCATCTCTTGATATCATCTAATCCCTCCCCATTCCATTTCGTGATTCCATCAAATTCCATATGGTCCCTCTCTCTCTTCGATACAAGGTGATCCCTCTCCATCTCTTGATACAAGGTGATTCGTCTCCATTTCTTGAAAACTGGTGATCCCTCCCTATCTCTTGATACAAGATGATCCCTCTCCATTTCTTGATAACAGGTGATCCCTCTCCATCTCTTGATACAAGGCGATCCCTCTCCATCTCTTGATACAAGGTGATCCCTCTCCATTTCTTGATAACAGGTGATCCCTCACCATCTCTTGGTATCATGTGATCCCTTACCATCTCTTGATATCATGTAATTCCTCTCTATCTCTTGATACCAGGTGATCCCTCTCCGTCTCTTGACGCCAAGTGATCCGTCTCTATTTGATACCAAGTGATCCCACTCCATCTCTTGATACCAGGTAATCCTTCTCCATCTCTTGATACCAGGTAATCCTTCTCCATCTCTTGATTCCACCAGATGTATGTCCACTTCTCCAGGACTATCTCAGTCTATCCACAACTGACCATTGCCTGCCAAAGACCCAAGGACTGCTCCACAACCTTTTACAAGAACCACCTCCCAGCAAAAGGAACGGGCGATTACACGAAGCAAGGGATGACCACACGTCCTTTTCAGTTCCAGAGACATCCCACAACTTGACCATTTGTAACCGACAGTCGTCTGACAACAACTGACCATCACAACAGTAACACCCAGCCCACTGGTCCTGCTGTCACCCCCAATCCTGTAATCTGTCACTGCACAATCCCCTTTCCTTCTACCTCTTGTCTCTTTGCTGCTCTTCGCAATCCCCTCCCTTATGTTCCGTATTGTATTCGCATCCTTTAACCCTTTGGCTCCTGCGCCCTATCTTTTAATTGCAAAAACGTAACCCTTTCGGAGTCAAAGGGTTTAGTTTTTGCTTTGCTAGCATGGCTGACAATACAGGATGTTGACAGACAGGGTGCGGGACTTGGAGGGTTAAAAAGTGGTGTCGTCCTATGTAACGGTGAAGTCTTTTCCTGTGCATTTCATGCGGAAATTTCTGTTTTGTACACACACACCCCCCCCCCTACACACACACACACACACAAACACACACACACACACAACATACATACATACATACACACACATACATACATACATACATACACATACACACACATACACACACACGCAAACAAACAAACACACACACACACACGTACGCATGCACGCACTCACACACACATACACACATACAGGCACATGAACACACACGCACGCACGCACGCACACATATGCGCACACGCATACACACATTTCTGCCTCCCAGCTACTCCAATTAACCAATAAATTATCAGTGTCATTGGGGCAAATATACATCGACCGATTGAAGAAACATTTTAAATTGCACACACGTGTATGTGTGTGTGTGTGTGTGTGTGTGTGGTGTGTGTTGTGTGTGTGTGGTGTGTGTGTGTGTGTGTGTGTGAGGAGTTCGTACATATGTACTAAATACGTGAACACTTTCATGCATATATATGTTAGCCACCCCATATTAAACCATTCTAGGTCCTGATTGCAATTTACTCGTAGGCAGCAATATTCAGTCCTTTTCTCTATTGGTTTCATTGGACTCAAGCATAACGTGATTCCTACGGAGCAAGCACAAAACTGGTTGACAGCTGGGCGCAATGTTCCATTGTGACACACACACACACACACACACACACACCACACACACACACACACACACACACAAACAAAAACACACACACGCATTTGTGGCCTATCAGCATGAAGTCAGTGCTAATTCGATTTTGGGATATTTTAAAATATGTATATTTCATACATCTACAATCTATACTTATCATTCTTATATGTAATTCGATGTAACAGGGCGTAAAATGTGGAAACTGTGGCCGTTTGAAATGATATACACTCCCCGGGATGGTTTTGAGAAAACAGCCTTTTGCACATTATAATTTCCTTACGACCTCCAACTCCGTTCAGGGTTAAGAATATTTTTAGGTGAATCACACAAGAGGGGATAACCAAAACAAAGATATTTCCAGTGATGTGCAACATGAGGGGCTCTGCAAGGGTTACAACGTTTATTTCAGCAAAATGACCATCACATTTTGACTGGAAAGACTGAATGAAAGTTTGATTAGGAAAATTCAGTGAGACTTCCGAGCTAAATGTACACTTATACAGAAGTTTGGTGTCTAAAGAATACGTTTCTGTTGAGAAATGAAAATCACCCAGATTGACCCTCACTGCATATTTCTGCTTCATCAACATAGAAGCGGATTCATGCTGACGGGTTATCTTTCTTTATTATAGTTCAGCCAATGACATCAAGCCATTGGCCTGCAAAATTCACACAAATGGAATCTGACCTGCTTGGTCCTCATCATAATTCAAATGATTTGTAACGCAAACATCCCACAGTCAGGAGTATAATGAGGTAAAGGTAAATATCACACCATAACTTTCAGATCGTAGGGAAATACCTGCGAACTGGATCCTCTTCCAGGTTCTCTCTACTCCGACTGTCTCCCTACTCTCCTCCCATTCATCACTGACATCATCAACACTTCTCTTCAAACTGGAACTGTCCCAGATTCTTTCAAGTCTGCTATTGTTCACCCTCTCCTCAAGAAACACAATTTAGACCCAAATGAACTGAAAAATTACCGGCCTATCTCTAATCTCTCTTTCTTGTCAAAACTCCTTGAAAAAGTCGTCCTCAACCAGCTGAACTCTCACCTGTCTGCCAACAATCTCCTCAATCCTTTCCAGTCAGCCTACCGCCAGTGCCATAGCACTGAAACTGCCCTACTACACATTCTCAACAATCTCCTCCTTGCAACTGATACTGGCAAAGTCTCTCTCCTCACACTCCTTGATCTGTCTGCAGCCTTCGATACCATTGACCATGGTATTCTCCTTTCTAGACTTCATCATACTTTTGGCATCTCTGACATTGCTCTCTCCTTTTTCACTTCGTATTTATCAAACAGAAAACAAACTGTTCTCATCAATGGCACTTACTCTCAACCTGCATACCTGACCTGTGGTGTTCCACAAGGATCTGTCCTTGGCCCTGTTCTTTTCACTCTTTACACCTCCCCCCTGTCCACCATCATCAACTCCCACTCTATAAAACACCATTTCTATGCTGATGACACCCAACTTCAAGACAGTGACTCACCTGATAATATACAGCGCCTGTTGACTCGCACCACTGAGTGTTACTCGGACATTAAGAACTGGATGACGTTCAACAAACTTCAGCTTAATGACGACAAGACAGAAGCTATCCTCATTTGCACCCGTCAGAAACTTTCTCAGCTGCCTCCTTTTTCTCTCCCATTATGTAACACATCAGTCCCAATTTCTGATTCAGCTAAAAACCTTGGTGTCTGCATTGACTCTACCCTCTCCATGAACAACTTTGTTTCTCAAACTGCCAGATCTTACTACTATCATCTCCATCGTATAAGGCTGATCAGGAAGTATCTCTCTGTCGAAACAACTGCAAAACTCGTTCTCTCCTTCATAATGTCTCGCATTGACTATTGCAATTCACTCCTGTCTGGTCTTCCTGCCTCCACCATTCACATCCTACAGCGCATTTAAAACAATGCTGTACGCCTTGTACTCAAAAAGAAAAAAGCTGACCACATATCTCCTCTCCTGGCACAACTTCACTGGCTCCCTGTATCAAAGCGCATACAGTACAAACTAGACACCATGTGCTACAAAAGCCTCAATAACGCAGCCCCCGATTACCTGTCAAGCCTACTTGAGATCTATCTTCCCTCACGTACCCTCCGCTCTGCCTCCGATCCTCTGACTTTTCGCTTTCCACGCACTAAGCTCAGTACCTATGGTCCACGAGCCTTCTCTGTTTCTGGTCCACTCTCCTGGAACAAACTTCCTCTCTCAGTCCGTCAGCAACCTACTTTTGTCTCCTTCAAGTCCGCTCTCAAAACTCACCTTTTCTCCGCATAAAATCCTAACCTCACTCAACCCCCCCTCTGCAGCCTGTCTCCGCTCGGAGGGGAATCACATGGTTATAATATATAATTGTATATGCTATGCTCTCTATAATTTTCCATTGCTTTTACTCTTGCTTTTATTGCTTTTATTCTTTCTCCCCATTTATAGCCATGCGTGTGTGTGTGTGTGTGTTGTGTGTGTGTGTGTGTGTGTGTGTGTGTGTGTGTGTGTGTGTATGTGCGTGCGTGCGTGCGTGCGTGTGTGTGCGTGCGTGCGTGCGTGCGTGCGTGCGTGCGTGTGTGTCTGCTTCAGCGCTTAGATTTGATTTTATCAAGATTTTGCGCTATATAAATATTGTAATTATTATTATTATTATTATAAATAAGGTGACAGAGATCACAACTTCTCTCTGGGCCGGTCTCCTCTCCTTCACAAAAATGAGATGGACAACCAAACCACAACAGAAACTCCTTGCCAGCCCTTTTGCTGACATTTTATCTCCAGACTGTTTCAGGACTTAAATTTTCAACAACAGTGCACATACATCTTCTTAAAAGGTAGACTGGTCAACGACGCTGTAGAATGGGCTGGTAATGGCCTCATCAGTATGTAGAATCACTGGTCTAGACAAGATTCGATACTTTGACATCAAAACGCTGTCAGAATGTGACAAAACTGAATTGTATACTCTCTATCAAAACAGTTTTGAGAAAGGTCAGGTTCCGAAGACTGGACACATAGCTTCCTAAAAGTCCTACCTGAACTGGGTAAAGATCATCGCAGACTAAGTGGATGTCGCATCCTGACTATGCAAAACGCAATTGGGAAACTGATGGAAAACATGATAACAAAGAAATTAGCTAGAGACCCAGAGGACAGGAAAATAATCCCAATTAATCAAGGAGGTTTTAGAACAGGAAAAACTACATGGGAAAACGCAACTGCCTTTGCTCACGAAGTCTACGAAGGTTTTCAGAACAAAGGAGAAACCCTAGCTGACCTAGAAGATGTGTACAATAAAGTACAATTCACATTACTCATGGAACTGCTTCAGCAATGTGATGTCAGCATGACAGTCACAAGATGGATTGCTGCTACACTCCAAGAACAAAAAGTAGTCCTACGACTTGGAAACTGGTGTTCAGCACCACAAAAACTCTCCAAGGGACTCCCTCAAGGATCACCATTTTCTCCTGTTCTCTACAACATATTCATTATATACAAAAGGGTTTGCTGACCTAAATAACAACGGACCAGCCCATAACTCACTTTTGCCGAAGACGGACTCATCTACAAAGCAGGTAAAAATGCATCCGAAAGAAACAAAGCAGTCCAAAAACAGTTAAGCAACACAGATCAGTGGTGTCAAGAAATCGGATTGACAGTCAACCCCACCAAAGCACAGGTACTGTTTTGCACCCTTGACAGCAAAGTGAGTGAAAACTTTCCGTCAGTTACGTTCAAGATCGAGCAAGCAAACAACTTACGCTACCTTGGTATCAGTTTTGATAGAATGCTAACCTTCGCACTACACTCAAATGTAATGTTTCCAATCCCGAAAACAATGGTTGTTTAAAGCATTGAACAACGTCATCTCTTTCAACTATACCAAGCTGTAATACTGAGAGTCATCGATTATGGACGAGGCCTCACTCTGTTGTCACAGACAAACCTGCTAAAATAGAAAGAATACAAAACGAAACAATGAGAGTGATCATCAGAACAACAAAAGACGCACCCGCGGAGACTATGCGATACCTGCTTGACCTTCCTTCAATATAGTCAAGACACAAAATAGAACAAGTGAAGGCATATTTCTGGGCATTGGAAAACCCAAAAAACCCACTGCATGAGATGGTCGGAACAGCAAAAGGCAATAGACTCCAACGTGGAAAACCGTGGATGGGGCAGGCAGAAGACTCCATTCAGCATGTGTGTCAACTGACAGAACTCAGAGGGACAAAGAAATGGGAAAAACATCCAAACCATTTCAAATATCTGTACAAAATTGTCATGCCTAAAAATATTGGGAGACACTGTCGCAAATGGCAAGAAAGGAAAACAGATGCAGAAATCCGGCTACTCATAGAGCAACTAAGTTGCAACCCCAAAGATGCAATCATATACACGGATGGCTCAGTCACCAATAACAAATCTGGTTGGGGCTTCAAACAGAACGGAAACACCATACATGAAGAAAACGCTACTTATCACAACCTTTAGTCTAACAATAGAGACTGAGGCAGTCACACATACACTCCAGTGGTTAACTTCACTGGATGATGAAATGAAAGCAAGTCAAGCCATCATCCTAACTGACTCGATGAATCTGCTTCAAAAAGTGCAAAATGGAGTAGGGACCCCAGAATGGCACAAAAGCAATAAACAATATTGACCTACAAAATCTCACGTGGATCTACTGCCCTGGACACACTGGTGTTAAGGGAAATGAACAAACCGATAAACTTGCAGGCAATGCCATTAAAACAAAAATTCTTCATCTGGGAAAGGCTGAGGTCCCGAGATGCTTAAAATCGTACCTTCACAAACAAAGAAATGAGTCATCATACCATCGAATATCTTACCCAAAAAGGAATAGATAGAGGAAGTGACCGGAATTCTACAATGAAAGGAAAAACAAGAATATCATTGATCAGACTAACATTGGTATCATGTCAAAAGTAACACTGCACAGACTCCTACAGCGTGGAATGGAAAGTAGTTGGGCTTTTCCTGAAACAAAGAGAAAGGAAAAGTGGAGAAAGGAAAAGACAACCGGAGAACGGGCAAGTTTGTCAAACCGTCTGTGTGTGTTTGTGGGCTGTTTGTTGATGGTTGTCTATATGTGGTCTTTGCTGTAAGTTTGTCATGACATGTGTCGACCTTTTGCTTTGTTTTATCATCTGCTGCATTGATTGATTGGTGTAGGCCTATATGTGACCACCTCTATATATGTGTGTTTCCTCTTTGTTGTTGTTGTTGTTGTGTCTCTGTTGTTGTTGTTGTTGTTGGCCATCATGCTGTGTGAATATGGGTGTGTATGTGTAAATGTATATATCTAATGTGCCCTTCAGTTCAGGTATATTTTATTAATTTATGATACTTTCTTTAATATCTTATCCTGCTGAAATTCCTGAAATGGACCATATCATCACCAATTTCCCATCTCAGTGAGGTCTTGGCTTTGTGGCTGCACACATATGCCCCCCCCCCCCTCCCCCATCCTGTATTTTTTTGTTTTGTTTTGTTTTGTTTTGTTTTACTCTGTTCTAATTCTCGTTTCACAAGACAGGCCCAGCCGCGTCTGACTAAAGGTTTTTTCTCCGGGTACTCCGGTTTTCCCTTTAGCCCCTTGGCTGTTGGTTTAGGATGTTTTTCTTCCTATTCCAAGGTCAGACTGGATTCGTTGCACTAGGCACGATCCATTTACATCAGCCTTACCTCATAGTTATAGCCCTGGACCCTCTTCAGGACAAAACAATACTAATATGGCATGACTACTTTTTAAATTGCAGAATTAATCTCACTTCCCTTTTGACATCATATTTGTCTCCCCTCTTCCCACTTCTTACCATTATTCACAAACACATTGCGCTTTCATTTAGTCCACTTCTGCCACTGGACGAAGCAGCTGGGAGGTTTCAGTATTTTTCTCCTAATTTTGTATTTGGTGTTTGTTTGTGATCTTACATTCACGCTTGACAAAGGCCAGTTGGCCGAAAATTTGCATGTGTCTTGTCTTGTTATTAATAAATAGGCCTACGCGTTCTGATTCTATTTTCGTGTTTTTCTGGTTTCAACTAATAACAAATTCAGCTTTTCTCAGGTCTCGCCCTATGAAGGCAGTGCTCTTCTCCTTTTGGCCTTACTTTCCCCAATCGCACAGAGGGTCAGGTATCATTTGTAGCAGCCTGGTAGACTGGAAGCCATATACATAAAATTTAGTCTCAAGCCAGACTCGAACCCACGCAGTCAGAGGTGAAGGCAGGCGAGCCGTGATCTACAGGTCTCAAACATTACATTGACAACTTTTTACTAAATACGAGGAAAAAAACAAAACAAAAATAAAAACGGTTTTAAATGGTTCTATACGAGAAAAAAGTTTTTAATGGATCTATACGAGAAAAGTTTTTTAATGGTTCTATACCAACAAACATATATAACATTTAACTAAATAAGTTTTTTAAAAGGTTTTAAATGATTTGAATCAAATTTTGATGCCCCCACCGCATACCACTACAAGAACTAATACACACACACAAACACACACACACACACACACACACACACACACACACACACACTGGTCATGTAAAGTAAAGATGTCAAATGTAATTCTTTATGGGTAGTTTCAAAACAGAACTGCAAGCACGTACCGCATGTAGCACTGTCAGATTGACACACACGTACGTGACGTGCGCTGTTTCTGTCGAGAAAAATTCTAAAAACAGCACAGGACTTTCTTCTTAGAGCGACTTGCCCATATTGTTTCATTTGGTAGTTATAACAATATCCACAAATCTTTTTTTTTTTTTAAAACGGGGGTGGGGTGGGAGGAGAGGAGGGGACATAAAAATACGAATGAAAGCATTGTCTGGCTTGTGTAATAATTACAGTTACACTATCCGTATTTCGGGGCCACTTAATTATCCGTTATCGAGCTAAACTTGGCTTGAAAGGAAGCCCTAGTCACAATCGTGACAATGACCCAGTTTGCGTCAATTCTGTCACCTGGGCTTCACGCTGGTAAAAATGATACTGATGAGGTTAAGGTTGGTGGCACTTTTGATGACCTAGTTCGGCAACATAGGCTAGCGGGTCGCCGACAAAGCGATACACTCACTGGTATGTCCCATTTCGTGAGAAACTAAACATATCGCGATGTGCACACATACACACAAAGGATTGGAAAACAGCCGATGTTAAACTTAAAGCCTTGTTTAAGAAAGGAAATAGGAGTGACGCTGGGAACTATAGACCTGTAAGTTTAACTTGTATTGTTTGTAAAGTACTGGAATCACTAGTAAGAGATTGTATCATTTCTCACTTTGAAAGTAATAAATTTTATGCAAAATGTCAACATGGATTTAGAGGGAAAAGATCCTGTGTAACCCAGTTATTAGAAGTTATGGAGGATTTCACCAATATGATGGACAATGGGGACCCCTTTGATATCGTGTTTCTTGATTTTAGAAAAGCTTTTGATTCTGTACCTCACGAAAGACTGCTCATAAAATTAACATCTTATGGTATTACCACAGAACACTAAAACAACAGAAGGGACAAGCCCTCTTAGCGCGATCGAAAAACGCGTGCTGGTTGGCTCGGCTGGCCGCCATCTTGTTAATGCTGAGATTCGCTGTCGCGGCGAGCGATACACACACGCAGTGCGCTGCTCTCACATGGCTTGCCTCTGTTTACGTTTGTAACCTGACAGACTGTTTACGTATGTGTGTGTAAAAGGAGAGAGAGAGAGAAGAGAGGGGGGAGGGGACAGGGGTGGGGGGGGGGAATTGCCGATGCATGGGTAGAAAAACTATTGCATGATACTCATAGTCATACCCAAAAAAAAAAATTCTTACTTCTTTGAAAAGTGAAACTCTTCATTAGCCGTCGCACTATTATTTTCACCCAGTCACTGCTTCAGAAACATTGACCTGTCACTTAGTCAGATAGTGTGTGTACTGGGACTGAGGGGGAGGATGTGTGTGTGTGTCTTACACTTCATACCATTAGTTTTTCTCTTTGTTATGTGTTGAGTCATCATTTTGTGTGTGCTTACTTCTGAATTTATGTTAGTATTGTTACACAAGCAATCAGTCGATCTTTTCAGGTTTAATGTCATTGTCAACAGCGAGGATTATTTAAAAGATGGTACCTTTAGACATTTGATTATAACATGCGCCACACACATGAGACAGAAGTCGTACACGACAAGTAAGAATGATTGAGTTTCACAATTTTTTTCTGTGAAATTACAAGTGTTCATCACTTCAGAGTTTTTGCCTGTCGTATACAACAACATAAAAATGAAGAACTCAGAATAAAAAAAAACAACAATAAAGTAATATAATACAGAATTCACACATGTAAAATTCATGATTTAAAATGTACTCACATGACTTGACAAAGACATGCCTGGACATCTTCCCAAAATGATCAGCCACAGCGGTGTATAATTCACAGTTAATCCAGCTCCAACAGCACTCATTCCAGGAATGTTCACATCTCAAGTGTCTTGTCAGCCACAGCGGTTTATAATACACAGTTAGTCTTCACACGTTAAGTTTCTCGTCATCCACAGAAATGTAGTAAAATATTCACTGTTGCATTAATGGCCCATGAGTGTTCACAGGTGTGTAATACACAATCAAATCTAAAATCCACAGATGAACTACATAATTGTTCACAAGTTCAGTTCCTTATCACAATATCAGCTACAGCAGTGTGTTATGTTCACAGTTAAATCCAGCTGAAATAGAGGTCTGTAAATGTTCACATGTTAAGTTTCTTGTCCTTGTTCAGTTCTGCACCTCTGACTTTTGACTTCAGTTGCTGATTGAACAGTTTCACTTCGTGGTAAATCCTGATGTTGCAATAAGCAGCAATAAGGCTTGCCAAACATTCACACTCACAATTCAGATCATCTGTTTGTGACTTGACAAAGCTGTTCAGAATAGTTTGCCTTGGGTTGGCTCTTGGCAATCCCTTTGATGTAGCTACTCTGAAGTGAAGTTCAAAGCATCTGAAAACCTGCAGCAGTGGCTCACTGACACGAACCAGGCATCCAAGTTTAAACTCTTTGAGTAACACAAGTGACACAAGTGAGGGAGTTTCTCCAGTTGCCTCATTTGCACTGATGGTGAACTTTTCCACACAGAGAGGACAGTCGTTTTTCTGCTTGAACTTCCTCACGACAGCACCAGCAATGTACTGAACAATATCTGACTCGACGGGTGGCAGTTCCATCTCCAAGTCTGTGAAGGAAGAGGAAACCAAGTTGTTCTCACAACTGAAGGAGTTGGTTTCGATGGGGTCTGCATGATCAGCATTCTCTGCATCACATTCAACGTCTGCTGTGCATGGGTTGACAATGGGATGGTGTCCATGCTCACCATCAGGCTGGCAGTTGGCACCAGCACTGATTGTCTTGTCCAAGAGCTCTGATGTTGCAGAAGAACAAGACAGGCAACGGAGTGCATCGACATATGCTGGCAACGTCGGGTGGTCGTTGAAGCCATTGTAGCCACGTATTTGACTGTGAAAGTTCTCAACGTGATCCTGGTTACACTTTCTCAGGCACAAGTGTGTCAAGACCTCCTCCTCCATGATTAGCTTTTGGCTCAATCCCTTCATTGCCGAAAGCACTAGGAGCCACCCTTTGTGACTTGGAATGTTGCTGGCCAGTTTGTCATTCTTTGGGTTTGTGAAACACCAGCTTTCCACAAAGTTGGAAAAGGAAGCAAATCGAACCTGGTCACCCTCAAAATCACTCCTTGTGACCGGCTTCTTCCTGACTGGGGCGGAGAGGGAATGAGAGTCGACAAAATCCCACATGCTGTTCACCGTCTCCACAAAGCATGCTGTTTGAAGAGCAGCCTCGGACATCAACGACTTTGACACATACAATTTCAAGGCAGCAGCGACTGAGTGGGAAAATATCTGGCATGCCAAGATGACTTTCATCTTTTTCCCTCTGGGCAGGGTGAAGTGACACTCCTTCAGCTTGGGAGCAGCGCGAATTGACCCGCCAGATGTTTCAAGGGAGAAGAGTTCTTGGAGGTGACACCACTTTGCAATCATTCTTTCTCCATCCCAGCTGAAGGAGATGTATTTCGTCATGAAATTGTTCCTCAAGTTTTTGATGAGGTGTGGCGGATCTGGCATGACAAAGGACTGTGTAGTGCCATGAAACACATACGGTCGTTCCACACACACACCCATGTCTTTCATCCATTTCCATTGGCAGGATTCTTGGTCCATCACAATGGCATCAACATACAAACCAATCCCTGTGACGGCTCTGACGATTTCGGAAATGATGGCTGTCAAAGTAGGTGTTGCCAGGTTGTGCTTGGCAACAAAATACCCCAACACCTGCTTCCACTTCAGGGTCAGTCCCCTGATCATGACCAAAATTGCTTGGTCAGCGATTTCGTCACTCTGGTGATGCTCGCCGCAGTTGACAAAGCCGACCATCTCGTCACGATGATGACTGTAGGTCAGGGCTTTGGTCACAGTCATTCCATCCAAGGAGAGTGTCACTCTTTTCTCATGTTCTTCAAGTGCTAATGTTCTCAAGCGCATCATTTCCACCAGACTCTGACACAGACTGACCCCAGTCAACACAGTTGAAAAGCGCCTCCTGAGTGTTCTTGGATGTGGAAGCATAAACCCAACGGAGCGGAGAACGGCATAAGCAGAAGTGCTCCTAAAGTACACAGCGAGACACAACTCCATAGCCTCTTTCTCGGTGTCCCAGTTGATCCACTTTTTCTTCCGCATCATGATCTTGAATAAAGCTGCTGGAACAACTGGCAGGTCTTTGAGGAAATTCTCCAGGATTGCTTCTTTCTTTGCACGAAGAGACGCTACTTGTACAGCATGGCGCTTTATAAGTCTGACCTTGGCTGCTTGTGCTGTTTTGCATTTCCTTTCAAGTTGTTTGTTTTGTTTCTTGAGGTCTTCTAAAGCACGTTTGGCCTGCTTCAGCTCTCGGGCCAACTTCTCAGGATCTGGTTCGGACGCTTTCACCACGGGTCTAGTACTGTCTCTGTCACCATCACAATCATCACCATCACCTTCATGATATACAGAGCTGGAGGCAGTATCTTGTCGTCTCCTCTTTGGTACAGGCTCTCTGATCTTGGGCGGAGGTCGTCGACATTCCATGGATGGAGGAGGATTTGGGCAGCTGACAATGGTAGGCACGGCAGTCGGTAGCAGTCGAGAATGCTGAATGTCTGTAGGGCAGTTGAAAACTTTCTCATGAAAATGTACAGAGCACACCCTCTTCGACTTGATGTCAGCAATCTTGACGTCATCTCTCCTGATGTTGATGATCCACTTCTGGCACCTGAAACAAAATCAAAGTAAACATGAAATACATTCAGTGATTCACAGTTGCCTCATAGCTCAGCTTGCCAACCACCACCAAGTATGTAGAATTTGTGATTAACCAAGCTCACCTAATCACAGTCAGTCTCAGTCTCAAAGTCACTCTTACCACACACAGACACACACACACACACGCACACACACACAGACACACACACACACACACACACGCACGCACGCACACACACACACACACACACACACACACACACACACACACATATATATATATTATATGCAAGGGATTATGTAGGTCAGGTTATCTAATGAAATATTGATAAAAAAAATATAAAGTTTCCATGCACATTTGCCTCCACATACATAACATAGGGTCTTACATGTGCAGTTCATGCACTGCATTTGTAAACAATGGGGCAGGCCGGTGTCGGTTGGCGGTGGCCTACACGTTGTCGGCGCACACTTTGTTTTGACAAGTCACACGTGTACACACACACTGGCACTCAACACAAGAAGACTGAAAATAATACCAACTTACCTCTCTCTGTCTGTCTCCGTATTTGGAAAATAGAAGAAGCGCACTGGCTTGCCTGTTCTTGGGTCAATACTTGTACGATTGTTGTTGCTGCAGTTGATCACACAACAGTAACACGCTCCGCGTTTGGTTACAGTACTGGTACTCGCCATGCTGCCTCAGTCAGCATTTTAAAAATGGCGCCCCGAACGTTTACGGAAATTGCCGGAACATACCGAGGAGGCGCTTGTCCCTTCTGTCTTATTTGTCTTCTGTGGGTATTACAGGAAATACACTCAAATGGATCAAAAATTTTTTGTATGATCAAAAGCAGAGGGTAAAGGTAGGAAATGCTGAATCAGAAGAAACAAAAATAAAAAGCGGGATCCCTCAGGGCAGTGTACTGGGTCCAATCTTGTTTACAGTATTTGTAAATGACTTACCTGATTCACTGCACTGTACTTACAAAATTTTTGCTGATGATACAAAACTATATGACAAGGTATGACAAGGTTGCCAATGTTAATTTAATTCAACAGGACTTGCTAATACTACAAAACTGGTCAGATACTTGGAATTTATATTTTAATGTTTCAAAATGCCATGTAATGCATGTTGGTAAGAAGAATATTAGACGAGAGTATTTCATGAAAATTGGAAATGATGTACAGAAAATTAGTGTGTGTGAAACGGAAAAAGACTTGGGAGTTACATTTGATAGTGAATTATCCTTTGAGCTGCACATTAAAAGAGTAGCAAATAGGGCTAATCAAATGATAGGAATTATCAAAAGAACATTTTCGTACATGAATAAACATACATTTTTAATGTTGTATAAGGCTTTTGTTAGACCACATTTAGAATACGCAAGTGTTGTTTGGAATCCGTATTTGATAAGACAGTCAAAAATGATTGAAAATGTACAAAGAAGGGCAACTAGGTTGCTTATAGAGTGTAAAAATATGAGTCATGAAGAAAGGCTTAAGGTTTTAAAACTTCATTCACTGAAATGTAGGAGGGTTAGGGGGGATTTAATACAGGTATACAAAATAATGAATGGGATGGATAAGCTATCAGTTGAAACATTTTTTTCCTTTCCACAAGCTAGTATAACAAGGAATGCTGAAGGTAAAATATTTGTTAAACACAGAAATACTAACACAAGAGCGTTTTGTTTTTCTAACAGAATTGTTAAATTGTGGAATAAAATTCCTTTTGAAATTAAATTTACTAACAGCATTAACAAATTCAAAAATTTCCTGGACGATGACGCAGAATTCAAAATTTTATTTAAAAAAATAGACTGAAGCAGACTTGCTCAAGTATGAATATTAAGGCATGCTTTTCAGACCCCGAAGAAGAAAGCGTAAAACAAAAAAGATAGGGCGTTAAAAGGCCAGAAGGCCTAGGCTACGAGCCAGCCCTCAGCTACTACTACTACTACTACTACTACTACACACAAAACCTGTGCATGGGAGAGCAGGACTACTATGTTTTAAGTCTTTAGGAGTCGCTGCCCTTGGGTTGATTGTTTTGTTTATCGATCCAATTGACAGAAGCTTCTCGACGACGACGCTCGGCAGATTCCGCTAATTTTCCGAAAGTCATATGGAGCCCGGCTTGGTCGCAGCAATGGTGGTGCTAGCACTGTTCGCTGGCTATGTTATTTCGTCCCTGCTTTTCCTCAAATTCCCTCATCTGCTTCACAAGAAGAAAAAACTGGCGTTTGTTCCCAAGCACATCAGCCATAGAGGAGGTGGGTAAATATCGTTGCTGGGAGGGTAGTGTGTTGACAAAAGGAGTGTCTGTCACGGTGACTAGACTCTAGTTGAGTAGTTCACTAGTTGAGTAGTATTTAATCACTCAGTCAGTGATATGCCGAAGTCGTATCATGTAGACAGACGTGTTTGTTCTGCATTCGGCATGATGTCTCGTAGATTATGTAATACTTGTTACTGGACTTAGTGATGATGTCCAACCACCTTGCAGGGCGTTTGGGTTTGGCTCATTTGTGTGGGAATGAATTTATCGCCAGACTAGAACCATATCATATAGGCCTAAGGTATGTGACAACATTTTTCATTTTTTGAAAATAATTATATATAATTGGTATCATTGAAAAGAGAAAAAAAGTAGCTTTACAACGGTATAAAAAGCTTTTCATTTGGTTGACTGTAACCAAATTTACGAATTTTTGAAATAATGAAAATTTCGGCCCTGTTTTTACATGGCTCACAACATAGCAGAAACTGTAATCAATTGTCCTCATATTGTGAATATAAAGTGACATAACTTTGGAAAGACTGAACGAAGAACCAAAAACTATCATCAGAAAGGTCTTTACAAGCACAAGACAACTGAAGTATTCACAAGTTGATGAAGCAGTGCACTAATTACCGATAATTAATTTAATTAATCAAACGAGCTTTTAAGAAAATACATGTGAAGGTACTAAAATCATTACAACTTCCATAATAGCTGGAATTCTGGCTTTCAATTTAGTACACACTGTCTCTGTGAATTACTCATCATGAAAAACTATGATTAGTCATAGTTTTGGTAATTAATAATAAATAACTTTAACAAGCTTTAAAAAAACTGTATGGAGTCCAAAAAACACAGTAACTTCTATAATAGCTGTAATTGTGGCATGTAATTTGCTACAGACTCTAGGTATTAATTATTATTCGTCATAAAAAAATATGATTGGTCATAATAGCTGTGGTAATCAATCCAGAAATTAATGACTTAACTTACAAGCGTAGAAATAGTACATAACAGTCCATTAACCACTTTAACATCCATCAGAGTTGGAATTCTGGCCTGTATGAAGTAGTACATAACAGTCCTTTAACCACTTTAACATCCATCATAGTTGGAATTCTGGCCTGTAATTTGCCACATACAGACTCCAGGTATTACTCATCATGAAAAACTATGATTTGCCATATAGTTTTGGTAATTAGTCCAGTAATTAGTACAGTAATTAACTACCTACCTTAATGAGTTAAAGGAAAAAACCTACTTTAGAGTCTTAAAACAATAAGTTGCATAATGGCTAGGATTGTGGCTTGTAATGTGCCACACACACACTCCAGGTATCATCATAAAAATATGGTTAATGATAAAAGTTTTGATTATTAAACCAATTAAGTAATTAATCTAACGAGCTTTTAAAAAGCCACATAAGAGCCATAAAACCCTTTGAACTTCTGCCATTATAGTTAGAATTCTGGTTTGTAATTTGCCACAGACTGCCAGTATTATGAAAAACTATGGTTGAAATACACATTGTGACAAATCCAGTAATTAATTAATTATCTTGAAAATCTTTAAAGACATCTGTCTGAGACTTCAAAAACAGCATCACTTTTCTAATTGTTGAATTCTTGCCTTGATTTTATCACAGACTCCAGATAATATTCATGCAAAGGATGATGAATCATAGTAGTTTTGTTGATTTGCACAATGTTTAATTAATTACCTATAGATATGAGGTTTTTAATCAAGATACATGACAATTTTGCCATTTCTATTTAAAATTGCTATATCTCCTACTATTTAAAATTGCTATATCTCCTACAATTACAGTAATTCTGGCTTGGAGTTAGACACACAAGACACATTGTGGAAAACCAAATCATAATTTAAAAAAAACAACATCTAGTCGATGTGTTTGTCATTTAAAGAACTTTAATAAGAAAACTATTTCACTTTAAAAAATGCCTATAATTCAACATTAGACAGAAGCCTGCAACTTGATAGTTATTTGATTCAAGCGTGCTGATTTCAGTTGAACTTGGATTCTCACCACCTCCCTAAATCCTGACTGATAATTACTCAAGTCTCAGCATACATTTAGTGTACATAAAAATTCCACTCTGTAAACAAAATGACACACTTGGTAGGAAAAAAGGCTTAGCTGCACTATGCCAATGTGATTTTTTATGTGACACAGAGAATCATGTCCAGATGCACTGATACATATCACTCATGCAAATCAAAACACACACTTTAATCAGTATGCACTGTGAGGATTCACACAAAAAAGCACAAAGAAATATTCTTTCTGAATGTTTTCTTTTTTTCTTTTCTTTTTTAATATTTTTTTAAATAGTTTTTTTTATCCATTATTTTAAAGAAAATAAACATGCAAACATGAAATATATCATTGTGACTTTAAAAAATCCCAAACCTACTATTCAAAGAAGACAAATCATGACTTAATCATAATGCATTATTAGGAGGGCTAATATGTGAAGGAAAAAGCTGAATAAACTAGAACTTAACAAACCTGAACTATTTTGCATAGAAGCCTATATAAAGAGGCCTATGTGTTACTCTTTTAGTGTTTGAATCAAGTGTTGAAAAGAACAACAAATCATCAATTTTTCATTTTGTCTTTAGTTACCTGAAAAGTCTAAAAAGTAGCTGTCAATGTCATACAAAACAGATGAATTATTTCAGTAGGGCTGAACAAAGAATCCATGCAAACAGATCTGTCTAGATCTGATTTTGATGAGTCATAATATGATGACATGGTCTGATTGGTTGTGCTAAGCTACTGGGATTCTGTTGCACTGAACACAAAATTTTATATATTTTCATACAAAAAATTAACGTCATATCAACCAGACTAATGATTTCAGTAAACAAACAATCCTAGTAGCTAGATGATCTGATGCCCAGCTTCTGCCAACTGATATTCTGATAAAGTCTTCATCAGGGATTAAAAGAAAATATACATATCAAAAGGCATCTTGCACAACAAAAACAATCATTGATAAAATCAGTACGTATCATATCATCGCCCAAAACATTGCTATCTCAATACAAATACATATGCTATCAGCAGTATGTAGTCATTCAGTCTTAGCTCAAGATGACGAACAATGGCGGCATGACATGCACCATCGAACAATGGCGGCATGACATGCACCATTGCCTCGGTACACCATACACCTAGCGAGTCAAATCTATCTATCAGCAGCGCCATAGATCTGTTTTAAATTTGGCGTGTCAACAAAAGAAGGATTAATCTGCTTGTCTTATCTGAACAAAATCGTTTACTAAACTTCGAAGTTTGCAGGGGTTACAACCAAGTAATCAATTCCATGTATGTTTAGCGTCATAACATGCATTGTTTTGATTAATGATCAGAGATAATGACCAATTGAGAGTCCATCACGTTGACACCCAGGGACGCAGATACGGCCCCTCTTCTCACCTCCCTTTCTGTGTACTGGTGATTGATTGAGCCGGTGGCATCTATAACCTGGTGAAGAATGTCGCTTATGGCGCTGTCCGTCGTATGAACTGCTTCGCCGTCGGCAATATCTGTCTCTTCTATAGTTCAGCCGTCTGTCATATGAACTGCTTTGCTGTCTATGACCGGGTGAAGAATGTCGCTTATGGCACCGTCCGTCGTATGAACTGCTTCGCCGTTGGCGATACCCGTCTCTTCCATAGTTCTCCTTTTCGCATAGCTGCAAGCAGCAGTGCTAGCCAGTGGTGCAGGCTGAAAGTGAGAGGTGACAAGCATACAGTCACTAACCAACACATTAGACACATCACATCTGCCATTTTACACACTTAAAGGTCCTAATACAAATGTAACAAAACAAATTGAAATCAGTGCATAAGCCAGGAGTTCATGGAGTTGCCTATCTTTTTATATCTGTGGTAAAAGGCTGTACTGACCTGAGGGCAGTACTCAGTGGCCAGACAAGGACACAGCATGTTAATCTTACCTATGCAATTATATTGGGGCTGCCTGTTCTGAAACAGGTTTGGTCGCTGGACAAGGTGCAATTATATGATGACGATTTTTGTCATGAAATGTGTGTGTGTGTGTGTGTGTGTGAGTGAGAGAGGAGAGAGAGAGAGAGAGAGAGAGAGAGAGAGAGAGAGAGACAGACAGACAGACAGACAAAAGACAGACAGACATATGTTAGGCTTTGTGTGTGTGGATGTGTGAGAGAGATAAGCTAGCTAGTCTTTATTTTGTTCTTTTACTGGTAAGTTATTGTACTATAGATTAAACCATTTCACAGCATAAGTCAGCTTTGTTGCCATAGTGTGTGTGTGTTTTGTGTGTGTGTGTGTGTGTGTGTGTGTGTGCATATGATTAAGAGTTTGCTAATTCCTTACATGACATGACATGACATAATTGATATATGATATGATTTGATGTGATGTGATGTGACATGACATGACTTGACGTAACATAATGTAGTGTAATAATTATACAACATAATATGTAATGTAACATAATGCAATATGATATGATGTGATGTGATACAATATATGATGATATGTGATGTGATATATATGATATGATATGATCTTTATATATGATACGATACGATACGATATTGATATGATATGATATGATGTGATATGATATGATATGATATATGATATTACATTATATGATATATGATATATAATATGATTTGGTGGAGTGTGATGTGATGTAATATGATTTGATAGTAATTTACAATGATAATGATACTAATACTTACTTTTCTTGTCCGCCTGTTCTGAAAGACATTTTGGGGAAAACAGCTAGCAATCTACAGTTAGACTGGAAGCTTGTAGTAGTTTCATGCTAAAAGTGTAGCATGTGTCTGCCATTCTGTCCAGCACTGCCATGGTCTTCCTGTGAATTATAATGCTGAAATTATACTCTACTGAGTAAATAAAAGTTCATAGTACTTATTTTAAATCAGTAGGCAGGAACTAAGAAGAAAATAAATTCATCTGCTTTAGATAGAGGCTTGAGTGCCCTGTGAGATGAGAAATGATGGTTGTATTATATATATTATATATATATATATATATATATATAATATATTAAGGAAGGTTCTTAACCCTTTGACTCCCCTACCCTATTCATCAACTGCAAAAATTTAACCCTTTGACTTCCTCACCCAGTCCACCAGCTTCCTGCAGGAAGCTGGTGGATAGGGTGAGGAGGTCAAAGGGTTAAGTTTTTGCTTTGCTAGCATGGTTGACAATGCAGGATGCTGGTACACAGTGCGGGAATCAAAGGGTTAATGTGCATTTCACATTTTGGGTAGTTCCAGATCATCTTATCTAAAGGCACTTGATGTCATCAGTATTATCGTTTGATGCTTATCTCAGTTAATAGTAATGCTTCGTTTACACGAAGGCAACTAACTAGGCAACAACGGCAGTTGGCAGGTTTGGCAACTTGTTGCCACGTTGTGGCCTAGCAGTTGTCTGCAGTTGTCACCTTTTTGGATTTTCCCGATTCCAGTTGACTCGGCAGTTGTCATGTCCAAATAGTTGATAGATCAAACCGAAAACTTCGAGGTGCAAGGCAACTGTTTTGCGGTTGCCTGCGGTTGGCAGAGCGTTCACACACAGTTGTATCTGTTGCCTCGTGAGGCAACCTATACGAATTGGCGCCAAAGCCAAGGCCAGCGTGGCAGACGTGGCACGCTTCACGGCGTGTCCCGCTCGCTCGCTGTGCGGGCCACACACACAGCGCCAGTGACGCAAACAGGGGGCGGAGCGTAGCTGTTGTATGGTAGTTGCCCGTACCGTTTACACTGACGGCAACTAAACCAGTTGCCTGCTATTAATAGATCACAAGGCAACTGGCTGGGGCCCGAGTTGCCTAGTAAGTTGCCTTCGTGTAAACGTAGTATTACAGAGAAGCCAGTTTCATGTACCATGACACACATTATGCAAGACAAATCCCTGCTTGAACTTAGGTGCTTGTTTCTTTAAGTGTGCTGTGTCACTGGGCTGTTGTATGAATCATCACTGATAACAGGTCCTCTGTCTGGATTCAGAGTTTGGGATTTGGAATCTGAAACATTGAACAGATTTAAATGGGTTTGGAAAATCTTAAGGAATTTGTGTGTGTGTGTGTGTGTGTGTGTGTGTGTGTGTGTGTGTGTGTGTGTGTGTGTGTGTGTAATAGCAGCAAGAGTTGGAGTGAAAATATGTCTGTGGTTTTCCTCTATGCTGTCTAACCCTTCACCTGTCATTAACCCTTTGACTCCCGCATCCTGTCCACCAGCATCCAGCATTGTCAACCACACTAGCTCCTGCAGGAAGCTGGTGGACAGGGTGAGGGGATGAAAGGGTTAAGTTTTTGCAGTGTGGTTGGGGTGTGGGAGTCAAAGGGTTAACACCTGTTAATACAATGTGGAATAGAGCACATTACCAGCTTGCCATGGGAATACATGATGACCTGACAAGGCCAGATGAATGTGTGATTGACAAAACAAACAAGACTTGTTTACTTGTAGAGGTGGCAGTCCCCTTTGATGTATTCAGTAGTGAATGCAACCAGAACAAGTTTAACAAGTATCGTCCACTGTGTCAAAGAATAGGACACATGGACTATTAATGTAAAATCATTGTGCTCATTGTGGGATCGCTTGGCCATGTCCACCGCCAATTCACAAGTAGACATAAGCTTGTAGGCCTACCCCATAGCTGAGCCAAGGCCATAACATGTTATTGTGCCATCAGTGCTATGATAGGTTCTCAGATAATATGGAGACAAAGATGTAGGGCCACTGTCCTTTTGTCTTAACCATGCAGAACTCCAAAACAAGTGTGACTGCCCATGTTGAAGCAAACGGGAACTGCAAAAAAAAACATGAAGATAGAATGAGAGTGGAAATTTTCAGCCAACTGGCTTTTGTCAAGCTTTCACACAAGATCACAAACAAATAAACAATGAATACAAAAATTAAGAGAAAAGAACTAAAACTTCACTGCTGCTTCATCCAGTGGGAGAAGAGAGAGAGAGAGAGTTATTTTCTTTCGTCATTTACAGGCTGGGAAACAATTCCTTTCAGTTTCATTTCACTTGACATGAGGAAACTTGAAACTGATTGAAAGGCAAGGTTAATATTGTTTGTTTGGAAGGAAGAACTTCCTTTTATGAAATGCCTGTTTTTTTCAATTGATTACTTGTTGTAATGCTACCAATTTTGAAGAACAAGGTCTCCCAACAGTGTAAAAATCGCTACTCACAGTTCCGTAGCTTTCGATGGCGTTCTCGCCATCTTCGTCAGCGCTCTAATGCTGTCTGCGTGAATCTCTACTCAGATCTCGCGAACATGGGATGAACCCAGTTCACGAGATCGAATCAGAGAATGGTACACCGGGGGCAGGGTGTAACGGCCCCGGTCCCTGTTGAGCGGGGGGTTGGTGGCTGCGATGTAGATGGCCTCCTTGACTCCTCGCTGGAACCACTTATTTTCTCTGTCCAGGATGTTGACATTGTCCGCACTGAATTGATGTTTTTCGGCGTGTAGGTGAGCTCCTACTGGAGAAGAGTCCCTCTTGTGTTCTGTTAGTCTCTTCTGAAGGGGGCGTTCAGTTTCACCGACATAATGTTGGTTACAGTCCTGGCAGTCTATTCTGTATATAATGCCAGCTTTGTCGAGTTTGCTGGTTTTGTCCTTGGGGGTGACCAGCTGGCTGCGTATGGTGTTGGAAGGTTTGGAATGTACAGCCACCCCCAGTTTTCTGATCTTTCTGGACAGAGCGTCACTCACACCTCCTACGTATGGGATGGTGATGTGTCCCTTGCGCTGGTGTTGTTTCACTGGCTGTTGGGATGCGGTGTTGGATTTCCTGCCTCCCGGGCTGTTCCAGGCCCACTTTTTGTAGCCCGAGATGGTGAGCACTTTTTTCAGGTGGTTTGTCTCCTTGTCTTTTGCCTCTTGGGTACTGCATATGGTGTTAGCTCTGTGGGTAAGGGTTCGAATCACTCCCAGTTTGTGTTCAAGGGGCTGGTGGCTGTCGAACTGTAAATATTGGTCCGTATGAGTTGGTTTACGGTAGACCGAGAAGGATAGAATGCCATCAGTTCTGGTGATGAGGGTGTCCAGCATGGCTATGGAGTTGTTCTGTTCCACTTCCCTCGTGAATTTGATGGCTGGGTGTTGGTTGTTCAGATGTTCTGTGAACTGTTCGACCAGTTGCAGGGGGAGGATAGTCATGGTGTCGTCTACGTAGCGCCCCCAGTATCGTGGTGGGGAGTGGAAAGAAGCCAATGCTTTCTCTTCAAAATCCTCCATGAACAGGTTGGCTACTATTGGGCTTACTTGTTGATTAGTTCATCAGTTTGGAGTTTTTTGACATGTTTTTGTTGGTTATTATCATTTTGTTTACAAGTCATTTTAGGTTTAGAATATTTATAAGACAGTAAGTTTGAAACAATGGAAAGTATTAGGGAAAAAGAAACCTAACTTTATCAAGTACCGTAAACTGTTCCAAGTTGGTATATTTTATCTGCTGATATGAGAGTCAAGGGAATAGTAGGAGTTTTATGACATCTCTCATCTTGACAAATCTTGCAATTGTCCATGACTCCATTGAATCCAGGGCCCTTTTTGCATTGTTACCAGATATGTTTTCCTTTATCAGGTGAAATTTCAGCCATTGAGATTTCACATGATAAAGGAAAACATATCTGGTAAAAGTGCAAGTGTAATATATTTCACTAATCTAGATTCATCTTTTAACTTTCGATATGACTTGCATTTATCGTTGTTTTCCAAAGCTCTCTGCCAGCCTTGCTGATAATTAACCTGGAGTGAATATTTTTACAAAATCAGGATTTGTTAACAAAGCTTTTAGAATCCCAAGCAAAAATCAAAACCTTTGTCAATATTTTCTTAACATATCCAGCCTGAGCAGTATATGTTTTTGTATAAATCATAAAGAAATTTGTATAATTTGACAGAGTATTTCCCTCTGTTTCATTTGACAAAAACATCACCAAAAATTATTTTAAAATTAACCAACACTGAAATTGGATGTAATCCTGTTTTACCATACACCATCTCAATCATAGTGCTTTGCAGTAATTTCAACAAATGATTTGAAAATTTATTCTGCAATTTATCAGGCAATTCTAATTCTCAATCATATGTGCTTCGCAGTAATATTAACAAATGCTTCAAAAATTAATGCTGCAATTTTATCAGACAATTCTAATTCTCAGTCATAGTGCTTCGCAGTAATCTTAACAAATGCTTCAAAAATGTAAGTAGCAATTTATCAAACAGGTGTAGTTCTCAAACACCTATGATTCATAACATACAGTAACATAGGTACAGCCGCTGTATTAAATAAGTTAAGAATTACATTTACTGGCAGACCTTGGTTTCTGGCTGTCTGCAACGAAGAAAACATCGCTTCTGAGCTTGAACATGTGTGGTTTTCTTATCTTTATAAAATTAACCAGTTCTGTAAAATTCTATCCCTAAACATTTGAAAATGCTTATAATTTCTTTTTTGTTGGGGAGGGGATTTCATAGTTAAAAATATTGTATGGACTCTTTCATCTATCAAAAACTTATCATTTTGCTTTATTTTCATTAACTTTATGCTTTCAACGGGCATAGTAATCTCATACAGTACGGTATCTTGATGTTTTTATGAACCTTTCCTGTACTCTGACGATAAAAGTGTATCATCAGCATTGAAGCAATAACTGTAACTGAATGTAGTGAAACAGTGGTTGTCTAACAAATGTCACTCAACAGCATTTAGTTACAGAGAAAAGAGGTGAAATATTGTCACTGTCTTATTCCTTGGCATCTTCCAAAGATTTTTTTTCCATTCATATAAAACGCAAGGTTTAATTTGACTATGCATATTGACAACAATTTTTAAAAACTTGCCTTCTCATTCTCTACCTTCTTATAAGAGTTTGACATAAACCTTGTCTCCAGACAGAATCAGAGTCTTGTTTATAATCGACAAATTCACAGTACAAAGTTTTTGTTTGTGTATAAAGAAAAGTATGGATCAGAGATAGCAAAACAGAAAGCATAATTGAGTGTGGAATGTGAACATCTTAATTCTGCTTGATTTTCAGAGTTATGTTTTGTCTTCAAAAAATCTTTTGTCATCCTGTTCAGAATACTTTAGCACCAGTGTAACTTAACAGAGTGATGCCACTGTAGTTATCAAAATCAGATTTATCAGCTTTATCATTATAAAGAGGTAGAAACAAACCCATGGCTATATTCTTCAGGAACAACACCCAAATTCAAATTTTTGTTTAATACATTTTGATACAGTTTAATACAGTTGGGCTTCTGTAATATCATCATTTAAAATACTGTTAACAGAGTTTGAGTGGGCATCATCACAGAACTAGAAGTGTTCTATAATAACATTTTTATTCAACTTGAAATAGCGTTATAGGTCATTTAAGTCAGCACAACACTCTTTGTTTCTTACTATCATTAATCGTTTTCCAATATTCTCTTGGGCAGGTTTTCTGCATAGTTGCCCTTTCTCTTTGCCACAGATTGCGCTGTTTTCTGTCTGTCCTTTAAACAATTTTTTACTAAATATTTTCAGTTTTTCTCAACTTTGGTTTCACTCTAAAATGTTCAGCCCGCTTGATCTGACAGTTTGTATAAAAATGGCTAAAACTGGCATTCAGTGTGTTATAGTAGTAGTAGTAGGCCTCCTTCGGTCATGACTGACCATGGACAAAGTACATCCGTTCTAATGTCTAGATGGGCTGTCTGCTTGGTCCAAGCAGCATCGCCTGTGACTGTACAGACCAATGCGAGAGAGGCAGTCTCTGTCGCAGCGGTTGCATGTGTATGCTGATGCTGGTCTGTTGGCTGTCATCCCTTTTCTGCGAACTCGCTTTTCTGCTGCAGCAGCTGACAGTTTGTCCTCACCAATCTGCAGCTGTTTCTTGAGAGTAGTTCTCCAGCTGTTGCGGTCGTCTGCGAGGTCCTCCCAGGACTCAGTGTTGATCTCAAGCGCCTTCATGTCACGCTTGCAAACGTCTTTGTATCTCAGCTGTGGGCGGCCAATGTTTCTCTGCCCTGTGGCAAGCTCACCATAAAGGATGTCTTTTGGGATGCGACCATCTTCCATGCGGCGAACGTGGCCCAACCAGCGCAGCCGACGCTGTCTCAGCATGGTATGCATGGTTGGGAGGCCAGCGCAGGTTAGGACTTCGGTGTTGGTCACCTTGTCTTGCCAGGAAATGCCAAGTATGCGCCGTAGGCTTCTCAGGTGGAAGGTATTGAGCCTTTTCTCCTGATGAGCATGCGTGGTCCACGCCTCGCTGCCATACAGCAAGGTGCTGAGGACACGGGCATTGTATACAGCCATCTTTGTCTTTGTGGTCAGCTTGGGATTTGTCCACACCCTTTGTGTGAGGCGGGCTAGTGTTGTGGCTGCCTTCCCGATCCTCTTTTCGACCTCTGTGTCAAGGGAGAGGTTATCGGTGATGGTGGACCCAAGATATGTGAATTGATGGATGGCTTCAAGCTCGTAGTCATCAATGGTGATGGCTGATGGAGATGGCGTGTCTTGGCCCAGGACGTTTGTCTTCTTAAGACTGATGATCAGACCAAAATCTTTGCAGGCCTGGGAGAAGCGGTCCATTAGTGACTGCAAGTCCCGCTGAGTATGGGTCACAACTGCGGCATCGTCGGCAAATAGCATGTCTCTGATGAGGGCTTCACGGACCTTTGTCCTTGCTCTGAGGCGGGCGAGGTTGAAGAGCCTGCCATCTGATCTGGTCCGCAGGTGGATCCCTTCTTGCGCTGTGCTGAACGCATGCCTCAGGAGGAGAGTGAAGAAGATTCCAAAGAGGGTTGGGGCCAGGACGCAGCCTTGTTTCACACCGCTGCGTACGTCGAAGGGCTTGGAGAGGTTTCCGTTGAACTGCACCATCCCTTTCATGTTTGAGTGGAAGGACTCAATTAAGCTGTGCAGTTTGGGGGGGCAGCCGATTTTTCGGAAAGCCCTGAAAAGGCCATCTCTGCTGACTAGGTCAAAGGCCTTGGTGAGGTCAATGAATGCCACATACAGGGGCATCCGCTGCTCTCTGCACTTCTCCTGGATTTGGCGAAGGGAGAAGACCATGTCTACCGTGGATCTCCAGTGTGTTATATTGACACGTCATTTAATAAATTTGTTAACCCCAAACATATTTGTAGCAGATTGTACAATGGAAGATGCAAGTCTTTAATTTTGTCAACAGATGATTCTTCATCATCATCACATACTGTATTTAATCACATTTTCAGTAAAGACATCGGCTTTATCTGCCTTCCATTGTAGTCTGTGTGGTCCTGACCACTGAACCATCACCAGTGTTAAAAAATAACCAGTCAGATTGGGGCAAAGCCTCTGATTTACTGTTTAAACAATACTGTTTAAAACAACACTGATTGGTAGTAGTTGCTAAAGGACAGTGTACATCACGTAGTGAAACATCAGATCCTTACACTTCAAAACTGTGCACTTTTGACAGTAAAAGGGAGGATCCAGTGACATCTATCAAAGTGTGTCCATGACTTGTACACATACCCATTACAGCATCACTTTCCAATCTGTCAATAAAACCATTAAGAGAAACAGCTTTGCACAGATGTAGTTAATGACAACCATGATTATTAGGTCTACTTTTACCTTGTGACTGACGTGTTGGTGGAGAATATGGCTGATCGTAAAGATATGTTTATAGCCTTATGATCATCGTAAAGGTATGTTTATAGCATGATGATCATCATAAAGATCTGTTTATAGTTGATGATGAAAGGTATGTTAACAATGATGATGATCATCATAAAGATCTGTTATATAGTTGATATAATTATAAACAATATGTATATATATAGATATATATATATATATATATATATATATATATATATATATATATATATATACATACATGTATGCATAAAATCGCTTTACAGTAGCACATAACAGTCACCAGCGTTATGGAGCAGATCAGAAATATTGGATTCTAAATTATCAAAAACATCAACATTACCATAAGGTGACCCCTCAGGTGGTATATAAACTGCTCTTAGCTAAATGTCTTTATTACTTATAACCTGTGGCACTGGTCTTTAATATAAACCATGCAGCACAGTTATCAGTACATGAGGCAATAATAATGATGATGAAGATGATGATGTTGATGATAACAAGGACAGAATAACATTAACATCATCAACAACAACAACAACAATAATAACAATGATAATAGTAATAATAACTGGACATTTATACACACTCTTTCATCAAGCACAAAGCACTTTACTATTTATAACTTATACAGATGCATATGCACACATGCATGGACACACGCATGAATGCACATGCAACTTATAATTATACAGATGCATAACATAAAACAGATGCATAATAAAACAGATGCATACATAAACTCTCGCTCTCTCTCTCTCACTCACACACACACACACACACACACACGCACTTCAGTTCACCACACACACACACACGTACACACACACACACACACACACACACACGTACACACACACACACACATACACACACACATGTACACACACACACACACGAGTACACACTTGTAGTACCCATACACACACACGCATACATACACACACACATACACACACACACACACACACACACACACACACACACAACACACACACACACACACCACACACACACACAACACACACACACGTAGTACCCATACGCACATACACATGTATACACACACCACACTCACACTCACACTCACACTCACTACTCACTCACACTCACACACACACACACACACACACACACACACACACACACACACACACACACACACACACACCACTATCGAACAACACAACACAACACATGTTGAAAGAATATGTCTTAAGATTTGGAGGATTAAGAAGGTCGGCTCTAGGCTAACAAAAGAACTGCTGAAAAAGGAAAGGAAAAGAACTGCTGCAAAAAGAACATTTTGAGATTGGATTTGAATGAAGCCGGGGTTGGATTTATGTCAAACAGTCAAAGACGTAAGTGTTCTGGATTTTAACCACAGACGAAATAAAAGCTATTGCGCCGTGTTTTTCTCTTTTAGACTTAGGGGCTTGGAAGGTTCTGTCATCAGTGTCATAACAGACAGTTTGAGTCTGAAGTAAATGACAAGTCCTGATGGTGAAATCCAAGCTTTTCTGATGACTGCACTGACCACAAAAGATTAATGATAAAAATTAAAGAGTTGCTGGAACAAGACAGTATAGCGCTACACACAGTGGTAGAATTAACTTAACGTCAGAATGTTATATAGAACCAATACTGTTGTACGGATGCGAGGCGTGGACAGTCAGCAAGCAAAGCCAGAGCAAGATTGAGGCAGCCGAGATATAAGTTCCATGGACAGCAAAGAAAACAAACGAGACAATCCTGATGGAGGCAGACACAAGTAGATAACTGATGGAGGCAGACACAAGTAGATCACTCATAAGGAAGATTAGGAAAAGACAGGCAACATTTATAGGCCATTTTATGAGGAAGGGGGATTTGGAGCACCTGGTCACAACGGGAAAGCTGGAGGGAAAGAGAGCACCAGGTAGACCCAGGGAGAGAATGCTGGACGGACCTGCAGAGTGGCTGGGGATGAGGAGGATGGGGAAGATGCTAGGGGCAACGAGATATAGAGATGGTTGGAAGTCCATGGTCGCCGACGCCATGCGGCAGGGCACCTGATGATGATGATGATGATGACAGTTTTTTGCAGAGCAACAAGAAAATGTAGAATCTGCATATGAAGGAAATGAAATGTTATTACTCACAGTATATGTATTATTCACAATACACATTAGTCAGAGGGCATACATAACTCAAGTGACATTTTTGTTTTTGTTTGGTTTTGGGCGTGTGTGTGTGTGTGTGTGTGTGCATTTTGTTCTGTGATGTTATTGTTCTGGCTTCTTTTCACTTTTACATTTCCACTTTTGTTTTCGTATTTAGATGTGAAAGGCTAGTGGTTCGAGTTTTCCTTCAAGCGCGCGTGCACACACACACACACACACACACGCCACGCACGCACGCACGCACGCACACATGCATGTACGTGCATGCACACAATTTGCATGTAAATGACAAACTCCTTGTCAGGTCTGTGCAAACAGTCGTGTATTGGCATGATGTTGAAATGAGTAGGAAGCACACGATTTATGAAACAGTCAGCTGACACCTCCAAAGTGATTAGAGCTTTTAAAATGGGCTACAGACAGGCCAGTTTGTTTTTGTTGTTGTCGTAGTTGTTGTTATTGTTGTTGTTGTTGTCGCAGTCTGAGATTGAACTTGAGACATCAGATTTTGAGTTTACAACCCTGTCAGCTGAGCCAACTAGATGTATTGGTGAATCAAACTTAAATGCTTGTGTGTTGATGAATCAAAGTAATCAAAGTAGAATACTTGAAGTAAATTACATCTGGATACATTGAGCAAACAGAACAAAAGACAGAAAACGTTTTGTGTCTCCGTGTGTTTCCATTTGTTTTGCCTTTGTTATCATTCCTCAAACTGCACATATCAGTATTGATTTGTAATCAAGATGGGAAGACAGGAGACAAAGCAAGGAGACTGAACAAAAAATAAATCATCATAAAATCATGAAATGGCATATTGTCTTTCAAAGTGAAGTGTGTGATGCAGATATATTGTATTATGTCCATATAGAACAGTTGAAAGCTGTATGCAGGCAGGAAAATTTGTATTGAAATGAAATGTAATTCTTCTTTCAGTTGTATTGAAATGAAACGTAATTCTTCTTTCAGTTATTTTCCATGTAACGAACAGCATGTATGCATTAAGAAAAAGATGTTTTATGACTTCTAGATGTCGGAGACAGTCTGTGATGAAGAAATTGAGGACAAAGAGCATGCTCGATATCAAGTTGCCTGGGTGGTGATAAAATTATGCAATAAATAGGGTGTCATACTGCACTGCTGGGCTTGATTGGATAGGAATGTTGGATGACATGTCTGGCTTTGATTTAGTGCAAATGTCATCGGGTGATCAGAGTTCAACCCGTTCACCGCTTTACAGTAGCAAGCTGGAGGATAGGATGAAGGTGTGAAAGGGTTAAAGCAATCTTGTCAGTGATGGCCTGATGACGTACAGTCATTGTCAATTATGGCCTGATGACGTACAGTCATTGTCAGTGATGGCTGATGACGTACAGTCATTGTCAATGATGGCCTGATGACGTACAATCATTGTCAGTGATGGCCTGATGACGTACAGTCATTGTCAATTATGGCCTGATGACGTAAGTCATTGTCAGTGATGGTCTGATGACGTACAGTCATTGTCATGATGGCCTGATGACGTACAGTCATTGTCAGTGATGGCCTGATGACGTACAGTCATTGTCAGTGATGGCCTGATGATGTACATCATGTCAGTGATGGCCTGATGACGTACAGTCATTGTTCAGTGATGGCCTGATGATGTACAGTCATTGTCAAATGATGGCCTGATGACTACAGTCATTGTCAGTGATGGCCTGATGACGTACAGTCATTGTCAGTGATGGCCTGATGATGTACAGTTCATTGTCAGTGATGGCCTGATGACGTACAATCATTGTCAGTGATGGCCTGATGAGTACAGTCATTGTCAGTGATGGCCTGATGACGTACAGTCATTGTCAGTGATGGCCTGATGATGTACAGTTCATTGTCAGTGATGGCCTGATGACTACAGTTATTGTCAGTGATGGCCTGATGATGTACAGTCATTGTCAGTGATGGCCTGATGAATACAGTTATTGTCATGATGGCCTGATGACTACAGTTATTGTCAGTGATGGCCTGATGACGTACAGTCATTGTCAGTGATGGCTATGATGTACATTATTGTCATGATGGACCTGATGACATACAGTTATTGTCAGTGATGGCCTGATGATGTACAGTCATTGTCAGTGATGGCCTGATGACGTACAGTCATTGTCAATGATGGCCTGATGATGTACAGTCATTGTCAGTGATGGCCTGATGATGTACAGTCATTGTCAGTGATGGCCTGATGACTACAGTCATTGTCAGTGATGGCCTGATACGTACAGTCATTAGTCAGTGATGGCCTGATGACGTACAATCATTGTCAGTGATGGCCTGATGACGTACATCATTGTCAGTGATGGCCTGATAGACATTCATTGTCAGTGATGGCCTGATGACGTACAGTCATTGTCAGTGATGGTCTGATGACGTACAGTCATTGTCAGTGATGGCCTGATGACGTACAGTCATTGTCAGTGATGGTCTGATGACATTCATTGTCAGATCAGTGATGGCCTGATGACGTACATCATTGTCAGTGATGGCCTGATGATGTACAGTCATTGTCAGTGATGGCCTGATGATGTACAGTCATTGTCAGTGATGGCCTGATGATGTACAGTCATTGTCAGTGATGGCCTGATGACGTACAGTCATTGTCAGTGATGGTCTGATGACGTACTATCATTGTCAGTGATGGCCTGATGATGTACAGTCATTGTCAGTGATGGCCTGATGACGTACTATCATTGTCAGTGATGGCCTGATGACGTACAGTCATTGTCAGTGATGGCCTGATGATGTACAGTCATTGTCAGTGATGGCCTGATGACGTACTATCATTGTCAGTGATGGCCTGATGACTACAGTCATTGTCAGTGATGGCCTGATGACGTACTATCATTGTCAGTGATGGCCTGATGATGTACAGTCATTGTCAGTGATGACCTGATGATGTACAGTCATTGTCAGTGATGGCCTGATGACATACAGTCATTGTCAGTGATGGCCTGATGACATACAGTCATTGTCAGTGATGGCCTGATGACGTACTATCATTGTCAGTGATGGCCTGATGACATACAGTCATTGTCAGTGATGGCCTGATGACGTACAGTCATTGTCAGTGATGGCCTGATGACGTACAGTCATTGTCAGTGATGGCCTGATGACGTACAGTCATTGTCAGTGATGGCCTGATGACGTACTATCATTGTCAGTGATGGCCTGATGACGTACAGTCATTGTCAGTGATGGCCTGATGATGTACAGTCATTGTCAGTGATGGCCTGATGACGTACAGTCATTGTCAGTGATGGCCTGATGACGTACAGTCATTGTCAGTGATGGCCTGATGATGTACAGTCATTGTCAGTGATGGCCTGATGATGTACAGTCATTGTCAGTGATGACCTGATGATGTACAGTCATTGTCAGTGATGGCCTGATGACGTACAGTCATTGTCAGTGATGGCCTGATGACGTACAGTCATTGTCAGTGATGGCCTAAATGACGTACAGTCATTGTCAGTGATGGCCTGATGACGTACAGTCATTGTCAGTGATGGCCTGATGACGTACAGTCATTGTCAGTGATGGCCTGATGACGTACAGTCATTGTCAGTGATGACCTGATGACGTACAGTCATTGTCAGTGATGGCCTGATGATGTACAGTCATTGTCAGTGATGACCTGATGACGTACAGTCATTGTCAGTGATGGCCTGATGACATACAGTTATTGTCAGTGTATGGCCTGATGACGTACAGTCATTGTCAGTGATGGCCTGATTGACGTACAGTCATTGTCAGTGATGACCTGATTGATGTACAGTCATTGTCAGTGATGGCCTGATGACATACAGTTATTGTCAGTGATGGCCTGATGACGTACAGTCATTGTCAGTGATGGCCTGATGATGTACAGTCATTGTCAGTGATGGCCTGATGACGTACAGTCATTGTCAGTGATGGCCTGATGACGTACAGTCATTGTCAGTGATGACCTGATGATATACAAATATTGTCGAAGGAAACAAATGAAGTATAACTGAAGTACCACTGTTTTTCTCAGTGATTTGTTATATCAGTGGCAGTATGAAGGATGTTTGCTGTAAGTTGACTGTGATAATATCTTGTTTGCAGCGGTGTCATGTACATACACAGGTTTTTTGCTTGTGTCCTGTGAGTGGTTCGGGCACTGAACTCTATCAAACACAGTAGATAGTGTTAATACGGATACTGCTGACATGTTTCAAACTGCAGAATTTGGTGTGCCTGTTTGCTCACATACACACATTCGTGGATGCATGCATGCATGCAAGCACACATACATGCACACACGCATACATTCTGTTAAGATCAGTGGGTACATGTATTAACTGCATTTTTGACTCTAAGGAAATTTGATATTCAGAAGCAAGTTTAGGTAATTTAGGCCAGTTTTTGTATGGTTTAGTGTGCTTAATTATGTTTTTATATTTGTATTCATTTTTTTTTAATGTTCAACACCAGGGACATAGATTTTGTGCTGGAATGCATTGATACTTGTACTTCATTTTCTTTTCCATGTTTTCCCCCCCAAAGTCAGTGAAGTGATGTGTGCATTTTAAAATGATTATAGCCCAGATAGGCTCAGTGCAGTCAGCTTGGTTTAAAACAATAAATCCTGATAATAAACTGTCAGACATTCCTGGCAGGCAGTTACACTGTGACCAGTCACTATTTTCCAGATTCATGTAGTAGACAACTGTGCTTGGCCTTGTCTGTGGATATTGCCTTGTTGGAGAGTGGTTGAGGGAACTAGCTCCCTCCACCCATGGGGATGCCTGAGTTTCTTTCAGTATAAACAGTATCCCCACCTTCTGGAAATTCTGTGCTTGAAATTTCCTCTTTTCTGTCACTCTCCTTGTTTCTGTCTTGTTCCTTTGCTTTGTGTCATTTCTTCCTATCATTTTCTGCCTTGTTCATCCATTCACTTGTGTGTGTTTGGTAAAGGCTAAGGTACTTTTTCTTAGGATTGATAATTGGGTACATGTATTAAGTGCGGTTTTGGCTCTAGAAGCAGTATTAGGTAATTTATGCCCGTTTTATGTATGTTTTGGTGTCCCTAGGTATGTTCAAATTTGTATTCAGGTGGGGTTTTTTTAATCCACTGTGCGATAAATTGGACGGAGTGGTCAACGCCGGAGGCATGTCCTTGATTATGTGCGCAAATGCATTGATATGTGTATTTAATTTTTTTTCCTGTTGAAGTTTTCTATATTTTGAAGTGGTTATAGCCCTGATGTGGCTGTATGCAGTCAACTGGGCTTTAAACAACAATAACAATTAGCTAGTTCTCTTATCTTTGTTCATTTGAAACATGTAGCATGGTTGATATCTGTGTAAGCCTGTGTATAAGCAGCTGTGCCGCTGTGTGAGAGTGTGTTTGTGCATACCTGTGTGTGGTTGGGTGTGTGGAGAGAGGAGATCAAAGATTTCATGATTTTATTTTGTTGATGTGGAACATTTTGTGTTACCTGTACACACTGTACATATATATGTGTGCGTGTCAGTGTGAGTGTCTATGCACATGTATGTGTCACATGACATTGACATGTCTACAGACCAAGATTGCTTGCTGTTTTGAAAAGGACAAAAAAATTGAGTCTTGAGTTGAGTTGTCATGTCGGTATCTTATCTAAGAGCAGTTGTGCAAGGAGGTAAAATACTGTGCAAAAATACAGAAATCATAACCTGATGTATAAGTTCAGAGTACACTTGTGGTGCCCATCTCTGAACGTGTAAGTTTTGACGATTTACTATAATCCATGCAGGAATGCTACTAAGGTCACAATATAGGCTTAACGATTTATTGTAATCCATGTAAGACTGCTATTTAGGTCACACTGTGACTGTTGACTTATCTGGGAGCACTGTGTCAGTGCATAGTAATTTTTATTTTTTTTATTTTTTTTTTTATTCATGAATGATTTAGAGCAGGTACTTTTTGATGGTGATAACTTAAAAGGTAATAAATGAGTCTGTTTGTCTGTGTTTTATTTTTTTGTTTTTGTTTTTTTGTTTTGAATGGGCCTCAGTTGCATACTTATACACAGAGCATATTTTCCATTTCTTTTTCACGCTTTTCTCTTGATGGTACTGCATATGTCCTTCATTGGTCCTTTTATCTGTTCTTTTGTTCCTTTTTCTTTCCTGGCTCTTGTTTATAATTGATGATAGAAAAAAGCCCAGCCAGAATGCAGTAGTGTGCATGTTCAGCCTCCCATTCTGTTGGCTCTCTTGCCTGCTCATCCCTCCTCCCTCACAGTTTCTTTCCCTTACACACACTCACACACTTATACAACATATGCATACCTATACACACACCACGTTCACATTGTCTTTCCCTTACACACTCTCACATACTTATAGTTATACAACATGTACATACCTATACACACACCAAACTCACATTGTCTTTCCCTTACATACACACACACACACTTACATAACATGCATACCTATACTGTCACCACATTCACATTTTCTTTCCCTTAGGTACACACACTCACACACTTACATAACATATGCATGCCTATACACACTCACATTCTCTCTCTCTCTCTCTCTCTCTCTCTCTCTCTCTCTCTCTCTCTCTCTCTCTCTCTCTCTCTCTCTCTCTTTGCTCTCTCCCTTCTTGCTCTCTCTTTTTGCTCTCTCTCTCTTGCATATTTGCATACACACCCTCTCCTTGTGAAGTGTGGATGTGTGTATAAGCCTGTGTGTTTATTTAAATAGCCAGGAGTCATTGCAAAAGAGAGAAAGATTGGCATGTATGTATGTATTTCTTCCTTGCCCACACATGCTTGTGTGTGTGTGTGTGTGTGTGTGTGTGTCTCTCTCTCTCTCTCTCTCTCTCTCTCTCTCTCTCTCTCTCTCTCTCTCTCTCTCTCTCTCTCTCTCTCTCGCTCTCTCTCTGTGTGTTCATTCGTTCTTTGATTTAACGTCTGTTCACTATAAGTGATATTAGACGCGTGCACGTGTGAGTGTGTGTGTGTGAGTTTGTGTGTGTGAGTGCGTGCGTGTGTGTGTGTGTGTGTGTGTGTGTGTGTGTGTGTGTGTGTGGGTCTTCGATTTAATGTCTGTTCACTAAAGTGATTTTAGACAAACAAACCAAAAAAAAAAGGGGGGGGGGGGGATACAGGAGGAGTGAAGAGGGTATATGAAAATTATCAATTTTGATCTTAAAAAAATGATCCATAGAACAATTATTTTTGGGGAGGGGAAGGTAAAGCTAACAAATAATGTTATCACAATTAAAGATTTAAACAAACAATCTAATAAACAAAATTAATAAACATCTAGAATAAATGAATAAAAGTCAAAACTAAGAATCGACTAACCACAACGGTGAACAAATGAAATAACATGTTAACGGTAGTTCGCTATAGGACTTTTTGACAGGCTAACAAAAAATTCATATATTAATGATGGTGAGGCAAATATGTCAGAGAGTGTAGGAATATGTCGTGTTACCCGAACACATGAAAGTATATGACTATGCGTTATCTTCTTTCCGCACAAACACACTATATTCCTGGTGTGTTTTGTTTTGAATGCATCAAGTTTCCTCCTATACATAAGGGATTGTATAATTCTGCCTGCAGGTGATTAGGTGATTTGCTAATTTCAAAGTTCATGTAACATTTTTCATACTTTTTCGGTGTGTGTGTGTGTGTGTGTGTTCGTTCGTTGCTTGATTTAACGTCTTTTCATTATAAGTGATATTTGACTCTGTGTGTGTGTGTGTGTGTGTGTGTGTGTGTGTGTGTGTGTGTGTGTGTGTGTGTGTGTGTGTGTGTGTGTGTGGTGTGTGTGTGTGTGTGTGTGTGTGTGTGTGTGTGTGTGTGTGTGTGCAAAGAGCTAGAAACTGTACTTTCATTACTCCTGGTACAAACTAATAAAATCAACCACACTTGTAATTTGGATGCAGACAGGAACAGTAACATTATTATTATCATAACACCAACACAACCACACATTATGGCGTTTTTTGTATTCACAGCTGAATGTAATGTCTGTTTTGATTTGCCTACTGTTGCATGCATTTTTTTCATCACTGTACTATCATGTAGGCCATTACTTAAAGATGAGAAAGGCCATATACTAAATTTAGATTTGGTTGAATCTGCAAATTTGTTTATGATGGCAAAAGACTGTGGCTATGTGTAATGTAATTTGCAGATAAAATATATATACATGTGCAGTACATGGGAGAAAGGTGGCGGTGATGATTATTATGATTTTTGTTATGGTTGTTATCATTATGATTTATAGAATATTTCATGAACAGTGGAAGCCTACATGACTTTTTTACAGAACTTTACATTTTGTAGACATGAATACACACACCCATTTACTAACACACACACACACACACACACACACACTACTGAAGATGAAGTACATGTTATTTTATGTTGCTCCAGTCTAAATGATTTATAAAATCTGTCTTGAGATTATGAAAATGCAAGTGTGTTTCAGTTGTCATTGCTTACTTCATCCAGAAATAAAGATATCAAGAAGATCGCATTGTTTCTAGAGCCTTGGAGAGATCACATCACAAGTGTAATTTATGTGTGATGTAAAGTTGGTTGTATCTATGTACATTTCTATCTGTCTTTATATAAATCATGAACATGTGTTTGTATAGTATGTCTCAAATTTTTGTTTACGCTCCATCTTAAGGGACTGTGACCTATTTAAATATAATTTCCGGTGTCCAATCTCCTGTTGTCACATGTGTGTGCGTGTGCTCTCTCTGTCTCTCACACAACACACACACACACGCACACACACACACACACACACACACACACACACACACACACACACACACACACACACACATACACACATCATCACACACACTCACACACACACACATACACATATGCATGCACACACACCACACCACACACATACACAACATCACACACACCACACACAACACACCACACACACACACACACACACACACACACACACACACCACACACACACCACACACCACACACACACACACACACACACACACACACACACACACACACACACACACACACACAACACACACAACACACACACAACACACACACACACACATTATCAGTAATGCTTTACTGTCATATTAAATTTCTCATCATTTCTGTTTGCAGGAGCTGCTGAAAATCTGGAAAACACAATGGCTGCTTTTCAACAGTAAGATTTCTTTGCTTTCAATTATCAAATTGCCCTGTTACATGAAAAAAAAAATGAAGAGAATGATTGTTGAATTTGATTCATGGCCATGTGTGTGAGTGTGTGTGTGGGGGGGGGGTGTGCATGTTTGTGTGTGTGTGTGCATGTTTGTGTATGTGTGTGCATGTTTGTGTGTGTGTGTACAAGCAGATGTATCCATATGTATACATGCATGGTTCCATGTGTGTGGCTATGGGTATATACATCATTACATGTGTGCATAAACACATCAAAACACATCTGGAAATGTTTACATATCCTGGGCATCTGCCTATATAGTAGAATGTGTTCACTCCAAAAGCATTTCCCAGATGTTGCAGATGGATTGGTTCAGTACCTTTGAATTAATAATGTGGATCATGTGTGTGTATGTGTATGTGGCCAGGGGAAGCAGGTTTCCTGGATCATAGAGATAACAGACGTGCATGCATGTTCGCACACACACGCACGCACGCACGCACACACACACACACACACACACACACACACACACACACACACACACACACACACACACACACACACACAACGCACATACATACACTGTCTCTCTCTCACACACACACACACTCTCTCTCTCTCTCTCTCTCTCTCACACACACACACACAGACACACACACACACACACACACTCTCTCTCTCTCTCTCTTGTTCTGTCTCGCTCTCTTAACACACACTCTCACATACACTCTCTCTCTCTCTCTCTCTCTCTCTCTCTCTCTCTCTCTCTCTCTCTCTCTCTCTCTCTCTCTCAGCACATCTAGTCTGTCTTCAGAATAAGCTAAAAGATTCCCATTGCCTGTTTCATCCCACATTGTAGAAGGAAGTATAAAAAAAAAAAAGATGTTATGTATCTGTCCTACATTGTAAACTAGACATGTATTACAGTGTGTATGACTGAAGCCTGTGTCTTTTAAACAAATGAAAAGAGAAAAGAGTCTGTAATTTTAGAGTCGTCAAAGAAATGGAAAAGTGAATGTGGCTGCTTGCAGTGCTGTCGGCTTGGGGAGCCAGATGTTGGAACTGGATTGCCATCTCACCAAAGATGGACAGGTGGTTGTTTCACATGATGTCACCCTTAAGAGAACATGTGATGAAGAGGTGGCCATAGCTGATACTAATTATGAGGTAAGTTTGATTATATATATATATATATATATTATATATATATATATATATATGTTTGTGTGTTGTGTGTGTGTGTGTGTGTGTGTGTGTGTGTGTGTGTGTGTGTGTTATACATATTATATATATATAGAGAGAGAGAGAGAGGATATATGTATACAGATGTGTAGATGTTGATAGGTTTGTATAGAGATAGAGATAGATACATGTATAGATAGAGACAGAGAGGGATATATATATATATATATATATATATATATATAGAGAGAGAGAGAGAGAGGAGGGGGGGGGTATATACATATATACAGATGTATGAATATAGATACATAGGTATATATATACATATATAGTTAGATGTGTAGGTATACTGTAGAGACAGAGAAGGATATATATGTATATGGACTTCTGTGTGGTTATATATATTGATTTTATATGTAGCAAAATGTTCTGATAGGAAAGGCAAGTTAAGCCACTTCATTGTGAACGTCTGTATGAGAAAATGGCCTGGGTAACACAGAGATAGACTTCCAATCTGACTGCACAGGTTTCAGTCAGGCTCAAGAACAATATCTGTGCTTGTGGCCTCCGTCCTCCCAGCTGTGGGTGGGTACCTGAGCTTGCCCAGGACTGGGCACTGTAAGAAGTGATAGGTGGAGGAGGGGCCATGCTCAGTTTTGAAGAATGTTGAGGTCACTGCCACTTGACTCCCCTATGACCTCAGGCTAAGAGGACAACTGTAACCGTTTTTTCTGTCTGTCCTTTGCTCAGAAAAAGAAGGAATGCTTAAAAAACACAAAAGCAAATTTCATGTTTATGATGATTGGTGCTGTTGGTTATTTTTTTTAATAAGGATAATATTGATTTAATCATGGTGACTTTCGGGTATTTGTAGTAAAGATTATACAGTGGAAACCATTTATAACAGGACCGGTTATAACAGGAATCCAGATATAACAGGGCTTTTTTCAATACCCATTTTTTCTTCCTCTTTGTCTCTATTAAAACTTATCAGCAATAACAGGGAGACAAGAGGGCTCGATCGGTTATAGCAGGGATGCCGAGACGGGCTCTGCAGCAGAAAGGCCTAGGCCTAGACTCAGCACGCCACGCAGTAGGTCTAGATCTAGATCTAGGCTAGCCTTGGTATACTATGTACCGGCCCCCCGAGAGTGTAAGGAATTCAGGGCCGAAACACTTGTCTAAAGGGGGTTACTTCTCTGAAGACCTTCTGTTGTCTAGCTCTCCCTAGAGTTTCTTTCTACCTGCACATGGTCAGTCCATTGACTTCCGGGAATAGTTCGGAGGACATTCGGGAAAGACCGAAGGACACTGGGAAAGACTAGATCTGCGGGCTTTGTGGGTTGGCTTCCCACCTTGCCTTTGATAACATGCCACGAGTTTTCCAAATGAAAGATGCTCCCAGGATTCACCGAAAGGGGGAGAGAATGATGAATCCATCGGCACTGACTCCATCACGACTGGAAACGCACAACGGACCATGATTGATGACCAGTTGGAATTTCCGTGTGCGTGTGGAAGGAGATTCACCACCAAACACGGCATGAAGATCCACAGGACAAAAATGGGCTGTTTGAAGACACATACGAACCAGCAGCAGCGCACTGCGATAGCAGGTGAGACGTTGGATGACCAAGGCCAGGATTTAAACCATAGTGCCAAGGACATCCACGCTGACGGTTCTGATGCGGATTTTGCACAAGCTCTTAACGCCAAACGTGGAAAACTCAATTTGCCGCCTGCCGGTGCAAAAGAACAATGGGAGAAATTAGATGAGGAACTTGTCCTTAAGCTGAATGCGCTAATAGGGAACAGTACGCTGGAACACAAACTTGACACATACGGAGACATCATATACTCTATCTGCAGGGACACTTATGGAGTGAAGCAGCCAAAGACAAAAACGCCTCCCCAGAAATCCAGAAGACAGCAACAGATGGAGAGCATCCGGAGGGAGAAAAGGAAGCTTAAAAAGCGAATGAAAACTGCCTCAGAATTCGAGAAGCAAGGGCTCCTGGAACTCTGGAAAGATCTGAAGGCCAAACACAATGCTCTCAGCAAAGTGGAATCAGCAAGGCGAAGAAAGAGCAAAAAGAAGAAGACTCAAGATCGTTTCTTCAAAGATCCCTTTGACTTTGCAAGAAAGCTGTTTGAACAACCCAAATCAGGGACTCTCACAGTGGGCAAGGAAACCCTAGAGCAGCATCTCAGGGAAAACATATTCCGATTCTCAGCGCGAGGCACCACTTGAAATCCAAAATCTGGTTTGGCCTGCAGCGCCAGAAGGAAAATTCAATAACAAACCACCAACACTGGATGAAGTGAAGAACGTAGTAAAGAAAGCCAGAGCCAAGTCAGCACCTGGACCAAACGGAATACCATACCTGCTCTACAAGAAATGCCCAAAAGTGCTCGAGTGGCTCCACAAGATGATTCGATCAGCATGGAGGAACCAGAAGATCAGCGACCAATGGATGAGAGCTGAAGGAGTGTACATTCCGAAGGAGCAGAACTCCAGCAGCATCAATCAGTTCAGGCCAATATCACTTCTGAACGTCGAGGGGAAAATCTTCTTCTCTGTTATGGCAGCAAGATTGACAAAATACCTGACTGAAAACAAGTATGTGGATATGTCAGTCCAAAAGGGAGGCATACCAGGAATGCCTGGATGCTTGGAACATGCCACGTTGATTTGGGATGCCATCCAAAAAGCAAGAACAGAGAAGAGAGACATTGACGTAGTTTGGCTTGATCTGGCGAATGCATATGGATCAGTTCCACACGATATGATCCAGCTGGCTCTTGAAATGTATCACATCCCAGAAAACATCCGAACAATGCTGAGGAAGTATTTCCAAGGGTTCTCAATGCGGTTCTCTACCAAAGAATACACCACGGACTGGATAGACCTAGAGGTGGGCATTGCAATGGGCTGTGCAATCTCTCCCATACTGTTCGTGTTGGCAATGGAAGTCATCTTGAAAGCTGCAATGAAGAGTTCAGGTCCAGTGAATCTGGGAGATGGATACCAGATGCCTCCTCTGAAAGCTTTCATGGATGACACAACAGTCTTGTCCACGGATGAGGAAGAGACACACCAAATCTTAAAGCAGCTGGATGAGCTGGTGGCCTCTTCAAGAATGAGGTTCAAACCTAAGAAATCCCGAAGTCTCTCACTGCGAAAAGGAAAAGTGGCAGATTCAGTCAAATTCATGGTAGCCAACCAAGCCATCCCCACTGTCACAGAAGAGCCAGTAAAAAGTCTCGGAAGATGGTATGATGACTCCCTGAAAGACACACAAAGGGATGTGAAACCAAGCAAACAGCAGAAGAAGGCCTGAAGAAAATAGATAACTGCGGACTGCCAGGCAAATACAAAGTCTGGTGTCTACAGTTCATGCTGATACCAAAGCTGCTGTGGCCACTGCTAATCTATGACATTTGCACCAGCACAGTCGAAGCAATGGAAGCCAAAATCAACAAATACACAAGAAAATGGCTCGGTGTCCCACCTGGTCTCACTGATGTTGCATTCTACTGTCGTCAAGCAATGCTGAAGCTACCTCTGAAATCCATAGTGGAGGAATACAAAGTTGGAAAAGCAAGACTGTTGAGCATGCTGGAGGAATCGGAGGACAATATCGTGAGAGCAGTTCATCCAAAGCTGAGAACTGGCAGAAAGTGGAAAGTCCAAGAGGCTGTAAACAATGCCAAGAGAAACCTCAGCATCAAAGAAATAATTGGACACACGCAAACCAACAGACAGGGACTGGGAGCAACAAAAATGCAGTGGTGGTCCAAAGCCAAAGGGAAGGAAAAAAGAGACATGATCATACAGGAGTTGAAGGAAGAAGAAGATGTCAAAAGAGTGCAGAAGGCAGTCCAGCAAGGTCAACAGGGGCAATGGACAACATGGGACAGTGCACTCCAAAGAAGTCTCAGCTGGAACGATATGTGGCACATGGCTCCTCTAAGGATAAGCTTCCTCCTCAGATCTGTATATGACCTGCTCCCCTCGAATGCAAACTTAGTGAAATGGGGGAAAGCAGACGACCCAGCATGTCCGCTCTGTCAGAAGAAACAAACAGTGGAACATGTCCTAAGCTCTTGCAAAGTAGCGCTAGCCCAAGGAAGGTATACATGGAGGCACAACCAAGTTCTGAAAGTGATCACAGATGTGGTTAGCGAAAAAACCATGACCCCAAACGCACCAATTGCTATGACAACGTTCTACAAAGCAGGAGGGAAACAGGTCTGGCCCGAAAGGGCTATGACAACCAGCACATTGCCAAAGGGTCTTCTGGATGGAGCAGTCGACTGGGAGTGTACAGCAGACCTCCCAGAGTGGAGAAATTACCCAGATGTCATCAGCAAGACAGGCATGAGACCAGACATCGCTCTCCACTCTGACTCCTCGAAACAAGTGATTCTGATAGAACTCACTGTGCCATACGAAAGCAGAATGGAAGAAGCACATATCTACAAGACCGAAAAATACGCCGGTCTTGCCAGCACCCTGAAGAAAGCAGGTCTGCGGGTCAAAATCTTCGCCATAGAGGTCGGGGCAAGAGGGTTTGTGGGCACCTCCGCTTATGATCTCATGAAACAACTCGCCATTTCTGGGAAGAAGAGGACTAGAGCCCTTAAAGCGATGGCAGAGGCAGCAGAAAGGAGCTCAAGCTGGATCTGGGCAAGGAGGAACCAAAAAAGTGAACTTCATAAGGATTAAATTCCCTACAGATGATGTGTGCCCCGTTAGCACATTGGTAAAACCGCGTACCGCAGTTCTGAAGCGCAGAATCGCCCAGGTTCGATCCCCGGCGTGGGGGGAAAAAAAAAAAAAAATAGACAACAGCAGAAGGGCATCCAGGAGTCATGACCTGGATGTGGCCCGGCCCCCCGAGAGTGTAAGGAATTCAGGGCCGAAACACTTGTCTAAAGGGGGTTACTTCTCTGAAGACCTTCTGTTGTCTAGCTCTCCCTAGAGTTTCTTTCTACCTGTACTGTACACTGAAAGAACGCTTCGCAATGCGAGCGTGATGCGCGCGCAAGCGTGTAGGCCTGAGGCCACTGAGTCAGTGACTGACTGCGCCATCATTCAGTTTGTAAGCTTACTGCACACTTACACCAAGAGTTAGTTGATCAGTCCTTATTTCCCTTGATATCTGATATAACAGGGATCTGATATAACAGGGATTTTGATTTGGTCCCATCATCCCTGTTATATCAGGTTTCCACTGTATTATGATTTAATCATGGTGACTTTGGGTATTTGTAATAAAGATTATATTATAGATTTAATCATGGTGACTTTGGGTATTTGTAATAAAGATTATATTATAGATTTAATCATGGTGACTGGTATTTGTAATAAAGATTATATTATGATTTAATCATGGTGACTTTGGGTATTTGTAATAAAGATTATATTATGATTTAATCATGGTGACTTTGGGTATTTGTAATAAAGATTATATTATGATTTAATCATGGTGACTTTGGGTATTTGTAATAAACATTATATTATGATTTAATCATGGTGACTTTGGGTATTTGTAATAAACATTATATTATGATTTAATTATGGTGACTTTGGGTATTTGTAATAAAGATTATATTATAGATTTAATCATGGTGACTTTGGGTATTTGTAATAAAGATTGTATTATAGATTTAATCATGGTGACTTTGGGTATTTGTAATAAAGATTATATTATGATTTAGGCATGGTGATTTGGGAATTTGTAATAAAGATTATATTATGATTTAATCATGGTGACTTTGGGTATTTGTAATAAAGATTATATTACGATTTAATCATGGTGACCGAGTATTTGTAATAAAGATTATATTATGATTTAATCATGGTGACTTTGAGTATTTGTAATAAAGATTATATTATCATTTAATCATGGTGACTTGGGGTAATTTTAATAAGGATTATACTATGATTTAATAGTGGTGACTTGGGGTATTTTTAATAAGGATTATATTATGATTTAATCATGGTGACTTGGGTATTTTTAATAAGGATTATGTTTTGATTTAATCATGGTGACTTTGTGGAACTGTGTGGCGACTAGGACATTGATGGCAATACAGTTATATTTATGACAGTGTGGAGGTAGGTAATGATACATGATGGCAATACAGCTATAATTGTGACAGTGTGGAGGTAGTTAATGACACACTGATGACAATACAGCTATAATTGTGACAGTGTGGAGGTAGTTACTGACACACTGATGGCAATACAGCTATACTTGTGACAGTGTGGAGGTAGTTAATGACCACTGATGGCAATACAGCTATAATTGTGACAGTGTGGAGGTAGTTAATGACACACTGATGGCAATACAGCTATAATTGTGACAGTGTGGAGGTAGTTACTGGCACACTGATGGCAATACAGCTATACTTGTGACAGTGTGGAGGTAGTTACTGGCACACTGATGGCAATACAACTATACTTGTGACAGTGTGGAGGTAGTTACTGGCTCACTGATGGCAATACAGCTATACTTGTGACAGTGTGGAGGTAGTTACTGGCACACTGATGGCAATACAGCTATACTTGTGACAGTGTGGAGGTGGTTAATGACACACTGATGGCAATACAGCTATAATTGTGACAGTGTGGAGGTAGTTACTGACACACTGATGGCAATACAGCTGTAATTGTGACAGTGTGGAGGTAGTTAATGACACACTGATGGCAATACAGCTATAACTGTGACAGTGTGGAGGTAGTTACTGACACACTGATGGCAATACAGCTATAATTGTGACAGTGTGGAAGTAGTTGATGACATTGACATTGATAAAGTACAGCGTGACATTGGGAGGTACCTGATGACACTGACATTAATAAGAATAGTGTGACATTGGGGAGGTACCTGATGACACTGACATTGACAAACTACAAAGTACAGTGTGACATTGGGGAGGTACCTGATGACACTGGCATTGATAAAGTACAGTGTGACATTGGGAGGTACCTGATGACACTGACATTGATAAACATAGTGTGACATTGGGAGGTATCTGATGACACTGACATTGATAAGAATAGTGTGACATTAAGGAGGTGCCTGATGAACTGACATTGATATAAATAGTGTGACATTGGGGAGGTACCTGATGACACTGAAATTGATAAAGTACAGTGTGACATTGGGGAGTACCTGATGACAGTGACATTGATATGTATAGTGTGACATTGGGGAGGTACCTGACAACACTGACATTTATAAGAAGAATGTGACATTGGGGAGGTACCTGATGACACTGACGTTGATAAGAATAGTGTGACATTGGGGAGGTACCTGATGACACTGACGTTGATAAGAATAGTGTGACATAGGGGAGGTACCTGATGACACTGATATTGATAAGAATAGTGTGACATTGGGGAGGTACCTGATGACACTGACGTTGATAAGAATAGTGTGACATTGGGGAGGTACCTGATGACACTGACGTTGATAAGAATAGTGTGACATAGGGGAGGTACCTGATGACACTGATATTGATAAGAATAGTGTGACATTAAGGAGGTACTTGATGACACTGACATTGATAAGAATTGTGGTGTGACATTAACCCTACCAGACCGAGTTCCCGCTATTGCGGGAATGACGAAAATGACTATATACCGAGTTCCCGCTATAGCGGGAATAGCACACTCACATGATCGTCACTTTATCAAGAGCTAAAAATAGCCACCGAACCGTTGCTAAGCGTCGCGAGAGCATGTGTTCAGCCTATTGCAAATGTCTGCCTTTGTGTTGATGGTATTTTGAGGTGATTTGGGTGCAAAATTGACCATGAAGCGAGCTAGTGATGAACCAAGCACTTCAACAGGTAAATGGGCGAGGCCAACTCGCTTCACAGTTCAACAAGTGGTGGACATTTTGCAGATTGGAGAATTTGATCAGGAATACGTTTCCGATTCAAGTGACGATGATTACGTTGACGAAGCATTGAGTGAAAGTGATGATTCTGACAATGAAAGAAGTAGGTCGAGACAGAGTGTTGGAAGAAGGGGGCGTGCCCGTACCCCCCAACCAAGTGATAGGGGAGATGCTTGTGTGATTGAGGGTTGGACTGGCGTTAGATGAAAGGTAGGCCTATTTTCTACAATCTCTCCACGTTTCATATAATTCTAACCATTGGTGTGCATGATATGAACAGTTTTCTAACGTATATACATTTTTTTCAAAATTTTTGCTCAGGAAGCCAGGCAGGGGGCACAATTTCGCTCAGGGCTAAGGTCTGGTAGGGTTAAGGAGGTACCTGATGACACTGACATTGATAAGAAGAGTGTGACATTGGGAAGGTACCTGATGACACTGACATTGATAAAGTACAGTGTAACATTGGGGAGGTACCTGATGACACTGACATTGATAAACATAGTGTGACATTGGGGAGGTATCTGATGACACTGACATTGATAAGAATAGTGTGACATTAAGAAGATACCTGATGACACTGACATTGATAAGAATAGTGTGACATTAAGGAGGTGCCTGATGACACTGACATAAAGTACAGTGTGACATTGGGGAGGTACCTGATGACATTGACATTGATAAAGTACAGTGTGACATTGGGAAGGTACCTGATGATACTGACATTGATAAGAATAGTGTGACATTGGGAGGTACCTGATGACACTGACATCGATAAAGTACAGTGTGACATTGGGGAGGTACCTGATGACACTGACATTGATAAGAATAGTGTGACATTGAAGATTTACCTGATGACACTGACATTGATAAAGTACAGTGTGACATTGGGGAAGTACCTGATGACAGTGACATTGGTAAGAATAGTGTGAAGTTGTTGAGATGCCTTATGGTTCTGACATTGATAAGAATATAGTTATGATTGTGACCGTTGGTGATACTGACATTGATCACGAGAAGGATTCAGTTGTGACTATTTAGAGGTGTCTGGTGATAGTGTTAACATTGTAAGTGTTTTTATTTCAGCAACTTCCACAGCTGAAAGCCAGCCTAGGCCTGGACTTCAACAGTTGTAAGTGACAACATTTAGCCATTCTTTAAACATTTAACATTTTATCATCTTCATGATGTCTTGAAAACTTGGTTGTAAAATACTGGTGAGGACTGAATTCATACCTCTCACCTCACCACTCTCACTCACCGGAATCAGTGGTAGGCGCCACGCTCAACATCACAAGTCTTCTCCAGGTCACAAGATTGAGACATCCGTGGGTGACCACCTGGATTCTCAGACCACAGACTTCAGAGATGTTGAAATAGGAGGTGTGTGGTCGTCCGTTTCTTCCCCTCGCCTCAAATTGTTCCTGCAGGACCATTGAGATCAAATCTGTTTTGTTGTTTCTGGTCGCATGGCCTACAGATTTCGGCTTTCTTTTGTTGATCTCTGTTAGCAGTTGGCGCTTGACATTCAGTTCCTTTAACACGCTATTATTTGTTCTTCTGTCTTTGAGAAGTCATCTATAGAGCCACATTTCTGCTGCATTGATTTTATTTTCTTCATCTTTTCTTAGTATCCAGGCTTCACAACCATACATTAAAACAGGCCAAATCAAAATTTTCATAAGCTGACAAACACCTAGCAGGATTTTTCATCATCATCATCATGTCGAGCTTGCTCGGCTATCCATGACACGTTTCTTCCATCCTTCTCTGTCAGACATTGCCGTAGGTAGTTCATCATACTGACAGCCCATATCATCGATCAGTTGGTCGATGAAGGTCTTCTTTGGACGTCCTGGTCTTTGTTTGCCGTGGCTGGGTCTCCATAGTAGAACATCCCCCCACCAGTTCTTCTTTGCTACGCCTGCAGTGTCCCGCGAAGCGCAGTCTTTGTTGACGTATTGATTTACTGATTGGTGGGATCTTACCATATAACTCTTTGTTAGTTGGATGTTCTCTCCAGGATTTGTTCAGGGCTGCACGCAGCATTTGTGTGTATGCTCCATCAATCTTCTTGTCCAATGTCGTTGTTAGGGTCCAAGAGATTGAGCCATATGTAAGAACGGACTCTACTGCTGCTCGGAAGAAGTTCCTTTTCAGGTTGTCTGGTAGATTTTCCAGTTGATTTAGTGCGCCCCAGGCATATCCGAGTCTGGTGTTGACGTCTTGTTCTGTGGAGTCAATGTAGCTGCCAAGGTATTTAAAGTCTTGAACTTGTTTGATCGTATCTTCGTTGGAACTTCTCATACGTTCTAATGCGTCTTGGTTCAGACAGAGGAATTCTGTTTTGTTCGCATTGAGGTGGAGTCCGATCTCCATTGCTGTCCTTTCGACATTGTGAAGGAGAGATGCTGCATCCTTTAGGGGGTCTGCGAGAACAGCCAGGTCATCAGCATAATCCGCATCTGTTATCTTCACCGCAGGGTAGCGTCTACTTTTCTGTTCTGTGAGGGTAAAGCCAAGTTTTTTGTTCTTATCCACTGCTTTTCTCAGCAGGAGTTTTAGTAGAGGTTTATTAAGATACACTAAATTGTATGAATGAATAAAGCATAGTTCCAAACAGAAACACACAGTTGATGCAGAGCTCATGAAAAAAAAACATACAGAAAAAAGTGAGAAAGAAAGCTTCTTGCTGATATAGGCCAGATACAGCTGATGCGGTGCTTAAAAGAAGACATTTGAAGGAGTGACAAAGAGAAGAGAAAGGATGCAGCTCTTAAAAAATTACTTTATTTCATTCATGCATAATAAATCATAATATTATGAACATGGTTAAAAAAAGAAAAGACATGGATGAGAAGATTTCACAAGACATAATCATTTATTAAAGAAATATAAGGTACTACCATCTTAATAATGCATGTAGTCTTCCGTAATTAGCCTGATATTGGTCAGTGGTGAGGTCCACAGTGGCTGCCTCTGCCTCTGCCTGGAAAATTATCTCTGAGCAATTTATTATTGGTATACATATATGAAATATAGACTCTTTGAAGATGTTTATTAATTAGTCAGAATTTATTTAGGCGATCAGGTGTCATTTGCATGTCTGACACAAAAGGGAACTGTCAAATGGTTGAGTTGTAAATAGTTACAAATGCAGTGGAGGGATTTTCCATCATTGAGAATACACTTGCATTCAGTATAAGGCTGTAAAGTTGAGGAAATGTCAGAGGTCTTACTGTGTTAATTTCATAACACTCTTGCATTACCTAATAAGATCTCATTCATCCAGAGCTTCTCAATGAAAACATGCACTGTCATTGTATGTATGACACATCACCTGGTATTACAAAAGGGGAACAACTGGCAAGAAGGGGTGGGGTGGTTGCATTTGCTTGACATTTTGAATTGCTCAAAGGGAGAGTTCAGATGCAACAGTTGTAGTTTTCTCATTGCTTTGTATTCATATGCCTTTGGATGCATTTATTCAGTAATGAGGCACAGGGTCAGTTTGTCTTACACTGTCTTATTCTTGATGCTCCATTTTGATAAGCATTTCGTAGTTCCTCTTTAGAGCCAGATGTAAACATTAATGAAATCCTTTTGCATTATTACGTAAATTTAACATGTATAATATGATGCACCTTGGCCATCTAAAGACACTTAGCGAGGGGTGGAAATGATTTGTCTTCTGTCACAGTTGTGGTGATATAAATAGACACTGCATGATGTTGCAAACTGTCTTGATTGTAGGATTTTGTATGCTTTCATTTGTGTGTGTGTGTGTGTGTGTGTGTCTGTGCATATATGTTTGTGGTTGTAGATGTTTTTGGTGCTCCCAGACTTGTTTCTTGGTAGTGTGTATGTTATGATGGTTTCAGGTTTTCGTATGCAGTTCAGTTCAGTTCAGTAGCACTCTATTAATATTAATCTTCATGGAAATTTATTTTTGCAGTCACAGGTTCATAATAAGGACAAATTTATACTTATCAGACACACATCAAAGACAAACATATACTTATCAGACACACTTCAGTGAAGGATAAAAACTATTCAAATGAAAATTCACCATAAAATCCATGGATCCACGCAAACCATAAAACATCAGTTTCACATGCCCACTCCTGTATTCAGGACAAACCACTCAACCACAAAAAGTGACAAGAACGACCATTACAACATACATCCAGAAACCACTGAAAGCATAAGCCCAAACTCCACCAGATATCATTCATAGAAAAACTCCTATGAAAACTGCTGTGAAACTTGGCATTTACTGTACACAGTAGAATGTACACACATTGAACTTTGTGAATATATGAAAGGTGACAGCATTTCAAATGCACACACATGCACACCATTCTTCCCTCATCCCACACACATAAATCTTGAATGCAGAGATAAGAGAGAGTGCACCTGCACCAAAAATACAATTAACTCGCTCTCCTTCCCCAATAATACTTGTCTGAATCCATAGGTACATGAAAATGTTTATGTATAATGACTTGCATTTACACAAATACTGACGAACACTCTTACTTATCTCCCTATATACTCAAAAACGACTGTACATATTCACTCATTTGCTGGTGAGGTACAATGTCAGTCTTATAATTGAGAGTGTTGCGTTTGTTGGTTGAATGTGCGAATGGCTATGGGAATGTAATGAGATTTTCTTTGTGTGACCATCTGCTAGTAATGTTTTTGTGTAAAGGTTGTGTTTTGTCTGTCAAAATTGTCATGAGTGTAATTGTCTGCCACATATGTTGCTGAAAGTGTCTTGTCTTTTACCCACCCCCCTCCTGCTTTCCTAATGACTTTTTAAATCTTTGTCATATCAACTAAGTAACATAACTCTTGAGAGTCACGGAGTTATCTCCCACGTAGAATTTCTCATACCCAACACAGTTTGCGCTACCCATTCAGCTAGCATAGACGCAGCCACAAAGCATAAAGTGGTAAGCTCAGAACATGTCCTCAAGCCATACTGTTGGCCGTCTGCTAACTTTCTGTCTCATCATGAGATGAAAAGGTGGTCTGATGGACAGTTGACTACACAAACCTTGCAGGTAAAACCCTTTGATTACATGTAAATCATCGTATCAACCCACTGCATTATAATTAACATCATTTACCTTCTGTCCACAGTCAAATGATAGAAACTGTATTGGTGTATTAGTGCTATAAGACAGGCTTGAGGACATGTTGCATACATTGTTTTGTAGTTAATATCTCATCTGTGGAGTCCTCAGCAGTCGTTAAAGAATATTGTTTTGTTTTTCTAAGCCTAATAATGTCTGAAAACATTACTTGTCTGTGTATATTGGTGTGTGTTTGCATGCTTTTTGTCTTACTGATTTAGCTGTTGCTCAGAACTGGTTGATAAGTCCATTGTGCACAATAATCATTAGAAAGACCAGAAAAAGATCAGTCACTTTGGTTAGTGCAACAGAATAAAGACTGGAAATAGTAGGTTCGAATTCATCAGTCATGTAAAAATGATTGTAGGATTTTTCAGCCTCATCTGGCTCCTGTTTGGCATGCTGTGGGTTCTTTGAGAAGACTGAGACTACACAGTAGAGTATCATCCACTTCACTTATGCTATTGAGGTTGTTAATCAAATGTTATAACCAACACTGCAGGTATCTGTATCTCAGGCCTGATTGACCCAAGAATATATCATGAAAGTAAGTGCAGACTGCTTCCCTGTCTTACTGTCTCAATCAAGAAAAGAACTCCATAGCATCATGATTATTATCCTTATCATCATCAGCATCATAGCATTGTGAAAAACTGTCCCAGATTCTGTAGTCATTAAGCCTTTGACTCTCTCACCCTATCCACCAGCTTTCTGCAGGAAGCTGGTGGATAGGGTGAGGGAATCAGAGGGTTAAGCGTTTCCTTTGTTAGCATGGTTGGCAAAATTGCGCAATGCAAGATGCTGGTGGAGAGGGTGCGGGGGTCAGAAGGTTTAAATGGACATAGAAATTAGGAAAAACAAACAGAAAAGTGCTTCATCCAGCAAGATGGCTTTTGTTGCCAGCAACACTGCATCATCACTTGTTCTCTGAAGGAATTCTCAAGGTAATTTTTTTTTTTGAGGAAAAACAAACGAACAGAAACTCTCATAAACAGGAACCAGAAAAACATGAAAATAGAATCAGAATAGAATCGGAACGCGTATGTGATACAGCCAGACAATGCAAGTGCACATTTTCGGCCAACTGGCCTTTGTCAAGCATGAATGTAAGATCACAAACGAACAAACACCAAATACAAAAATTAGGAGAAAAAGGCTGAAACTTCCCTGCTGCTTTGTCCAGAAGAGGACTCGTAAGATGGTTCTTGTTGCCGACTCCATCATATGTTCCCTGTATAGATTTTGAAGGTGATTTTTTTAAGGTCTTGGTACAAGGCCAAAGCTTAGTAGACTTCAGCCACATTTTTACCATGCAGATAAAATACTGTGATTAATTTTAATGGCAAACAGAAAAATCTGTGTGTGTGTTTGGATGGTTTCATGCTGTGATGATTTACCTGTGTTTCAGATCACCAGGTGACAGGGGAAGACAGGAAGATACCACTACTGAAGGAGGTGTTTGCAGCATTCCCCCACATTCCCATCAATGTAGACGTCAAAGTTAATGATGACAAGTTGATAGCAGAGGTGGGCTATGGTGGACTGTTAACCTGTTTGGTGGTGAAGAATGCATGCATGTGTGTGTACATGTGTGGGTGTACATTTTGTGTGTGTGTACATATCTCTGTGTGTGTGTGAGAGAGAGAGAGAGAGAGAGATCAAACCAAAATCCTACAAAGAAGCACAATTATATACATTGTTGTAAAATATGCCTGCAGTCCAGGTTTGTTTTCTCCATGTGAAACTCAATCAGTCACTGTAAGGATGGACAGCTATTTGCGTGAAAATAATTAAAAACCAGTAGATAAATTGAATGAGAACGGTTTTAACTCTCTCCATCCGGACGTCCCCTATAGAGAACACTCAGTTTACAAACGTTTCATGTAAACATCCCCTATATGGGATTTAGCTGGTTTTGAATTTTTGGAGTCCCACCATGATGTTTTCAAGGCTTTATAAGTTACAAATAGCTTCATTGGCTTTTTCACCAGCAAAGCATCCAATAAGCACTGATTTTATTCGACCATGTATGTGTGTGACTTAGTTTTGACCGCACCCACTGATCTTACTGTGGACAAAGATTGCGTCTCTTGCTAGCACTTCACAATCCTGACACTTGAAAAGAAATTGATGACTGAAGCTTTTTACTGAAAATACTACAGACTGCAGATTTAGACATTCAAGAAACAGCTGAGGATGACAGTGATGATTTTTCTGGTGAGGGAAGCAGTCAATCTGCCAGTTCTGAGCACCACCTGTTGTTGTCGATGTTTCAAGTGACTGGGAGTGTGATGAAGACAAAAAGATCATGATCATAGCATAGTTCAGAGAGGAAAATGAATCCAAATTACCATGGATATGACAGAAGAAGTTTTTATCAATGTTATGTTCCGTGATTGGCGTCAGGACTTTGTTTTTTCCTGCCGTGCTGCATTTTGCTGGAGCGCCTGGGTTGCGCACCTCCCCAGAAAGCTACGCCCCCCCCCCCCCCCCCCCCCCCCCCACATCTTCTCAACAGAGGTCAAGTCCAGGGTATTGGGCCGGGGATGTCTGCTTTTATTCCTTTGTTATTCATTATTACTTGTGCAGGATAAATAATAAATGAATGAAAATAGAATTAACACAAGATACATGTCATCATTATTGACTAAAAACCCTGTAAGCCTAGGCCTTATAATGATAATAATAGCACAGTGATGATGATAAAAATGACAGTTATATAATAAAGATAAATTTATACATTGTGACACAACTGTTTCTCAGTTATTTTCAGGCAGACACACTGATTGTGACTTCTTCCTTTAGCATGTTTGATTTCCTTGAATTGTTATGAATATATGCACATATCTTTTTTTTTTTCATGTACAATATCCAAATTGAGGTTCAGACATTTCTTTGGTTATTTTGTTTGCATAAAGACTTTTACAAGCTTATTGTGTTGGTGTGTGGGTGTTTTTTTTTGTTTTTTGTTTTTTTGTTTTGTTTTGGATTTTTTTTGCTTCAGTAAGAAAAAGTGTACTTTATTTTGGTACTGAAAATATGGTGTGTTTTTTTTGCCTAAGCCAAGAACAAAACAAAAGATGGTCCAGTTAAACAACATATGGAAAGACAGAGGGCTTCCCAAAGATGTAAAACCAAGAATCCTGAAAATTTTTATTCAGCCTGTTTTAATGTATGCTTGCAAAGCCTGGACACTGAGAAAAGATGAAAAAAATGAAATCAGTGCAGCAGAAATGGAGCTCTCTAGATGACTTCTCAGAGTCAGATGGACAGACAGAAGAACAAACAATAGCGTGTTATAAGGAACTGAATGTCAGGCACCAGCTGCTGACAGAGATCAACAAAAGAAATCTGAAATGCGTAGGCCATGCGATCAGAAACACCAAAACAGATCTGATGTCAACAGTCCTGCAGAGGAAAATTGAGGCAAAGAGAAGAAAGGGACGACCGCACACCACCTATTTCAACAATGTCACTGCCTCCAGGTTACCCACTGATGTCTTAATCGTGTTACTGGAGAAAACTTGTGACATTTAGCATGGCTCCTACAGCCAATCCTGGCGAGGGAGAGAGATGAGAGATGATGAAGCCCAGAACATTCAGTTTTCATCAATAAAGTTTCATTCTTTGTAACAAACTACTTCAAAGTGTCATTGATCAGTTCTTAAAATTTCATTACCTAACTTTGAATGAGTGATTTTTTTGTGATTTTATTACTGACCCATACAAATGGTGAGGATGTGGGGAAAAGTAGAGATGAAAACTGTCGGTACCAAGTGAGTTAATGTAGAAAGCAGAATCTGGAAACATCCCTCATGTTTCCAAGTAGACATGTTGTTTGTACAAATATTCATTCTTATCACCCTGCAGGATTAGGTCTTCCCTGCTTGGCTGTTTTTAGCAGTTCTGTTCTGAATGAAGTGGTGTTTCTGAAGTTCTGATAACTCATGATTTATTCAAACAAACTGAATGAAATTCCCCATACAATTAATGAAAACCAGTAGTTGTATAATTAGATGACTTAGTGATGAAATCTGTTTTGAAATAAAGACATATTTAGTATCAGAATTATATGGAGAAACCACATATTCACCATCCACTAATGTTTACCCTGATTTCTTTTAATTTTTGGTTGCTTGGTAGTGAACCAATGTCTGTTTGCCATAGTTTTTAAGAAACTCCACATAACTGGCTGAAAATAACTCAGCTAGCGCTATTTCTTGTTAAAATATGAACCAGGATGTCAGGAAGACTTGTTTCTCTTTTGTAATCACCTAAGTGTCATACAAATGATCAGAAAAAGTAAGGATTGAGACTTGGTTTCCATGTACTGCTGGGATTTAGTTGTGAAGAATAGTTCTGTAACTAGTTTGGCACACAGGAATCAAAATGTTAAATAGCTCAACTTATGCTAGTTTATTTATATTATTTATTATGAGTGTTAATAGCCTGATGAAAGCTATGGCTTAGAACTTGATGAACGATTTCTGGTATTGTGTGTATGTGTGCAGGTGAATTCCTTGATTCAGACATATGATAGAGAGCACATGACAGCTTGGGGTAATCATAGTGCCACTGTGGTGGAAAAGCTCTATCGCACAGTGAGTAGGTCTTTGTCTGTATACTGTGTACAGAAGTTGATATAACTCCCATGTAATGCTGATCAGGTCATGCTATTTCTATCACTGTATAGTTAAAATGTCCTGTGTATAGTGTTTTTGTTGTTGTTTATTTTGTTGTCTTTTTTCTTTTGTTCTGAGCAATGTTTTGTTGGACACGATTTTAGCCCACACTGTGAAGGCATTATTTTGCTGCATTCTGCATACTGTGATTCAGTGTGTGTGCATGCTAAGTATTAAGTAATGAGAATAATAGTGTTGGTTTATATGGTACAGCATCAAGGGCAACATGCTTCTAAGCGCTCTTCACTTTACAGGAATTCTCCTGTGGGGATGCTGGGGGCTCTTTCAGTGTAAATTAGTATCCCCACCTTCTGGAAATTCTGTACTAGAAATTTCCTCTGTTCTGTCACTCTCTTTGTTTCTTTCTTCCTCCTTTGCTTTCTGTCATTTCTTCTTATCAATTTCTGCCTTGCTGGTCCATTCACCTGCATGTGTTCGATAAGGTCTTATGTACATTTTTTTAGGATTGATAATTGGGTACATGTATTAAGTGCATTTTTGGCTGTGAGAAGGTGAGATATATGGAAGCAATTTTAGGTAATTTATGCCATTTTTATATGTGTTTTGGTATCCTTAGGTATGCTTAAATTTGTATTCAGGTGTGTTTTTTAAATCCCCTGTGCGATAAACTTGGACGGAATGGTCAACATCAGAGGCATGTCCTTAGATTATGTGCACGAATGCATTGATATGTGTACTTAATTTTCTTCTTCTTCCTTTTTTTTTTTTTTTTCCTGGTGAAGTTTTGTTTGAGGCAGTTATAGCCCTGATATGGCTCTGCGCAGTTGACTGGGCTTTAAACAACAATAAATTTACAGGAAATGTTAGAGACTTAAGTCAGTTATATTTCCGTGTTTCCATAACCCTGTGAACAATGACATGGCTTAATGGCTTACAGGATATTTAAAGTGTGTAGTTGATGTCCTGCATGAGAGTATATATACATGTACACATAGGGTTCAGGCACTGGCGGGTCTGTACATATTTACCAGGGAGATTAGAAAAATAGATTAGAAAAATCTCCATCTGTTAGGCACAAGTGTAACCTACCCAAGCAGGTTTGAGCTCAGACCTTTCAATTGGAAAGTCAGTACCCTAACCATTGGGCTATCACCCTATCTTTGAATTTATAATTCGTATGGTTTTGTTGTGTTTTGTTTGACTTTGCTTTGGTTTTTGCCTTGTTTCTCTACTTCTTTGTGTGAATCAGTATTTTCTTGTTGTAGACCAGATATGCTTCTGATAGTAGGGGATAAGGAAAGGTCAGATAGTTGGGCACAGGGACCTTGTCTGTAATTCCTTATAAAGTGTTGTGAAGCTAATGGTGAAGTGCCTTGGGTGAGTGGAGACACGTTTGGGAAAAGTTCATTATTTTTCTTATGTATTGTGTGTATTTAGTTTTTGTTTTGAGGGAACACTTAGGGGCATGAGGAATATGATACATAGATTAAACATAGGTATGGTTCATAGACTGAACATTTTTATTGTGAAGTTGGGTTTTTGACTATCCTTCAGTTGGTCCTTTTTTCATAAGAAAATGTAGTGTAATACATGTATTCTACTGTCTGTTTGACAGAACAGGTGATCCTGGGGAGGATGGGATGCTTTTATGATTGCAGTGTACAAGTCTTACACATTCTGAGTATAAATATGTACCTGTGTGCTTGTGTATGTATATTTATGAATATGTGTGTATATAATTTTATTTTATTGATTTTATTGAGTATCTTAATTTTAATGAGCATCTTGTGGTGAGAGATTGTTGGAGGGGAGAGGGCAGAGGAATTGCCATATCAAGGGCAAGAATGTGAGTGAGTGTGTGTGAAGTGTGTTAATAGAGTTAATATGATGTCTCCAAATAAAATTCTGATTCTTTGAATTTGGAAAAAAAATTTGTATATTTAAGTTGACTTATTGTGTATGATTAATGCTTCACAACTGTTTTAAATTGTTTGACAATTGTTTTAACTCTGTTAATAATTTAACTAAACTTTGTTTCAGAATCCCAAGATCCCATTAATATTTTCCCTACGTCGTGTGGCTGTGCTCGTTCTGCTGTTCTACACTGGCTTACTTCCCTTCGTGCCCATCAAAGAGTCCTTGTTGGAGATCATCATGCCCAGCATTATTTTAGAGTGAGTTTGGTGATGTTGGGCAAGATTGTCTTGGCTTTCTAATCAGACTGTGCTTGTTACACTCTGCCTGGGGTAAAACTTGTGTTGTGTGAGGGGTCTCCATCAGTTGAATAGGTGTCTGACTGCAGGGAATGCTGGTATTGAGAAAAATTTAGGTCTTTGCTGCTTCACTCCCGCTCTTCTTCAGGATTATGGGACAATCATACATGATGACAGCAGGAAAAAATTATACTTACTTCATGTAGAACATTTGTGGAGTCATTGATTCTTGGCTTTATCAGAGTCTGTCTTCGATGCAATGTGTTGATTTTTGGGGCCATGTTGTTAGCGTGTGCTTTGTGTCACATGATATTGCTGATCTTTAATACTTTTCTGAAACTATGAATGGAGAGTTTGTATTACATAGTCTTTTACTTTCATAATTGTAAATTTTTTTCTTCTCGGAGGTGGACTGTGTGTAGTATATCTTGTTATACTTATGTTTTTTAATTTGAATATTTGCTTAAATCAAGTAAAGGACTGTCACTGTATATATGCCAGATAATATAAAAAATTGTTTGGCATGTGGGTTTGATGTAGGTCAATATGGTGAAGAGCATTAGTAATTTTAGGCATGTGTTTGTGCTTTACATTATTGCGTTGATAATTGACGTATTCTGTTAAATAAGCTAAATTTCAACAGAGTTTTCATCAATGCAGACAATGTTGTAATTTACTTATTCTGTTACAGTAAGCGAAATTTCAAGAGAGAGTTTTCAACAACACAGACAATATTGTTCAAGATAATGGACATGTGAGTATTCCTTCGAGTTTACATTGTTGAGTCAGTTTGTTAAGGTGCAAGTGTATTGAGTTTGATACTGTTTTAGATATTATCTTAAACTGTCCTCAACATTCACACTGCTTCCAACAAATGTTAAAGGATATCCCTCCAGTGCCACTACTTCGTTCAGTGACCTTTACTGTGTTAAGCAGGAAAACCCCAGCTGTATTAGTGATGTATGAGATATGAATGAAAACTTCAGTATTCCCTCTACAGATAGGTAAGAAATAGGTGTATGTGACATTCCACAGTCTCCTGCCCAACCCCCCATGCAATTGAAAAAGTGACTCTGTATATCTGATTACCATTCAGCAACTGGAACATGGCAGATGACACAATTTCCACACTGAGGAACTCTGGGAATGAAAATCAAATTCTGTGATTGAAAAGTGGCAGATCTCATCACTCGACATTCGGATTTGGATCATAAGTGTTTGGGTTCACCAGATGGCTGGGCAAGCGATGACAGTGTGGTGCATGCAGGTGGCATTTCAGTGTTAATGTCGCATGTTGGAACTTGACACAGATGAGATTGATAGCATCCCTCATTAGTCGCATCGATGACTGACATATTGAAAACACTGCTGCTAGTGTGTACTGTACTCGAGTGAAAGAAGTAAAGAAGAAGCTGAAGTTCAAAATCTGAGTGTAAGTTTGAAATGAAAATATGCATGTACTGTCAGTGGCTCCCCCCCCCCCCCTCCCCATAAGAAGGGACAGCAGGGCGTGGCAAGGGGGCATGGTAGAGGGAGAGGTTAGAGTGTATAGGCCTAATGCACTTTTACATTGCAGTGAGACGGAGAGTAACTCTGAGTGCATGTTTATACAGTTTAGAGTTTGTTCAAGAGGGATTCATTGCATTCAGACAGTTCCATATGAGCTCAACCCAAGTGATGACTGCCTAAGAAAAGGCTGGACTGCTTCAGGCTCTAACGCACATTGGTCCGCTGTGAGAATGTCGGGAGTGTTTCAGTACAAGTAATATCCCCACCTTCTGGAAATTTTGTGCAAGAAATTTCTTTTGTTCTGTATTTCTTTTTGTTTCTGCCTTGCTCCTTAGCTTTCTGTCATCTCTTCTTATTTTCTGTTTTGTTGGTCTGTTCATCTGTATGTGTTTCATTCAGTATTAATAATCGAGTACATGTATTTACAGCATTTTTGGCTGTAAGAAAATGTGATGTGCCAAAGCACTTTTAGGTAATTTTGACCTTTTTTTTTTATATATGTTTTAGTGCCTAAGTATATTTACATTTGTATTCAGGTTTGTTTTTTTAGACCCTGTGGTAATGAAATGGACAGAATGATTAGCTAAGAGAGAGAGAGAGAGAGTAAATTTGTTGTCTTTTTATGTATATGCTTTTATGTTTGCAAATATCAGACTACGGAGCCAATTACTTTACTAAGACCCCCCGTGGGGATGCCATGGGCTCTTTCAGTATAAATAGTATTGCCACTTTCTGGAAATGCTGTGCTAGAAATTTCTTCTTTTCTGTCACTTTCGTTGTTTCTGCCTTGTTCCTTTGCTTTCTGTCATTTCTTCCAGTCATTTTCTGCCTGAGTGGTCCGTTCACCTGTATGTGTTCAATAAAGTCTTACGTACTTTTTCTTAGGATTGATAATTGGGTGCATGTATTAAGTGCATTTTTGGCTTTAGAGAGGTGAGATATGCAGAAGCAATTTTAGGTAATTTATGCCTGTTTTGTATGTTTTGGTGTTTTTAGGTATGCTTAAATTTGTATTCAGATGTGTTTTTTAAATCCCCTGTGCGATAAATTGGACAGAGTGGTCAACACCAGGGGCATGTCCTTAGGTGATATGTGTTCTTAATTTTCTTTTCTTTTTTTTTTTCCTGTTGAAGTTTTGTATGTTTTGAAGCGGTTTTAGCCCAGATATGGCTCTATGCAGTCAGCTGGGCTTTAAACAACAATAACAATAACATTACTAAGACTAACTGTTCATGGATTTGTGTTGCATGTATTTATTTTGTGTCCCAGCTTGATAATGCGACCAGCCCTTATACACCATTTGGAGAAACGTGGAATTCAGGTGAGTTTTTCCTGTTACTGCATTTTGATAGTCACTTCTTCTAGCTCAAAGATTGCATTACAGTCATCCTAGTATATTCAGTAGCCTGTCTTTAAGGTTTGACAGAAAATAGACATAAGACATAAGACAAAATCCTATGAAGTAAGAGATTAGAAAATTCTGTTTTCAAAATTCTGTTCCTTCCCTACCCTCTGCACATTTCCATCTTTGGAATTTGAAGATGGGGCTTTTTTTTTATGAGTTTTTTTTTATTCTTGTATGAAAATTTCATTCGTGATATCCTGCGTAACGATTTGTCCAAATTTGGAAGGAATGAGTCAATGATACCTGTAAAACTAGTGATGGAAATTTTTTCCCTGTTCCGTATGATATGTATTATGAACGATATGTAAAAAAAAACACCTATCTTTGGTATCTAGAACCATTGTGTTACTTAATCAAAGAACATAACTCTTGAGAGTCACGTAGGAATTATCTCCCATATTGCAGAACTTCTCAAATCCAACACAGTTTGCGCTACCCATTCAGCTAGCATAGAAGCAGATACAAAGCACAAAAACCAGCACATTGTGTTACTTGTTTTATGAAGGAGATTTATTAATTTCACACACACACATGCATGCATTTCCAATTTGACATGTTGAATGGAAGTGGATCATTGTGATTGCAGACCTATCTGTGGGTGCTGAACAGTGAGGAGGAGTTTGAGCGAGCATTCAAACTGGGGGCGACGGGCGTCATGACAGATTTTCCCACCATGCTGAGAGACTACCTAGACCAGGCTCAGCCAGGATGGAGATAAGAGTGACATGGTTTTGAGGGTGTGTGTGTGTGTGTGTGTGTGTGTGTGTGTGTGTGTGTGTGTGTGTGTGTGTGTGTGTGGTTTTTTTTACTATAGGTTTGTTGTTAATTGTTGGTAATTTTGAAAAGGAAAGAGAAGAAATTTTGTATGTGTCCACAGTTTTACTTCATTGTGAAAGAAAAATGACTTTTAACTTTCAGGTCTCCCTCCCTCCCCCCTCTCTCTCTCTTTGTCTCTCTCTGTCTCTCTTTTTCTCTCTCTCTTTCTCTTTCTCTCTCTCTCTCTCTCTCTCTCTCTCTCTCTCTCTCTCTCTCTCTCTCTCTCTCTCTCTCTCTCTCTCTCTCTCTCTCTCTCTCTCTCTTTCTCACTCTCACACACACATTCTACTCCCTTATGTCTGCTTCAAATGGAGCTTTGGTCTTTCTTCAGTAAAAAAGTTGGTATTCATGATCTCTGCAGGGTTATTTTTGAATCATTGCATGTATTATACAGTTTTCTGTGGACTGAAGACACCTTTGATAATTTTGTATCGCAAGCATTGTGTGTACTTTTTCCATTAATTCTTTTTGGGAACAATTTGCAAAAAAATGAGAGCCCCTATTGTTTGCCTGATTCTCCGCTGTGATAAGCAGATTTTAGGTGTGTGGTTGCAGTTGGTTATTTTAATTGCATGTTGATAATCAAATTTACAATCTAGTCGAGAGATTGAATGCATATTTTAATAAAAAACAAAAAAATGCTGTGTGTGTGTGTGTGTACAGAGATGAGAGTTCATCTGTACCTACAATGAATCAGTAAGGCAGAGATCATAGTATTCAGTAGTTTTATATGTTTTATATTTGTTTTCCATTGATAGTAATGAAAAGCAGTTCATTGACGTAATCGCAGACATGTGTGAATGTTCATGTAGGTATTTTTCAAATGATTTTGATGAATTGAGGTGTTTGTTGTGGGACTGTTTGCTCAATAGGAAGTCTTAACATTTGTGGGCTTCCCCCATCTGTAAGAAATCTGAAGTTGAGGGATGCCCATCCATTGGAAATTTGAAACCTGTGGGGCTTTTCCTCCTCTAGAAAATGTAAAACTTGTGGGGGATTTCACCTGCAAAGAAATCTTAAACTTGTGGGACTTTCCCTCATAGGAAATCTTAAACTTGTGGCATTTTTCCCTTATAGAAAGTCTAAAACTTCTGTGACTTCCCTCAGAGAAATGCTTTAATTTCTAGTACCTTCCTCCAGTAAGAAAATTTTAGCTTGTGAGACTTTTCAGTAGGAAATTTTAAACTGGGAATTGTGAATCAGCAGGAATTGTAAATTTACATCATTTTAGTTGTAGCAGATAATGCTAAACAGTGACAGAAGTGATTTATTGGCTGAAAAAGATGGGGAGAATTAGTGTCTTGTGCAGCAGTTTAAATATGCTTTACATTAACTCTTCCTTGTAGAGTACATTAGAATATAACAAACTTTGATCTTTGAAAATAAATGAATAAATAAATAAATAAAAATGATCTGTCAGATTAGAATCAGTAAGATTGACTTTCTAGCAGGTCACATCTTTGCTCTGTTTATTTGTTGTGTTTGTTTATGCTGTGTCTCTTTGTAAAAAATATTTATTGGGCTCTGAATCTTGATGTTTAAATCAAATCAAAGCACACATTCTCATCATTTACTCAAACATCTACTCACAATCTGTGTTCTCATCCTTAAGATTCCAGCCAAGAAGAGAAAAAAGCAATGGCTGTAGGTCCATGCTTTTAATCAGTTCACTCTTCTCTCACCCCATCCGCCAGACTGCTTTTTCAGCCTCTCTTCTTAAGTTCTTTAAGCTAGATTCAACAGAAATTCTGTTCTTCTATCGCTTCCTGTTTATTTGTTCACAGGCTCCCCATTCTCAGAACTTCAACCAATTTCTGAAACTTTGATTGCCAGCATTCTGAAAGAAGCGTCTTTCAAATCTTGTGAACTCGACCCTGTATCTGCCTTTGTCTTCTCACAAACACATCCTGAGCTTCTGCCATTCATAAGGCATGTCATTATCACCACCCTTCTCACTGGATCCATCCTATCGTCTTTCAAAACAGCCACTGTTTTACCTGTGCTATAGACGAATAATCTGTCCCAACACTTTCATCCTGTTTAAGTTTGCTGTTCTTTCCAAAGCTCCTTGAGAAAGTGGTTTTGAAACGGCTGAATAATCATCTTTCAGCCAACAGTCTCTGTCATCCTTTCCAATCTGCTTACTGTTCTGACCATAGCACTGAAACCCTTGTTCACATTGTGGCTGAATTTCTGTATCTATTCTTTCAGATCTTCTTCTGTCATATGCTGAAAGCATACTCAGAATTCTGAGGGGTTTGTCTTCCTCTTCATGCAGCATTAGGTGCTCCACACACTGGGAGCTACCCACCATGTCCACCATCCCACCATGTCCACCGTCCCCCTTTTTTTCATTGTTTGCTCTCAGGACCAGCTTGTTGATGAAGTACATGGCCACTGCACTTTCATCGTACTCAACATCAGATCTCAGGTACATAGCACACCTTCTGTCCACAGATTTGTGAAGGTGATCGGCAGTTTTGTACTCTAGCCAGTCTGTCTCATTCTTAAGTTCAGAGGCCAGGTTGAGCACTGTGTCCTTGACACAGCCTTGGATATTTTCTTTCCAGCTGCGAAGCCAGATCGTATTGCTGTCATGGCAGACTTCCTTCCACTTGTGGCCTTCAGGTTCCTTGGGTATCTCAGAGTCTGTATATACATGTACATACATGCCATCCTTTACGTTGTCTGTGACTGACTCGGCCATTCGGATGCACAAACAATAGGCAGGATAATCTCTCGTTTGATGCAAAGAGTGAAACTCCTCATTGACAAAACCAGTCAGATGAATACCCCACCACATGGTGTCAGTAGGAACACTAAAGACCTTCAATAACCTGTCTGATAAGCATTAGGAGTTCTGGTTCTGGTTCTGTTCTGTAATCGCTAAATCTCCCTTGAGGAGTATTGCAGCGATGGGTGGTGGCACTGTTATTGACGCGCCGTCAGAGGAGATTTGAGCCTTGATTTGAAGGATGTAACGGTTGGGCTGTCCACTACTTCTGCAGGAAAGTCATTCCAGGGTCCAGTGATGCTGACGAAGAAGGAGTGGCGATATGCCGTGGTTTTGCTTTGGATCGACTTGTATTTATAAGGGTGTTTGGCTCGGGTTCAGGGGTCTGCTGGGATTAGGATGTTGTCGGTGGGGACTTGTGCCAGGTGGTTAATAATCTTGTACAATAAGACGAGTTTGGCATCGCTCCTACGGTCTGCAAGGCTGTCCCAGTTTAGTATTTTCAACATTTCTGTGACACTGCTGTTGTAACTGTAGTCACGGAACACCACCTGCGCACCACGACGCTGCACCATCTCCAGAGAGTCGATATCAATAACCTGTCTGATAAGCATTAGGAGAGACACTGGTTCCTTAAATAACCTGTCTGATAAGCATTAGGAGAGACACTGGTTCCTTCAATAACCTGATAAGCATTAGGTGAGACACTGGTTCCGTAAATAACCTGTCTGATAAGCATTAGGAGACACTGGTTCTTTAAATAACCTGTCTGATAAGCAGTAAGAGACACTGGTTCTTTAAATAACCTGTCTGATAAGCAGTAGGAGACACTGGTTCTTTAAATAACCTGTCTGATAAGCAGTAGGAGACACTGGTTCTTTAAATAACCTGTCTGATAAGCATTAGGAGACACTGGTTCTTTAAATAACCTGTCTGATAAGCAGTAGGAGATACTGGTTCTTTAAATAACCTGTCTGATAAGCATTAGGAGATACTGGTTCTTTAAATAACCTGTCTGATAAGCAGTAGGAGACACTGGTTCTTTAAATAACCTGTCTGATAAGCATTAGGAGACACTGGTTCTTTAAATAACCTGTCTGATAAGCATTAGGAGATACTGGTTCTTTAAATAACCTGTCTGATAAGCAGTAGGAGACACTGGTTCTTTAAATAACCTGTCTGATAAGCATTAGGAGACACTGGTTCTTTAAATAACCTGTCTGATAAGCAGTAGGAGACACTGGTTCTTTAAATAACCTGTCTGATAAGCAGTAGGAGATACTGGTTCTTTAAATAACCTGTCTGATAAGCATTAGGAGACACTGGTTCTTTAAATAACCTGTCTGATAAGCAGTAGGAGATACTGGTTCTTTAAATAACCTGTCTGATAAGCAGTAGGAGATACTGGTTCTTTAAATAACCTGTCTGATAAGCAGTAGGAGACACTGGTTCTTTAAATAACCTGTCTGATAAGCAGTAGGAGATACTGGTTCTTTAAATAACCTGTCTGATAAGCAGTAAGAGATACTGGTTCTTTAAATAACCTGTCTGATAAGCAGTAGGAGATACTGGTTCTTTAAATAACCTGTCTGATAAGCAGTAGGAGACACTGGTTCTTTAAATAACCTGTCTGATAAGCATTAGGAGATACTGGTTCTTTAAATAACCTGTCTGATAAGCAGTAAGAGACACTGTTCTTTAAATAACCTGTCTGATAAGCAGTAAGAGACACTGGTTCCTTAAATAACCTGTCTGATAAGCATTAGGAGAGAAGCTGGTTCCAAGCATTTTATTAAAATGATCCCATCTCCTGCAACAAAAACACACCTTTATGTTGATTATGATCCAGCAGGTATAAAGCTGGTGTAATCCTACAAGCTGACCTATGATGTAATACCATGGTCCAAAAGAGATTTTTTAAAGTATTTTTATAGCTAGAAATGTACCACCAGAATACAAAAAATTCATGTATATATGAAATACACATGTAAAACAGTGGATACTGGTTCATGCCCTTTTAGATAAATAAACAAATAAATAAATAAATAGATAAATATAAATCAGTTTAACAGGAACATATCAAGTTTTAACATTTTACATGCTCAAATGAAGTTGTAATCCAGTGTAAATACTGAACCAATGAAATACGGCAATTTTGAGAAAATAGCTCTCAGCGTTTTTAAATATTGTCGGTTTCTCTTGACAGCATTCAATAAGTTATTGCCATTTATTTTTCATAGATTGATATGATTATGACTAGGTTTGAACAGAAGCTTACAGTCCACATGCTACAGGAAAAAATGGGGAGTAAAGGCCCGTACTAGACACTCAGTCTCACCTGTCGACGTCACCAGGTTTGGTGTTGGCCGCTGCACACTTGTCACCACCATCTCCCTCCAGGCTGCTCTCTCTGGACTTTTGTGGACAATTTCTTAAATATGTAGGCCACTGATGTTGGTTATGTTCTCGATGTATGAGATTGGATGTCTGCCTTTCTTCCTTTTTGCCACTGTTTTTCCTTGAAAGTTGGTTGCCATGAGGTCCGTGTTGCGTGACACATGACCGCTGCATTTTAGTCTTCCCTTGTTGATGTCTGATAGTAGCTTTCTGGTGGTATCAAGTTCTTCCAGGACTTTTTCATTAGTTTTTCTGTCTGTCCATTTTACACGTAGTAGTCTCTGATAAAACCACATATATGTTGCCTCAATTCTTCTGCAATCAGTTTTTCTCAGAGTCCAGACTTCATGGCCATATTATGACTGTCCAGATCAAACATGTTAAAAGTCTTAGTTTCAGGCGATTTGGTATGCCTCTGTCTTTCCAGATGTTGTTGAGTTGGATCTTTTTTTTTAGCTTTGCCATTCCAATTCTTATTTTGATGTCTTTGAAGCAGGTTCCATCATCAGTTTTTACAGAACCAAGATATTGAAATCCTTAACATTTTCTGAAGGGACTTTGTTAATTAAGATGTCATGATTGTTTTCAGTGTAGACACTCAGTGTTTGTTTTAAATATTTGTCACCCATTGAATGTCAACAAGGTAATATTGACAATGCAGTGGATCTTCGATCAGGCTTGGGCAATCCTGTAATCTGCAGCGTTGGGTCAAAAAATGAGGGCAATACCCTCAGCACACCTTAAGTGTGTGGTTCCAGTCCCCCCATCTGAGCCCATAAACACTCAGCCTTGCAATGGGGAAAACATCCCACAGTGATTTGGACTGATGGAGGGCAGTGCCAACCATTGTGACTAGTTCTAGTATTAACTGTTAGTATAATGTGTGTGTGAGGATGGGGGAGTGTCAAGCACTCTAGTAGCTTCCCTCATCATTAGTGAAATCAAGCGCACTTCTCTAAAGTGCAAGTTTTTTAAAACAATATGACATCCAAATATATGGTCAGTGCTGCCTTTCATTTCCAAACAGAAGTCACAGCGGAAATTATTTACAAGTATCATTTCTTTTAAGATAATGTTAGTTTCCAGAATTCCATGTACAAGACATATTTGTAACCATTTTATTGTTACCTCGTATTCTATTAATTTTTGTGAATGCTTTTTTCTCCATGGAGTGTTTGCTCCCAGTTTTTCTGACCATTTAAAACAAGATTTTGGAAGTGATTTATCTTTTGTTAAGTATTGTAGTGCAGCCTTGATTGGTATAGAGTAAATTATGTAGAAATGTCCTCTGTGCTTTCTTGTGGTTTGTCCAGCAATATTTGCTGCATATGATTCTTTATAGACATTTTACAGCCATTAAAAACAGAAAGCTTATGTTTATATTGTATTTTCTACTTAATTCTTCATGAGTTAAGAAAGATTCATTATTATTGTAAGAAATGCATATTGCAGTTAAACCCTCTCTTCAATCCCACCGACATTTGTAACCGTATTATTCTCAGCATTAATTTTTTCAGTATATAGAATCAATTCTGAAATTAAAATCTGTTGGTTTTGTTGGGTATATATTTCTGCAGAAATGATTGTGTGCCTGAAATGTTTGTTTCCAAAACAAGCTATCGTTACTTTATGGAAAAGGTAGTTTGAGTCATATTTTCATTTTCAGTTGGGAAGGAAAAAAAAGAGTTTACATGTATAAAGAGGCTTGTTTGGTGCAGAGGTAGAATGCTTTGCTTTCCAATCTGACTGCATGAGTTTGCACAGATATGAGCTGTGCCTGAAGAACTAGGTATGTGTGTGTGGCCTGCAAGTCTGCTCAGCTTTGAATGTGTACCTGGCTTTGTTCAAAGTTAGGAAAGGCAAAGTAGTAAGGGAGAGATAAATAACTCTCTCATAATGCTGGCCCTGAAAAATAATTAAGATTTCTGCCGCTTCATGCTCCTAGAATCTGAGGGTTATAGGTCAGCCTTCACCTGTACCTTACAGGTATTCATTGGGCTGGTACATGGTAATATTTTGTTTGTATTCTCTGATGCTGACCAGCTGCTGTCTGTGTGTGTAGTGGTAAATCAGGACCAAATGTGAGATTGCTGTGTCTGAACAAATGCACCTTTCACTTGCCAGAAAATGACCACATTTTGTTCATTGTCATTGCTCAGGTATAACACTTTTACATATTGTAAAAAATTCCCCAGTGTGTATATTTTGATGGTTCATTTGTGTTTTTGAAAGCTGAGTTTGTGTACTTTTCATTTTTCAGTTTTTTTTAACTTTCTTCCATTTGTAACACTGCATAGCTTACTGGATCTTCAGTATGTATTTATTGTTTTGAATGCACATACACATGAAGGACGTTGAGCAAGTCTGCATACACTGACCTGGAAGATTGGAAAAATGTCCACCTTTTACCCACTAGTGTGCAATCCAGTCATTGCCAGACTTTACAGTTGGAAGTCTGACATCCTAATCAACTTGGTTTTGGCACCAGTTTAACTGATCAGACTATGACAGCTTGCTCAAAATCACTCACTACACTACTGTGATAAACTAGTCAAAACAGATAACAGGACGAAAAAGCATGAGTGATCTGAACTCATTAAAAACAATGACATCCTCAAAAGTGTCATCATTGATCATGACAAAAAGTAAATCTGAATGACTTTCCTTAAACCTTTCATATTCACGACACCTTGCATCATCTGGCAGTACAGTGGAAACACCCATTCATGACACCTTGCATCACCTGACAGTACAATGGAAACATCTATTCATAACACCTTGTATCACCTGACAATACAGTGGAAACACCCATTCATAACACCTTGCATCACCTGACAGTACAATGGAAACACCCATTCATGACACCTTGCATCACCTGACAGTACAATGGAAACACCTATTCATAACACCTTGTATCACCTCATAGTACAATGGAAACACCTATTCATAACACCTTGCATCACCTGACAGTACAGTGGAAACACCTATTCATAACACCTTGCATTACCTGACAGTACAATGGAAACACCTATTCATAACACCTTGCATCACCTGACAGTACAATGGAAACACCCATTCATAACACCCTGCATCACCTGACAGTACAATGGAAGTACCCATGCACGACACCTTGCATCGCCTGACAGTACAGTGGAAACACCCATGCATGACACCTTGCACTACCTGACAGTACAGTGGAAACACCCATTTCACGACACCTTGTATCACCTGACAGTGCAGTGGAAACACCCATGCATGACACTTGCATCACCTGACGGTACAGTGGAAACACCCATTCATGACACTTGCATCACCTGACAGTACAGTGGAAACACCTATTCACGACACCTTGCATCACCTGACAGTACAGTGGAAACACCTATTCATGACACCTTGTATCACCTGACAGTACAATGGAAACACCCATTCATAGCACCTTGCATTACCTGACAGTACAGTGGAAACACCCATTCATGACACCTTGCATTACCTGACAGTACAGTGGAAACACCTATTCATAACACCTTGCATTACCTGACAGTACAGTGGAAACACCTATTCATAACACCTTGCATTACCTGACAGTACAATGGAAACACCCATTCATGACACCTTGCATCACCTGACAGTACAATGGAAACACCCATTCATGACACCTTGCATCACCTGACAATACAGTGGAAACACCTATTCATGACACCTTGCATCACCTGACAGTACAATGGAAACACCCATTCATAACACCTTGTATCACCTGACAGTACAATAGAAACATCTATTCACAACACCTTGCATCACCTGACAGTACAGTGGAAACACCCATGCATGACACCTTGCACTACCTGACAGTACAGTGGAAACACCCATTCATGACACCTTGCATCACCTGACAGTACAGTGGAAACACCCATTCACGACACCTTGCATCACCTGACAGTACAGTGGAAACACCTGTGCACAATGCCTTGCATCACCCAGGTCAACACTGATAATTTTGGTCGCAGACTGACCCTCCTTCTCTTAACATGTAAGGTTAGAGTTTGTCAGCCAACCCAGAAGGGTTTTTTGAAATAGTAGTATTATGGGATGCCATAAACGCCTTGGTTTAGAAAACTTCAAGTGACCCATGCTGTGTGTTTAGACAGGCTGTATATTCTTTGCGTGACCTGTGTGTGAAACTTGTGTGTGTGCATTTTGCCAGTGATGGTGGATAAATTATGGCAATGTTGGCATATTTACAGAAATCTTAAATGTGTAGGTTTAGATAAGTCATTGGCTGTATGTTGGTCAGCATAACTGCATATATGTGAAAATGTCAACAACAACAAATGTTAAGGAGTCTTTTTTATTTGACAATGCAAACGCACAAGGATGAATGAAAATTGAAGAATCAGTCAGTTTGGTCAGAGTTTGTGTCACTTTGGCCAAATAGTTTGTATTGAACAGATGGTCACTTTGGCCAAAGAGTTTGTATTGAACAGATGGTCAATTTGGCCAAATAGTTTGTATTGAACAGATGGTCACTTTGGCCAAAGAGTTTGTATTGAACAGATGGTCACTTTGGCCAAAGAGTTTGTATTGAACAGATGGTCACTTTGGCCAAAGAGTTTGTATTGAACAGATGGTCACTTTGGCCAAAGAGTTTGTATTGAACAGATGGTCACTTTGGCCAAAGAATTTGTATTGAACAGATGGTCACTTTGGCCAAAGAGTTTGTATTGAACAGATGGTCACTTTGGCCAAATAGTTTGTATTGAACAGATGGTCACTTTGGCCAAATAGTTTGTATTGAACAGATGGTCACTTTGGCCAAATAGTTTGTATTGAACAGATGGTCACTTTGGCCAAAGAGTTTGTATTGAACAGATGGTCACTTTGGCCAAAGAGTATGTATTGAACAGATGGTCACTTTGGCCGAAGAGTTTGTATTGAACAGTCACTTTGGCCGAAGAGTTTGTATTGAACAGTCACTTTGGCCGAAGAGTTTGTATTGAACAGTCATTTTGGCCAAAGAGTTTGTATTGAACAGTCACTTTGGCCAAAGAGTTTGTATTGAACAGTCACTTTGGCCAAAGAGTTTGTATTGAACAGTCACTTTGGCCAAAGAGTTTGTATTGAACAGTCACTTTGGCCAAAGAGTTTGTATTGAACAGTCACTTTGGCCAAAGAGTTTGTAGCCCTGAGGAAAAAGGTGCAGGGGGTGGGATGAGATGGAGTTTTCTGATGCACTCTTGGACAATGCTTACATTGGAAATGTAAATCTAGTCATTGGTCTGGACATTGAATTACTTGTTATGACTAGAAAATAGTCACAGGTGTACTTTTCATCACAGTGCATTTTGTTCCTGATATTACGATGTTGGTATTATTTTGTGTGTGTATGTGAGAGAGAGAGAAAGATTTGCTTTTAATTCTGTTTGTTACTGATTTGTCCTGTTCTAGACAACCTTATGCAGATAAGTTTCAGATAAGTTTGAGAGAAATGACGTAGAGACCATTTTTGTCAGATGGGTGGTTACTTGTACGTACTGGTGGCAAAACATTTGGACATATTTTGCTGTACCAGTAGCTTAAAGTGATTAGGCATTGATACAGGAATTTTAGAGATCTAATCATAGAGGATGTTTTTATTAAGAGTCTTGTTTTCAGGTGGTGTGTAATTTATTGAGGATCACTTGTTTTTCTTGTAATGAGGTTCTTTTTTCCCCCCGATATGAAGCATTCCAAGGTTAATGAACATTGGACTGAATAATATGACCTGTGCAGACATTTTGGTAATGTGCAAAAATAATCAGACCCTGTTGGCATATGCATTGATGATAGTAACCCAACTGACATAGGCATAGAGTTTAAGCTCTGTGTGTGTGTGTGTGTGTGTGTGTGTGTGTGTGTGTGTGTGTGTGTGTGTGTGTACATCGTGTACTCTATCTTTTCTCATGACCAAAATGCCTGACTGCAAGGGTGGCTAGACAGTGACAGGGTGGTGTGTCACCAAGGTGAAACACTTCGTTATATGATATACTTTTATAACTTCAAATTTTACAATCTCCATTGTATGGTATATGAATGTGATTTCAAACTTGACAAGCTTCATAAAGTCCATTGTATGATATATTCATACGGTTTCACATTTGACAAACACACTTGTAAGATACGCTCATAAAGTATGACAGACTGTTTCAAGTCACCGTTTGGAATAATCATGATGACAGAGATTGGGAGAAGGCAGGTTTTGCTAGTGTGGAAAAGCTTTAACTCTTTCACTATGTTTGGCTGCTGCACATAGATAACCCCCCTTCCCCCACTTACCTGGGATTGTTATCTCTGTCGGCCATATCACCTGAGGTGGGTGCTGCTGTAAAACCTAAACCAAACCAAACTTTTGATCGGTCACTCAAAGTTGAAATGACCGGTTGCGGGGTTCTTTGTTTCAAGCGCTGAATTCAGTCAGTCAGAACCGGGTTGGATCAAGAGACA
>JAPXFY010000022.1:32704946-32779946 GCA_030674185.1 Monoplex corrugatus | reverse complement strand
GTCATTTCTTCCTGTCATTTTCTGTCTTGCTGGTCTAGTCACCTGTATGTATTCGATAGTCTTGGGTACTTTTTTCTTAGGATTGATAATTGGGTACATATATTAAGTGCATTTTGGGCTCTTGGGAAGTGAGATATGCAGAAGTAATTTCAGGTAATTTAGATCTGTTCTTGTATATGTTTTGGTGTCTTTACTTTTCTTTAAATTTGTGTTCAGGTGTTTTTTAAATCCCCTGTGCGATAAATTGGACGGAGTGGTCAACACCAGGAGCATCTCCGTAGATTATGTGCTCAAATGCGTTATGTGTTTACTTAATTTTTTTTTTTTTTCCTGTTGAAGTAGGCCTACTGAATGTGTATTCAAATAGTTATAGCCCTGATATGGCTGTACACGGTCGGTTGGGCTTTAGCCCTGATATGGCTGTACATGGTCGGTTGGGCTTTAGCCCTGATATGGCTGTACATGGTCGGTTGGGCTTTAGCCCTGATATGGCTGTACATGGTCGGTTGGGCTTTAAGCAACAATAAGAATAATAAGAATGTAATGTGCAAAGAGTCCAAATGAGTTTGGAGAAAAACGTTATACAAAAACGACTTATGAATAACAGTGATAGTCAGCAGCAAAAGAAAATGAGGTTTGGTAGCCTATAGTTTGGTAAAATAGATTTTATCTGTTCGGACAGTGGTTTAACAGTGGTTGTGTGTTGTGTGTGTGTGTGTCCCTGTAGTGTATTGGCTTATTTGCTGCCCATCCGGTCATTCTGGTTCTATGAGTGTCTGATGAGTCATATCAGGACCTTGCCAGCACATAGGGTTTTTGTGCAGGATGAAGAAGTCTGATGAATATCTCAGTAGATACTTGATGAATAAAGGACATGCAAGAACATTCACCGTAAAGAGACTTACCCAATTCTTGTCAAGTGTCTTATTCTTCAGATAATGTAGAATCGGGTACCAGTTCACATTCTCGGGTATCCGACCTTCAGATACCAGTACACATTCTCGGGTATCTGACCTTCGGATACCAGTACACATTCTCGGGTATCCGACCTTCGGATACCAGTACACATTCTTGGGTATCTGACCTTCGGATACCAGTACACATTCTCGGGCATCTGACCTTAATTTTATGCCAAGCAGATTTTCAGCTACTGGAAAAAGAAATCACTTGGTCACTTCTTGGAAGTGTTTAATGATGTAGCTTGAACTTAAATTTTTAAAAATCGTCAGTTGGCAGAAAAAAATGAACACAAGACATACTTCCATCATCTTACAGCATTGCCAACAGCCTACTAAAAGGTGCCATAGTCCGATGGAGCATGCTGCTAATACTAGAAGCGTTTCTATATCTGTTGAGGACGAAGCGTGCAGCTCGTCTTTGAACCTCTTCTATTTTAGTTATGTTTTTCTCTGTATGGGGGTCCCAGACGGAAGATGCGTACTCCAGATGGGGGCGAACTAGCGCTCTGTAGGCTCGTTCCTTGATCTCTGAGGAGCTGATTTTCAGATTCTGTCGGAGAAATTTGAGCATTCTGTTTCCTTTGGAACACAGGTTGTTTATGTGTTCGTCCCAACTCATGTCTTTGGCCACGGTGACACCAAGGTATTTTGTAGATGTTACGGTGTCGAGGGTATGTCCGTGAAGGGAATAGTCGTAGTGAAGTGGGGACCTACTCCTTGTGACACGAAGGGTTTGGCATTTCGCAGGATGAAACTCCATATCCCAGCTCCTCTCCCAATCACCTAGGCGTTGGAGATCTTCTTGGAGCTGGTCTTGGCTGTTGGCTATCATCCTGGATCAGTACGATACCACCAGTGCGATCTCAAATTACGTAAGAAACAACACGAGAACATTCCAAGTCAGCAGATGCCAGACAGAGCAGTTCAGTCATTTTTTGTTAGCACCGTAAGAGACTGGAACCAGCTGGAAGGAAACATCATGAGAGCACCAACTCTTGAAAGCTTCAAAAGACTAATAACATCCAAACAGTGAACCTGCTAAGCTGCGCACACCCCCACCCGTCGCGATAATGCCATAAATCTTGGCGACAGCGACATACCCTACAGATACAGATACAGATGCGAGCGCTACTCGTCTGCCTCTGACGTAAGCTCTTGCGTGAATGTCACTCTGGCGTTCTCTCGCTTGATCCAGAATCCTGATGGAATTTTGGGAGGCAAAAATCAATATTTTATCACACTTCGTTTTTTTGTTGACAGCTGTAGGACGGGCCCAGTGGGACTTAATGCTACTGTCCTCAAGGCACGGGTGTTCTGAAGTCTTTATGTTTTCTTCATTTCACTGCAGTGCTTTGAATGATCAAAAAGTCTCACCTTTTTCCAAGCTGTCTTGATGGCTGAGAACTAAGATCGAGTCAGTTTGATCTATCAAGCCAGGAACCAGAAAAACAAGACAATACAATCAAAATGTGTATTTATTGTGCCAAGACAAAACCGGGCCAGGTTCACAGCTAAATCCAAAGACAGGTCAAGCGTAAGATCACAAACTTCCTTGCTGCTCTGTCCAGTGTGAGAAAAGGAATTCCTTTTCTCACACTGGACAGAGTAGCAGAGAAGTTTCAGACTTTTTCTCCTAATTTTTGCACTTGGTGTTTGTTTGTGATTTTATGCTTGACAAAGGCCAATTGGCCAAAAATTTGCGCCTGTCTTGTCTGGTTGTATTAAAAACACGTTCTTATTCTTTTTTCATGTTTTTTTTTTCTGGTTCAGGTTCTCTGCTGTTGCGAAATGTAGAGCAGAAAGGATGTCCTTTGTTTGACAACAAGAAAGAGCTGTCAATAGTGAAGGTTTTCCGCTGAACTGCATCATGGATGCCCATTGGAGTATGACAGCCAGACCTGCACGTTCTGTTGTTTACATCAGGCCAATGATGTGAAGTACATGTCTTTCAGATTAACTTCTAGTCCACCAAGTTTATATGTGTGTGTGTGTGTGGTCGTCGGGTTAATGTTTATTTACTTACATGATTTTACACACAAAACGAAAGAGAAAAAAAACACACACACAGTGGGAGACGAGTAGGGATTTCAACAGTTAAATAAGGCCTACAGTCCCTCCCTACCTGTCACGCCACACTCCACTTGGATGGATGCATGGTCACTACAACCCTAAGTAAAGGTCCAAACTTTTGTTTTCTTTCAGAAAGACTTTACAGATCACATATTGCTTATAGCCCAGCAGACCACCAGAACAGTATCAGGCCTAACGCTGTGTTAAAAACAACTCCAAATGTAATTAAAAAGCCAGCAGTTAAATACCAAACACATGACTAGTTTTTCAAGTCCAAAATGCATTTCAAAATCTTTCCTGTATATATGATCTATGAAATGAAATTTATTCTTCTCTTGTAAAATATTGAAAATTATATCTGGAGACAGATTTCTGGTAAGATTCTTTAACCCTTTGACCTCCGCACCCTATCCACTTATTGCAGAAACTTGATCTGCAGGATGCTGGTGGATAGGGTGAGAGAGTTAAAGGGTTGTTTTTGCTTGCTAGCATGGTTGACAATGCAGGATGCTGGTGGACAGGGTGTGTAAGTCAAAGGGTTAAAGCAGTAGTAGATTTACCACCTTGATACGTATATCGGAATCATCATTTTTTAAGTAGAGCCGTAAATGGAGCCAACAAGACACAAAAATAGAAATGAGATCGCGTATGTAATAGACTAAACATGACAGACAGCACAGTTAGCTGAAAACTTGCGTCTGTCTTGTTTTGTATATAAATACTGGTTCTCACAATTACTTTTAAAAACAAAAATCAATCTCACACAAAACACCACACACGCACGCGCGCGCGCGCGCACAATAAACCAAAACTTTTCATGGAAACTTTCCTTCATCTGTATTTTCCAAACAAGCAGGGCAATTTAATGCCTGTCCATATCATGCGTGGTAAAAACAATTTACTGTTCACTTTTAGCAACAGACAACTGTCAAGAGAAATTATAAATACAACCAGGAGAGATAAAGTAGTGACTATGACACATTAATAACTTTCAAGATGACATCGAACAAGTATAAAAAAAAAATTAAAAAAACAACAAAAAACAGCAGCATGAAAGGGAGGACAGAAACGGTCAAAAACAGAGAACTCAGATGTGTGTCAGACCAACTATGCAGACAATGCATGCTGACCACTTAGAAAGAACAGGACAACTGAATACTGGCTGGGGCTGTCTTGTCAAACTATCTCCCCGTTCAGTTTCTGCTCCTGTCCTGTTCATGAAGGAGACAGGCCCGGCTGATCAAGAATGTCAGAAGTTTTACTGATGGGCAGGGGTGTGGTTTACTCTGTTTTTCTTAATTTACACCCTGTCACAACAATGTGAATTTGGGCTGCTTTCTCTGACATGGTTTTGTCACCATAGTGCAGCATTCCCTTTTCCCATGTATGTGAGCTTTTTTCATTTTTTTTTTTTTGCTTCACCATCAGTTTTTTTTGGTTTTGTTGTTGTTTTTGTTGCATAACTTCATCCATGACAAATTCATTTCCTGGTGTGATTTCTTTTATGTGTGCTAACTGCATGCTGCACAAGGGAGCACTGTTTATCATGTTCATACAGCACCCAGACCGTTTACAGGTCTAGTAGGATGAAGGGAGAAAACTCCTTGTCCAACTGAGAACCAAGAACCTAGCAAATGCTTTAACTACTGGGCTACTACTCCACTAAATGTGAACAGTAAACACAAAGCAATGCCCACAGCCTGCAGCTCACAGCGTAACCGTTGATAGAGCCGTCAGTTTTCATGCCCCAGTTACACAAAGGGATGATAACAATGCTCAGACACAATCAGTCCATGAATCACATGGAAAGTAAAATTAACAGTTGGGTCAGGTGCTTCATCTTAAAAGTTCTTATGCATTCACACCACTACTACTGACGTAATCAAACACTCACTTCACCAGTAAGTTATCCTCTTTTAAATACAACAAATTCTCATTTCTCTTTACTTAGTCACTGCCATAACAGACCAATTCAACATTGGACAACTTGCAGTTTTCAATCTTGATGTAGCTTATTACTCTAATGATTGCCACATTTGACAGTTTCAAGTAATTTATTACACCAGTCACATTAACCTTTCATTACCAACAAAGCACAAAAATATTCTCAGGTATCATTACATCAGCTATTTTGGTCACATCTGGGGGAATAAAGCTCTATGCACAGATACCAAACTACTACAATAGACATGGCTTCGATGTATGACCAATGGGCAACTTAGTATGGACATGTTTCTGGCAGTGAAAGAGTTCAGATAATGGGCACAGGTCCAATCATGTATATGGCCTCTTTACAACCACAAGCAGTGTGTTCTTATACAACTTATTTTTCATAAAATAGGTAAGAAAACAAAACAAAACACACAAACATCAACTGCTAGTCAGACGAACATATACATATCATGTATTACTATATACATACTTCTGTCATGATTGGCTTGGTCAAAGCTATTATTAAGCCTTTTTTAATATGACATTTAGCTAACAATAAACCAATTTTCTTTTAGCGATTAAGTTCTTTCTAATGTCAAATCTGATTCTTCCCGATTCTCTCCAGTGTCAAATCTGATTAAGAATAACCGAAAAGTACTTCATTGATCTAAAATAGTTCAAACACTGACCTATGTCTATTTGGATACAAAACATATGGGACCATTGATCTGGATGGATAAGTAGTAATAATTTGGTAAAAGAAAAAAATAACATATCCACATATAAGCAAGAAATCCTTGCCAAGGTTGCATAGTATTTTAGCTGTGAACGTGACATTTCAATGAAATCTGCAGGGTTTTGCTTTGTCTTCAGTGTCTTACTCAGCAAAAGTTGAGTGTGTTAATAAAACCTGTGTGTGCAAACTGTTGCATTATCATGTAGAAATTCCAATTTCAATATTTTTCATTTCAAATGTCCAATCTGCCTCCAAACCAAGCAAGAAAATCAAACAAAAAAAATACATTCTCCATGACAATCCCCTGACATAACTGCAAGGTCAAGACAACCAAACACTAAGAAATGTAACAATACAGCACACGTATCTGAATGCCAAAGGGTTGTTTATAAGCACAGGTTTGTTTGGTTCAGTTCAGTTCAGTTCATAATTATTGCTTATAGCCCAGCTGACTACTAGAGCCGTATCAGGGCTAAGCACAGGTTTGTGAAGTGCATGAATCCATAAGGCCATCCACTCTAGCATCATTCAGTTAGACTTTTAATGGCATGTACTTTGTCTGGTTAGCATGTTTCTGAATTTTGTGTTTCTTTCTTTCTGCAGAGTGAAAAGAGAAGGTATGCATGTATGATGCAGTCATATTTTCTGTACAGATCGTTTTTTAAAGAGAATTGCTATCTAAAGCATGAGAATACTTTGCTAGAAAAAGTAGGAATTCTGACCCTCAATCCAAGCCACAGCGAACACATCTGTAAGAAAACAATTCTCAGTCTTGCATTTTCTTTTCAACTCAACAGCTCCAGCATCTGACCCAACTTTCATACCAAGCACACCAACAATTTCATTTGTGATTTACACACCATTCCTGAACACTGAGAGAGAGATAATTCTCCAGCTCAATTAAGGCCAAAGAACTTGAGGGATCGATCCATGCTTGCAGAAGCAATGAAATTGGCGTTGGTTCCAAAACGGACTCCAGTAGCTGTGGCTGTGTGATCATTGAAAATTGCCAGTTCGTTCCACTGCTTGCATAGGTACACCCTGTCATGACACAAACAGGACACTGAATGACTTGCATACACTAGAAACCACAAATACAGGAAAAGAAAAAGAAAAACTTTAACTTTTGTTAAGCATACAAAAAAACATGACAAGGAAACAAGGTCACTAAGCTTAGAGTGAAAGAATAGACAGTAAAGTTTTGTGTATGTCTTTGATCTTTTTCTTCTTAACAATTCATCTACCTTTTTTTTCTTTTTTAGCAATTCACTATGAAACAAAAGTAACTTAAGAATCTGTTTATTTACCTTGGGATCAGGGAATTTATCTCCTGACACACTGTTATATATAGGCCTACCATCAAACAATCATCTGAACACAAATTGAAAGATCTAAAAAAGGCGCAGAAAATGAGCGATACCTCATGTTAAAGGTAAAAAGACATACCTATCGCTAGTCTTACACACCACAAATCACATGTTACAAATAAAGGCAAGGTTGACCCTAAACCATATGGTTGTTGGAGAACGAGGTGATACAACTTGAACTTAACGCTTTCAACGCCAGTCATACAGCGCTAGACCTACAGCACAAACCAGCATGCAGCACTTCACTGCTGTCAAAAACCAGCAGTGCACAGAAAAGAAACCAGGGTTACCCCTATTTACCTTAAAGGCTATAACTTAACATCCGCTCATTCAATCATCTTTATTCATAGCTCATTTCAAAGCAAAATAAAACTTGAATACAAATTATCAATTTTTATGTCCTGGTTCAGCGGATTTTGAAATCAGACGAGAAATTGCCAACCTGATTAGGTTCAGACTCTGACTGAAAATCATCACTATCAACGTCGAAGTTGTTGACTGGCTGTGAAAATTCCTTGCCACTATCACAGTCAACAACAGACATTCCAAGTGGCAAATCATTGTCAAAAATCAGCGCTCATGAGGTGTTATAGGATTTTTTTCTGGTAGACATAGCATTTCCTGAGTACTGGCCATGTTTCAACTCAGGTGGCCTCGGAAAACTTGTGAAAAGCTGTTGTCACACTGAACAAAGGAAGCTGATGTCAGCGCTATGAAAAGGATAAAGCCTCTGCTGTCACATAACAGGAGCTTCCACCTTTTCTTTCACAAAAGATCAATCGAGTTTTTATAACCCTATTGTGCGATGGGGCTGCATGGCACCTGAAGTCTTTTCCGTGCCAGTCACTGTTCAGAGTTTTGCCTATAAGTTGCCCTGCAGAACCTGACGCGTCAAAAGGGTTAAGGCCAAGAATTATGAGTGATGCCCATCCCCATCCATCACTATTCTACCTTGCCCAACCATAAACAAGGTCAAATACCCATTCACGACTGGGTGGACTGGAAACTGCAGTCACAAAGTTTTATTTCAGCAAGAACTGAAACCATGCGGTCAGACTGGTATGCTGGAACTGTATCTGGATAGTGTGAAAAATGCGTACGTTATCAAACAAAGCCATCTTTTTATTACAGTGTGTAGGCCTACTCACCGCACATCTGACCCAGCCACAGCCAAGTAGGTACCACTTTGATCAAAACATAATGCTTTCACCTGGAAAAAAGAAAAAAGAAAGTGATGACATCATCTAGCTTTATATACTGTACTATGTCAGACTGTGAGCATTAAGGCGCTAGTATGTCATGCACCCTCTCCCCCGACCCCTTCATTCCCATGTGCTTAGATTCCAACAGTGTATAGTGACATACAGTCAAAGATGTATTTACATACAAAACTGTTTCTATTATGTAACTAATGGCTGGTTTTACAGGAAAACATGCATCCAGCGGAATTATAATGCTTGAATGAGAGAGAAGACTAACAAAGTATGTGTGTGTGTGTGTGTGTGTGTGTGTGTGTGTGTGGTCGCGTGCGTGCGTGCGTGCGTGCGTGCGTGCGTGCGTGCGTGTGTACGTGTGTGTTTAAGAGAGAGAGAAAAAGAGACTGTGTGTGTGTGTGTGTGTGTGTGTGTGTGTGTGTGTGTGTGTGTGTGTGTGTGTGTGTGTGTGTGTGTGTGTGTGTGTGTGTGTAGAAAGAGAAAGAGAGAGACAGAAAGACAGACAGACAGAGAATTAGAATCAGAAATTTATTCAGAAGAGCCAAAGCCCATCTGAAGGGGTGTGAACACAATATAAACATTACGCAAACATAAAATATAATACATAGTCGTTCTTGGGTAGTGTATGCTTCTAATATTTTGGAATATGGGTCCCACATTCATACTGCAATAATCCACTAGGAACATATAAATAATATGATAAAATAAATAGTATGATAAAGTAAATTCTCCTCTCACATCAACTGACTTTCACTTTAGGATGAGGGTAACTCTCTTCTCTTACAAGCTTTATAGATACATGTTGCCAGATTTCTACTTGTACACTCATTTTTTGAAGCCATGAGTATTATTAATCTGAAATCATTTGAATTATGGTAGTACTTTGGCTGAATTAACTTGCGTCTCAGATCTTCAATGGACAGACAACACAGAATAAAGCGATTTTCAGTAACGCTTTTACATAATGGCATTTTACTGCATCTTTATCACATCTTTTATATCTTCATCTATGCACTGATAAGTCAAACATATCAAATCTAAATCTTGTAGACACATATCTGATAAATTTGTTAAAATCCAACAAGTATGTTTCATCCTCATGAGATTGTTTAAACTTTCTATACTGTGTAAAAACATCACTAGTGTTGATAAGATAATCACAATTCAGAGACAGAGAGCGAGCGAAACAGAGAGAGAGACAGAGAGAGAGAGAGAGAGAGAGAGAGAGAAGCAGGTACACGTGGTATTCTTAAGAACCCAGTGTCACTCTAACCAATCTGAACAGTAGTGAGTACTGTAACTTCACATATCCAGTTTCTCAATCCTTTCACATTGACATCAGACAGTGATACACATTTCTTGGGTCTTCATCAAGTCTTGCATACATCTACAGCATACTGTGTGATGCACACATCTCCAGTGTCTTTTTGTCCAAGTTTGCAAATCCAAGCTCACCTCATACTTGTCTCCCAGTTGCAGAGTTTTGAAGTTCTTCAATTTTCTCAAATCCCAAAGCTTCACTACTGAATCCTCAGCGGATGTGGCCAAATAGTAACCTGCACACACATGTATATTCCCCATTCTTGAAATGTGATACAAACAACTCCAAATATATGTACAGTTTCAAGATAAATACAGGATTACAAGAAAATGGTGTAACATGCAAACATTCACCCTGAATAACTTCAAATGTCTAAACACCCTGTTTTGTTTACAATTCAAACTTTTACTCGATCACTGAAATCATTCCTAAATTCAAATAAGACTTCACTCTAATTCATTTGTTCCACTGACCGTTTTCAGAAAAGGAGATGGAGGATACAGGCCCCTGATGGCCCTGGAAGTTGGCCACATTGGCCCGTTCCTTCAGATCCCAATCTTGATGACTGAGTCCTCTGTACCCGTGGCAAAGATCAAGCCATCAGGGTGGAACTGAGCACATGTCAAAGCTGGAACTGCAAGACAATACACTTGCTTAGCAATCAATCAAGCACACACATGGACAACCTGGATAAGCACATAACCAAATATAAACAAATATCAATGTCACCCTTTCAGAAACATTTTAAAAACCTTTCAAAAATTTATTGTGCACACCTGACATTCTTTTCATCGACTTTTCTTCTGCTTTCAATATAATCTCGCATCTCCTATCTTGAAACTGCTTGCTTCAGACACTTTGCTCAGCTTTTGAGTTGTCAACTTTATACTCAACAGAACAGTCTGTTCACTGTAAGTGTACTATTTCTTCTCAATGATGTGCATCAAGACAAGTAATGTCCCCTCCATTTTCTTTTCACACACCAATGCAGAAGTACAGAAGAAATGTCATCAATTCGTCTGATAATTCTGCTAGGAGAGATCTCTTGAACTGAGATATATTTAATTCACAGAAGTTAAAAATATGTACCTGATACAAAGACAATTATCTGAATCTCAATGCAGTGAAGAAAATAAATGCTAGCATTTAATCGAAAGGATCATCCACCTGTGCCAAATCTTATCACAGAGGGTGAGACAGAGTAACAAAAACCAATATTTAAGAACTGTTGTAGATAAAACTGTCAGCTGACAAACATACTGACTCCATACAGAAGAGCCATGAGAGAAGTTTTTGTCTGCAAAGGCTGAAAAACATGGTGCTGCTTCAAATATCTTACAAACATATTATCATTGCTGTGCTGGATCCGTGCTTACTATCTCAATTATATGTTGTTATAGAAGTTTTCAGTTTGTGAAGAAAGTGAAACCAGAATAATATAGTAGTGGGTGTGAGCAAAAAAGCTGTCAGATTGAGGAAGATCAAGTACAGTGTATGCAAGAATTGTATGAGAAGCCAGCCGTGCTGAAGGCCAAGGCCAGATAGACAGCTAACGATGATAGTCATGTCTTGACAAAATAATATGAGCTTTTACCATCCAGATTATCACACACCATCACAGAATCTCCACAGTTGAATCAAGTGCCCAAAACACTTTTATTCAATGATCAATTCAACTTTTCAATTCCCAAAAATTAACACAAAGCTTGTTCCCCTAGCTCTGTGTGTGTAGATTTGTGTGTGTGTGTGTGTGTGTGTGTGTGTGTGTGTGTGTGTGTGTGTGTGTGTGTGTGTGTGTGTGTGTGTGTGTGTGTGTGTGTGTTGTGTGTGTGGTGGTGTGTGGTGTGTGTGTGTTGTTGTAACATATTTGCACATTATGTTTAGATATCATTTTACCCCTTGGACTCCCACACCCTATCCACCAATTGCAAAAACTTACCACTTTGACTCCCTCACCCTATCCACCAGCTTCCTGCAGGAAGCTGGTGGATAGGGTGAGGGTCAAATGGTTCACATTTTGCTTTGCTAGCATGGCTGAAAATGCAAGATGCTGGTGGACAAGTTGCAGGAGTCAAAAGGTTAAGGTATAGATTAATTATTTTTTTCATTATCTCAGTATGGTGATTTTGTATAAACACATTATGTGACATGTTCTCATAAACATGGATATAAACTATTGAACTTCGATAGAACCTCAGGAAATAGCACCAAAGTTAAATATTTAGGATGACATCCCTTAGCAATGCTTCATTGAAACTGGTAGTTACCAATCACACCACCACCACAATTTAATTTTGCAGAGAATTCAACATTCCATACACTGTCATGAAGCCTATGGTCTCAACATGTGAGCACTGCACACAGCAAATCAAAATAACCCAAATGTAGTCTTATATTAGTTACTAACAAAAATCTGTCAATGAACGTTCTCAATCTTTTTCTATTGATTTCTCTAAACAAGGATTGCTCACATATGACATTACAACTGGTCACAATACCTACTATTTGTGTCCTAAACACTTTACTGATATACATAATATCACTCAAAAGGAAGTTCCATCTGTTTTCCTATGACATTAATAACTAGACAGCCAAAAAAATCAACATACATCCCACTTTTTAACAGGTTAACATAGTATACTTCATCTTTTAAAGATGTTTTCAGTATGTACTCCAAACATTTCTAGTAGCATGATTCTGCACCCGTCAGAAATTGCTTGCATTAAGATAATAAAGTCATTCTTATCCTTAACAGAACTCATGGAATTTCAATGAAATACTTCTGCACATACACCCCCTTATCCACCAACTGGCCATACTAACCCCCAAGATCTGTTCCCCAATCCCCATTTTATTTATTTTTTTTTTTTTACTGAAATAAACTTTAAATATCCACAAAGTCCCTGATTGTGCTGGAAAAATCATCTATAAACAACAGTACAAGATACTTGGGCCTTAGTTTTTGTGCCTTCATTTCAAGAATAACTAACATGTACATCTGTATGCTGATACAGATTCTTCACCAACACGTATTTCATATCAAGCTATGCACAAGACATTAAAGCAATGTACTTCCTGGGCATGCTATTACACTAAGATGGCTCCACAGTAGTAAAATGACTGACCTGATTGTCCACTTTTGTCACAAACCTTGGTCAACACACGCCCTGTACGGATATCAGAGAATGCCCAGTGCTGAAAAGACAGTCAATGCATAGTTCAAATGTCAAAAAGATTAAAAAATGGGAACACTAGTCATCTGACCTAACCTCTGGCAACTGCCAGCTATTTTTTTTTCTGGCAGACACCTTACATCTAACAGTAAATTAAAAAGAGAAACAGCACGCTTATTGTGAACCATCTGGGAACGATCTGTCTGCTTATATCTAAGAAATCCCGTACAGACGTATTTCATTTAGACACACAAGTTATTAACCCTTTGACTCCTGCACCCTATCCACCAACAGCAAAAACTTAACGCTCTGACTCCCTCACCCTATCCACCGGCTTCTTGCAGGAATCTGGTGGATAGGGTGAGTGAGCAAAGGGTCAAGTTTTTGCTTTGCCAGTGTGGCTGACAATGCAAGATGCTGGTGGACCGGGTGTGGGAGTCAAAGGTTTAAGCAAAACAAACTGATACCTGATGGTCAAGTCAAGACATAGTAACAACTCCCCCTATCCTTGACAGAAAACCCACTACTAGAAACAACTAAACAAAGGCCATAAAACTGAGAGCAGGATAAACAAGGACAAAAACACACAAGCATATCTGAGCACAGTCACACACACACACACACACACACACACACACACCCACACGCACGCACGCACGCACGCACACGCATGCACGCACGCACACACACACACACACACACACACACACACACACACACACACACACACACACACACACACACACACACAAAATCCACATAAGAAATTCACTCCTGATAAAATGACAAACCCATCTCCCTGTTCAAATGAATGCTTCAGTTATTTTCCTGACACTTACCGTACCATTTAAGATTACTCTGCAACAGCACTTTGTCATCATACAACAGAACACATGACTTCCGGATTAAAAACCTACATAAAAGAGCTTTTCTTTCTAAGCATTCCTATACTTTTCAATGCACATATGAAGTTCTTTGGCTGACGCTGTGCAGGAAGCATGTTGCTGCACAATCTACATACTATGTCTTTGGTGATGTGCCTGCTATGCGTTTTCATGATTCCATAAGCCACCTGACAATAACATAATTTATAGGACCTTTACCATGCATATATACTGTTCTGCGTGCGAATGCATACAAAGGGGTTTAGGAACAAGTACATTTTCACACATGTTAACCCTTAGACTGCCATCGGACGGAAATTTCCGTTCTGCACCTATGGTCTAAAAAGTGCCATAGAACGGCTATCTCCGTTCGCGTCAGTAGTGGAATTTTCCTATCTCCACAGTAAGACCAGAGGTTCCCAATTCACTCCAATCACAGCGTTTAGTGTGTCTGCAATGAATATGTATAAGTAGAAGGATCCAATGAGATTTCAAGGAGTCAGTCTGGACTCTTTCCCAAACCACCCCCTGCAACTTTCGAACCCACTGATCAACATGGCGGATGACGAAACTCAACCTGGCCGAAGTGGCGTGAAATGAAAGCGAACAGCAAAAGATTACAGTGATTTTGTTACCACTGATGATGAGAAAGTTCTACAATTGATAGAGGACGACGAATTCAGTGGTTATGACGAAACTGCTACGTCAAATGAGGAGGAAAATGTCGAAACAGCAGTCCAGTGGAGCGGAGGGGGCGTGTTGACATCGCAGTTACGAGAATAGACCAGCAAGAGGAGAGAGAACTGAGTTTGGAGGCTGTAACTGACCCAGATTTTGAAGAGGGTGAAGGCCAGGCAAGGAACAATGGCTCAGAGAGGGGGAGGGGAGGGAGTGAAACTGGACACCTAGTACAAGCGTCGTCTGCTACACAGCTAACACCGGAACTGACACGGTGGAGCAGCCTGCTCGTGGTCAAGCGAGCTTGCGTCAGTCACAGACGGTCAGGCGTTGGCAGAAGCGTAGGTAAGACCCATTGTTATTGTCTGGTGTCAGTGTGTTGATAAACGGAGTGTTATCACGGAGCAGTGACTGCAAAAGAGAAGACTTTGCTGAATGAGTGTGTGGGCGTGGCACTGACTGACTGAGTGTGTTTGTATCATCACTGTACTTGTGTGTGTGTGTGTGTGTGTGTGTGTGTTTGTGTTTGTAGCTGTGTGTGTCTGTATGTGTGTGTAGCTGTGTGTGTGCGTGTATCTGTGTGTGAGTTGTGTGTATATGGTTGCATGTAGTTGTGTGTGTGTGTGTGTGTGTGTGTGTGTGTGTGTGTGTGTGTGTGTGTGTGTATGTGTGTGTGCTTGAAACAAGACTGAGTGAGAACTAGTGTTGCAATGGTGCATGTGTCAGTGTAGTTGTGTGTGTGTGTGTGTGTGTGTGTGTGTGTGTGTGTGTGTGTGTGTGTGTGTGTTGTATGTGTGTGTATGTGTGTGTGTGTGTGTGTGTGTGTGTGTGTGTGTGTGTGTGTGGTGTGTGTGTGTGTGTTGTTTCCATGCACAAGGATGTGAACAGGATTTTTTTATATTCACAGGTGGTACCAGAGGCCATGGGACCAGAGGCAGGGGACAGGGAGCTACTCAGCAGAGAGGGAGAGGAGACCCTTGTGCCACCCAACAACACCCAGCCAGATATTCCACAGTTCACAGGGGAACCTGGCCTGAAGATTCAGCCTGATGGGGACAGGCCTGTGGACTACTACCGGCTCTTCCTCAATGAGATACTAGACAAACTTCCCTACCACCCTGGAGAAGACTGTCAGAAAGCTTTCCTCTGGCAGGAGGTGCAAGGTGTACAGCAAGAGGGGCATCAGGAAAGAAACCAACTTTGTGTGTGGACAGTGTCCTTCAAACCCATCTCTTTGTGTGCAACCTTGCTTCGTGACGTACCACACCAAGAAAAACTACTAGTTGCTGACTGATACCCTGTACATAGATCTATGTAGACACAGTATGTGTATGTATTTTTCATCTCTGTGTGTGTGTTGTGTGATGTACTATTGCAAAATTTTTTATAAAAAAAAAAGGAAGGAAAAAAAAACAGTGACACGGAAAATTCTTTCGAGTCCCAAAGTAAGCGTGTGTAGATATGGTGATTGTGAAAACTCTTCTTGGACAGAAGGTAAGGAAATACATTTTTCATTATAATTCTTTTGCTTTCTGATAATAATTCAGTTTTATTATTCACTGTTTTTCACTTTGTTTTATGTTTATATGACATCATGTCTAGAATAGTGTAAAAAAAAAAATCTTGTTTCATTGGACATAAACTTTCATCTGTCCTGTTGAATGGATGTGTAATTATGATCAGTGTATGGAGGATTCACTTACCTTTCAGAAAAGTATTAGTTTTATGGACTTTTATTGAGTAGTTTTTTTGTCAGAATTTTTTTTTAATTATTACCCTCCGCGATGTAATATGGCTTGGCAAACGGTGGCGCAGAGCTAAAAAAACGAGTGGCAGTGTAAGGGTTAATGGGAGACATAAAAAATCTCCACTCCTTACCTATGAGGCAGGACTGAACCCAGACCTTGTGACTGGAACTTTATCTTACCCACTCTGACTACTATGCCCTTCATTTACACATTTTCATTCATAACTTGCTATACTGATGTCACTTCTGGTTAAAAACTATCTAAAACAGTTGAGAAATTTCCACTTTTTTCACATGGGCACTAGCAACCTTCAATATGCTGATATGAAATAATAATTTTCCCACAAACACACACCCCTATCAAAGTTAGCTGAAAGACAAAGATAATGGTATGAACTGACCATATCTGTGGAACAGCTGAGCAAGTAGTCCCCAGTAGCATGCAGACTGATCCCGGTAACAGGTGCCTCATGAGCACGGATCATCTGCCCACACTGTGCACTAACCACACCCCACACACGAATTGAAGAGTCTGGGGATGCTGTAATCACCAGCTCCTGCAAATCAAAGGCAAAAATTTCAATCACCAGCTCCTGCAAATCAAAGGCAAAAATTTCAATAAGTACAGTAGCAAGTGAAGACCAGATTCACAAGAATAAAAAAAACAAAAAAAAAACAGAACAATTTAAAACAAACAGAAATAACCAGAATCCGAACCAAAATCTCACAAGTTTCAAGATACGTTAACAATAAAATGACCATATTGATTCTGATATTTCCTAACTACTTGCATCAATTACTGCAGACATGCTTGCATATTTTCAACTACATACACAATTCTGTATGTCTAATGAAAAAAAAATAAAATAAAAAAATGCAATACTAACGAAGTCTAAAGAAGTAAAACAACAACAAAGAACAAGAGTACATGTACAAACAAAAGAGACTTAACAAGCTAAATCAAGTCATCCATAAAGCATGCACTATCTCCCCACCTCTTCAGGATGGTAGATGACGCTGGTGACCTTCTTTGAGTGACCTTTTAGGATGGCCATGACCTGTTCCGTGTCCTTGTTGAAGACTACAGCATTCTTGTCGTTTCCTCCAGTGACAACACGAGAAGTGTCACGTAGACACACATCCAGAGCCAGAATGCCAGGAACACTGGCACTGTGGACACCCTGTACATTCCAACATCATCATCACTACATTTGTAGCCAGATGTCAGCTCTACATAACATGACACTGCATATCTAACACAAACCATTCTTAACAAATGGAAAACATAAATTTGAGGGTATTTTTCCGGTCTATTTCTCTCCACATGAATACATGCATCAAACAGAGAAGTTTACTGATGGGAAGTGTTAAATCAATGAAAATAACTGTAATCAATAAACTTCCGTACAGCAAAAGTTTTATTCTCTCTGTTGTTAACTCATGCTTTGCTGGCAGTTTTTCCCCTTGGTAATCCCTGTATATCAGGTGTTTAAGTATGACAGAAAAATAAGTGATCAAAATTCAAACAAAAACTAGTTGTTTGGAATTTGAGGATTCAGCTTCTGTAAAGTTGCAGAAAATCATGTTAAATACTTAAACCAGTTCTTGCGTAGTGCAGCATTGAAATGAAGACTTTTTTCAACAACAACAAAAAAAAGAAAAAAGAAAGAAAGAAAAAATGCATTGCACAACACACACGTCAGGCCCATCAAATCCACCATCATTACTTTTAACATCTGACCCCTCATTCTAAGCATTCCAACTGCACCATACATGCACAGCAACAATTTGCCTTGCATGTCATGATGCACAAACTCTGACATGTTGCCATTTTCATCTTGATTACGAATGAAGCAAATGAAGCTACTTGGGAATTCCTGTCTCACACGACCGAGAATACACGCAAAGTCAGCCAGTAAAGTGCAAAAGGCTATGAATAATCCCAGCCATCACCTCTGCATGGTGTTTTTGAATTCACTACATCACCATAACAGAGCAATTTTTCAAAGCTAACATACATAAACGCGGATGTCAACACACCACATTGTCAATGTCGATATCACATATGCAGATATTGGTATAGAGTGAGTTCAACCTTCAGCTGAACATTCCATGGAGAACATGGTGCACAATGGATCATCTATCTGATGGACATCTGATGGGAGGTTCATGTCACAATGTGTTAATATGACATGATGTGTCTGTATGATAAAAAGATGGCATTCTGATTTTTTTAATGGCATTATCTCGTCTGTACTATATAAGACGGTTTTCTGCATAACTGACACTTACCATTCTATGAAATGATATTACACCATCTATATGTACTGGTTTTTGTATTATGAAAGACAACATGATGTTTTAATGTATTCTTTAAAAAAAATGCTTCTGCATTTTTAATACATGCACTGCATAAAGATTCTTTACACCCTTTCAAGTGACATTACTCCATTCATACACATTTTACAAAACAGTAATATGATGGTGACATCGCATTCGTTACGAATGTTCACAGCAGATCAAACTGTAGCTTACTCACCGTGTGTGAAGCCAGCTGTCGGAAGGACCTGATGTCCTCACTGTTTGCCAGGCCTTCTGGCACCGTTTTGCCTCTCTGAGGGAACAGAAATACAGTCAGACTGATGGAAAAGTAAAATGTACAAACATTCATGCCTTTCATTCTTCTATGTGTGTGTGGAGAGAGAGAGAGAGAGAGAGAGAGAGAGAGGAGTGTGTTGTGTGTGTGTGTGTGTGTGTGTGTGTGTGTGTGTGTGTGTGTGTGTGTGTGTGTGTGTGGTGTGTGTGTGTGTGTGTGTGTGTGTGTTTGTACATGATCAGTTTATGTCGTTATGTGAGAGTGTGAAAGAGTGAGAGAGAGAAAAATTGGGTGCGTGTGTGACTGTGTATGAAACCATGCATGATAGGAACATAAGATATCCACCAAAAAAAAAATTTCATGAATGCAGGTCAAAGACAAAACATCAACCAAGACCCATCATTACTTTTTAAATATTACTGCACTATAGGTAAAAACATTATATCACAAAGGCTTGAATTACCTTCTTTCGTTCTGCTGTCAGCAGGGTAGCTTTGTCTTGAAGCTGCAAAATATACAAATTCTCTTTGAATTTAAAAATGTCGCAATCATAAAATTCAACAATTAAATCATGGAAAAAGGAAATCTCAATAAATTCATTCACTACCCATTCCTTGCCCAAACCACATTCAACCAACTAATTCTTAATGTGAATAAAAGCAACAACTAATGTTCCAACAATTCAGAACCAACAGCACAACAAAACAGAACATACATAAGTATTGAAAAAAACAAAAAAACAAAGCAAATATCTATTAACAAAACAGGCCTGATAGTCTTTGTCAAACATTAAGGCAAAACAAAACAAATATTTAACCAATCAACAGAAAAAACAAACAAAATGACAACAAATAAACAGGACACTTTCAATGACCATTTGACAGTATACTTTACCTTCTGGATGACTTCGTCACTCATGCCTGCTTCCTCGATGGGTGGTTGTGCTGCTTCCGGTCCTGCTTCCGCTGCATAGGCCTGAAGCATATAATACTAAATTTTTTATACGTAATTTTTGTTTATGAAATCGTGTTAACATCTTAGTGTACTGGTTTGTATCTACGAATACACTGTGACTTTTTCAAATAAATGAGTTCCTGTCAATCCTTTGAATAAAAAATTTTCTTAATGCTAAAAACAATCAGCAGCATCAATAATCAAGTCCTGACAAAAAAAAAAGTAAACTGTAACAATGTTCCACAATTACCAATGTGTTACGCCTTAACTACAAATGCATCATACTCTTCATACACACATTCACTCTAAACAAATTACTCATATACATTCACAGACAGGCGCATAAACACGTAACGCACATGCACACTCGCTCATTATACGCATACACCCATAAATACACACAAGTATGTGCATGCACACATACATACATGCACAATTTCTTCACTTTAATACTCTCCCCCTTTTCTGTTTTTCACACACACATACACACACAATTATTCAATCACTCACAGGCTGGGGAGCAGGAGCAGCATAAGCACCAGGAGCTGCTGTGATACCAGCTTGAGGTTTGAGAGTGGCCAAAGCTGCACACAGACAATGTCCATATCAGTATCAAGAACACACTGCAACATTATGACAATGCAACCCTGAGGTTCAACAAGAAATGCTCATATCAGACCAATGTTTCTGGCATCCAAGACAGTAACATCCACCTCATATACAGAAATTTTGTGATGGCAAAATGGCATGGGGATGAAAGCTGATGTCGGACTAAAACTTGTATCATATAACTTGAAACCTCTTTAGATTACAAATCATTTGCAAAGGAATGAGAAATCACATCACATGAAAACAATAACCTATTAATAATACCTTCTCTGGCAGCTGTTACTTCTTTGGTCAATCGAGCAATGACACGGCAAGCAGCATCGTGCTGGTATAGGGCGTGAGACAATTCTGTACAGAATAAAACATACTTATTATCATACACTGTGAAGCAATGTCTTGCATTATTATTATTAGTCATGATACAGATCCAAGCTCAGAGTAGTTCTCAAATAAATAAATAAATAAATATACACAAAATTTTTTTTTTTAAAACTCAAGAGAAATTCTGAAAAGAGTAAATATAAATACACACTTTAGTCCAAATAATAAATGAACAGATGTTTGATGTCTTCACAGAATTGGCAGATATTTGACTTTCTTAGAAAGTCTGATGAAAATGATATTCAACATTTTGTGCTAAACAAAATGATCTCTTTGCAGTTTTTGCTGACATGATATTTCTATTAGTAACCTGTGAAACACAAAGCAAAAATGAAGTAACATCTGAGAGTATATACTACATATCAATTAGATTACTGGTCAATAGCACAAAATCATACTATTCTGAGTGAAATGTGCCCAATTATGTCCAACTTTCTTTCCTTTTTTCTCCTCCTGTCCTAATTTATAATGACTGCATGAGTACTGTCACTGTGATCTGAAGTCTGGCTCTGGCAGATGGGCATAAGACAACTGTCAACAGAGCTAAACTCAAAAGGACTGTAGGCAAGCAACAGCAATTTACAAAGGTATATATCTACCTTGACGCGCTGTCTGTAGTTGTTGGCGCAGAGTGAATGTATGAAGCATAACAGCATCCTGCAAAGTAACAATGACAAACTATAAAATATGACATCTCAGCTCATAAGAACCTTTTCCTGACAATTAAAGCAATGTTTCTTTGATACCGTTACCAGTTTTCATCTTGCTTTTTCCTTTTTTCTCTGTCCTAACACATTCTTCAATTCCTTCAGGTTCAGGTTCATACTGCTTATAGCCCAGCCGACTATACAGCCATATCAGGGCTAACACCACGTTAAAAACGACACCCAGGTTAAAATGAAAAGACAACACTTAAAAACCATGCTCACCATTATCCTTACAAGTCTAAAATACATTTAAAGAATAACATATATGTAAAATCATATCAGGCGAAACCTACTGATCTCTTGTAAAAACTGGAAAACTGCATGAAGAGGGATGTCTTGGAAGAGGTTCTTTAAGGAGTTCACCATAGAATGACTGAATGAAAACTGTTCTGTTTTAGTGATGATACACTGCTATTCCAAACTAGAAAGGTTTCAGCGTGTCCAGGACAACAGGAATAGCACCGATTGTGCATAGTACTACACACATACATCAAGCTGATTATGCATATTACATACACATACATACATCATACCATGAAACTGTATATTACATACATACATCATATCATGAGACTGTATGATCTAGAGTCTGACTTTGTGGTAAGTGTCTGACTTCAAGATAAAACAGAAAAATGTCAGATCACTGTTGATTTCATGTACCACAAACCAGCTAGTAGTAGAACACTGACAGAACTGACAGGGTCTGTAATTCGCATACTGGTGGCCCATCAGCTCAGTTGCTCAAGTGTCATGCTCATAACATAGAGGTTATTGGTCAAACCCTTGAGCAGGCCACACTTTGATTTTTTTTCAAGGGCTAGTTGGTTCTTTAGACCGAGTCGGATAACTTGAGTTCAATCCAAGCAGGCAACATTCAAAAATGGTCTGTTCGCTGCCCATCTTAATGTTCCCATCATATAATGGGGTCAGCTTAATGTTTCATAAATCCCTTCTCATCACTACCATCCCCCATTTCAACACTTTGCCAGCATTCAGGTTTTACACTAGCAGATTAGGGTGGAGCACAATATGGAATTGTCTGAGTGCAAGGAGTTCCCTGAACAAACACCAGACACCAAACTCCAATGCCTGATGTGTCTGCTAGTTGTTCTTCATGCATAATATATACACACAAAGGGATACAGACACAAACAGGTCTGGGCACATGCTGAACAGAGAGACAAGAAAAATCTCCACCCTTTTACCCAAGTAGGAGGTACCCAGGCATGATCAAATCCCCAAACTTCTGACTGGAAGTCTAACATCTCATTCTCATCAAAAGAAGACACTGTGAATCTAGAATAATAAGGGTGTATACATATATGAAAAAGCATAGAAACACTAATCAAGATGCATACATGACAATTTAATTTTGGAAGTGCACATATTTTTCTGTCATAATATTGAACACTCCAAACAGCACATACAGTAAATACTAATAAATACTAAGAGGAACAGGTCAACAGACATACTGGTAACATTTAGTCTCGAATTTGTTTTCATTTTATTGATTAAATAATGAATTTGAGAAATTAGAATGGAAAAGTTCACAAAAAAGAATCTTGAGCAGCCACTGGTGTTCTACAAACTTTCAAAGTCCTGAAATATCACTTTTAAATTTATCTTTCATAAAAGCCCTCACAGGATAATATTACACAATATATAATGAGAGACAGTGAGCAAACAGGGAGCATCTGCATTTACAAGCTTTCTATTTTCCATCCTGGCCCTCTCTTCAACTGCTTTTTGCCATTCTCTGATATTAGGTACTCCAAAGTGATTTTCAAATTTGAACTTATCTGTATAAAAATCAGCTGGGAAAATAGAGATTTTCATTCTGAACACATACATACTTTAGTTTTTAATGTGGGATAAAATTTATGATTTTTTCCTTTCTTTTTGGATGTTTTTTTAGGCCACATTCAGACATGCCTTGAAAACACATATAAAATCACACAAGTCCAGAAATCATTTCTGAGGAGGTTTTTACTTGTTAAGTTGATGTGCAAAAAACATATGGACAGAAATGCATATCAATAAAAATATAGACTTATGAAAATGACAAAAAATAGCAAAATTGGACGCCGCCGTTCCAAACAACTGGGCAAGGGACCCATTTTCATTAATTTAAAACTCCATTATCTTTAAGAAATACAATACAGTGACACTGAAATGAATCATATATGATAAACATATTAAGGAATTTAACCCTAATTTTTTCCAGCTTCATCTGAAAGCTGGTTGAAAAGATATCAGATGTCAAAAATGCGAAATATGCCGATTTGTCACAGTGAAAAAAATGGCGAATTTTACACATATTTGGTGCACCATACCTTTTTTCACTTTAAAGTTACAAAAATGGTTTTGATATCAAATTGCTCAGCATGACAAACTCTTTCAATGTAAAACAACCCCAGACATCTGTATGTTTAATCAAATCATACTTGGGTAAGGATAAAATACCTATTTTGAAAAAAATGTGTATTTTAGCTTTTTGCAAGACTCCGTAACTTCTGTCACATTCATCCTACTGCAAAGTACCATATACCAAAATGATCAGTTTTTTATGATCTGTCAGTATAACAAACAAGACATTAGGTTTCAATCTTTCTGTAAACAAAAATCAGATGACAAAATTATAACAAATGTCAGCTGATAATAGTAACAAATAATGAGTTTTGTTTACATATCGAATCAAACAAGACATGTACATCAACAACATTCATTCAAAGAAGTCATCTTCATAGTTTTTACATGCCAATTTGTTTTGTTTTTTATCATTAAACAACAATTAAAACATGTCTTGACCTTTAACTGTTCCTTAACTGTGTGTGGAACATTATCAAAAGCTTCCACATCATTGTCTTGACCTTTCACTGTTGCTTAATCACAGTAGATAACTGTCCTGGCCTTCAACTTAAACTGGAAGCACAAAAGATAGAAATCATCTCTTTTTACAAAAAACATGTAATGAAATGTAAAAAAATACTTGTCAGTGTCTATGATCAGTGATTCCCCTTCACAAGTGACAGGAAATTAAAACATGTTAAGATGCAGTTCATCATCATTGCTGTCAAAGTTGTCCAAAAGACTAGGTCTCCGCCCTCTGCCAGTCTTAAGAAATCGCTCCTTCATCTTCATGAAGAGATCATCTGTGAGAAAAATAGTGTAGAGGGAAAGTATTAGTACATCTATCTGTTCTATCCTGTAGCGTAATGTGAAAATCCCATTTGTACGGACAAACAGGCCTATACATACAGAGCAAGAGGCAAATACTGACCAAAACAAAAACAAATCCAAAAAACAAGAACATAAAACATGCAGGAACACAAGGACTTTTGTACCCCTGCTCAATTAACTTCCCTGCCTGTCAAAGAGAGAAAGGATCAAGAGAGAGAGAGATTGGTGTGGAGCTGTAAGAAGCCTACCAGTATTATTGTCAGCTTTGAAAATAAAATTATAATACCTTACCCTAACTCACAAAGCAGTGGGCAAAGTAAAATGTCCCATACATTTAGGCCTACTCAAATCAGCACAACAAAATTTATCTCATAAACAATATAGGCCTAGTTAGGAAGGTTCATAGTGTCCAACCCATTAACCTGGTAGGCCTACTTTATTTTGTTTAAATATTATTTTTGATGACAATAATAGTAATGATAATAAATAGTAATGAATGATAGTAAACTAATAATGAAATAATGATAATAATAATAATGATAAATAATAATGAATAATGATAGTAAAATAATAACAATAACAAAAATATAACAATATTAATAATAATAATAAACTTTTAAAGCTGTTGAACTAGGTGATAATAATATTGGGCCTAAAAATAATAGGATTGATAAACATGCAAATTTGTTTCAATGGTACCATTCAGGAAGTTTACACAAAGGCAGAAAAGAAAAAGGTGTAACATTGTGAAATTATTGAACGACACTGAACCAGATCGAGTGAAGTCAAGGGAGGGCACTCGGCTGATTCGACTATCGATCGATCAAAGCGTTGGTCACGTGACCAAATAAATCGCTAATCTCTCATTAACATCATTATAAATAAATATAATAAAGGCATGGATTATTAAAAAATCTTTTGTAAACATTTTCCTTTAATCATATGCCTGATCTCACTCTCTGTACAATTACCGCACCCCAAACCGTCACCTACCCCTACCTTCTAACATATTCATGATACTGTGGGTGCTGCAGCTGTGCGCTTTCCAAACAATTATATTCTAAAATCAGGAAACAAAATGTCGAAAAGTAATAGTAAACAAATTGCAAGATATTTCACTTACCCTCTAGATAAGTTGGATCGCTTGATTCGTCGTGGCTGTAGCGGTCAACGCAAACTTCGACGTCCATGTGCTCGCCCGAACGATCTTCGCGCGTGTCCGCCATTGCGCGTCAGACGCTAAGAGAAAGCGAAAATAGGTTGCGTTGTTCTCAGTCCTCGAGGAAAACAGCAAGTGGTTGAATCCATATGCAAATAGCAAAAGTTGAAAGTTGAAACCTTGACCTTTTGCACAGTGGAAAATATGGCGAGATTGGTTTTGAGTAAGGTTGCGAAATCATCGACGGAAGTTTTTAACGCACGAAACAACCGACTAAATGGAAGCCTATCAGTTCACTTTTTACATCGGATGAAAGCAAATTTAGTCTTTTTGACTGTGTAAATGGTTTGTTGATATCTGACCCAGCGAATCTCCTCAAGGCGAGTTTTCAAGGTAGGTGTCAAAACCGCGTTCCGATTTCGTCGTTCCAGTAGCAGCAAAATCGCAATTTAGTACCCATCATCAAAAGCATATTTCAAACAGTAAATATTACACTTATTGATTTATTTTGACTTTAAACAAAGCTTAAAGGATCACAGATCAACATGATCTATGTTTTTTATTTCTGACACTGCATTTTGTTGAGAACGAGCAAGTTGAAAACCAGTGAAAAATCGCACTTTGCCGTACTTTTCGCCGCCCGCGAAGAGCACTTTGGAATACCTACAGTGATATTAAACAGAAAAATATGCATAAAACAAACCAATGACTGCAATGTAGTACTGTGAGAGCCACACTTAATGGATTTAACTTCATACCCATTCATCTTGTAAAGATTTCAAGATAGCAGGAATGCTGGTAGCTGATGGTGGTCTTGGTTTGACCAAAGGAGAAGCTGCAAAAACAAAACATGGTACTGATTTTAAACAAGCAATCAGATATGTTGACCAATTTAGTTAAAAGTAACTGATATGCAGGTAGTGTGCATATATTTGTTCCTGACTCTGTGTGCGTGTGTGTCTGTGTGCGTGCATGTATGTATGTATGTATGTGTGTGTATACCACTGTGTGTATGCATAGTATGAAATAAGAATTGTAAACAAAGTAAAAATTATCTGATTAGTTGCAATCATTATTACTATATTAGTCAAAGCAGGTTACAACTAGGGATATGAATGGAAAATATACCTGAATTTGAATTACAGACATGAATTTCAGTTCCAGACCCTGAATAAGAGTGCCTACATGAAGGGTGAAACATAATAACCAGTTTCAGTTTAGTGTAACAAAAAAAAAGGGAGGTATCAAATTTTCTTACCTTTGACTTCAATAAGCATGTCCATCTGCAGTTTCTCACCACTGAGTGGATCTGTGCCATTTTCATTTATGTATTTCTCAATCAGACGTTTCTCAAACACATGACCAGACACTGGGGACACCACAGGGTGTTCTGGGACCTCATTACTAACTGAAAACAAAATTAAATACCAATCATTTTCAGTAATATTTATACCAACATTAAAAAGAGACAAGACAAAAGGGGAGAAGGGGGAGAAGACAATGCAATCACACAAAACTGAATTTATAAAAGACAAAAGAAAATGCTTTTTGAGTACTCAGCCTAGAGACTTGATCAAACAAAATCTGTATAACACTATCACAGTATCAGTATTACAGTAACACTGTATACTTAATTCTTCATAGTCATGGGTCATGCAACGCATGGACAGCCCCCTTTGCTTGATGAAATGACTATCAAGTGGCATTGGAAGCTTGGGAGGTGATTGGAGAGTGGCAAGTCATTGGTGCTCCCGGTCCCATCCCCACCCTCATGGTGTTTCTTGTTAACTTCATTGTCATGAGGACCTAGTGTGCAAAAAGTGAAATTGGAAGCACATCACCACAAAGCAGCAACCCCTCCACTATCTTTCATGGATGCGAGTATTTTGCTTTTGTTCATCATACATTTTAACTAAGAAACAAGTTTGATGAAAGTGGTTCAATCCCTGTACAATGGCACCCATACACTGCATGGGAACAAAGCTGAATGTGTTAACTCACTCGGTACGATGGAACGCTATAGCGTTCCTGACGTAAGGCATGGTTCCATACGACGGAAGGCTATAGCGGTTTCGATAATTAAAATGATTTCGACGCTTCCCTCCTAACGTCGCATGCCAACTGAAGCTATACTGGGCATTGCAGAAGTGTCAAGGGTCAAGTGGAAAGTTACTTTGTGAGATTCCGTAGCAATACACTCGTTGGGAAACGACTGACTTCGGCACCCCACACGACTGGCTAATCTGCATTCGTGTCGAAAATGGCGTCGCAGGCGAGTACGAGTTTTGGAGCAAAGCAGATCACGACAGCAGCGTTTTACTGCTTCTGAAGTGATTGAAGTGCTTCAGACTGAAGGATCCGACACCGACAAGTATGATGAAGATGATGGTGAAGGTGTTTCCAGTATGAAAGCTGCCAGCAAGAAGGTACTGACAGTGACCCAGTTTCATACCACAGTGAAGTGGGAGAGGGAGGTTGGTGTACACGTCACGAGAGGCGAGCGGTCAGCGGGCCACGCATAGTGAGTCACATGTCTGATGAAGGTTTCATTCACTTTCTAATGCGTGCCCGGCACAAAGATTTTAGTTTTATCCCCACTTTGCCTCCGTTCTCTGGCTCTTGTGGCCTGCATGCCCCAGCTGAGTGCCATGCCCCCACTGATTTCTTCAATCAGTTTGTGACAGAAGACTTTCTAAATTCTATTGTCATAAACATATGCATAAGAGAACGGAGTGGCAAGCAGAATGAGCACTTCACCTGCCCTCTGCCACCCATCCCCAACGGCAGGAAGAACTATAAGCTTTATAGAAGTGCCATGTGTGTAGTGCTGGCAGCAGGAGACACCCGGAGGTTCAACTGCAGCAAACCCCCAACTGGTTTAAAAAGTGTGAGGTTGCCTTCTGTGACAAACTATGCCAGCCCAACAAGACCATCACCTACTTCCATCTGTATCAATCAGTGCAGAAGTACACTGATTATTAGGAAAATAGTACATAGGGACTGAAGCATCCGGTGTGCTTTTTTTTTTCCAAATTCCCCCCTGTGTAACAATTTGTAACATTCATCTATGTAATGTCACTAATATTTTTTTTTTTACCCTGAGCGTCATTTTGTGCATACAAAGACCTCACCTTTGACTGTGTGTTCATTGAGCTGATCAAAATGTGTGACTGTACGGTGATCCTGACCACAAAATTGGGGTATTTTCAACATGGCACATGAAGAAGAAATACTGAAGGAAGAACTTCAATATTTTGGCATGAACTAACCCAGCATGTAAATATTCAGATCTGAAAGTTTCATTTTGTTCCTTTATGTTTTGTATTTTTTGTGATTTTTTCCTAACCCTTCAAAATGGGCCATCTGTAGGGAAAAGCAAGGGGGAAAACTCTCCGTCCCGAGTGATTTAAGACAATTAATTACTATGTTAATTATCATGACTATTAGTATCAAGACAAAAATTTTTTCATCGTATCTGTCATCTGGAATCTGTGTAGATCAAAATTTCATGCCAGAATGTTATCATGGAAGCTACTACAGTGATTTTATCACTGTCAGTGCTTTATTTTAAAAGCTCATTTTGATATTTACCAGATGAATTACCACATTAGTATGGCTTATTGTTTTTAATCATCAAGTGTTATCTGAGTCTGTGCGTACCCAATTGCTCAGTATTACCTGGAGTCTGCATGTTCCCAATTGATGAGTATTATCTGAAGTCTGTGTGTACCAATTGATGAGTATCATCCAGAGTCTGTGTGTACCCAATTGATGAGCGTTATCTGGAGTCTATGTATACCCAATTGATGAGTATTATCTGGAGTCTATGTATACACAATTGACGAGCATTGTCTGGAGTCTGTGTGTACCCAACTGATGAGTATTGTCTGGAGTCTATATAACGATGTATACCTAATTGACGAGTATTATCTGGAGTTTGTGTGTACCCAAACTCGGAGTCTGTGTGTACCCAATTGAGAAGTACTATCTGGAGTCTGTATGTACCCAACTGAGGAAAATTATCCAGAGTCTGTGTGTACCCAACTGATGAGTATTGTCTGGAGTCTATATAACGATGTGTACCCAACTGACGAGTATTATCCAATATCTGGAGTCCATGTCTACCAAATTCGAGCCAAAATTCTAACAATTCTTGGAAATTATGATGATGTCAGTACTCTGGGACCATTTTCTAATCGCAACCAATAATTTTCAGTCACATGAAATTCTGCCTGTGGATTGCAACAATGATTTTAACGACAACTCCAATAAAAATACTGTTGAAAATAGTGGCAGTCTTGTGTCAAGTCGACCACAACAGACAGCGATTTTAGCAACACTGCCAATGAAAACGTTGAAAGTAGTGACAGTTTTATGTGTCAAGTGGCACTTATGGTGATGCTCATTCAATCTTTGTGAACACCACAAGAAATATCAATCAAAACATTCAAAGGCCCCTTACATATATACATGTACGTAGGCATGGTCAAATCAGTCTTCATAAACTCGTGTTGCTTTATATTCATGACACAAATACAAAAAAAGTTTCTGATAAAATCCTATGTGAAAAAAGAATTACCAACTTTTGTTATTGAAAAAAAATTCCATTAGTCAATCAAAAGAAAACTTTTTATATACTGAACATTGCAAAGTTGTTTTTTTTTCTGATCTCTTTTCAATGATGGTAAGTTATTTTCCGCAAACATTTTTGTCACATACTCATACCAAAACTCATCATTATAGCTTTTCAGCTTTTGATTATAAAACAGCATTCTGCCAGCTGATAAGTAAATCATTTTATACTTTTCTTACACAGCAGCTGAAAAAGGATAGTTTTTATGTCAACAATTTGCTCATAATTTACTTACAAGTATATACAACTAATATTAGATCTAAATGTATATTAATACTTATGATGATCTATGAGCATTTGTTTGCTCCCATTCTCCCTCTTCCCCTCCCCTGCCACTTTTTCTGTTTCTGTCTCAGTTGTTAGAGCACAAACGCTCTTAATGCTGTGAAGCTGTGGGTTCAACTCTTGGTCAGGCTACATTGAAAAATGTTTATCTTGACATCAATTCCAGCCTGCAACATTAAAAACTGGCCTGTTTATTATCTTCTTAAATTTTCCAATATTCTGGTGATGTCAGCTATTGTTTCATACATGGTCCTTCAGACCCCCTCCCCATTCCAAAACCTTGTCAGCACATAGCCATAGGATATTGTGTAGGCTCAGGAAGTCTGCCAGGTAACTGCTTCGGAAGCATAGGATCTTCTCATTACAGGATCTAAATACTGACGCAACACTCTGCAAAGGTCTTCTGGACCGATACCCTCTCTGAAATGCAATCCAGCCACACCAGCTTTTTTCCCTCTCTTTCTCTCGGTCTCTGTCTCTCAATCCAGCCACAAAGTTTTTCTCTCCTCTCTCTTTTCTGCACTGTTGTCCTCAAATGTTTCTGGTTTCATTTTGCATTTGAGACCAAGAGGTCTATTTTGTCTCTTTGTTTTTGTTTGTTCTAATTTCTGCAAGGAAAACAATTCTCCATTCTTCTGGCCATGACAATATTCATTTGCTTTAATTACTGGTCTCTGGCAGTCACTTTTATTCCACCATCATCATAATTATGTGCCCTGCTGCATGGCATTGGCGATCATGGCCCTCCACACGAATCTATCCCCTGTCACTGCAAGTACATCTCCCACCCTCTCTGTCCTCAGTCACCCTGCGAGTCCGATTTTTTTTACTCCACAAATCCAGAATTTCAATTTTCCGTCACTGTGTCAGTTTACGTGTATGCACATACTTATGTATATCACCATGTGTATGTACATAACGCATGTCTGTCACTGAGTGTGTGTGTGTGTGTGTGTGTGTGTGTGTGTGTGTTGTGTGTGTGTGGACTGTTGTGACTGTCATAGTGTCAAGCTGCGGTTAGTCACACTCACAGTGTAAAATGAGTGTTCCTGTTTATTCAAATTACTGTTCCCGCAGATAGACCTATACAATCGATCAAAGTCAGTTTTAGCATATCAGCAATTCACTTATGCTTCAGATCAATAAGCATTTCACATTATGTATGTAATCGCATTTACTGCGAAAATGAGTGCGTGTCCGAAGATTTTCACAACTTTAAACTCGGGTGAGACTACCTACTAACCTAGTCTCGTCTGCAAACCTGCGGCTAAAACGTTACCGGCGCTGTTCTTAAGTAGTAAACAAAGAAGGTAAAATACAACAGCACAAAAATCTAAGATCAATACATTAAAACTTCAATCAGATACACAACAAAGATAACATTAAACAAAGTGATGACAAATAAAACACTAATTTTCCTAAGTTTCAAACCCACGCACTTGCACAGCAGAGCGCCATGTTGGAGTGATCACGTGATCATTGTCGGATAAAGAAAAAAGTATCATCAAAATCCGGAACGAAGATTATAAATGTGTTGAGATCGTCATTTCGTTGTCGTGGACAAGGAGGATCACATTGATCATCTCTTTGTTTTTTGTGTTTTCTTTTAGTCGTGGTTGTTCGTCGATACACCTTTATCAAATGAAAAGTGGCTGCAGGAGTGGAGTTGACAGTACATTCTCGCAAATTTAGGGGCATTAACTGCTACCCGTACTAAATCATGTCACAATGTTATATTCTCTCCCCTGTATAACTGATTTTTGTGGGTTCGGGTGTGCCCAGTAAGCATATTTTATTATTATTTCTTGCTGTTCTACACATACAGTATAAGCATACAAACATAAACACGAAGTGCATTAATTTAAAGTTGATCTATACAATAAAAATAAATCATAAAAGCTGTAACAAATAAGGAAAAGAAAAAAAAACGATAAATTCCATACAGATTCAGACCAAAGATGCCATGTGATGGAGAAGATTTGAAATTATCATGGCATAAACTTTTGAAATTATCATCTCATAAACTTGTGCACAGTCCTGTGCGCTGGCAAGGTCTTGAGAAAACATCTGTGGCCCGCTTGAGGCATTCTAATCAACTGATCATAATGACGGGGTGACTAAATGTATGCTGTGATCAGGATGAAATAAACGTGTCCCACTGCTACCCTCAGGTGCATTATTTATAAGATTTTGGAGTTTGTTCAATAGGGATTATTGCACTTGGACAATTTCATATGAGTTCCAACCCAATCTGCCAGCAATTCATCATCATCATCATCATCATCAGGTGTCATGCCGCATGGCGTCGGCGACCATGGACTTCCATCCATCTCTATCTCTCGTTGCCCTTAGCATCTCCCCCACCCTCCTCATCCCCAGCCATTCTGCAAGTCCGTCCAGCATTCTCTCCCTGGGTCTACCTGGTGCTCTCTTTCCCTCCAGCTTTCCCGTTGTGACCAGGTGCTCCAAATCCCCCTTCCTCATAAAATGGCCTATAAATGTTGCCTGTCTTTTCCTAATCTTTCTTATGAGTGATCTACTTGTGTCTGCCTTCCATCAAGACTGTCTCGTTTGTTTTCTTTGCTGTCCATGGAACTCTCAACATTCTTCTTACAAACCACATCTCGGCTGCCTCAATCTTTTTCTGGCTTTGCTTGCTGACTGTCCATGCCTCGCATCCGTACAACAGTATTGGTTCTATATAACATTCAAGAACTCTCTTTACTGATGTTAATTGATAGGCATTTGTTGGTAAGAATGCTTGTCATCTTCTTGAATGCTGTTTTGGCTTGGCCGATTCTGCTGGCCTTTTCCGAGTGCATCTGCCTTCTGATGAAATGACCGTTCCCAGGTATTTGAACTTATTAACCTGTGTCAAGATTGTGCCATTTGCTGTTATTTTGCATGAGGGGATTTCATGTTTTTTACTGATCACCATGATTTCAGTCCTCCTGCTGTTTAGTTCCAACCCCTTACCTTTGCTTTTTATTTCTAGTATATTCACAAGGTTTTGTAGGTCCCTTTCATTTTCTGCTATTAGCACGGTGTCATCTGCGTACCGAATGTTGTTTATCATTTTCGCTCCAACCTTTAATCCAGGGTCTTCTTCTAGGTTTCTCATGATGTTTTCGCTGTAAAGTGAAAACAGATCTGGTGACAAAACACAACCCTGTCTGACTCCTCTTTTGATGTTTTGGAAAGAGCTTATATTGTTTTCTATTCTCATTGCAGCTGTTTGTTCCCAGTACATATTCCTGATTATTCGTAGATCTTTTCCATCAACATTGAGTCTCTCCAGTTGGTTGATCAATTATTCATGTCGTACCCGATCGAAAGCCTTGGTATAGTCAACAAAGCATAAATACAAACCCTTATTCATCTCAATTGACCTCTCTATGATAGTTCTTGCCAGCAATTATCTCGTATAAACCCATGAGCTGGTCAGGTCCAAATGTCCTCCCTAGCCTATGGGTTTTGTATCTTACACTAAAATTAGTGCATGTTTCAAAGGCAGATGTGATGCGTCTATTGTCAGCTAGTGATTGCGTGCTTGTCACCTCTCACTTTCAGCCTGCACCGCTGGCTAGCACTGCTGCTTGCAGCTATATGAAAAGAAGAGCAGAATGCGTAAGTCTCAACCTGCCAGTACATAGCCTCTCCATTCCATCAGCAAGCCCTACGTTATGCCTGATCATGGCGACATGCGGTAAATGAGCATCTCACGGACTCAGGCTAAATCTCGAGGGACTCGGAGGAGGTCTGGCCCCCAGACGTGCGGCACGCAGTCCCACCGGCTGTGTGGATAGGCCCTGGTGCCCACGAACCAGATCCCCAAGCTATGGGTAAGTAGCTCCACTGCCTTGTGGACATCTCGAGAGAGAACAAGGCTAAGAGAGTTAGCCCTGAAAAAAATCACCCTACTGCCTTGTAGGTTGTCGTGGGAACAACAAAGGCTACCGGAGAGACCGTAAACAAACCGATGGGAGGCAACGGGAAACCATCATCGTATTCTCCCCAGGATATTCATGTATGGACAAACAAAAGGAAAATGAAGATAACGACGTATATAGATGCTCCTATGGAGCACCTTCGTCTGGTAGGGATCGTCATGCGGCGCAGATGACACCAGACCCTCAGCAAGCTACTGCGACCAACCTCAAAAATACCAAAACAGCAACATGGAAATCAGAACATTGTTACAAAAAGGTAAATTAGACAATATCAAAATGGAGATGGAAAGGCTTAACATTAGTATTTTAGGACTAGGGGAAGTGAGATGGAAGGGGGCAGGCATGGTAACATCTGGAGAATATACAGTAATATACTCTGGTGGAAACTCACATGAAAGAGGAGTAGGCATCGTAATGGATAGGGACAAATCAAAAGCGGTCAAAAGATACTGGGCTGTGTCCGACAGAGTTTTGTTGGTTAAATTGGGAGGCAGGCCATTTGATATCAACATCATTCAGGTGTGTGCACCAACATCTGCAAGTACTCAGGAAGACATCGACAACTTCTACGAAGTACTATATTTTTCTTTAAAAAAAAAAAGCATTTTTAAATATATATCAGTGCTGCTCCCTCCCTCTGTCTGTCTGTCTGTCTGTCTGTCTGTCGGTCGGTCTGTCTCTGTCTCTCTCTGTCACTCTGTTTTTTGTCTCTGTCTGTCTGTCTGTCTGTCAGTCGGTCTGTCTCTCTCTCTCTCTCTCTCTCTCTCTCTCTCTCTCTCTCTCTTTCTCTCTCTCCCTCTCTCTCTCTCTGTTTCTTTTCTCAAAATGGCAGGGAAGATGAAGCGCATTTCTCTTTTCAATGTGTTGGTTCCAAAAAGGAAATAATTTCGCAATATTCTCACCAAATAGATCTATATGAACATAGCCCTTTTCTTATTGAGTGAAGATGACGACTATTGTTTTTCCCCAAGCATAACTGATCTTTGAGGCTTTGAAACGTAAAAGTATAGCGTGTTCAACAAAATATATATTGTCACTTTGGAAAAATCATTTGAAATATGTGTTATAAATGGTAAAGTATTTGTCACGTATCTCGACAGAAGCACCGCATTGTTCCATATTTTGATAGATTTAAGTTAGCACAAATATTAAGAACATATTTCATGCATTTGTCTATGAGTAGTGTGTATGAGTGTGGGATATGTGTGTGTTACATGGACATGTGCACATATACGCACCATTTGATATTTGTAGGAAAACTTTATACATGTTCAGTTGCGCTAGAATCTAGATTTGATCAACTGAATAAGCTGCATATTATTGTTTGACATATGATGTGACATGAAGTTATGTCGTAGTTATCCACTGTGCCAGGGCTTCTTCAGAATAAATAACATCCTCTCCTTTCGGAAATCCTGGGCTGGAAATTTCCTCTTTTCTGTTGCTCTGTCTGTTTCTACCTTGTTCCTTTGCTGTATATATCTCTTCCTACCATTGTCTGCCTTGCTGGTCCATTTATCTATGCATGTTCTACGAAGCGCTACATACTTTCTATTCGGATTGATAACTGGGTAGGGTTACATGTTATAACTGCATTTTTGGCTCTGAGGATATATGGTGTGAGGGAACTATTTCAGATAATGTAGGCCAGCTTCATTCACAAATTATGCACACACAAAAATTGTATTCAGGTGCTTTTTTGTTTGTTTGTTTCTTTGTTTGGTTGGTTGTTGTTGTTGTTGTTGTTTTGAATAAACTTTTTTTTAGTATTTTAACATATAACACAAATAAGACAAAGTGGGTTATTTTAACCAAAACCTGTTTCCACAGGAAACCAGTTGGAGATCTGAGCGTTCACAATAATTTTTGACTTTATGTTTTTGTCAAACAATTCTGTTAACTTTATTAGTATGCATTTTCAACGAACCTATACGCTTTCAAAACTGAACAAAAACTACCAGTCTAACCAATCAAAACCTTTCTTAAAATCAAGGCACAGAGAGATTCCAGATTTCTTTTTGTATCCAAGTAATTAATCAAGTAGATACTTTTTTATATCTAAGTAACTGATCAAGTCATAAATATCTCCAAAATACGTGTTTGCATAGAAAAGTCTGATCATGACAAATTAAGTTTGGAAGAATCGTTTTAATTCTATTTGCTATACGTGGAGTTCCGATTTTATATGATGTGTTAGATGGTAAAACAAATTCCAGTCTTTTATTTCCTCATTTGGTTTACAAGCTTTTGGGATGCAGTTTACAAGTCCCGGCTCTTGCTGAGTTACTGAAAGTAGGCTCTCTAAAAGACTGATTTAAAGCTCGTAAAACAAAAGGACCAATTTTTTTCCCCAGAGGAATTTCTAAAATTATACCCCTAATATCTCTTTCAGGACTCACTCTTTCTGTTTCCAATGGGGTTTTTGTTTATTGTTTGTTTGTTTGTTTGTTTGTTTGTTTGTTTGTTTGTTGTTTGTTTGTTCGTTTGTTCGTTTGTTTGTTCTTTAATGCCAAGCCTGAATCCTACAGATTTATCTCTCTAAAGAAAGGCATCTGGCGCAGCATTCATCAATACTGAGACTTTACGACCCAACCATGCTCCTGCAGAAGACTACGCAGGACAGTTTCCACGGCTACAATATCTCTATTGGTGGTAAGCACATCTGCAACATACAATTCGCCGATAGCATGGACCTTATTGTGTTCACCAACACTGAACTGCAAGATCTCACCAGCAGACTCAATGATAGTGTAGCAGTGTATGGAAAGAAAGTCAACAGAGAGAAGAGCAGCCCAGAACTCTGCATAAAAGGCAAGGAACTGGAAGAGGTCGACGATTTCAAGTACTTGAGAGTTATGATCAACGATGGCATCTACACGGCATAACTGCTCATCAGGACACAACAGAAATGGCAACAATGGCCAGACGGAACAAGATCTGAAGAAACTGTATAACGTTTCATCATCGAGTACACACTGTTTAAGTCATTCGTAGTGTCTATCTTTCTCTTCGATTGTGAGACCTGGGCACTTATAGAGAAGCTAATTCAGGTCTTTAAGACCAAGTACTCAGGGGACTTCTTCGTATAGTATACATCAAATGCAGTGAATATGTGTGGAACAAGATCAGCAACTTGATCAACCCACAAAAACCGCTTCTGGCAATAGTAAAACGAAAAAGCTTGTATGGTTTGATCACTTCACCCGCCAGTACACACTGTCTCAGTGTCTGAGGTCATCCATCAGGGTACCTTGGAAGGAGACCTTCACCAAGAGGACAACCTGAATGGGAAATGACATGGACTGGACCATCCTCAGCGTGCCAACCGCTGCACCTGAGTCTGAGTTGGAGTGATTCTGACAGCTGCCGCATCTGATCAGTCACGCCTTCCCCTACTATGAAAGACCACACTAGTTACTGGATTTGAAAACAGAATAAAACTGGCTTGGAAAACCAGACAACACAGCACATCTTCCAGAGGCGTCCAAGCTATACTGCCCCAAGGACGATCATCCGGCCAGAGAAGACTCCACTGTATATCAAACGGCATGGCTCACAGCTTTTCCAGACGACGATCTGACCAGCTTTGAGAAACAGAGAAGAAGAAGAATCGTTAAAAGAGGGGAGAACTATTCAGGTTGGTTAAAATAGGCTTTACCTATGTTAAGAGTCGTTTCTCAGAATCTTGGGTGCTCTGAATGGCCAGAAGACAAAGCTGATGCTGAGAAATTCACAGTTAAGGCGTTAAAACCTGACCTAACTCTCCTGATGATAAAAACATTTATTGATTTTCTTAGATTCACCCAAAACTCAATGGATGGCAGTGTTAGTGATACGTTACTAAATTCACTCCCTTCGTGACCCTGTCACATATGTAGGTCCCCTATGTGTTAAGACCAAGGCAAGAGGTTACGTGCAGGCTACTGCTGATAAAGAGACATATCAAGACACGTTGGCAGACACTGAGGATAAGCGACTGTGGGAAGTGAGAGATAACAGAATTGATCGGACAGTGAGAAATGACAAATTCTACACACACACAAAACCACACACACACACACACACACATTCTCTCTCTCTCTCTCTCTCTCTCTCTCTCTCAAACACACCACACACACATACATACACCACACACACACACACACACACACACACACACACACACACACACACACACAAACACACACACTACACACACATACACACACATACACACACATACAAACAAAGAGTCTAAAAGCAATTGTGAAAATCAAAAGAAAAAGACACTACTACTACTACTACTACTACTACTATTACTACTACTACTACTACTACTACTACTACTGCTGCTGCTGCTGCTGCTGCTACTACTACTAGTCATCATCATCAGGTGCCCTGCCGCATGGCGTCGGCAATCATGGACTTCCATCTGTAAATATCTCTCGTTGCCCTTAGCATATCTCCCACCCCCCTCGTCCCCAGCCACTCTGCAAGTCCGTCCAGCATTTTCTCCCTGGGTCTACCCAGTGCTCTCTTTCCCCCCAGCTTTCCCGTTGTGACCAAGTGCTCCAAATCCCCCTTCCTCATAAAATGGCCTTTTAATGTTACATGTCTTTTCCTAATCTTCCTTATGAGTGATCTACTTGTGTCTGCCTCCATCAAGACTGTCTCATTTGTTTTCTTTGCTGTCCATGGAACTCTCAACATTCTTCTTAGAAACAACATCTCGGCTGCCTCAATCTTTTTCTGGCTCTGTTTGTTGACTGTCCACGCCTCACATCCGTACAACAGTATTGGTTCTATATAACATTCAAGAACTCTCTTCCTGATGTTAATTGATAGGCATTTGTTGGTAAGAATGCTTGTCATCTTCTTGAATGCTGTTTTGGCTTGGCCGATTCTGCTGGCTATTTCTGATGTGCATCTGCCGTCTGATGAAATGATCGTTCCCAGGTATTTGAATTTATCAACCTGTGTCAAGGTTGTGCCATTTTCTGTTATTTTGCATGAGGGGATTTCATGTTTTTTACTGATCACCATGATTTCAGTCCTCCTGCTGTTTAGTTCCAACCCCTTACCTTTGCTTTTTATTTCTAGTATATTCACAAGGTTTTGTAGGTCCCTTTCATTTCTGCTATTAGCACGGTGTCATCTGCGTACCGAATGTTGTTTACATTTTCGCTCCAACCTTTAATCTAGGGTCTTCTTCTAGGTTTCTCATGATGTTTTCGCTGTAAAGTGAAAACAGATCTGGTGACAAAACACAACCCTGTCTGACTCCTTTTTTGATGTTTTGGAAAGAGGGTTATATTGTTTTCTATTCTCATTGCAGCTGTTTGTTCCCAGTACATATTTCTGATTATTCGTAGATCTTTTCCATCAAAATTGAGTCTCTCCAATTGGTTGATCAATTCTTCATGTCTTACCCGATCGAAAGCCTTGGTGTAGTCAACAAAGCATAGATATAAATCCTTATTCATCTCATTTGACCTCTCTATGATAGTTCTTAGGATGTATATGGCATTAATAGTTCCTTTCCCTTCCACAAATCCACACTGTTCTTCTGCTATTTCTCTTTTGATTCTATTCCTTGTTCTCATCATGATTATTCTTTACATGACTCTCAAACTGATTGTGCGATGGAGTTCGCATTCTATAGCCCCTGTCTTCTTTGGAAGAGCAATGAAAATTGATTTTGACATATCTTTGGGGATTTTTCCAGTGTCATTTAGGAGCACTGTTATTTTTTCTATGCCAAATTCCTCCTGGGCTTCAATCATCTCTGTAGTAATGTTGTCTGGTCCTGCGTCCTTTCCTGGTTTCATCTTTTTCAGTGCTGTTCTAACTTCATCTTTCATTATTGGTGGTCCTTCAAAGTTCTTTTTTATAATGTGTTCTTCGTTTCTGTCATCCTCCAAAAGGTCTTTAATGTACTCTTTCCATCTATCTAATATTTTGTCCTTTTCCATGATGAGCTTTCGATTTCAAGCACCCAGATGATGTGCATGTATTTTTCCTGTAGGACAATTTCTTCAATTCGTCTGTACATACCCTGAGGATCCGTTTTGTGTCGGTCTTCCATTTCTTTGCACTTTGTTTTCAGCCAAGCTTCCTTAGCTTCATTGCACCTATTCCTGATCTCCTTGTTTATCTTCCTGTAGATCTCTTCGTTTCTCTTTGCCTTCCTCCTTTCCTCCATCAAGCCCAAAATTTCATTAGTCATCCAGCTCTTTTTGCTTTTCTATCTGCCATAGGGATTTCCTCACAAGCTTCATTTATCGAATTCCTCAACTTTGTCCATTGTTCCTCACTGTCACGAGCGTCTTCCAGAACACTGAATTTGTTTTGAACATGTACATTAAATTTTTACGTATCACTTCATCTGTCTTCAAGAGTCCAAGGTTTAATTTGATGTTGTTTTTGGTCTGTTTCCTTTTCCTCAATTTCAGTCTAAATCTTCCCACTACAGGATTGTGGCCACTGTTGCAGTCTGCGCCTGGTGGTGTTTTTGCTGACAGTAAAGAATTTCTAAATCTTTTGTTGATCAGGATGTAGTCAATCTGATTTTTGGTATTATCTCCTGGACTCATCCAAGTCCATTTTCTTCTGTTTGGTTGCTCAAACCAGGTGTTTCCTACTATGAACTCATTCATCTGTGCCCACTCCACAAGTTTCTCACCCCTTTCATTTTGCGTACCAAGGCCATGAGGTCCAACTATATCCTCCACCCTATCCTGTCCCACTTTAGCATTAAAATCTCCCATTATTACAGTAACTTCTTGTGATTTAGATTGAACTTTGGCCATCTCTAGTACTTCGTAGAAGTTGTCGATGTCTTCCTGAGAACTTGCGGATGTTGGTGCATACACCTGAATGATGTTGATATCAAATGGTTTGCCTCCCAATTTAACCAGCAAAACTCTGTCGGACACAGCCCAGTATCCTTTGACCGCTTTGATTTGTCTTTGTCCATACTCCTCTTTCATGTGAGTTACCACCAGAGTATATCATTGTGTATTCTCCAGATGTTATCATGCCTGCCCCCTTCCATCTCACTTCCCCTAGTCCTAAAATACCAATGTTAAGTCTTTCCATCTCTGTTTTGATATTTTCTAATTTACCCTTCTGCAACAGTGTTCTTATATTCCATGTTGCAACTTGGATGTTTTTAAATCTGAGTTTAGTGTTCGCAGTAACTTGCTGACGTCTGGTGTCACCTGTGCCGCATGACGGTCCCTACCGGACGAAGCTGCTCCATAGGAGCACCTATTCACGTCGTTGTCGTGATTTATTTTTCTGTTTTAGTCCATGATAACCTGGGAAAAATTACGATGGTGGTTTACCGTTGCCTTCCATCGGTTTGTGTACGGTCTCTCCGCTAGCCTTACTCTCTCCCGAGATGTCCACAAGGCAGTGGAGCTATTCACCCGTAGCTTGGGGGTCTGGTTCGTGGGCACCAGGGCATATCCACACGCCAGTGGGCCTGCGGGCCTCACGTCTGGGGGCCAGACCTCCTCCGAGTCCTACGAGATTCAGCCTGAGTCCGTGAGGTGCTCAGTTACCGCCTGTCGCCACGAGGAGGCACAGCGTAGGGCTTACTGATGGAGAGGCTATGTACTGGCAGGAAGAGACTTACGCCTTCTGCTCTTCTTTTCGCATGGCTGCAAGCAGCAGTGCCAGCCAGCGGTGCAGGCTGAAGCCGACACACTAGACGCATCACATCTGCCAATAGGCGTGAATAACCATAGCAGCATAAAATTAAGGGCTAATCATGTATCAGTCAACATATTGTTAAAAATACATGCATAAAAAATGTATGAAAACAATGCATGAATTGATGAATGTGTTTTTCATTTTTCAGGAAAATGATAGTTTTCAACTACGCAAGAACAGGCCTACTACTACTACTACTACTACTACTACTCATCATCAGGTGCCCTGCCGCATGGCGTTGGCGATCATGGACTTCCATCTGTCTCTATCTCTCGTTGCCCTTAGCATCTCCCCCACCCTCCTCGTCCCCAGCCACTCTGCAAGTCCGTCCAGCATTTTCTCCCTGGGTCTACCCGGTGCTCTCTTCCCCCCCCCCCTCCCCCAGCTTTCCTGTTGTGACCAGGTGCTCCAAATCCCCCTTCCTCATAAAATGGCCTATAAATGTTGCATGTCTTTTCCTAATCTTCCTTATGAGTGATCTACTTGTGTCTGCCTCCATCAAGACTGTCTCATTTGTTTTCTTTGCTCTCCATGGAACTCTCAACATTCTTCTTAGAAACCACATCTCGGCTGCCTCAATCTTGTTCTGGCTTTGTTTGTTGACTGTCCACGCCTCACATCCGTACAACAGTATTGGTTCTATATAACATTCAAGAACTCTCTTCCTGATGTTAATTGATAGGCATTTGTTGGTAAGAATGCTTGTCATCTTCTTGAATGCTGTTTTGGCTTGGCCGATTCTGCTGGCTATTTCTGATGTGCATCTGCCGTCTGATGAAATGATCGTTCCCAGGTATTTGAATTTATCAACCTGTGTCAAGGTTGTGCCATTTTCTGTTATTTTGCATGAGGGGATTTTATGTTTTTTACTGATCACCATGACTTCAGTCTTCCTACTGTTTAGTTCCAGCCCCTTACCTTTGCTTTCTATTTCTAGTATATTCACAAACTACTACTACTACTGATAATAATAATAATAATGATAAAGACAAAGACAGAAGAAAAGAGTACAACATCTTGTGTCCATTACATGTAGAGTTGCTGTTTTTTCCCGTCCCAACTTCCGCCGCCATATACCAAGCCACTCATTCCAGCTTTCACCACACATCACCCATCATTCAGTCAAAGCTGCAGTGCCAAAAGGCTTACTAGAGCCAGAAATGTCAAGCCGCCGTTGGGCCACCCACCAAAACAGACCCTGCACTGCTGCTGGGTCACTTCTGTGTAGTTAAAAGATGTCTATTCTGAATCTGATTCATCTTACTGAGGACACAACCTATTAAGCCCTCTACTAACAACAGCAATCGCTCAATCGCGGAGTCAGACTGAGTGAGGGACCCCTTCTTAACCCTCTGATTCCCACACCCTATCCGCTAACTGCCAAAACTTTAACCCTTTGATTCCCTCACCACAACCACCAGTTTTCTACAGGAAGCTGTTGGATAGGGTGAGGGAATTAAAGGGTTCAGATTTTGCTTTGCTAGCATGGTTGACAATGCGGCATGGTGGTGGACCGGGTGCGGGAGTCAAAGGGTTTTAAAAAGACCACTACCATGGCCTTTCAACTTCAGCTCCTGTGAACCATGACTCAGGGATACCAATCTGAATCCACTTCAGGCACGGTAGACGTAAAGGAAACCGAAATTTAGATCACCACACGAGATCAAGACATGAAGGCCGCGTATATGGGACAGTTTTGACGATGCTGATTGACGATTTCATGAAAATGGCGACGATGATCATGATGCTAAGAAGTTCCATCTTGGATTGACTGCCTGATAGTGGTGTACTCTATACTTGCTGTCATAATAATGTATACATCCTAGCGTCAATCAAGCCCGAGGGACAGAGACACCTTGCAGCGTTAGCAACACTCTCAATTGCGCATCCATAAAGTTGATGAGATTCGACAGTGTGGCCCCGGTCTTCTCAATGAACCGATAGCATGCACAACTTTGGGTAGGAGCCGGTCAGGGGGGAAAAGAAATCCCACAATAATTTTTTTTTGACTGATGAGACTTCAGATTCGTGAACTTTCTGTCAGTGGTCCGTTATGTAACAGCCTCACCAATGTGATTGATATCGATCCGAGTTTATTTTGAGGCTGACGAGAAGGGGTTGTTGGGGATGTTTGTTTGTTAGTTGTAGTAGTAGTAGTAGTAGTAGTAGTAGTAGTAGAACATTTCTGTCAGAGCCAATGAATCATCCCGGCATTTCTTCTTGCAATCGAAGATTACAAAAACAACGACAACAAAGCATACACTGCACTTGGTTTGTCTTGTATATACATATTTTAGATATATGTTATCAAGTTATATGTTGGGGGTGGGATGAGGCGGGAAATGTAAAATAATAATACGATGATAATGATGATCACAGTGATGATGATGATACAGTACTACTACTATGACTACTAATACACACTGTTGTTTTTGTTGTTGTTGTTGCTGTTGTTGTTGTTCTTCTTCTTACTATCATTATACCTTAGTACTACTACTACCACTACAACTGATGTTGCTGCTGCTGCTACTTTTACTGTTCTACAACTACTACCACTGCTGTTATATTTTGGAATGATTCCTTTTTATTTGTCCACTGCTTCGACTTTTTAACTCATGAGAAAACATCGTATTTGTACCACATCTGTTTGCTGTGAATATTAACAGCATGCTTTCTGATTAAATCAGAATTGCTTATAACTACACGAACAGAAAAGCAAACAAAGCAATGTCTTGTGTGACGGGCGAATCTATACTACACGTATGTTCAAGAACTCAACAATGGAAGACTGGTTCCTAGACAGTTAACACAAGATAAAAGCTGGGCAAAAACAGTGACTCCTTTGTGTTGAGACAGAAAGACGTATTAGTTCGCACACTGCGAAAATGAAACGGGTCAAACTTGTCGTTGACTCTGGTGGATTAACACGTACGACCAGGGTGTACTTACAATATTTCAAAAAAATCTTTCTCTCTCCTTTCATCCCCCCCTTCTCTCTCTCTCTTTTTTTTTCTTTCTCTCTCTCTCCCCCTCAGTTCTTGAATAATAATAGTAATAATAATAATAATAATGTTAATTTGTATAGCGCATATTCCATATAAAAACATGCTCACCAGCGCTTTACATTTCGCAAGAAAGGCAAAAGGTGGTAAAAAATGTTCACAATTACATACACAATAAGATAACAACAAACATTAAGGCTATACAAATAAGAAGACACATAAGAAACCACAGAATATTAAAATTTAAACACTGACTTATGTAATGAAGAAAGATTAACAGATTTTTCATATGAATAAAGAGCATACTGTGTTATATATTGCTGCGTGTTGTTGGTAGTTGGTGCGTACGTGTGTGGGGTGTGTTGTGTCGTGTGTGTTTGTGATGTGTGTGGTGTGTGTGTGTGTGTGTGTGTGGTGTGTGGTGTGTGTGTGTGTGTGTGTGTGTGTGTGTGTGTTGTGTGTGTAGTGTGTGTGCGTGTGCTATGTTTGCATGCGTGTGTGTGTGTTTATGCATGCAATAGTTGTACATAAAATTATAATCAATATTTTGAATGAAGATAAAAACAGAAAAATTCTAATCCATATACAGGAAAAACATTATAACTTCAGTATTACAGCATTAACACCTTGACAATCAAAATTACGTCACAAATTATAAACTATTCGCATATCATACATCACAATTTACATACAAACAAAGATTTAAAAAAGTTTCTTAAAGTATTTCAGTCTCTTTCCCACTCAATTTCTCCCCTATTCCCTCCTCAGCTGTACACATACAGTGATACACACACATGCTCACTCAAGCACACACACACACACACACACACACACACACACACACACACACACACACACACACACACACACACACACACACACACATACACACATGCACGCACACACACACCTTGCTCTATAGGCCCTAATACAAAATACTGTTATACACGCAGGAGCGATTAGTCTGATGACAGACTTGCAAACTAAGGCTCTTCAGGTTAGATGAGTTTGAAAGAGGTGGGTTTTCAGGTGCCTTTTGAAGGTTGAGAAACACTTAGTTTTTCTGACAGACAGTGGTAGAGAGTTCCATACATTTGGGCCAAAGACAGAGAAAGATTTTTTACCAAAGGTGTCTAGAGAGAAGCGAGGAACAGTCAACAGTAAGGTGTCAGAAGAGCGGAGCGTTCGAGAAGGTTTGTAACCCTGCAGGAGGTTGGCAAGATAGGATGGCATGTTCTCGTGATAGATACACTGAAAGTCAGGGACACTATTTTAGAACGAGCCAAACTGAATTTGTTTAGCGATTGGGCCGGATTCATGATTTAAAATTGGCAAAAATCGAATTTAGAGATTTTGCATTTATTGTAGGCCCTATTGTATTCTATTCTATTTCCAGACCTTGCCACGCTTAGGCTTATGTGCAGGCTTACGGATTATGCCATGATCAATTTGAATCATCTATCCTAACGGAATCTGTGGCATCAATGCATGTAAATTTTATTCTGAGAGCGGAACCACCATTTTGAGAAAGTGAAATAAAGATTTATTTGTTATAATCGTTACAATACTTTCCTAAATTATGTTCTGTTTGTTTTATTTGTTTTACGCTAGATCTATATATTTGTTCGTTTGTTATGCGAGTTTGTGGATGGGAGAGTGGTTGGCAATTGGGCGGGTGAGTCAGTAGTGATGAAAGAGAGTCTCTGTTGACATTTGGTTATGTATATTATCTCGACTGCGAAGATCGGCGCTAGTAGTGGTAGGCTAATTGTGTTGTGGGTGTGGGTGATGATGGTAGCAGTGGTGAGTTTGTTGTGGGTGGTTCAGTGGTGGTGGTGGTGGTGATATGTGTGTTTGTGCGCCAGCATGCGCATATGTAGGCCTATGTCATACGTGTTTATGCATGTGCACATATGTTTGTGTATGTGCATATGCTGTTGAGACAGCCGCGATCGATAGTAGGCCTAAATTACGATGTAAAACGATCCCGCCAACGCCTCTCCGAAGTCGTAGTGCCGCGGGCCTGTTTTTATAGTACACAGCACCCAAATTACGTTTCCAAAACATGAACACCACTTCAAGCATGCCAGGCTGAAACGGATTTTGTTAGATATTGATACTGCGAGCAGTCGAGTCTGCCTGCACTGCACAGGTAGCTAACGAGAACGAAACTATCCATACAGGATCTGTTTGCGGATTGGCAGTTCTACCATCGACTGTGTTGCAGGTTTTGTTCTCAACACTTGTCTTTCTATCTTGATCAGCAACGGAGAGCTCTTGCTCTTCTGTGTGCCTGTTGTGAGTGTCTAGTTTCGACAAGCTTCGTTGTAGTCGTGACTTTTCGAGTGGACATAGTTTTGTTGATGACAGACACCGTACGTATAGCCTGTCACAGATCCATTGCCGTCTGCTTTGGCTTTTCTTCGCTGATACCAGTATCAGTGAGTGTGTGTTTTTCAATTTCTTTTTGAATTTCTTTTCCTACGGAAGAAGGACCTGTATTTGTGTGGATTTAGGTAAGTAAAGTGAATGTTTTTGGTTTGGTAATGACGTGTTGAATTAGTTTGTGGGATTGATGACAAGTAATTTTGTATTCGTGCTGATTAGGTTACGCGTTTAAGATGGAAAGATTCCAATTTCGTACGGTGTGGATTTGATTAATTGTGTATGTGTGTGTGTGTGTGTGTGTGTGTGTGTGTGTGTGTGTGTGTGTGTGTCTGTCTGTCTGTCTGTCTGTTTGTGTGTGTCTGTTTGTTTGTGTGTGTGTGTGTGTGTGTGTGTGTGTGTGTGTGTGTGTGTGTGTGTGTATGTGTGTGTGTGTGTGTCCTCGTTCATTATTTCTTTTAACGTCTATTCACATATGTGCGTTTAGACGAGTGTGTGTGTGTGTGTGTGTGTGTGTGTGTGTGTGTGTGTGTGTGTGTGTGTGTGTGTGTGTGTGTGTGTGTGTGTAAGAGAGAGACAGAGGTAAGAGACAGAAAGAGAGAGAGAAACTTTAGACTTCAGGGAAAAAAAGGAACATAAAATGAAGTACACATTGATATGAGTACTTAATTTCAATGTGTACTTAATTTTATGTTCCTTTTTACACAGTTGAAGTAACATATGCCACGCCATAGAAGTTATAAAAAAATTTTAAATGGATAAATGAAATAAAATAAAATAAAATAAAACGAAATGAAATGAAATAAAATAAAAGTTGTTTGGTAATGTGCATGACTTGATGTTGGCGTGTGTACTGAAACGGTTGTAGCCCTTATGTGGCTGTACGCAGTCGGCCGGGCTTTAAGCAACAATAAGAATAAGAACAAGAATCTATTTCCCGAGAAATACCAGAGCAAATCAGTCGCTTGTTTAAGGTAGAAAACCAGTCATATCGGTCACGTGTACAAAAGTTCTGTCATCTCAGTCACTTCTCTGGGGACGTGCAGGAGGGGTGGAGATAGAGAACATTGCAACACCTCATCGGTGTGTGTGTGTGTGTGCGCGCGCGCGTGTGCGTGCGTGTGTGTGCGTGTGTGTGTGTGTGTGAGACAGAAAGAGAGGGGGGGGGAGAGAGAAAAAGAGAGAGAGCGTGTGTCTTCGTGTGTCAGTCCGTCTGCCTATGTGTGTGTGTCTTTCTGGGTTACAGAAAGAGGTCTTGTGTTAATCTGGATCTCCACGTTTCCAAAAAACGAATGTTTTTACAAAAGAAAGACAGAAAGCACAGAAGAAAATAAATAAACTAAAACAAAGCAAAACTCACAAACACACACACACGCACGCGCGCGCGCGCAGCCTTGAAACAATGCTTTTTTTATTTTTTATTGTTTCTTTGTTTCATTTCTTTTCTCTGTGCACAGAAAACAATTAGAAAAAATAAAACAAAGCAAAAAGCAACAACAACAAACAAAAAAGCCTACCCATTAAACAAAGCATGCAAAATTTAGCGTATATGTTCAAAGCAAATTCAGTGCTCTGGTGGACATTGGGGACAATGAGGAGCAATGGACAAGCTTGAAAAACGCAATAAATAGAGCTGGAGCTGAAAAAAAATCAAAGAAACTGGATGACAAAAAAAATTAGGGTTGATAGATGAACGTAGGAAAATAAACGGAAAAGAGGAAGAATACATAAATGAAAATAAGGAAATCAGGAATAAATGCAATGAAGCTAAGAAACTTTGGCTTGAAACAAAGTGCAAAGAAATAAAAGGCCGACACAAAACAGACCCTAACTTTGTGTACAGAAACATTGAAGTAATTGCTCACAGGAAAAAGACGTGCACGTCACGTGGTTGCTTAAAATCAAGATTATTTTGGGGAAAAGCCAAACATTTTACACAGATTGGGAGATTACCTTGAAGATCCTTTTGACGACGACACAAGAGAGGAACACATCATTTGAAAGAACGCTGAAGGACCACCAATAATGAAAGATGAAGTTAGAGCAGTGATAAAAGATTCCCCCCGCCCCTCCTCCTTTTGGGTTCGAGTCGGCGCCCCCAAAGTGGTTGGGCGCCTCAAGGCCAACTAGATCCAGCTGAAACTCTTCAGGTGCTTCTGTCATAGCTTTTGAGTTCTGTGGCTGGATCTATGAAGGGTGCGCAAGCCGTGCTTAGCGCCTTACACACTGCATAACTTTTAAGTCTTCGACAATGGAACGAGACCGCGATCTTTGAAGAGTGCTTAGGACTTATGCCCCCACCCCCACCTCCCCTTGCGCACTCGATAGCAGTGCGAACTTTGTCTCCTCGGGGGTAGACTTAGCCAATCTTGCGCACGCCGTAACCTAGTTTCCTCACGAAGCTGGAAATCAAAACAATGTGGCAGATCTCTTCGGACAAGTCGTTCACAGAATCCAATTGCACCGACCAAGATATTTCGTGATGGAACAACCTACTGAACATGTACGACAACCTTTTCATTATCGTCAACACGGACTGTTGGAAATTATTGACGAGTTTTCACCACGATTGGGGGGAGGAAGAGAAGGTTGCATTGCATCCTGTCCTTCCCAGAAAACGAGATCTGTTTCTTAGGCAGATGTACCTAACTCTGTTGTTCCAACCTCCATGGTGAAGACTTTGGCTTGGAAGCTGGATTTCCTCAAGTGATTGGCTAGAGTGACATAGTCTGCAATCTTGTAGACGTGGGCTTCTTCCATTCTTCTTTCATATGGCACAGTGAATTCGATCACAATTATTTGTTTTGATGAATGGGAGTTGTGTTCCATGGCCAGTCTCATGCCATTCTTGCTGATGATTTCTGGATGTTTCTCCATTCTGGAAGATCTGCTGCACACTCCCAGTCATCCACTCCATCCAGTAGGCCCGCTCCCAGTTCTGAACGTTACAGACTCTCCAGGCCACAATTTGCAGTGTAGAACATTGCTGAAGCCTGGCAGCATTGATCACTTGTGCGATCTTAATAAGCATTTGATTGTGCCTCCATGTGTATCTTCCTTTGATTCGCGCTACTTTGCAAGCGTTCAGGACATGTTCCACTGTTTGTTTGCTCTGGTAGACTGGACATGCTGGGTAATCTGATTTCACTAGATTTGCATTAGAGGTCATGTATAGATCTGAGAATCAACTGATCCTGAGAGTGGCCATACGCCACATGTCACTCCTGCTAAGATTTCTTTGGGAGTGCACTTTCCCACGTTGTCCATTGTCCATTGTCCATTTTGGCCTTGCTGGACTGCCTTCTGGATTTGTTCTGGCGTCCTCTTCTTTCTTAATCTCTTGTATTACCATGTCTTTCTTTGTTTTCCCCTGTTGTTGATATGTCTCTAACTTCTGATTTGAGTGTCCTATCATTTCTCTTGTCTTGAGGCTTTCTTTTGCTGCGTGCACTGCCTCTGTGACTTTCCATTTTCTGTCAGTCTTCAGCTTGAGCTGGACTGATCACACACCCTTATCTCCCGTGTCCTCAAGGATGCCTAGAAGTCTGATTTTTTCCTACCTTGTACTCCTTAACGATGGAATTTTAGGGGCAACCTCAACTTTGTCTGACGACAATAGGGCGCAAGATCAGTGAAACCCAGTGGGATACCAAGTCTTTTTCTTGCTTATTTGTTGATTTTGGCCTCCATCGATTCCACTATGCTAGTGCTGATACGATATATTGGTAGACGCCTGAGAAGCTTTGAAATCAGCATAAACTACAGGCACCAGTCATTGTAATTGCAAAGGAGGACCGCAGTGGTCTATTACTGGCAGGCTTTCTTCTGCTATTAACTTATTTGCCTTATCCCTTTGTTTATCTTTCAGTATCTTCCAAGGCTCTCGACTGGTTCTTCTGTCACTGATGGAATGTCTACAGTGAATACTACAATTTCAGCTACCGCAGTGAGAGGCTTTATGATTTCTTTGGTTTGAAACTATTGTGTCATCCATGAAGTCTTTTAGAGGGGGCATTGGTAAAGTTTGGTATCTGCTGTCGAGGTCTGCTGGATCTGAACTACTTACTGCTGACTTCAAGATGACCTCCATTGTCAGTATGAACAGTACTGAAGAAATTGTACAGCCCATTGCTACGCTACATTCCAGTCTGTCGTTTATTATTTGGCTGGTGGAGAACCACACTGAAAAGCCATGAAAGTACTACTTCAGCGTTTCTCGGATGTTCTTTAGGGCATGATACACATCACGAGAGCCAGTTGGATCATCTTGTACGGGACTGATTGTTGAGCGTTTACTATATGCTCGAGTCACACCACCTACTTTAGCTCTTCAGTCATTTGAGTTTCCCAAATCACTGTGATGCCTCCTCTCTAGACTGACTCATCCAGACACTTATTTTTTATGTGCTTTTTTATGTTGCGTGTACGAGAGAGAGAGAGAGAGGATGGAGTGTGTGTGTGTGTGTGTGTCTGTATGTGTGTGTGTGTGTGTGTGTGTGTCTGTGTCTGTGTCTGTGTCTGTGTGTGTGTGTGTGTGTGTGTGTGTCTGTGTGTCTGAATGCATCTATCTGTTAATGAAATACCAGGATTTTTCCGCTGTTTGTTGGGACAAATCATTTACTGAATTATGCAGATCGACATTCGTTTCAAACAAAGAGTTCCATGCAAAACGTTTCTGTTATATATCAATTATTGGTGGGTCTTGAGGGGATCTGAGCACTGGCCTGGTCCAATTTATTTTCATTTATTTATTCATTCATTTACTTTGTTCCCACCTCAGTAACGACTTGTGCAAAAGTCAACGCTACCATAAATCGTTGTGTGCTGCGTGTGGCTAAATTAACGGGGAAATCGATCTTTCCCATCCACTCCCTTCAAATCATAAAAAAAGAAAAGAATATTACCCTTATTTGGCACACAATGACCATGAACATGAATTTCTTGATTATCTTTTCTCGTTTTTGACCAAAGTTTATTTCCATGTTTTGCTTAGTACCTCGTAGTCATGGCTGTGCAAGTTTGCATATTTATTTTTATCATTTATCATTCAGAATTATGCAGAATATGTTTTAAGACACTGCCGGAACGAACGATGACTTTAGTATGGCTCCTCTAGCTTATTTCTATACAAAAAAATGAATGAATAATTTAAAATGGATACAACTAAATTTTGTTGAAAAGGTTAAGAGAAAAAAACCAACAAAAAAAACAGCAGATGTAACGAACGATCAAATGATAGATTTTTGTTGCCATTTTTAAGGTAAATGTTGAGTATTAGAAATGCGATATACAAAATAGTTAAGTTTGCTCCAAGGCTAGAACCTCATGCATGGCAAGGAAAGAGCGACGGAAAAGTGGGTTGCTGGGCTAAAAAAAAAAAAAGAAAAAAAAAATGGTCATATAAAGAACCACATTATTATCCATATTGATCAATATGCGTGACGTTACACCGTGACATCCGTTTATGCCGTTATCGATATGATCAAGAAAAGAAAAGAAAAAAACCTGTCGTTAGCAACTGGGATTCGTACATATTATAAACAAACAGAACAAACAAAAACATTATTCACGCTAAGCTTATGTCAGTAGCATCCAGTTTGTGTGTGTGCGTGTGTACGTGCGTGCGCGCGTGTGTGTAAAGCGGGGGGGGGGGGGGGGGGGTAACTAGACAGTATAACTGTGAAAACGGAAACATACCGACTTATACAGAAAAAAAATAGTAGAAGTTCAAAATCTGGACTTTCTGTAATAATTCTGGTATACAGATGGACATTGTGAGGATGACCTAGTCGTCTCACTATAGATCCATATATATATTTAAATAATTATTCAGTTCAGTATCAACAGTTAGCTTAGAACCGAATGAACATTTTACGATTAAAAACAGACATTAAACAAGCAAGCAAACACAAGCACTTTGCAGGTTCACATAGAATCTAACCGTATTTGATCTGTGAAACCTCCACACACTGAAACAAAATGTTTGATGTCAGACGTACCCTCCCCCTTCCGCGCTCCCTACCCTACCCCCTCTGTCTCTCAGGATGAGCAGCGATAGTTCATTTCATAATTATAATGAAGTGTCTCTAGGATGATGAAGATTATCTTGCTTTTAGGGTTTGGGTATGCTGTCTCTGATGTGTGTATGCACGTTGTTCTGCCGGTTTGTCCCACGCTTTGCAGACGTTGAGTTGCTGTATAGTCTGCATACTCCAAACAATGCACTGACCAATGGGCACACCTGTGATTGAAAGAATGAAAATTAATTTGTCGAATTTACATGTATTGTCGCTTGGTCTGGGAGTTCAGAACATCTCAGATTCTTAATTTAATATCTTATTTCCATTGACATGACGCAGCTCTGCTAAGCAAGATGGTGTCTAAACCACTTAGTAAGATTATCTTCAAACATGAAACGTACTAACTTTTGTATTTCACTACACCTACTGCACTGCAGCCACTTTGGTACAGTGCGGTACAAATCACCACTCTATGACGACGCACAGGTTTAGGTTTACATCTATACTCATATTGATAATGACAGGGCTTATATTTGTATTTATGCCGACGTACAGCTTCAATGTGCACAAAAATTAAACTGCTTTCATATTTCACTGCACCAAGTGAAAAGAATTACTCCCCTGATCTTAAGTACTTTAGTACAATGGAAAGCATCTATAGTCACTTAATCGTACGTAACACTTACTTAGTAGTAAGCTTATGTGTTTGTATGTGCACGAAAATCCTGCTTTCGTATTTTATTGCACCAGGTGTAAGGAGCTACTTAACTGACAGGTCCTTAAACCGTAGACAATATACATTTCTGCTAAAAGCATGCCCTGACGATGCTTCTTTCTCTTTGTGTTCATTCAACACAGTCTAAAGTCAGTACAGCACAGCAAAGTCTTGTAACACGCCTACAGTAAAGAGTTGACTGTTTGCTGCCATCCTTTGTTGTTGGAGCGCACGGAATCGGCTTTGCTGTTAAACCTTTTAGTTCCACTTGTCCGCACCACTGGCCACGTCTCTGCTAAGCAAGGCGGTGCCACTTGAAATAACTAACAGAGAATTAGGTGCAAACATATTGTTACGCAGTAACTTCTACAAGGTAATGAATAAAGACTATGTGATCATATTACTCCGTGGTCATTCGGAAGTGAAGTATTCGGAGAAGACCTCAACTTTTTAAGAGGCTGTATTATTGGGGTGGTAATTGTCTCTTCCATCTCACTGTTTTATCTTCCCTGGTTCTAAATACATGTAGGATCAGTACTCATTTACAGCTGGTAAGCTGGGGCTGAGGATTCATGACAGGGCACAAACCTAGTCACGCATTCGTTTGTCAACTATTGTAATAATGTTCGACCATATTTAATCTCGGCTTGGAATAATCTGACCACTCACTATCCCTTTCCTACAACAAAAAGAATGCGACCATTATCACTTCCAAACAAAGAGACGATAGGAAAAACAGTGTCGTTTACAGATTATAACAGCAATTCCCAGATGATAACAATACCTCAAAGGGGCGATATAGAAAGATCGCGCAAAAAGACAGCTTGCAAAGATATCAAAAATTAAATGATACTGAACTGGTTATATTCAATCCTAGCAACTAAGATCATTTCCACGGGCGAGTTGTCAAGTCAGTAAGACGTCAAACTTTCAGTCGATCCTGCCTGAATACCTCCCGCCTGGTGTGCAAGGGATGGAGATATTTTCCATCTCCCAGGTCAACATGTGTTAATGTCTAAACCCTCTTCACGTGTATATGCTCGCAGAATATCAAGTACGCATGTTAAAGATCTTGTATGTCATGTCAGAGTTCGTTGGCTTGCGGAAACATGAGACACCCAGCATGCACGCCCATCGAAGATTGAATATGTAGCACTATACCGTGTGCAAATTGTGGGTAAAACTACCTTCATATACGTATCCAAGAAAAATCGAAACTCTTAAAAAAAATATTTCAAGAACTGAAGGGCTACGCTTATCCCTAAAAATTACAGAAAGTTTACATGGGGTTAAAAGTCAGCTTTGGTGTGTTCTGAAAACGGGATTTGGATTTTCTTTTTCAAAAGACCCGAGGCGGTCGTCACCCTCGGATGATTCTAGGCGTACTCCACCCTAACTCTACCAGTTATGGACTACTTCCAAAACCATCGTAACACCCTGTGCATAGATTACAATACCTCAAAGGGGCGATATAGAAAGATCGCCGACCTTGGCGTTGGGGCCTGAACACAAAGCGGACACCACTACAATTTTTTACAAACTGAATTTATGAACTGACTTCAGACCTAGCATCCAGTGCGTTGTTGATGTACAGTAAGTGGTGCATTGGCATGTCTTTCGGATATTATCCAGAACAAAATACGATCGACAGAAACTGTCAAAAATAGAGTGACTGTTCTCGAAGTCTGTTTGTACGGATCACCAGGGGTTCTTTCAGTGTAAGCAGTATCTACGTATTCTGGAAATTCTGTATTAAAATTATTTTTCTTTCTGTTTCCTCTTCGTGTCCTCGTTCTTTCTGCCTTATCTTCCATTCATCTGTATTTTTTCAAGGATTTCTAGAATCTTTAAGTCTCTCTCTTCACCCCTCACGTTGCCTGCACTGTCTGGGTCAGCGTGCATACACATATCCGCGCCAACGTGAACGTGTCTCACAACTGTATAATGAGACGATGCCTGCGATGAATTCAAGTTGGGGTCTTTTGTATCCGTAGTTCATGGAGGCTGTTGTTGGATAACTGTGTTTGTAGTCTTTCTCACTCTGTCTGACTCAGCGACTGAGCGATAGCTTTTGTTAAGTGGGCATAGTAGGCAGTGTTCTTAGTGAGTTGGATCACAATAGGCACTGCTGAATTCTACCAAAGTGACATAGTAGCAGCACAGGTTCTCTCTGGTGAGTGTCCACACTATTATTATTATTATTATTATTGTTTGTTATTATTGTTATCATCATCATCATCATCATCATTTGTTGGTGGAGGTGGTGGTGGTCTCACGTCGTCGCCTCGACATTATCTGTATTATTCTAACAGTGTACAACAGAATGCTTCACCGGAGGACGAGTGCTATAATGTTTGTTTTACACCGCACAGTAAAATGGAGAATGTAGCGCCAGTGAAAGCTCGGGTTTGTCTGTGACAGTGTCGGTCGGTGTCCTCTGTCATGTCTGTGTTTGCAGTTCGTGGTCTTACTGTAGATTCTGACTTACCGGGTACATGGGTTTGGTATGTTTTGTACACATATGTTCCTAATTGAGAAATGACAAAGAACATCTGAAAAAAATGTCTGGAAATTCGTTGTGACACTATATGAAATAAACTGAAACAAAACACATCGTAGGTTACGTTTGCAAGGGAAAAAAAAAGAAACAACCAACAAAAATATACACTTGAAAAAAATAATCCAGCGACAAGCGCAACAACAAAAACGAACCCAATATTCAGAGAAAGTTTATCGTTTGAATATGAATTATCCATAATAATCATCGGAAAAGATGAGCAGAAGTATAGGCCCGTTGGAGCAGCTACATAGCTCTCGTCCTTTAGTCTGAGAAACAGGTTCCAGTCAGCTTGTAAAATTAACTTTCGTAGTGCAAAATACCTGGCTCACTAACTTAGAATCGATATAAACAGGAGTGAAATAAATATGGTATTATTGTCAATATTATTTTGGGTCTCAACACCATGACCATTCATAGCATCAGCCTTACAATTTGGCTTGGCCAGAATACAGTGATGATAGAAGACTACGTACATGCCCCGGTGGGTGCGATGGCCAAATGGTTAGGACGTTACACTTCCAGTCTCTGGTGGATAAAAGACAATATATTTTTCCCGATCTCTTAGGTCAAGATACGTGCAGACCCACTAGTGCCTGAATTCCTATCGTGTGTATACGCTCACAGAACGTCAAATATTCACGTTAAAGATCCTGTTAGCCATAACAGTGTTCGGTGGCTTTTGGAAACACAAACGTATCCAACAAGCACACTCCCGAGTACGGAGTATGACAGCCTACATTCTACATTGCGGGGGAAAAGTCATACACATAACAGTCTACTCACGAAAATGTGCACATTTGAATTGCAGCCGACAAAGCAGAAGACGAGCGGAAGTATAGGCCTGTTGCTGTAGATACACATCTCTCGTCCTTCAGTCTCAGACACATGTTCGAGTCTAGCTAGAGGAGAAAAAATTTGCATATGCAACCTCAAAACCACTCAGCTGAATCTGTTCAGGTTTTTGAAGGATATAACAGCAAGGGAGAGGAATGGGACACACCATCAAAAATAGAATTGGAAAAAAAAGTTTTGTGAAAGTAATGATGCCTCCACTACCTCAACTTCTTACGGCCTAAGGATGATGGGACTATAGAATTGGGAGACTCCTCCTCCTCTTCATCATCATCATCGTCATTATCACGATCTAAACGCATGGTCGTTGGGGGACTGATGTGACGCAGCAATATATAGGATCCTTCATCTCTGTGTCTAGAGTGCAGTAACAAGCTGAAGATATCTTAAACTCATGGAAGAAATTGTTCTATAAGTCGGGCGTCGTAGACCGGTGAGATGGTACAGATCTCAAATTTTTCCAGGACCAGCATTGTAAAAATGTGAACGCCAAGGACTGCAGTAACTACAAAACCATCGCCCTAATCAGCCACACCAGTAAAGTACTGTTAATCATCATACTGAACAGAATAAAACAAAAAGTAGAAGAATTCTCTGACTGTCAGGCTGGTCACAGATCCTACAGAATCCAGGAAGTCGCCCACAGATGTCTGAATCGTGTGACCCAGACAAGACGTGTGATGTCGAGCGTGGCTCCTACCGCCGATCCCCGACGAGGGAGAGAGGTGAGGTGAACATTATGCCAACGGTGTCCATCAACCTCTCCTGCTTTGCCTTCTCCAATCCTGATCAGGGTCAGATACCCATTCACAGCTGGAAGGACTTGAGACTACACAGTTTTCTCAAGCCAGATTCGATCCCATGCAGTCAGACTGGAAGGTAGAAGCTTTTATGCCTCTGCGCCAACCAGGCCTCTACTTCTATTTTTGTTCTTTTTTATCAGCGCGGTGATGTAACCGCCTGGCTTCCGGACAAAGAGAAGCAAATGTTCCTGCTTTGATTACACACCGCTTGTGGTGATCGCTCTTCATGTTTGTGTTTAACTTTGCTCATTTTCAAGAGGAACGAACTGGTCGAGCTTTTAAGAACTCCTCGACTTTGGGAAAAGTTGGAGAGGAAAAGTTACACAGAGGTGATCGATGATATTGACCAAGTCGTTGGTTTTTCAGTCATTTAAAAAAAAGTGGGAAGGGAGAGCAAAATGAAAAGCTCGACCTTTGGAGTCCTTATGTGCTTGCCAGTGTGCTTTTTTGTGTACGAAATGGGGATTGTATAACCATATTGTAATGGGATTTTAAAATCCAAAATTTTAGCGACCTGTCCGTTCTGATGGCTTGTCACGATAGAACAGTTCTAAATGTAAGTTGGTAAGTTTTCTTTCGGTGACCCCAAATGCGAAATACTTTATACCAGTAATAATTTGTGATTTTCTTGGAGTTCGGAGTTAGGAATTTGTTCAACAGGAATTTATCACCCTCGGACAGTTCCATACTCGCTCCACCAAGATCAGCCAGCAATTATCTGGCAAACTCTCTGAGTCTGCGCAAACCCTATGCGCTGGCAAGATCCTGAAATGGAAAAAGGGGAGAGGAACTTATGAAACACTAGGCGAAACACTAGGCTAATACCATCAGAATGATGGGAGCATTAAGATGGGCAGCGAACGGGCCAGTGTTTAATGTTGCAGGCTAGGATTGTATCTGAGACATCAGATATTGAGTCCACAGTTCTGTCAAAAGAAGCCAACCGAAAATCGGTGATAATTCGAACACGAGACAAACTACTGAACGTAATCCTCTTTCGAATGGACATTGCCCAATTTTTAGTGGTTTGAAAATTATAACAAAACTTTTTTACGCCTTATATAAGGAGTTTTCAAATAATAAATTTGGGCCTTATCTTTAGCAGAAGAATCCACGCCATTGATGAAATTAAACGGAAATAGCCTGTTTTCGAAGTCATGAATCAGCAGAAGGCGTTTAATGTCGTTTACAAGTTAGTATGGCTTGACCGTGTGTGCATATTTTTTTTTGTGAGAGCCACACATTGCCCCCCCCCCCTCTCTCTCTCTCTCTCTCTCTCTCTCTGTCTCTGTCTCTCTCTCTCTCTCTTTCCCATCTTTCTGAAATGGTTTTGATCCATTCATCTGAACTCCTATCTTTGCTGCTTCGCCTTTTTTTTATCATCTGTATGGTTAATCTCTTACAATCTTAAATCCGGCTTAGACAACACACATTGATCAAATTCTGTTTTGCTGAAACAATACTAAACACATCTCCTTACATATTAGTTGATATAATTCTTCAAATTTTTTCAAATCCAAACAGAGAAGCAGATTTTTTAACGCTCGCAGTCTATCAAGTTCGGCTTAGGCGGTATGAATTGACCAAAAGCTTTTGCCGAAGCATTAAACACTTAAAATGTTTTCCGATCGTCTTCTGTGACATAATTCTGCAAGTTCTTCGAAAACTAAACAGAAAATGTAATGCATTAAGTTTTTGATAGTAGGATTTATCTTTAAAGTAATCATTGGTTCATTGCTTTGTTAGCTTGCTTGGTTCTCGTTTTAGTGTATCTATCTATCTATTCTCTCCCAGTAGTTTCTATAAGATATTGTTGAAAGAGTTTGTGTTCTTGTGCGTAAAACTTTAACCAGAAAGTAAAACAGGGTTTAATTCAGTTGATTATTGGTATCATCTTTCCAATTCTAAGAGTATGCTGGTTTTCCTCTTGTCTGCAACGTTGTGCATAATCAGAAAATAAAACTGAACTCAAGTTTTTGATAGTAGGATTTATCTTTTAAAGTAATCATTGGTTCATTGCTTTGTTAGCTTGCTTGGTTCTCGTTTTAGTGTAATCTATCTATCTATCTATCTATCTATCTATCTATCTATCTATCTATCTATCTATCTATCTATCTACCCAATCTATCTATCTATCTATATCTTATATATATGATATGTGTGTATGCATATATAGGTCTATATGTATATGTGTATATATATATACACGCACATATATATATATTATGTATATATGTATAATTATATATGTATATGTATATATATATATATATATGTAGCCTACGTAAAATATTCTGATGTGTTTGTGTAGCATATCGTAGTCAGTGACTGAAGTCCCCTTGAGGAAGGCGGGTGTACCGCCGAAAATTGGAAATTTTTACATTGATTTGTTGCCTTTTCTGTGCACATGCTGCTTGAATTATATATATATATATATATATATATATATATATATATATATATATATATATATATATATATATATATATATTTGTGTGTGTGTATGTGTGTGTGTGTGTGTGTGTGTGTGTGTGTGTGTGTGTGTGTGTGTGTGTGTGTGTGTGTGTGTGTGTGTGTGTGTGCGTGTGTGTATGTGTGTGCGGTTTAATTTGTCTCGTCGACCATAATGCATATATGTGTTCTATAATTGCTCTTTTTATTTCAGAATTTCAGGCATTGACACGGTCCAAAGCACACTGTTCCAATCCCTTGGCCTCCATGGTCACGACCGATTCAGGTGTGCCAGCTCACAGCCTTCAAACAGGAAAAAGGAGAGTCCACCCGTGCGTATTGTCCAGCAAACTCTGGCACTGGAATCACACCAAAGACACCCGAATCTCCCAGTAACCCGTATCTATTGTGTGTTGGCAATACAGCTAACCTTGAAATCTTTACACTGTCTTGGGCTTTCATTCGTCTGAAGAACACAGTTTAAGCCACGCTTCTAACATTTATGGAGATTCGGCTGCCGGAGGGTAAGGCTGTTCAACAAACAGTGATGTTTTATTTGTGCTGGTTTGTGAGCTGTCAATAGAAATATCTGCTACTGCGTGAAATCAGTCGATTCAACACACAGCGCTGTTTGATTAGTCCTGTTTTCCAAGTCTTGAAGCAGAACGTCTGCTACCGGAGGAAACTCCATTCATCGAACAGCAATGTTTAATTAGTGCCGGTTCCTTAGATGGAAATAGGGCTTTAAGTGTCGGTAAACGGCGGGCTGGAACAGCAGTTTACATAACACAGAGAAACGTGTTATGTGATTTGGCCAGCCAAGGGGTAAGTGAGCCAGCGGGCAAGGTGAGCACTAAGGATTGGGACTGGGATTTAAACTTTAACGACAGGTCGATCGTGATTTGTGACCACGTGCACTTTGTGAAGATGATGTAACCGGCCTGCGTGACTGCTATTCCCTACCGTTGTTAGAAAGTAAGACGTCAATAACAAACACGTCAAACACTTAGGCGTTGACCGAGAATTCAAAAGATGGTTGAAGAACTGACTTTGACAATTAGACATAGTCTTTAAATATTAAGGGTTAAAAAGGACTGCTTTGATATTGTACCATCGGTATGAACGCTTATGCATCTAATAAGAAGATTATAAATGTTGTATTTCTGATGCTGTAGGCTCATATTGTGAGATCACAGTTTTGATGAAGTGCAATAGCTAAGTGTGATCTTTAGAGGAAGCAAATGATATAAACATCATCGACCTTCGTGTCATTCTGCCATCATCTTAAAACAAGATCAGTCATCACTGAATATAAAAGTACGTCAACATAAACGGGGACAATTTGTACCACGTAGATGACATCTTCAGTCTGTTTTATAAGGACGACGTTAAACTGGTGCTTCAAGTATCATACGTTCATCTATTTCTTTTCGGTAGACTGCTCGGTACCGTTGTCTCCAATATCCCCAGTATATGACTGACATTCGTTTAACCTCCCGTGATTAAGTAGGTACTCAGATCTGGGGATTGGTAGTGGCCACAGTAAGTCATCTAAAAGCTGACAGCCTGATCGTGATCTTGATGACTCCGCCTTTGGCGTCCTAACAAAGGTCTGTGAACTGATTTAAAACCTGTTAGCAGTGGCTTGTAATTTCAGACGCGGTCCGGTGAATCTTTACAACCTTTCTTTTAAGTCACTCCCTTTGTTCTGGCTGTCTACGTCTTTTAGATTTAAAACCTCAAGTGCCCAAGCTGCTTTAAAGATCGGCGAACATAGAAACTACGCATTTCAATTGTTCTCTTTTGTACCATTATCATAAACTCATTTTCATAGAAAATATCTTACAGAAAAATAAACCAACAAGGCCGGTGTTTTCCTTAAAGGATTCCACTTCATAATCGGAAAACAAGAAGCAACAAACAGCATTCATGTATAATCAAAAGAACAAATAAACAAAAGCATAGTCAACACACGCCTACAACATTGGCATACGACATTCCGACGCAGCTGAGACTGCACACAGAGGTTCCATTACAGGCCCGCAGTGGCAGTGTGATTCCACAATACAGATTGTATCGTCAGCCAAGCGTGCATAGTATGTGGCAAGTGGAACTGAGTGTTTTTCCATAAGCAAGAAGACGGCAAGAAAGCAGCCAGGTGTGGACAGACGTAGTGATTTTTCAATCCTGCAGTGTGGGTAGCAAACCGGCGACTTGTTTTTGAATAAACATTCCTGCACCTGGTCTTTTCGACACAATGCGAACTGTTTGGAGTTAGTTTGGTGATATGAATTACAGGTGCCAGTGTGGACATTAACAGTCGACTAATTTGAATCCTAACTGTGACTTTCTAGAAATTATCGTTGGATTATGTATGTTTGAAGAAAACGATCAACAGAATTGGATGTATGCTGCTTGTACGATAATTGTTTACTAAATCAAGTTTGTGCTGTGACTTTTGGAAGACATTCACAGATCAGGGGCTGACTGTATCCTACGTGTTCCGTCGTGAACGTGGAGAACAAGAACCAGTGAAGGGAGGTGATCATCTGTTGGACGTTCACTATGGATCCTTTATCTCAGTCTTTCATTATTGTCAAATATGGAGGTAAGCTCTTCAACTATTGGTCTTTGATTGTTTAGTTTCTATCTGTCTGTCTGTCAGACTGCCTGCAAATCTGTTTGCCTGTTTTTGTGGGTGGTTGTAAACGTTGTTTATGTCAAAGTTCATAGATGATAATGATAGTAATAATAGTAATAATAATATAATGATAATGATAATGATGCTGATGATAATAATAACAACAGCAATAATAATATGATGATGATAATAATAATAATACAATAATGATAAAATGATAATGATAATAAATAATTCCATTTATATAGCGCAAACAGAGAATGCTTGTTGCACTTTACAAATACCATAAACATTGCGATGTTCATACAGTAATGCGGTACAACAGTAGGATACATACTCCAATACATCAATGTAGTATAAACATGTCAGTGCCAATACATTATTATACTGTAGAAACATATGGGATACATGTATACGCCAATAAAGGAACGCATCATAAACATGGTTCATCAAAAATAACAAACAAATGCGTTTTTTTCGGTTTATCAGAGACAATCATACACATGAAAAAAAACATACAAAAAAGCACATATACACACGTACATGCATACACATAAACATACACACTGTGCATACACACATACACACACACAACACACACATACACCACACCACACATACACACACACACACACACACACACACACACACACACACACACACACACACACACACACACACAAACACACACACACACACATACTCACACACACGCACACACACCGTCGCGGGAAAGCAAGCATCCAAACACGCTCCTGTACGCGCGCGCACTTGAGACAAATTGAAATATCACTGGGTTTAGAAGAGCCACAAGCATTAATTTATGACTTCTGGAGATAGTTCTGAAAGAGATGTGTCTTACGGTGCTTTTTGAAAGTAATCAGAAAACTGCTTTGTCTTAAGGATACTGGAAGGGACTTTCATGTTGATGGGCCAAAAACAGAGAAAGAGTTCTTTCCGCAAGGTGTTAGTGAGAATCGAGGTACGCACATAAGAGAAGCTTCTTGAGAGCTGAGAGCTTTGGAAGGTTTGCATGGTAGCAGGAGTTCTAATAAATATATCGGAGTTGTCTTTGAACTCAGACACTGAAAGCAGAGTGTGGCAATTTTGCTCAATTCTTGCTTTAACTGGTAGCCAGAGTAGTTTTCACATGAGTGCTTTTGCATTGCTCCGTTTGCTCTCCCATAGGACAAGTCGAACTGCACTGCTCTGGATTACCTTGAGTTTGGATAGCTTATCTTCAGAAAGTCCAGCAAAGAGAGAGTTGCAGTAGTCTAGTCTGGAAAGGAGGGCTTGTCTAATCCTATACTGACACCACCAGAATAACAATGATGTTAAAATGGGACAGTGAGAAGGCCAGTTATAATGTAGAGCACCCCGGGATTCGAACCCACAACCGTTAGCATGTGAATCCGACGCTCAACCGACTGAGCTATTGAGGCCGGCTGTTCGCTGCGCACCTTGATGTTTCCTTTATTCTGGTGGTATCAGCTTTATGTTTCATAGGTCCCTCTCCCTCTCCTTCCCCATCACAAGATCTTGCCAGCAGATTTTATTGGAGCGTGTATGGAATTGTCCGAGTACAATGAATCCTTCTTGAACAAACTCCAAACTCCAAATTCAGTGTTTATTACAAATGCCAACAATATGTCAAACTTCTTAAAAACTACCTATCACCTAATTCAGTTGTTGTGCTTTGTGGCTGTTACATTATTCTTTATGCAAATGTACATATATCAGGTTATATTGTGTGTGTGTGTGTGTGTGTTGTGTGTGTGTGTGTGTGTGTGTGTGTGTGTGTGTGTGTGTGTGTGTTCTGTGTGTGGTATCTGTGTGTGCAAGTATGTAAAATTTCAAGTAAAACGTCATTGTTAGTCATGTTTTTATCAGACGTATTTGTATTTGTGCTTTCTTGTGTGTGTGTGTGTGTGTGTGCGCGCGCGCGCGCGCGCGTGCGCGTGTCTGTGTGTGTGCGTATGTGTGTAATTAACGTACGAGTGAGCGTGCGCACGCGCGCACGCCACGACCACACACACACACACACACAACACACACACACACACACACACACACCACCCCCACCCGCCATTATCATAAACCATTCATTGTCAGGTTAGTATAAAATGTGTACAGACAACACACTTGCGTGCACATATACACACACACGCACACACACGCTCACGCGGGCGCGCTGTCTCTGACACACACACACACACGTACGCACGCACGCACGCACGCACGCACGCACCACCACACACACACACACACACACACACACACACACACACACACACACACACCCCACATACACACACAAAGAAAACAAGAAAGAAAAAACTACAACGTGAAAGCGTTTGTCACGCTTGGTATGGTTCAAATTGATGATTGATGCGATTGTGATCGATCTAGATTAAATGGGGTGAGAGAGAGGAGATAAATAGAAAGAAAAAGAAAAAAAAAAAAAACCAAACAAACAAAAAAGAAGAGAAGGAAAATATTCCAGAACTCCGTCTCACCTTTCCTCGCAAACCTCTTAACCTGTTTTGGCTTTTAGCCTGCATTAACCCTTTGATTCCCGCACCCTATCCACCAGCATATCCCATTGTCAACCATTCTAGCAAAGCAAAAACTTAACCTTTGACTCCCTCACCCTATCCACCAGCTTCCTGCAGGAAAAGGATTAAGTTTTTGCAGGTGGTGAATAGGGTGCGGCAGACAAAAGGTTAATTTTACTATTTTCTTTCAAGCGGTGGGAGGAATGGGGGTGGGGGAGAGAATTATATGTGAAAGACTGTGTGTGTGGTGTGTGTGTGTGTGTGTGTGTGTGTGTGTGTGTGTGGTGTGTGTGTGTGTGTGTGTGTGTCGCGCGTGCACGCGCGCGCTGCATTGTTCTGAATCCTTTACAATTGAGTAATTTGTTATGCCATTAAGCCAGTAAGTAAAACAAAATTAGATAATATGACTAGGAAGTTTTTGTTGCAAGAGATAAGTTGTTTACACTTTATTTAAAACAGATAGATTTATCGAAGGATTCTCCTACGTTCTGAATAAGAACTGCGGCGGATGTTGCTGATATGTTCTTACATATATGCATTTGGGTCAGGTGTGTCACAGAGGTTTGGAATGAAATACCAGTACCACCATTGTTTACACTCTACCAATCAATCCGTGTTGACAAGTAGCGCCCACAGGCATTACTTCTGTGTATCTATGTTCAGCTTTAGTTTGGTGCTGTCCATCCATGAGATTCATCATCAGTATGTATCTGAACCTTATCTGTACGGAGGAGAAATCATTCGGTAAATATCTTTTTGACGAAGAAAATGTGTCATTTTTATAATTGTGAAAATCACAGTCATGTAGAGCAGTTACACCAAGCAGGGCTGAAATTATAATCATGTAGAGCAGTTACACCAAACAGGGGCTGAAGTTACAATCACGTAGAGCAGTTACACCAAACAGGGGCTGAAGTTACAATCATGTAGAGCAGTTACACCAAACAGGGGCTGAAGTTACAATCATGTAGAGCAGTTACACCAAACAGGGGCTGAAGTTACAATCACGTAGAGCAGTTACACCAAACAGGGGCTGAAGTTACAATCACGTAGAGCAGTTACACCAAACAGGGGCTGAAGTTACAATCATGTAGAGCAGTTACACCAAACAGGGGCTGAAGTTACAATCATGTAGAGCAGTTACACCAAACAGGGGCTGAAGTTACAATCAGTAGAGCAGTTACACCAAACAGGGGCTGAAGTTACAATCATGTAGAGCAGTTACACCAAACAGGGGTCTGAAGTTACAATCAGTAGAGCAGTTACACCAAACAGGGGCTGAAGTTATAATCATGTAGAGCAGTTACACCAAACAGGGGCTGAAGTTACAATCACGTAGAGCAGTTACACCAAACAGGGGCTGAAGTTACAATCACGTAGAGCAGTTACACCAAACAGGGGCTGAAGTTACAATCACGTAGAGCAGTTACACCAAACAGGGGCTGAAGTTACAATCACGTAGAGCAGTTACACCAAACAGGGGCTGAAGTTACAATCACGTAGAGCAGTTACACCAAACAGGGGCTGAAGTTACAATCACGTAGAGCAGTTACACCAAACAGGGGCTGAAGTTACAATCACGTAGAGCAGTTACACCAAACAGGGGCTGAAGTTACAATCACGTAGAGCAGTTACACCAAACAGGGGCTGAAGTTACAATCACGTAGAGCAGTTACACCAAACAGGGGCTGAAGTTACAATCATGTAGAGCAGTTACACCAAACAGGGCTATGAATACAGTGTCAGCATAAAACGTCCTGGAATAGTCGCCCTTGTGGTATGCGACACGAGAGGGCGAGGAGCAGACAGATTACAGTTAACGATAACGGGCTGGTTACTCTCACTGATATAAGAGACATACCACTTCAGGGCTGTGCCCAGAATTCCAAATTTAATTTCTATTCTCTTCGGCAAAAGAGAATGATCAAGTGTATCAAATGCTGTACTGAGGTTAAGCAGAGCATTAAAGGAGACTTGTTTCCTATCTGCTTCTGTAAGCAGACCATCCAAGACACTCAAAATGCCATCACTATTCCTTTATTTCACTGAAAGCTAAATTTTTGTAATAAAACTCTTAATTCGTTTTGGTTTTAATGTCAGATAGAGGTGGCTTTTAAGAGAAGGAGCTTTGAAGCTTGTTTATAGAGACTATTGAGAGACAGGAGAACATTACCAGTAGCTTAATCCCAAGAGGAAGATGCATAGTCAGTTAGTGATTGAGTATGTGTTTGAATATATGCTAGGAAGAATTGTCTCCTAGAGTCGAGGTTTATGAATTCTTTCAGAGAAATGAATAATTTTGTTTTCTATTGTTACGTGCTGTGGCACTTGTGGCACCGTGCAATCATTCGTTCCTGTATGTATGCATTTATGACTATAGATTTTTATATGTCTATATGTGGGTAAACATTTGTACTATGTATTCATCTGTGCTTGTTTCTTGGTGTGTGTATTCTTGTGTGTGTGAGTGTGTGTATGAGTGTGTGTGTGTGTGTGTGTGTGTGTGTGTGTGTGTGTGTGTGTGTGTGATGTGAGAGAGAGAGAGAGAGAAAGAAAGAGAGCGAGTGTGTGTGTAGCGCTTCTGTATATATTATACTCTGTGTCGTAAAATATGTGAAAGCAAATAAATTGTTATAATTTAATGTTTTATTATTGTTATCATCATCATTAGTAGTAGTAGTAGTACTAGTATTAGCATTAATATTGTATATACGAAAGCGAGAGAAATTTTAATTCAGGTGATGATTTATCCTTTTGGGACATGGCAACTTAAGAAGGAGTTAGAATAATAAAATACAAATTTCGGCTATAAACATGTCAAGAACCCATGAGAGGGAGAAAGAGAGAGGTGGGGTGGCGTAGTGGCCCTGGGGTGCTTGTACAGAGGCACACGCACAGTTGCATAAACACACCTGAAGTAATATAATACACATACTCGATCACGCAAGCATGCACCCACTTGTGTATACCCCATGGATGGTCAGATGTGACTTAAGCACGCACAGGCACGAACGTAATTCAAACATATATGCGAACACACACACTCGCGCGCGCGCGCGTGCACACGCACACACATACACGCACTCATACACACACACAAACACAAACACGCACGAGCGCGCACGCACCCACACACACACACACACACACACACACCCACACCACCACACACACACACACACAACACACGCACACACGCACACACACGCACACACACACACACACACACACACACACACTTGAACTAGAAGCACAAACCAGTGAACCCGATTGTTATCACCAGTTGGTGGTTGGCAACAGTAACACTGGTATAAATGACCTCTAAGCGTGTCAATGAATCCATTGACGACAATACAACTCGTACAGAGATTCTTAGACCAACGTGATGGTATCAATAGAAGACGACTGTTTTGATATATGGTGTACAGTCGTACTTTGGTTTGTGCTGCATTTACGTCAACTATGTCACAGTACGAAATCTATCCAAATGTAAGATATCCTGTGCAAATGGTACAGTGAATGTGTTGTAAAAGGAACGACTTAGACAAACTAACGGCACTCATAGGTTTGCTTCATGCCTGGACGAGTTGCTGTAAACCTAGCATCTTAATACAACTGTGTACTTAATTATGTTGGTTAAAGAAACGTGGTGGTGTTGGGTGGGGATGGGAGCGGAGGAGGAATGCAAATGGTAAACGAAGATAACGCAAACAAAAATATCTATGCAAACAGAAATATCTATGCAAGCGGTGTAGTCAGATATGTTTAAGTTGACAAGAATATCTCAGTGTAAGAAGATAAGGTACGGTAAACATTGAAAAGAAGAGTTCGAGATTTAGATCGAACTGAAGCTACACTCCGTTGATACTATCGTGTATTTGTCTGTGTGTTTGTATTTGCACTTTTGTCAAGGTGCATTAAAAAGAAAAATGACAAGAATACGAGACAAACAGAAAAAAAAAGTGAGGAAATTTAAACCAAGGGAAAAATGAAACTTCCACTGAGAAGACTCTTTAAAAAATAAATTTATGGGCAATGCTCGCTCAGTGTTTCCGCTGAGAAGACGGTCCGTGATTACGTTAAATTACAGTAAAATGGCAACTACATAGAATGAGGATAGGTGTAGAAAATGTTAAGATTAAGCTCAGTTTGCTAAAAAAAAAATTACTACAGACGTGGTATTGTAAAGCCATAAAAGGAAGAATGTGCAAATTTTCTGTAAATATTTAAAAAACAATACAACACAAAGAAAAAGAAAGGAGGAATGATTTTGATAAAATATATCTAAAATAGGAGAACCTTTGGGTGAATTAAGAAAAGTTACTGTGAAAATTGTATAAGTGTGATTACGTCAATTTTCTTTTCTTTCTTTTTATTTTTGTTGTTGTTGTTGTTGTTGTTTTGTTTATTTATTTATCTATTTTATTTTATGTGTGTACGTGGAAATAACAAATGTGCGTGCGCACACATAAGTACACTCGCAGACACACATACCAATACAATCATCGTTATTACTTATACATACACCCTCAGGCGCGTGCGAGCGCAAGTACACGTGTTCATACACACGCATAAACACACACACAGACACACACGTACAGAAACACGCGCGCATGCAAGCACACACGCATGTACATACGCTATATGGTTTATGCAACTGACAATATACAAACATTGCAAGAGAAAGTTGAACGTTTCATGTTCAACATGTTTATTCTGTCTCCTTTCTAAAACGAGGATCAGATCAGTCATGGTATTTCTGTGGTGTGTGTGTGTGTGTGTGTGTGTGTGTGTGTGTGTGTGTGTGTGTGTGTGTGTGTGTGCGTGTGTGTGTGTGTCTGTGAGTGCGTGCGTGTGTGTGTGTGTGTGTGTGTATGTGTGTCTGTGTTGTGTATGTGTGTATGTGTTGTTGTGTGTGTATGTGTGTGTGTTTGTATGCGTGCGTGATTGTGTTTGTGTTCGTTCGTTCGTTCTTTGATTTAACGTCTTTTCACTATAAGTGATATTAGACGGATTGTGTTTGTGTGTGTCTGTGTTTGTGTCTGTGTTTGTGTGCGCGCGCGTGTGTGTGTTATGTGCGCGCATGTGTTTGTGTTATGTGCGGGCGTGTGTGTGCATGTGTGTGTGTGTGTGCGCGCGCGCGTGTATGTGTGAAAGTAAAATTTCCTCTACTTGTTTATGAATGAATGGCTATGATATTGGTATGCCAGGCCTGACCCATCTTGAAACTACAAGTATGCAATGACCAATGTATGCCAGTTGGATCACAGTTCGAGCTTAAATTTGTTCAACTTGAGAAGGGATTTATAATGCTCGTATAATTCCTTTTGGTTTTCTTATCTTTTTTTTTTTTTTTTTTTAATGATCATTGCACTCACTTTGTGCTCACCCATTTTCTGCGCCACCTTAATGGCCACAGAAGCTGGCACAGTTTGTTTGTTTGTTTGTTTGTTTGTTTGTTTGTTTGTTTGTTTGTTTGTTTGTTACAATGCCATGATGATGATGTCGATGAGGATTGTAATCATGATGATGTGGAGTTCCATCTAGGATTGAGACTGCGTGACAGGGCTGTACTCCACGCTTACTATCATAATATATCCTGGCGTCAACCAGGCCCGCGAGATACAGACACCTGCAGCACTGGTCAGAAGATTTGAGCAACACCCTCAATGAAGCATCCGTGAAGTGGATGAGACTCGACTGTGTGGTCCTAGTCTTCCAAATGAGTACACCCAACTCTGGGTAGGATCCGGTCAGAGCCGAAAAATCCCACAATGTTTTTTAAAGGGACTGATGGGGATTCGAACCTACAAACCTTCCAGTCGGTAGTCCGTTGCGTTAACCACTACACCACGGCGACTGGTATGCTCATATAATTCAATATGTGCTCCAACCAGTCTGCCATCTGTTATCTGAACACCCCTTGAGGCGACGCCCATGTGTTGACAAGGTTTTGAAACGGAGGTTGAGGGTAACAGGTCCTGGAAGGATTTTTTTCAGTTTCAGTTTTTCGGTTTCATTTTCTCAAGATGACGTCTCCGCGCTCGGAATGAATTCCATATGCACTATCGTCGCAGATGCCATGTGATGGAGAAAGTCCAGAATGATCACGGCACAAGCCTGCACGTAAACCCAAGAGCTGGCCGAGTCCTGAGGTCCTACCTAGATAGTTCCATAACCATGAGGTGGTAGGGGAACGAGGTGACAGAGACCTCAACTTTTCCCAGGACTAGCATCATGGGGGCGGCGCCCATCCCCTCTGCCTAGCTTCAAATTCATATTCATATTCACGTTTGTTTTCCAAGACTTCAGAAAGGCAAGAAGGCTAATTGTGTGTGTGTGTATGTGTGTGTGTGTGTTGTGTGTGTGTGTGTGTGTGTGTGTGTGTGTGTGTGTGTGTGTGTGTGTGTGTGTGTGTGTGTGTGTGTGTGTATGTGTGTGTGTGTGTGTGTGTTTGTGTGGGTGCGCGCGCTCGTGCGTGTATGCATGACAATAAAATTTCCTCTACTTATTCATGAATGGATGGTTATGAAATTGGTATCTCAGATATTATCCCATCTTGAAACTACAAATATGCAATGACCAGTTTATGCCAGTTGGATCACAGTTCAAGCTTGAATATGTTCATCTTCAGAAGGGATTTGTAATGCTCATATAATTCAGTATGTGCTCCAACCAGTCTGTGCTTGTGTGTGTGTGTGTGTGTGTGTGTTTTTTTGTGTGTGTGTGTGGGTGCGTGTGTGTGTCGTGTGTCTGTGTGTGTGTGTGTGTGTGTCTGTGTCTGTGTGTGTGTGTATGTATGTAGTACACTGTAGTGTGTGTGTATGTTTGTGTGTGTGTGTGTGTGTGTGTGTGTGTGTGTGTGTGTGTGTGTGTGTGTGTGAGTGTGTGTGTGTGTGTTTGTGTGTGTGTGTCCGTGTGTGTGTGTGTGTGTATGTGTGTGTGTGTGTGCCCGCGCGTGCGCGCGCGCGCACCCGTGTACTGTGATTTATTCTATGTGACTTGTGGTGCCTGATACTTTTGTATTTCTTGTTATTGTCTGTTCTTACTTGTTTACATCTTAATACTTTTTGGCAGTTCTACAGTGCAAAAAAAAACGTGTTTTGATGTGGACTGTTTACGTTGTACAAGTGAAAGTATTATCATTATTTCATTCGTTATTACGCATAATATCAAATATACACGTTAAAAAGCCCTGCAAGTCATGTCAGTACCTTGTTTTTGAAAACATAAAAAAAACATTATGGGCGTCTACCAGAAATTCCAGACTGTGCAACAACATAGTGAATAGTAGAATGTCGTCAGCTTGTCCAACAGCTGGAGATCTTTATGCCCCACTTAAAAGTCTGATTGTAATTTACACACTGAGTTTAAAAGAGATCGGAGAACAGCGCTAAACGAGCACAATGAATCATTATCATCAAATTATGCAGGGGCTGTAATTCAACACACACACACACACACACACACACACACACACACACACACACACACACACACACACACACACACACACACACAACACACACACACACACACACACACCACACACACACACACACACACACCACACAGAGTAAATGCTGTCAGAAGAGTCTAAGCCGTGTGATTTTAGTTGTTGGAGAAGGTAACCATTCCAAACATCGATAAACACCAAGAGTAGCCCTTGAGTCAAAAGTAGACATGTCAACAGATACTTAACTCCTAACCCCACAACCTGCTTCCTTTCCTTCCCTCCCCCCCCCCTTCCCTTCATCTCTCTCTCTCCCTCCCTCTCTCTCCCTCCCTCTCTCTCCCTCCCTCTCTCTCGCTATCTCTTTCTCAGTCTATCTGTATATCTTAGCAACAGCAGACATGGAAAATTTACCGATTATTTTTGTATGTCATTGTCTTTACCAATAGAAATTAAACGTTGCTTTTTTTCCTCGTCATATGTCTTATATTATCAGGTTAACGTAACATTTGTACCAACTGTCTGTCTGTCTGTCTGTTTGTCGTGTGTATGTGTGTGTGTGTGTGTGTGTGTGTGTGTGTGTGTGTGTGTGTGTGTGTGTGTCTGTCTGTCTGTCTGTCTGTCTGTCTCTCTTTCTCTCTCGCACGCGCGCGCGCGTGTGTGTCTGTGCAGGCCGATGGGCGCATTTGTGTTTGTATGTATATGTACGCACGTGTGCGTTGAAACAGGGATGAACGAACGTTTCGGCACCTTCTCCAACACTTCTTTTGTGGAGCCTTTGTAAACATCGCTCCGTTCAATTGTATGTATGGGACTTTATACATGTAGGCCTCGTTGTTGTGTCGGTGGAGAATGTCTGTCTGTATGGGCTTTTGTGAACTAGAGGTACATGCCATAGGAGCCACTGTGTTGCCGTCTTTCTGTGGAATGTTGTCTTGGTCGTGTCGTGTTTAAATCTGTGCTGACATTTTGCAAGACTTGTAGGCGGGGCCCAGTAGCTCAGTTGGTTTGAGCGTCGGATTCACATGCTACTGGTTGAGGGTTCGAATCCTGGGGTGTGCTACATTAAAACAGGCCTTCTCACCGTCCCATCTTGACATCATTGTTGTTCTGGTTGTGTCGGTATAGAATCAGATAGGCCCCATTCACCCCCCCCCCCCCCCCACTTCCCTGGGATGGCTATCTCCGTCGGCCATATCATCTGTGGTGGGTGTCGACGTAAAAATTGAACCAAATCAATCAATCAGCAAGAGTTGTCCATTGTGATAAAGTCTAACTGGTAGGTGTACAGGCAGAACTTTGCCTTCCAGTCTGTCTACATGGGTTCGAGTCT
>JAPXFY010000022.1:32539946-32699946 GCA_030674185.1 Monoplex corrugatus | reverse complement strand
TTGCCGTGTCGGCATGAAGGTAAAAGATCAAGGTACCGAATGTCCCATGACTCTGGGGTAGTAAAAAAGGTGAGATAAGAAAAACCGCCACTTTTATGAGAGGACAGATTGTACGAAAGGTGGCCCATCTGTTTTCCCGCCACTGTTTTACGTTCCCAGTTTCACACAGCTGGGTAAAGTGGTGGCTACAGATTTTCCGTGAAAACTCATGCAGTCAGGTTGGAAAATGAGCGCTCTATCTCTACGCCAACCAGGCCTGTAGGGTGGTGTTACTTTCATACTAATCGTTCTGGTTCACCATCACATCAACAAAACCAGATCCGTTTCACCGCAATCATAGCGGTAAGGTCCAGAACATTTACCAAAATCAAGTCGCCATGAGCCTACCTACAAAAGCAGACTCAGTCTTATTGATTTGATTTGGTTCAGTTTTTACATCGACACCCACCTCAGGTAATATGGCCGACGGGGATAACCATCCCATGGAAGTGGGGGAAGGGGGACGTATCTAATCCTATACTGACGCCACCAGAACAACAATGATGTTAAGATGGAACAGTGAGAAGGCCAGTTTTAATGTAGCGCACCCCGGGATTCGAATCCACAACCATTAGCATGTGAATCCGACGCACTCAGTGTTATGCTGTTGTTTGGTCGCTTTATTTGATGCTGCAGTAGCACGGGCTATGGCTGTTTTGGTTGACCGCAGACTCAAAATCTCTTTTCTCAAGTTCAGTTTCACGCTGCAGCATAAAACTTGGTGCCTTTGATGCCACCAGCATGTAGGTAACAACGATGATCCGCCTGTTCTGTTATGGGCCAGCTTCTGCTGGATACTTCAGGTCTACTTCAGAGAGTGACTGTTTTGCTGTCTATAAATAAAACGGCTGTTAGTTCCTTCACCACCACACGTCAACTTTCTGCGTATATTTCGAGATATTAGTATATTAACTGTGCACATATTAGCACGGTGATATTTAGCGTACTGATAGATATGCCAGCTGTTCTGGCATATGTGAGGTGATGGACCAGTCACTAAAGCACACTCCCGGGAAACGAGAATCTCGCTGGTCGACTTCCGGTTTGACCGGGATCTTGTCATCTTCCTCTTGGTGCTGGTCTTTTAGATGAGGTAATAAACCGACTCCTTATATATGCAGTTTGCACTGATCGCGTGTAAAATAACTTACAGCGATAAAAAAAAAAGTTGTCTCTTACATAAGTTACAAAGTTCCACAGAAAATCCGTTCTGCATGAGAGACAAAAACTACTCCCATTCAAAATGGGTAGCGCCGTACTATGGCGACGTGTTTGCCCCGTAAAGAGAGAAACCCATGCTTTACATGGAAAAATTCCTTGTGGTCCCAATCCATTCCAATCCAATCCAATCCAGTGTGTTGTTTGTTGGTGATGTTCTTTGTTGAAAGGATTGGTCAGATGGTTATCGTCAGGCTTAAATGTTTTCTTCTTCTTCTTTATCTTCTTTCTGCGTCACTAACACATCTTACTGATTTCCATCCTGGTTGTTGATTTCAGTCATTCTGGATCTGGTTGATTTGGAAGGCCAGGTGAGAAATCTCCCTTCCAGCACTGAAGAGTACGCCTGCGATTACGTTACCGGAAGGGAAACCTACATTTTGATAAAAGTTGACAGTAAGCCTGTATATTTGTGTAGTTACATAGTATGTCAGTTAATTAACTGCGATGACTGGTAAAACAATAGCATTTGACGATTACCATAAATACTGTTTGTTTGTTTGTTTGTTTGTTTGTTTGTTTGTTTGTTTGTTTACAAGGTTGTTTGTTTACAAGTTTGTTTGATTACAGGGTTCAATTTCAAGGTTTAAAGAAAGTATGTCTGCTTGACCTGTCAGCTGATTTTGATACTGTAGACCGTGATATTCTTATTTCTCAGGTTGAGTCATATGGATCTGTGAACCTGCGCTTCCATGGTTTTAATCTTATGTTAGTCTGCGCACTCAGAAAGTCTCAGTTGATAGTCTCTACTCTCCTAAAACGTCTCTAAACAGTGCGTTCTACAAGGTTCAGTTCTCACACCTGCATTACACGTCTTCTCTACTAAACCAATATCTCGTGTCATCGCCTCTCATTCTTTGTCACATGAAAGCTTTGAAGATAGTACCCAGCTTCATCAGTGTGGTAATTTGACAGATCAAGATTAGGTAATTTCTAAAGTTCAAAGTTATATAGCTGAACTAAATATTTAGATGACAGAACAAACTCAAGTTCATTGATGATAAGACAGAAGCAATGTTCGTCAATCAACCGAAGCTGCAAACGTGTCCTTCTTTTCCACTTGTCATGTCTGTCAGTGACACTAATATTCTATCCTTGTCATATGTACGTAACCATAGTGGCACATTCAGTCAGTCACCCTATTTTAACATATTTTTACATATGCAAAGTGGCCCATCTTGAACTCAAATAATCGCTACTGTTTTTCATTACATTTCCACTCATTCCATTTGAGTATTTCTTTGTTCGTTTGTTATGTCTCGAATTGAGTACTGCAGGGCATCAGCCGAAGTATATTGTCCACAGGCTCCAAAAACTTCAAAATATTGCTGTTGGGTTAGTTTTCAAATCTTACAAATAAGAGCACTTTTCCTCTTCACAAATAATTACATTAATTTCCTGTTCATTCTGGAATCAATGTAAATTGTCCTTATTATGTTTTGTACTTGTCTCTGGAAGAGGCCATCGGTATTTCTTTGACATTCTTAACATTTCAACCACTCGAGCAGAAAGCTTAGCTCCTCTTCTCAGTTCAAAATATTTTGTGTTTTATCGTTCTGAAAAAAGTCTTTTTTGCTATCGTAGATCCACTTCTTCATCATCATCATCATCACCACCACCACCACCACCACCACCACATGCCTTGCCGCATGGCGTTGGCGATCATGGCCCCATACAAATCTGTCTGTTGCTGCTGCAAGTATATATCCTACCAGTCTGTCCTCATTTACTCCGCGAAACTGTCCAATATTTTTTTCCCTGGATCTACCCGGTTCTCTTTTCCCCTCCAGCTGTCCTGTTGTGATAGGTGCTCAAATTTCTCTTGCCTCATAAAAAATCCTGTAAATGTTGTGTGTCTTTTCCTAATCTCCTTCCAAGACTGTCTCGTTTGTTTTTGTTGTTCATGGAACTCTTAAAAATTTTCTTAGAAACCACATTTCAGCTGCCTCGATCATGTTCTGACTTTCCGTGTTGAATGTCTACGCTTCGCGTCCGTACAAGGTCCAGTTACGTGGAATGAACTCCCTGCCCACATTAGACATACTGCAGCATCCATTTCCTTCAAATTTGCTTTCAAGACCCATCTTTCTCAACTGTAACTTGTTTGTGTGTGCATGCGTGCGTGTGTGTGTGTGTGTGTGTGTGTGTGTGTGTGTGTGTGTGTGTGTGTGTGTGTGTGTGTGTGTGTGTGTGTGTGTGTGTGAGTGTGTATGTAATTATGTTTATGCATATGTCTATGCATGCGTGCATCTGTTTGGCATACATTAATACTAAAGTGTGTCGGTGTGGGTGTCAGTGTGTGTGTGAGCGCACGCGCGTGCGTCTGCGTGTGTGTTTGCGTGTGTGAAATGTAGAAAGAGAGAATGAAAGAGCTGTGTTTTTTGCTCAGTAGTTTAAGTTTTAAAGACATATTGTCATTGCAGTAGCGACTAACGTATGATGGTAGATCTTTCGTGTATGTGTGTGTGTGTGTGTGTGTGTGTGTGTGTGTGTGTGTGTGTGTGTGTGTGTGTGTGTGTGTGTGTGTGTGTGTGTGTGTGTGTGTGTGTGTGTGTGTGTGTTTCTTTCTTTTTTGACATCATATATTTTGTAGTTCTTTTCTTCAATCATAGTGGTAACGGCTGACATGAATTGGTTTTGCGTATGTCTGCCTCGTCATTTGTGCAGTACAGAAGCAGTCGTGTCATCATCATCATCCTTATTATCATCATCATCATCATCATCATCATCATCATCATCGTCGTCGTCGTCGTCGTCGTCGTCGTCGCCTCCGTCGTCATCATTGCCATTCTTCTCTTCGTCTTCTTCTTATCATTATTATATTATTATATTATTATTATTATTATTATTATTATTATTATTATTATTATTATTATTATTATTATTATCATTATTATTATTATTACATCTGATGGTACTTGTGAATTTTAACTGCATGGAAATAGTTTATGCTTTTCAAATATCTACAAGCACTTATGTCATGAGGAGATCTACAGGAAGATAAACAAGGAGATCAGGAATAGGTGCAATGAAGCTAAGGGAGCTTGGCTGAAATCAAAGTCAAAGAAATGGAAGACCGACACAAAATGGAACCTCAGGCTATGTACAGACGAATTGAAGAAATTGTCCACAGAAAAAATACATGCACATCAACTGGTTGCTTGAAATCGAAAGATGGTACGCTTATCATGGAAAAAGACAAAATATTAGACAGATGGGGAGAGTACATTAAAGACCTTTTTGAGGATGACAGAAACGAACACATTATAAAAAAAGAACTTTGAAGGACCACCCATAATGAAAGATGAAGTTAGAGCAGCACTGAAAAAGATGAAACCGGGAAAAGCCCCAGGACCAGACAACATTACTACAGAGATGATTGAAGCCCAGGAGGAATTTGGCATAGAAAAAATAACAGTCCTCCTAAATGAAATTTACGACACTGGAAAAATCCCCAAAGATATGTCAAAATCAATTTTCATTGCTCTTCCAAAGAAGACAGGGGCTATAGAATGCGAACTTCATCGCACAATCAGTTTGATGAGCCATGTAACAAAAATCCTGTTAAGAATAATCATGATGAGGACTAGGAATAGAATCAAAAGAAAAATAGCAGAAGAACAGTGTGGATTTGTGGAAGGGAAAGGAACTATTAATGCCATATACATCCTAAGAACTATCATAGAGAGGTCAAATGAGATGAATAAGGATTTGTATTTATGCTTTGTTGACTACACCAAGGCTTTCGATCGGGTAAGACATGATGAATTGATCAACCAACTGGAGAGACTCAATGTTGATGGAAAAGATCTACGAATAATCAGAAATATGTACTGGGAACAAACAGCTGCAATGAGAATAGAAAACAATGTAAGCTCTTTCCAAAATATCAAAAGAGGAGTCAGACAGGGTTGTGTTTTGTCACCAGATCTGTTTTCACTTTACAGCGAAAACATCATGAGAAATCTAGAAGAAGACCCTGGATTAAAGGTTGGAGGGAAAATGATAAACAACATTCGATATACAGATGACACCGTGCTAATTGCAGAAAGTAAAAGAGACCTACAAAACCTTGTGAATATACTAGAAATAGAAAGCAAAGGTAAGGGGCGGAACTAAACAGCAGGAAGACTGAAGTCATGGTGATCAGTAAAAAACATGAAATCCCCTCTTGCGAAATAACAGCAAATGGCACAGCCTTAACACAGGTTGATAAATTCAAATACCTGGGAACGATCATTTCATCAGACGGCAGATGCACATCAGAAATAGCCAGCAGAATCGGCCAAGCCAAAACAGCATTCAAGAAGATGACAAGCATTCTTACCAACAAATGCCTATCAATTAACATCAGGAAGAGAGTTCTTGAATGTTATATAGAACCGATACTGTTGTACGGATGCGAGGCGTGGACAGTCAACAAACAAAGCCAGAACAAGATTGAGGCAGCCGAGATGTGGTTTCTAAGAAGAATGTTGAGGGTTCCATGGACAGCAAAGAAAACAAACGAGACAGTCTTGATGGAGGCAGACACAAGTAGATCACTCATAAGAAAGATTAGGAAAAGACAGGCAACATTTATAGGCCATTTTATGAGGAAGGGGGATTTGGAGCACCTGGTCACAACGGGAAAGCTGGAGGGAAAGAGAGCACCGGGTAGACCCAGAGAGAAAATGCTTGACGGACTTGCAGAGTGGCTGGGGACGAGGAGGGTGGGGGAGATGCTAGGAGCAACGAGAGATAGAGATGGATGGAAGTCCATGATCGCCAACGCCATGCGGCAGGACACCTGATGATGATGATGATGACTTATGTCATTTGCAAATAAAAGACCCATCAAATTTGATAGACATGTTGATCATTTTGTTGATTTATAATAACAGTTTCAATGTTAAAGTACTCTACCGAGATGAAACAAAACACTTCAAATGTTTGTGTTTCAGAACAAGATGACAATGGCCGCAATCGTTATGTGTCTCTTCTCAACAACTTGGATGAGATTAATCCTGACCTTATGGGTAAGTTTGTGGGTTTTTTAACCTCCCATAACCGATTTTTTCCGCATGAAATACGAGTTGATCACCCCAGGTAAAGCACTTTGCCATAGGACGGCGCCACTCATTCTACGTTCCAAGCAACGTTGCCTGGATATCAGATTATTTTTGTCGTTTAGCTCTCACTGTACAGGCATTATGTTGCCGCAGTGTGTCTACTCCGTTTTGGGTGGATAGTCATACTTCATTTTCGAAGGTGTGTATGCTGGGTATTTTCATGTTTATATAAGCTGACATGGTTAACGGGATCTTTAACGTGCGAGTTTGATTTTCTGCAGATAACACATGAATGGGTTTCAGGCACCTGCAGATCTGTACATAAAATGACCCAGGAGATTGGACAAATCTGGACCATTTAACCCTTTGACTCCCGCACTCTGTCCACCAGTATCATGCATTATCAACCATGCTAGCAAAGCAAACAGTTCACCCTTTGACCCCCTCACCCTATCCACCAGCAACCTGCAGGAAGATGGTGGATAGGGTGCGGGAGTCAAAGGGTTAAACATCAGATCCTATGAGGTAGAGTCAAACCTCAGACCTTCCGATTGGTAGTCCCTTTCCTAACCACCTCTGTCGTGACTTTCGTGGCGTTTTTTTGTTTTGTTTTGTTTGTTTTTCCTGCAGCTGCTTGCTGCTGTTGTCCATGCTTTGTGTATGTGTTAACTCTTTGACTCCCGAACCCTACCCACCAATTGCAAAAATTTAACCCATTGACTCCCGCACCTTATCCACCAGCTTCCTGCAGGAAGTGTTTGCTTTGCCAGCATGGTTGGCAATGCAGGATGCTCATGGACATGGTGCGGGAGTCAGAAGGTTAATGTAAATATCTCTGTTCCCTGCTTCCCTGCCCCAGAGGTCTATTGATTAGAACCATATTGCGCTCGATCAGTTTTGGGCAGACTGGTTGGCTCTGTTAATAGAGAAGATCGTATTTCTAAAGTCAGTCCCAGCCCACAACATGATAGTTTGCTTGTTCGCTGGCAGTTAGAGTGTGCCAATTATTCTGCTGGCGTCAGCTTACAGTTTTGTCGGTTCCACCCTTCTCTCCCAGTTTTAAAACCATGCAGTGGATGGGATTGCTCTTGGAGTATAGTTGCTAGATATTTATTTTGACCTTGGCAGGTACGGTGCAGGTACTACAACATTTTGTGTGTGTGTGTGTGCTGTGGAATGGAGATGTGTGTAGCGGTTTTGTAATTGTTGGTCAGGCAATCCGCTGTGACATTGTCAAGATAGTTCCCACCAGTGTGCGGTTACTGTAATGTTGTCCAGGTGTTTTCCGTCAGTAACGTGATATTGTCAAGATAGTTCCCACTAATGCGCTGTTACTGTAATATTGTCCAGGTGTTTTCCGTCAGTAACGTGATATTGTCAAGATAGTTCCCACTAATGCGCTGTTACTGTAATATTGTCCAGGTGTTTTCCGTCAGTAACATGTGATATTGTCAAGATAGTTCCCACCAGTGTGCTGTTACTGTAATATTGTCCAGGTGTTTTCCATCAGTAACATGTGATATTGTCAAGATAGTTCCCACGAATGTGCTGTTACTGTAATATTGTCAAGGTGTTATCCGTCAGTAACAGTCTTGCAGAAGAATGAAATTTGTAATTGTTTGTGTTGGCATTGGGCACTTTCAAAATGGATTGGTAATAGGTTTCTAATTGCAGATAATTGTTGGTTTGGGTGAAGTATATATGGAAGTGTGTGATTACAGTGAATGTCTCTTGAACAATCTTCAAATTAATCATTCAGTAAAATTCTTATGCCTAGTGTCCTATTGCTTTGACAGCGTTCTGTTGCTCATGTATCGTTGTTTCTTTCTGTTTCAGTGAAACTCAACAACCTGTCTCGGCCAACGACAAGAAACAAGATGCACAAATCAAAAAAGAATCTGCGGCCAAATCGGAACAGTGCCAAGCCAGAATCAGCAGGGAAAAGACCCGTCAGTGGCGATCGACGATCGAAACAAGGCAAATGAGTCTACCGGCATGGATTGTCATTGTACTTTCTCCTAGTGGAATAATTATGTGACAGAACTCAAAATGGTGCAGTTGATTCAAAAAGGCGATATTAGTACAGAGTGTTGTTTAAGATCATGTGTTATCTCTCAGATCAAGAGAGAAAAAGGACTTGGTTTGTACTAAATACGAAAGAGATGTATGAGAATGGGGGTGCATAAGGCGAAGAAATGATGAATAAAGAAGAAGAGCGCTAGAGGAAGAAACTGGAATGGATTGTTTCGCCACTGACTGATTTTTGGACAGGGCAACAAAGATCGATACGGGTTTCCCTTGCATCGTTTAGGACAAGCTGTTCTTTTCTTGGGTTGTTTGTATGAGTGGGATAATTAACCCTTTGACTACCGCACCCTGTCCACCGGCATCCCGTATTACCAACCATGCTAGCAAAGCAAATACTTGCAGGAAGCTGGTGGAAAGGGTGAGGGAATCAAAGGATAGGATGCAGTAGTCAAAGGGTTAATACGAATGGGAGGTTAATTCAACTAAAAGAAGCAAGCAGTGTTTTCAAATAAGTATTACGCATAGAGTTAAGGTAAGGGCAAGTGATTATTAAGGTTCAACGGATTGCTTAAAGTAGTCTCTTTCTGTTTGTCATTCGCAAAACTGGTCAGATTGTCAGTCCGATGCCTAGGACAGAATCTGCTGTAATTTCTTGGTCCCGCTTTGTCCCATTCAGCTTTGTATGCAGTACTACGTGTTATTACTATCATTGTGTTAGTGCCTGTTTGCCCCTCTTCAAGCCGGATGTCTGAAATCTGACCTGCATAAAAGAAAATGAAGGGTTGTGGTAGTTAAAAAAATTGTTCTTTGTTATATTATTACTGTTTCAAGTATTTATCTGTTGCATACTATTTGGTTTCATAATTAGAATAGCTTATACGAGTAATGATAAAAATGTGTATATGACTGTGTGTGTGTCTATCGAAAATAAAGACGAATAAACGGTTGAAAAGAAGGGACCCCACACCGACGAGCCATTCCTTCTTGGCCCACCACACCCTCACTTTTCTGTTATAGCCTTGATTTCTTATTGGGATAATTGTACATGATTTTTAAAGAATAGACGAAGCTCTCTCTTTAGGTTTCACGTTCGTTTTGACAACATTTGTTTAAAATCCGTCCATAACATCCACCTGTCCCATGATAACATGGTTTTCCGATGTTTGTTATCCATTCAATCCCTTAGAGCTTCCCCCATCCCTTCACACCCCCACAGACAAACACATTCACATACGTTTTTCTTTTTTGTTTTGTTTGTATTACTGAGTGGAGAAGTATGGGTGTGTGTGTGTGTGTGTGTGTGTGTGTGTGTGTGTGTGTGTGTGTGTGTGTGTGTGTGTGTGTGTGTGTGTGTGTGTGTGTGTGTGTGTGTGTGTGTGTGTGTGTGTTTCTTAAACCCATCGATTGTGTAATGTAGCAATATCCTTTTACCTTTCGTTTTTCTACATTAGCAAATCATCGATGGGTCGAATGCCTTTCAGATTTTGATGCAGAGTTCTTTGTGGTAACATGGTCTATGCCCTTTAAACATTAATGTGAAAACCAAATGTGTATGGATTTTGTTGCAACAGGTGTAAATAGCAGGTTGTGTATACATAATTGTCTGTATGTGTATGACCATGTCTCCGCGCATATGTGTGTGTGTGTGTGTGTGTGTGTGTGTGTGTGTGTGTGTGTGTGTGTGTGTGTGTGTGTTGATATATATGTCAGTGTGTCAGGGTGAGTGTCTGGAGGGGTGTACATTGTCATGTGTTGTTCCTTAGGTGACCTGTATTGTATTAGGAAGATGTGTTCAAACATGCACATTAAAAACAAAAACCGCCTTCTACAAATTTTCGTTGCATGTGGTCTATATCTTTGTATTTCCATTCTTCCAGTGTAAGTCGTGTCCTGTGGGGATCTGGATGTTTTTCTACATTTGTTTATCAATGTACAACATGACATTTTTGACAAAATAGTCTTTAGCCACATAAACATAGTCCTTGCATGAAGTGCCAAGGATCAGTCGGAAGCAACATCTTATGAGTGCTTGAATTCTTCAATCCTATACTTATATACCATTGTGTCTCAGCTGATCAATGTTTGTCTTTATCCCGACTGGCATTAGCATCATTTACAAATCGTCAGGTTTGTCTGGCTTTTGTCTAAACAGTCAAGAAATATTTGTGAAACTATTTTACGTGCTCATAAAACTGATGTAATTGAGCCTTTTCATTTCGCAGGGCCTTTGACATAGACTGGATAGAAATCCACACACAGCATCAAAGTCCTTACTGGTAAGTTTTGGTTATACATGTAATGAGCGCTTATGGAAGATCACACACTGAGGTGCGCCTACCAGCCCACTTCCCCTCCCAAACACACATACATACAATTATGCATGTGTACACGCACACACTAGTATTTCCACAGATTCAGACATTTGCATCTTGTAAGAAAGAGAGAGAGAGAGATTTGGCCCGTGCAAAACCAAGAGCCGTTTTATAGATACAAATTTGTTGTAGCGGCCACTTGACAACAACAACAATAATGACAATAATAATAATACTAATAATAAATCTATTTGTATAGTGCAACAGTCCGTGTCAGAGATTGTTAGTTTCACTTTTAAAAAATCGTGTAAGTGGGAGAGAAGCGGGAGTGTTGCCATGTCAGTACATGTACATTAAATCACCTGATTAGTACAGTCTTTCATATATTAGCACACATGCATAATAACACTCTCTCCTGCATACATAAATGCGCACATGCTCACACGTACGTGCACGCACACACACACACCGACACAGAGAACATACAGAGAGAGAGAGACAGTATCGAGAAGGGTCTGCAGAGTGATTTATATAGGGTAAGTTTTATGCATGTAGTGTTTCGTTAAATTAATTTATTTTTGTTCTGAATGCGTCTGTACTTGAACGTGGTTGTGTGTGTGTGTGTGTGTGTGTGTGTGTGTGTGTGTGTGTGTGTGTGTGTGTGTGTGTGGAGAGACGACATATACTGTGACTTCGAGAACAAGTTTGAGAAATTAACGGGCAATATAACTGTTTTGTGTTAATCGTTTTTGATGTCAAATTCTTAGTTATGCTTATAGTTTATTTATGGCAGCGGGTTTCATACGGATATAGAACATAATAGATATAACTATTGTTGTGGGTGATGTGGTGTGTAGCATTCCTTGGTTTTCATTAAAGACAATATCACTTTCCGAGCAAATTTGTTTTGTGTGTACTGTGTGACATGGAGAGAGAGAGATCATAATCTGAGTTTTGGAGGAATGATGCTAGACTCTCTCTCTCTCTCTCTCTCTCTCTCTCTCTCTCTCTCTCTCTCTCTCTCTCTCTCTCTCTCTCTCTTATATCAAATTCCACAACTCATAGGGCACTCGTCAGATGCATTTAGAGTATGAAAACATCATAAGGGACCTAAGTTTGTAAAGACAATCAACTGCTCTAGAAAAAACATTAAGCAGAGCTAATAAAAAGTAAATGGAATACAAAGAAAATACATTTTCAACGATGACTAAAATAATTTACCTTGACTTGCCATCTCTGAAAAGTATAAGACCGAAGGGATACGTTAATGAAACTTTTACAATTTTACCTTAAATTATTATGATACTAACGTCTTTAAACCGACTGAGATGAGTACATCAGATGAAACTAGAAACAGTGAAAACAAGCTGTACGTAAGACACAGTGAAACCAACATGCCCCAAATCACAGCGCTACAATGCACTACCTCACCTGTCTCACCTGTCGGCGTCACCGGGTTCAGTGTTGGCCGCTGCACATCTGGATGCCACCATCTCTCTCCAGGCCGCTCTGTCTTGACTTTTGTAGACAATTTCTTGAATATTTAGGCCACTGATGTTGGTTATGTTCTCGATGTATGAGATTGGAGGTCTGCCTTTCTTCCTTTTTGCCACTGTTTTTCCTTGAAAGATGGATGCCATGAGGTCCGTGTTCTTTGCTGTGTGACACATGGCCAGTGTATTGTAGTCTTCTCTTGCTTGCTTGTTTGGTTGGTTGGTTGGTTGGTTGGTTGGTTGGTTGGTTGGATGGTTGGTTGGTTGGTTGGTTGGTTGATTGGTTGGTTGATTGGTTGGTTGGTTGGTTTTGTTGTGTTTTGTTTGTTTGTTCGTCTGTTTGTTTGTTTGTTTGCTTGTTTTTGATAAGGTATGTTGATGTAAAAATGTTATTCATATTATTTGAAGAAGCCAACAATTAATAATAATAATAATAAATTACTTTTATATGCGCTATTCTCCTACACGTAGGTAAAGACTCACTGCGCTTTACATTAATTAGTTCGTTTTTCCCAATCAGCCCTATGCCTAGTGTTCAATTACACTAACTCCCACTCCTAGTCCCTCCCCCCTCCCCCAACACACACACTAGCACATCTGTTGCAAGCAAGTACTAATATATACATTACTGAATCAGAAAGATCAAAAATCATGTTTCATTACTGGTAGTATTTATCAAAAAGATGAATTTTGAGCCCCGCCTTGAAATAAGAGAGAGATGATGAACAGGGGAGAGAAAAAGGCAAATCGTTCCAGACAAGTGGGGCCTGGCAACGGAAGGCTCAGTGTCCTATGGTTTTGTATTTTGATTTTGATTTTGCCAGAAGCTTCTGGCTGCTTGATCTGAAACTGCGTTCAGGCCTGTTTCATTGTTTATTCATGGTCGAGGCAATGAAACATCATAATGGAGACAAAATTAAAGAAATTATCATCTATGCTTCGTATCTCCATGGAAAGAACCTCAGCTAGGAGAAGATGAATTGCACCAACACCACCATTTGATTCCACACTCCATCCTCTTTTCACCCAGCTACACATACACATAGACTGCGCAGACATTCCAAAAGAAGAAATACAGAAAACCTTCAAGAACACATTAACTGAGGTACTTATTGTTGTTGTTGTTGTTGTTGTTGCTGCTGTTGTTGTTGTTGCTGTTGTTGTTGTTGTTGTTGCTGGTGTTGTTATTGCTGCTGTTGTTGTTGTTGCTGCTGCTGCTGTTGTTATTATCATTGTTATCATCATCATCATTATCATCGTCGTCGTCGTCATCATCATCAACATCAGTATTATTTTTTTTATTATTATTAATATTGTTGTTGTTGTTATCGTCATCGCCGTCAATTTATTATTATTATTATTATCATTATCATTATCATCATCGTCGTCGTTGTCGTCATCATCATCATCATCATCATCATTATTATTACTATATACTTAGCATCATTATTATTATTAGTGTTTAAAGACCAGCCGGCTGCTCTGAGCCATATCAGAGCTAAAATCACTTCAAACAAAATGCACATAGCTAAACATCTAGATGACCCTGGAAAAAAGAAATCCAAGAAAAGAAATTGAAACGTGTACACACAGTGCATTCATGCGAGATAAGCGAGCAGCCGAAAACAACAAAAAACAAAAACAAAAAAACTTTTACTGGACAGAATAAATCGTCTGCCCGAAATAAAAATTTAAAAAAAAACAGAAATCTTGAAGGAAGACACAAAAAAGCCAATAGATAGATAGACAGACAGACAGACAGACAGACAGATAGATAGATAGATAGATAGATAGATAGATAGATAGATAGATAGATAGATAGATAGAATAGATAGGTAGATACATAGATAGATAGGTAGATAGATAGATAGATAGATAGATAGTAGATAGATAGATAGATAGATAGGTAGATAGGTAGATAGATAGGTAGATCGGTAGATAGATAGATAAATAGATAGATAGGTAGGTAGGTAGGTAGGTAGATAGGCAGATAGATAGATAGGTAGGTAGATAGACAGACAGATAGATAGATAGATATATAGAATAGATAATAAAATAGATACATAGACAGACAGATAGACAGACAGACTAGATAGAATAGATATAGATAGATAGATAGATAGATAGATAGATAGATAGATAGATAGATAGATAGAAGAGACAAAAACGAACAGAACAAATACATCTGGGAGTTGGGAAGGAGCCCAGGAGACCCGCCCAGAGTGCTGGTCAGTATTTAGGTCCTTCAGTTTAATCAGTTGATTTAGACTGTTTATTCTGTTTAGTAAAAGGTCTATTCGGTGTTCTTGGTTTTGTCTTTCAGTCGAGTCATACATTGCAAGGGAGACAATCTTGTTTCCTCCCCTCTCTTAGGCTGTAACAGTATACTCACATTCGCTTTACATTGCAATACAATCCCGGGATTCATTCTCTCTCTCTCTCTCTCTCTCTCTCTCTCTCTCTCTCTCTCTCTCTCTCTCTCTCTTTCTCTCCCTCTCTCTCTCTCTCTAACAAAATCCAGAAAATAAAAAGATAAAGTAAGGTATCGATTTGCCCTACTTCTGAAACAGTCCAAAATTCTTACTGAAACGAAGGCTAAGTTCGTCAGACCCTTTTCAGACCCCACCCTGACATATCAGTACGAGACCTGGGCCCTGCACAAACCCATGGAGCACATAATTACCACCTGTAAAACGCGTTTTTTAAAGAGGGCTGACAAGACCAGATGGGGTGTGATTCAAAACATCAAGATCAGAGAAATGGTGGTGTAAAATGTAATCCACTGTCATATTCATCAGTAGAGTGGTTTAATCATCTAACAAAAATGCAACCCCACCAACCAGCCCAACACGCATACAACAAAAGAATATTTGGATGTAAAGGAAGAGATAACAAAAGGAAACCCAGATAGACGACGAGAAGACTGGCATCAAACGGCACTCATCTTCAGGGTTTCCAGCTCACCGCAACACCTAAACTTCAAACATCAAACATAAGATCATCATCATCATGTGCCCTGCCGCATGGCGTTGGCGATTATGGCCCTCCATATGCATCTATCCCTTGTTGCCGCAAGCACATTTTCCACCATCTCTGTCCTCAGCCATCCTGGAAGTCCGTCCAATATTTTCTCCCTGGTGCTCTATTTCCCTCCAGCTTTCCCGTTGTGACCAGGTGCTCTAATTCCCCTTTCCTTATAAAATGGCCCATAAATGTTGCTTGTCTTTTCCTAATCTTCCTTATGAATGATCTTCTTGTATCTGCCTCCACCAAGACTGTCTCGTTTTCTTTGCTGTCCATGGAACTCTTAGAAACCACATCTCGGCTGCCTCAATCTTGTTCTGGCTTTGTGCGTTGACTGTCCACGCTTCACAACCGTATAACATTATAGGTTCTATATAACATTCAAGAACTCTCTTCTTTAATGTTATATAGAACTGATATTGTTAATATAAAAAAAGAGGGTACAAGCGGACATAAAAAAGAAGAAAAAGACAGGGTTAAGGTATAGTGCAGTTAAATTAAATCCATACATTGGTATGCAAAAATCAACAAAAATTACCAACAAGAGAAAAGGCGTATAAAGCTGAAAGTATACATAATTATATACTTTTTTGTGTCCCAGCTACAACTACTTGTTTGTCTGTTTGGTTGGTTTGTTGGTTAGGTGTGTTGAGGTTGTGTTGTGCTGTGTGATGTGGTGTGGTGCCGTGTGCTGTAGTATAGTGTACAGTGGCGTAGTGGTACCGGGTTTGTCGTGCCACACCCAGAAACAAAAACTAATTAGCTAATAAAGGAACAAGGGAAGCAACTGCAGTGTTTACACAAAACATGAATGCAAATGCTCTCCCTTGGAAATCGACGCTTTTAGTTCTCACACGTCAAAGAGGTAGGAAGCTTTAGTTGCCTTCCGTCTTCACATGCAATGGCAGAATCGCTACCACCTCGCATTATTTCTCGCGATGATTCTCTTAAAAGACAGGCAGGCAGATCGACTCTCGACACCCTTCTTCAGATGGGATTTCCCAAACAAAGATGGTAAGATGTTCATGTTTTTTGTAGTTTACCGACTGATTTGAAATGAAAAAAAGACAAGTTTTCGATTGGGATGGGTTTCTTCAACTAATCATTAGGCCTAAAAAAAAGGCTATAAATGACTCGGGTTAGTCACACTGACAGTGACACCGCTCCACTCCTACTCCACCCCTGCCCCGTCCCCTCTTAGCGTTCCCAATTCAATGAGATCGTGACACAAGCTCATGAATACGGAACTAGAACTTGTCTTGGATGGTGTAACCTGTTCGACTGTTGTACTGCAGTTAGGCTTACATTATATATAATATAGGCCGTTAAGGCGTTTTGCTGGGTTGGCCTAATACTAATTAATGGAAGTCGTGTCTGTGGTGCGTTAGAGCACATGCATTGCTTTTGTTTTGATTTGCTTTATCTCAATGTTTAGGCCTTATGTTGTAGACTCCGCAGCTTGCATAAATGAGATGGAAAAGGGTAGCCTACTGTGTTTATTGTATTGATAGATCTAGCCCTGTGTAGAAGCAGTTAGTTGATGGTGCTGTGATTGCTTCTTCTTCCATATGGTTCCAGTCTATTACTGCTTTTTATGATATGTTCCTAGATTCTGATCTGATCTTGGTTTTGCTTTTGGTTTGTCCTGTTTCAAATCGGCATGTCTTCAAACATTTTTATTGCAAAGAAATTACAAAGCAGGCCAATTGAATCAGCAAATATTGCACTGTTATTGCAAGAAACAATACAAATCTCTTTTCTTCCTTTCTTTTTCTCTCTCTGTTTATTTGATTACTTTTTAATGAATGTGAAGTTATGTTGTGAAAAAAGAATGTCGTACAAGTTTGTTTTTTTTCTATTAACATGCAATGCATAATCCAGATTGACTCTTACATGTATACTTGTTCTAAATGTATCAGTACACACCCACATGCCACCCCTCACTCAGAAATTGCCTGAGGACACCCAGTTTAAGGCATTAAAATTTGTGTGTGTGGAAAAAGTTGAACACATACAGTGGATATGTTTTTACACATAAATAGAGAATAACTTTTCATCTTTCCATTGATGTATATTTGAAATATCAGATTGATTATTTCCTCTTTGTTTGGCAATCTTGAAAATGGTCTATTTAAACAAAATGTAAACTTGAGAGTAAAAAAGTAAATCTGTACTGTACATGCCCACATTATGTGTTAGATGGTAATTCTGTGTACATCATTCAGATATGATAGAACATTTATTCAGCTAACTAAGAGTACACAAAATACTTGTTTTTATCATAGATATTCAGCTTAGATAAAGAAACAAATAGATGAGACGTTTAAAAAGTTTATCACTGTTCCTACACACACGCATGCACGCATGCACACACACACACACACACACACACACACACACACACACACACACACACACACACACACACACACACACACTACACTCATAATTGCATATTGATATTTTGTCTCAAGTTTAATTCTTCTGACAAAAACATTGGTGACAGAAACATGGAATGCATCCAGAGAAGGGGGATTTTCCTTGTCTTTCTCTGTTCCTGCTTGAATCTTGACATGCCTCTTCTTCATCTTCAGATGCTCAATTTTTATCATTTTTGAGAACATTAATAACAAAATTAAGTCAGTTTAATTCATTGTCAGTGGAAATTCATTTCTGCAGTCACAGGCTTCTAATGAACACATACTCAGTAGACACACATTCCATAATGCAGTCACAAGATTTGTAATGAACACAAACTCAGTAGACAACATCAATAAGGGATTAAAACTGCTCAAATAGACATTCACTCACCATGCTTATGGACCTTCACAAACCATGACATACCACTATTTCATGCGCACAGTCCTGTAAACAAGACAGAACACTCAAACAGTGTAACAAGAACAAATGTTACATTGCGCATACACGTAGTCCACTCAAAGCATAAATCCAAAATACACCAAAACTTACTTCTATGAAAACTTCTTTCAAACTAAGCATTTTCCGCACACAATTGAATGTAAAAGAGAGGTACATGTCACATTGTACGATCCCCATTAAACTCTGTATGTTTAAAAATCATGACAGTGTTTCAAACACATGCATGCACACATCATGCTTCTTTCATTGCTCATCCTTCCTTTCCCTCTCTTCCCTTCCTCTCTTACTAGTTATAGACATAAAACTTGAACACAAAGATAAGAAAGAGCATGCGTCTCTAAAGAGTAAAGTTAAGATTGACTCACTCATTCCCCACGCACCTCACCCCCACCCTTGACTGCCCTAGGGAATGCTTGTGTGAATCCTTAAGTGCATAAAAAATTTGAAAATTTACAGATAATGACTTCAGTGTAACACAAACACTCGACAACTCATGCACGGACACTTGTTTCAGTATGTTCTCAAAACATCAGCATGTACACACTTATCTACTGGTGATGTACAGTATCACAGTCTCATCGGTTAGAATGTTGCTTTTGTTCATTGAATGCTTGAATGATTGTGGAAATGAATAAATTCTTGTGATGGGATACATTCTAAACATAAGACTTCTGCCTGATCATCTGCTACTAACGTTTTTTTGTAATGTTGCCTGAAATGGTCAGAGAAATTAAAAGTTAATATCTCATGTGATAAAGCATTTCTAAAAATTCATAAATATTGATATCAAACCAGTTGAGAATAGTTCATGGGATTATTCCAACCAGTATAATTTTAAATACAATGTGTATCCTCTGTGAGGATGCTGGGGGCTCTTTCAGTATAAGTAGTATCCCCACCTTCTGGAAATTGTGTGTTAGAAATTTCCTCTTTTCTGTTACTCTCTTTGTTTTTCCTTGCTCCTTTGTTTTCTGTCATGAATTTCTTCCTATCATTTTCTGCCTTGCTGGCCCATTCACCTGTATGTGTTCAATAAAGTCTTTCATACTTTGTCATAGGATTGATAATTGAGAGCATGTATTAAGTGTATTTTTGGCTGTAGGGAAGTGTGATATGTGGAAGCAATTTTAGGTAATTTAGGCCCGCTTTAAGTTTTAGTGTCCTTAGTTATGTTTAAAGTTGTATTCAGGTATACATGTTTTTTACATCCCCTCTATGATAAATTGGATGGAGTGGTCAGCACCAGGGGCATCTCCTTAGATTATGTGCATGAATGCATTGATATGTGTACTTAATTTTCTGTTCCTCTTTTTCCTGTTGAAGTACTGTGTATGTTTTGGAGTGGTTATAGTCCTGATATGGCTCTATGCAGCCAGCTGGGCTTCAAGCAACAAAAACAATAACCCCCCACCCAAAAAAAAAAAAAAAAAAATGCAATGGGTATACTATCTGCGACAAATTGTATATGATGTAATAATACAACTTACAAGAGACTCTGTTGAACACTTCATGTGGAACTGCTACTCTGTCTGTAAATTTTGGAATTTAATATAACATTTAGATGAAAAGTGTGAAAATACTTTTAACATCAAAATCACATGGAACCTTATATTGTTCGGCACATAATATATTCTATCTGATTATAATGCTAGCAAAATCATTTATCTGTAAATGTTAGATTGACAGATGTATTCGAATGTACTTACTTTTTAAAGACTACTGAAGAGAAGATTCAAAACTGAAGAATATAATGCCAAAATATACTTTTGCTTACAAGTCCATCTTTAATTCTCAGTGGAATAACTGTAAGCCACAGTTTCCTCAATAGAGAACAAGTTCATCTTTATGACATGTTTTTAAAATTTGATGTTCACTTTGAAACCTCCTGTGTATGAAATATTGTTACATGTTTTCTCTATGTTGTATGTTGTCAGTAGTCAAAAATGTTCTTCTTATGTTCATAGATTGATATTATTTTTCATTACAATATTGTATGTTGATGTCTGTTCATTGTAAAACAAAAAATGATTATTAAAAAGTGAGAGAAAAAAATGCTTTCATGTAATTGGTGTGTTTCATTTTTCAGAATTCTCTTGAGTAATTTTCCTCTTGTCCATGTTGCTGAAAATGTCCTGTCTTTTAACCCTTTGACTACTGCACCCTATCCATCAGCATCCTGCATTGTTAACCATGTTAGCAAAGCAAAAATTTAACCTTTTGATCGGAAAGTTGTTTTTGCATTTGGTGGATAGGGTTCGGGAATCAAAGGGTTAACTGCCATCCCTTCTCCTTTCTCAAACTTGTCTTTGTCATGTTTGGTCAAGTTTCCACCCCAATACATAGTGACAAAGGTTAAAACACTACAAACAACTGATGTACATAAAACATTTGGAGTATCTGTTTGCTCACATTAATTAAACTAAAGTACTTTAGTTTTCTTAAAGTTTGTTATACAGTAATTTGACTGTAACCAGAAAAAAAATGAAAGAAGAATATGAACGCGTATTTAATAGAACAAGACAAGACAGGCGCAAATTTTCGGCCAACTTTGGCCTGTGTCAAGCCTAAGATTACAAACAAACACCATATACAAAAATTATGAGAAAAAGACTGAAACTTCCCTGCTGCTGTGTCCAATGTGAGAAAAGGAATAAACTAAGATGACATCATAATCAACTCATGTTTTTTTCTGGTTCCTGTTTGCTTGAACACAGGCAGTCACACTTGTTTTGGATTTAGTAATTTGACTGTTAATCATTTTGGAGAGTGCAGTAGAATTTTCATTCCAAGACTGTTGTCATTTATCACCCTGAGATATTTGTATGTATCCAACTACATGAACGTGATCTTTTTTTTTCTGAAATCAGTTACAAAGTTATTCTGATTCTCGAACGTTTAGTTTAAGGTAATTTTCCTTACACCAATTCACACACCTGTCAATAATTTCTCATTGGAAATTAGCTTTTTAGGCTGACTGCCAACACTGTCTTATTGCTACTAGAGTAATGATCAGCTCCTGATTCTTCATCTGAGCCTTCTGCTACAAGAAAGTTCTACAGGTTTAGCAATGTTGAATCCCTGTCATCTCACCATTTCTTCAGCCAAAATAGTCTTCAAAGCTAGGCTAGGGGTGGCTGCTCTGTCTTGACATTGGCTGTTGCTGGAATGTTGAACTTTGAACCTGGGTGGGAAATATCTTGGTCAAGTATGTTCTGATTGCTCTGTAATCCTTTGTTGAGCTATACTCATTGTGATTTTGTTTTGTTGTTACTGTCTGTAAGTCATAATGGCCATTGTGTATTGTATATAATACAAAGGAGCACTGTTGTCTCTTGACCTCTTTAAGTCTTATATTCCAGTTTTGGGAAGTAGGCCACCTACTCACAATGTGCGTGGTTACATAATTGTGACACAGCTTGGGAAAACCCAGCAGAAGATGCAGCCAGCCAGTCATTGCTACTTGTAAGCGAAAGTAGTTGGAAAGGTCAAACTTACGACAAATTATATTTTTCCCACATTTTGAGTTTAGCACCAAATCTGTTCAATTTCCCAAATTTTTATAGCTGAAACTAGTGAAAGCAGTCTAAAAATCACTTAACCCTTAGACTCCCACACCTTAATACACCAACTACAAAAAACAACTCTTTGACTCCCTCACCCTATCCACCAGCTTCCTGCAGGAAGCTGGTGGATAGGGTGAGCGAATCAAAGAGTTCAGTGCTTTGCTTTGCTAGCATGGTTGATAATGTAGGATGCTGGTTAGAGAGGGTGTGAGAGTCAAAGGGTTAAGATAGGATATGAGAGTCAAAGGGTTCAGACAGGATGTAAGAGTCAAAGGGTTAAACAAAAAACAGAGAAAACTAAAATGATCGTATTCCCTTGTCATAAAGATAGATATTACAGAGTTTAAACACATCTAAAGAGAAAACTAATAGATAAATTGTTTCTGTGTTTTTGCCTGTTAATTGTGAACTTTGAAGTTTTAAAATTAATTAAAAATTTGGAAATGAAAATTTCACAACAATTTCAAATATACATGTATGTATAGATACTGGTACATGTTTGTTGTGTTCTTGAATTTGAATTTTTCTTCTACTTCTTTATTTCATCCTCTTGTTTCAAGTTAATATGTGTAGGGATGTAAGTTAGTATATTATTACCATAGGTATAAAGCATGAATTGATACTTATTATTCAAGATGGACAGTACAGTAAGTATCAAGTGTACTATAGCTTTGTAAGGCAAGCATTTAGTCACTAGCTTTCAAGGGCAGACCAAAGAAGAGCAAGATTGATGATGTGACCTTGACGTCACACAGCATTTCTCCATTTCAGGTCTTGCAGCTTGCCCCTGTTGTCAAATCTTTCTCCCCACAACACCCAAGCAGACAGAAAAAAAGAAGATGAAAGAAGCTTTTAAGCAAGTGATAGTTATTCAGGAAAAAATTGTTACTTTAAGCAATTTCCCTCCTGGGGATGCCGGGGGCTCTTTCAGTATAAATAGTATCCCCGCCTTCAGGAATTTCTGTGCCAGAAATTCCTTCTTTTCTGTCACTCTCTTTGTTTCTTTCTTCCTCATTTGCTTTCTGTCATTTCTTCCTATCATGTTCTGCCTTGCTGGTCCATTCACCTGTATGTGTTCAATAAAGTCTGATATACTTTTTCTTAGGATTGATAATTGGGTGCAAGTATTAAATGCATTTTTGGCTCTAAGGAAATGAGATATGCAAAAGCAATTTTTTGGTAATTTATGCCCGTTTTTATATATGTTTTGGTGTCCTTATGTATGCTTAAATTTGTATTCAGGTGTTTTCTAAATCCCCTATTTGATAAATTGGATGGAGTGGTCAACACCAGGAGCATGTCCTTAGATTATGTATGCGAATGCATTGATCTGTGTATTTAATTTTCTTTTCTTTTTTTTTTTCTGTTGAAGTTTTGTATGTTTTAAAATGGTTATAGCCTGATATTCGTGTATACAGTCGGCTGGGTTTTAAACAACAATAAAAGTAACAAGAATTTAAGCAATTTGTTTTGAATTCAAAATTTGCTTGTCTTTTGTGTACGAGCAGTCTGGGTCAAGTATCAGGAGAAAGTATGGACTTAATTGTGACCTCCCACCATCATTTCAGTCATAACTCGCAGTCAGTCGAACAGCACTAGGAGCTGAAAAAGGTGACTGAGGGTCTATCTGGGATGTTTTGACTTTTTCTCAAAATTGATTGCTGTGGACTATAATTTTTGTCATGAAAAAATATTAATCGATTTAAAATGGTATTTTAATGCACTAATCATAGCAGAAACAACACAAATTTCTTAATAAAAGTACCTATTTTTGTCTCTTATTGCGAACCGTATCCTGTACAGAACCCCCACATATAATATACTGACAGAAAGCTTTTTGGTGCATCTTTCGGATAATGACGGCTAAAATTAGAAGCAAACCAGGTTAAAGCCACAAAATAAAGAAATTTAAGGAAAATGTGTAGGAAAGTACATAAAAACTTTAGAGATTGTTTTCTCAAGATGGCCGTCATACAACTTAATGGCTTTAAACATACATAATGTCCACATTTTTTTTAGTACAAGCTTTATTCAAGTATCAAAATAATCAGCAGAATGTACACTTTCCAGTGATATGTAGGCCTATATCTCAAAATATCCAAAATGATAATTATGACTGATTTTGTGCTGGAAGGTCACAATTAAATTAATTGACCAAACATGGCACCCTTTGGTAATGATGGGGGCAAATTATATTTGAGAAGAACTTTGTGTGTAAAGTTTCATGTCTAACCAGCTGTAAATAAGTGCCTCACCCAGTTCGTGTTTGGGGAAGGTAAAGCAGTGAAGAAGAGGAGATGGGCACCACCCTCACCTCATGCTGGCCCGAACAGAAATTGAGATCTTTACCACCTCTTTCCCTCTGACCCCAGATGAGGACTCATGGACAAAGATCTTTTTCTTATCAAGCTCCATCGACATGGAACAGACTCCATGACTACCTCCAATACTCTGACTCGCTGATCTCGTTTAAATCTGGCCTTGAAACTTATCTCTTCTCCCATCAGTAGATCTGATTGTAGTATGTCTGTCTAACTTGTATAGTATGTTTGGCTGTGAAAGTATGCATACATAGGTATGTATGTGTGAATCTAGTGAAATGTGTATGTGTGCATACATGTGTGTGTGTGTATGTGATTGCTGGCATTATAATATGTGTGCATCTATATGGGCACAGTTTGTTAGATGCGTTTGGTGTGTGTATGTGTATTATTGAAACAGTGTGTGATATATATATGTGTACGTAATTGTATAGATATATATGTGTGTGTGTGTGTGTGTGTGTGTGTGTGTGTGTGCGCTTTGTATTTTATCATTTCTTTCTATAAGGTATCAAGAGCAGTTTTCTGGATAGTGTGCTATATAAATATCCATTATTAGTATGATGAGACATCAGCGACTTTTTTGTTTAGTCTCCCTTTTTAAAAAAAAAAAAAAAAAAACACGAGGAAGATGGTTTCATCTGGAAGTGCATGTGTCTCTGTTACCTTCCTTTTTATTCTTTTTTTTTTTTTTAAGGAGTCATGAAGACTTAAGCTTGGAAATCACATCACCATAGCACAAAGATCAACCCTTTGACTCCTGCACCCTATCCACTAACTGCAAAAACTTAACCCTTTGACTCCCTCACCCTATCCACCAGCTTCCTGCAGAAAGCTGGTGGATAGGGTGAGGGAGTCAAAGGGTTAAGGTTATGCTTTGCTGGCATTATTGCCTGTACATGATGCTGGTGGACAGGTTGCGGGAGTCAAAATTGTTAAGATCCATGAACCAAGAGAGTGCCTAAAATAGACACTTTTTTAGGAAGGTGTATGAGTACTTTCTCAAGAACTTTTGACAAAATCTAAATTTTGTTTTCACTGTTTCATCATTTTATCTTTGTATTCACTTGACATCAGTTTTCATTTCATCTGCTGCTTCTTTTAAGGTTGCAGTGGTCTTGAGAAGTACATAATCTAAACTTTTTGTAATAATGTTTTAATAAAAAGGAGGGTTATTAGAATGGCTTGATTACCTTGGTTTTTTTGGTTTTTTGTTCATCTTCTTTTCCTTCTTTTTCTGCTTCCTTCTCCCTTGTTGTCTTTTTATCATAATATGTCCTATGTGATCTTTCACAGCTTGAAGGCTTTAGCTGCAACCGGAGACAGAGGAGTTCAGCTTGCTTCAGACTGGTCAGTAGTGTGTGTGTGTGTGTGTGTGTGTGTGTGTGTGTGTGTGTGTGTGTGTGTGTGTGTGTGTGTGTGTGTGTGTGTGTGTGTGTGTGTTGTGTGTTGTGCTTCAGTTACTTTTTTCGTTCTGTTTCATTTTATTGAATGATTTCAGACATGTATACACATGATTTTATGTGTATTACATGCTACAGAACACATTTCCATTTTATAACATGTGGATAGGTGTAACAGGTCTGCTGTGAAAAGCAGCTGAGGGAAAGATTTGTATTAGTTTTTGTTTTTTATTTGGGTTCCTTGGTTTCTATTTGACTTTATAAAATTGGATCTGATAACGTTTAATTGTGTGTGTGTGTGTGTGTGTGTGTGTGTGTGTGTATGTGTGTGTGTGTGTGTTGTCTGTGTGTGTGTGTGTGTGTGCGCGCATGTGAGAGAGAGAGAGGGAGAGAGAGAGAGAGAGAGCACTTACATGTGTGTAAACTGAAAAAGAAAGAGTGAGCACATGTGTGTATTTGTGTGCGTGTGTGTGTGTATCACTGTATGTTTGTGTGTGTGAGTGTATGTGTGTGTGTGTGTGTGTTCATTGCTTGATTTAACGGCTTTTCACTATAAGTGATATTAGACGGTGTGTGTGTGTGTGTGTGCGTACATGCGTGCGTGTGTGTGAAGACTTAGCAGTGTAATGATCTGGTAACATTTTGAACCTTATACTGAACTCATCAAAGCGTTTCAAACAAACAATTTTGAATGGAACAGGTCCTCTGTAAGAAACACAGTCACTGAATTATGCACAACATCTTGTTGTGAAGTGTTCAGTGGCTGAACTTTTGTAGATACATATGTTACGACTTGTAAGAATGCTTATTTTATGTCAGTGTTTATTGATGAATTTTTAACAAATATGTACAGGTTGCTGTCTCATGTGAACGATCCACGGCTTGACGATGATGTGCCACGAGAGTACATCCTGTACTTGTGTCCGGTTGGTCCCCTTCAGAAGCAGCTGGCCATGTTCTGGGAAAAGTCACAGTCTGTTGGTGGTTGGAACAGCGCTCACAATTTCTTTCCTCATATGACGCTCTGCTCCTTCTTCAAGGTGAGCATATGGTGGGCATGAAAGCCAAGTAGGCAAGGTGTTGGCCTTCCAGTTGGATGGCCTGAGTTTGGCTCTGTCTGGATTGTGTCTGGTGGCCAGAGGGTAGAAATTTTGCCGATCTCATAGGTGAACATATGTGCAGACCTGTTATTGCCTAAACCATGCACACACACAAACACACACGCACGCACGCACGCACGCACGCACACACACACACACGCACGCATACACACACAGGCATATTAAAGATTCTGTTAATCAAACATGACTTGTGGAAACTCAAAAATACCTGACATACATTTTTCTGAAAAAGGAGTGTGACAGATTATGTGGCAGGGTTGTCCACCAAAGGCAAGAGCGTGTCGACCCTACAGCAGTGTAATGCCACTCAGTATGGGCCAAACAAAATAATGTTGACGTAAGCGCAAGAAATTATTGTTCAGAATGAAGAAAAAAATCCTGCAAGGAGAGAGGACGATCATGTGCTGTTGGAGTTATTTCAAGAAGGATTCTCCGTGCTGGGACAGCACCATGTGCGCCAGCAGTTATCTGATAGATTTCCTGAGCCTGCACAAAACCCCATGTGCTGGCAAAGTCTTGAAACAGGGAAAGGGGAGAAGGGACCTGTCAAACACTGAGCTGACACCACCAGAATGATGTAAACATTAAAATGGGCAATGAACAGATCACATTTTAATGTTGCAGGCTGAGACTGAACTCAAGATAGTGTGTTAAGATCAGTAGAAGTGTATGCCAAAGCTTGAGACATGCTGTGTTGAAGTGTCATGCAGTCTTCATCATCATAAGTTCGTTTCATATGATGCTATCAATTTAATGTTAAATTACCTGTCATCATAAGTTTATTTCACAACTTTTAATCAGTGTAATATTACGGTAATTTCCTGCTTATAAGATGACACAGCACATGAGGCACCCCACCCCATGTCCTCCACACTGATTCTGAAATAAAATTTCGGTTTGACCAGAGATAAGGCTATACATCTGATACAGCCCACATAGAGAGAGAGAAAAAATATGAAAATTCGAGCATCACACTCTTTTGCAATTGCACGTGTCAGGTCCATGAAGTAGAAGAAGGAAATGACAATCTACAAAATCAGTGCAAAAAAAAAAAGAAAAGAAAAGTCAGTGATGGTATACTTTGGGTTTGGCACTCACCAGTTGCTAGTCACTTGAAGTTTAACCCTTTGACTCCCGCACCCTATCCATCAACTGCAAAAACTCAGCCCTTTGGTTCCCTTACCCTATCCTCCAGCTTCCTGCAGGAAGCTGGTAAATAGGGTGAGGAAATCAAAGGGTTGAGTTTTTACTTGGCTAGCATGGTTGGCAATGCAGGATGCTGGTAGACAGGGTACTGGAGTCAAATGGTTAAGGCAGGCACTCCCAACTGATAAAGCGCAGATTTGTAATCAGAAAATTATGGTAATTACGAAATGCATGCTTAAAACACATAGTGGAGATGAAGTTGATATCCAGTAATATAGTCATTCTCATGTCAGTTACGTAATGCATATGTTAACTAACATATACTTAAACATGATTTGAAATTTCTGTCCTTGTACTTTTTCTGATCTGTCATTGTAAGGAGTATTGAGTATCCCACATTTGTTTGTTGCCATGAGTTCACATGAACAATGACATTGTGACAATTTTTCCCTGTACATTTGACTACCACAAAAAAGATGAAGTCCACATCTGTAAATTATTTCATTATCCTTATTGAAGTCTTTTTTTTTTCAGTTGTTGATATTTTGACCCCACCTGAGGTCTTTATCTAGATGAGCATTGGCTGTGTGTGTAATTCTGTTGGGGAGTGGTGTTCACATAATGTGAAAACTTGTTTGTAGATAGCAACATTTATAATCCATTTTATGAGGAAAGGGGAATTACAGCACCTGGTCACAACAGGAAAGCTGGAGGGAAAGAGAACACCAGATAGACCCAGGAAGAAAATATTGGATGGACTTGCAGGGCAGCTGAGGACAGAGAGGGTGGAAGATGTGCTTGCAGCGACAAGGGATAGATGGAGGGCCATGATCGCCAATGCCCTGCGGCAGGGCACATGATGATGAGATAGCAGGAATCTGAAAACCACTGTCTTTTAGTCAGTGATGGTCAGCCCATCTCTAAGCAGTTCCTGTTAACTGAAATATGTTCTCATATCATGTGATAGATGCTTTGACATTTTCGTCTACTCAGGTGGAGGATCGAAAGCTGGGTGTATTGACGAAAGCCATGGAGTCTGTGGAGAGCTTTTTGAGGCAAGCCCCAGGCCGGCTGCAGCTGGAACTGTTTGCACAGAAAGGCTTCATTGGCTTGATGGCCATTGGGGAGTATTACACCTTTCTAGAAGGGCTCGTGTCTCACTTTGCCACCCATGTCAGGTCTGCTGGTGAGTGTTAGAGGAGAGAAATCTGCTGTGTTTTGCATTAGCAGAGGCAGAGTGCTTTAGACGATTTATAGTTATTCTCTCTCTCTCTCTCTCTCTCTCTCTCTCTCTCTCTCTCTCTCTCTCTCTCACTCGCTCTCTCTTTCTCTCTTTCTCTCTCTCTCTCACTCACTCACTGTCTCTGTCTCTCTATCTCCCCCCCTCTCTCTCCCCTCCTGTCTATCTGTTTCTCTCTCTCTCTTGCTCTTTTTCTCCTCTGCCATTCCCTGTCTCACTTTTTCTCTTTCTCATAGCAAATAGAGGGAAAGTAAATTGGGCTTAAAAGGTTTGTGACATGCTAGGGGGTGTTTATGGTTTCCGTTAAAAGCTAAACTGGACTATCTGTTGCACATCTCAATGTATTGTCTTTCTAGTTGTGTCAGTATTAAAAAAAAAAGTTCGCTACCTCCACTTCCTGTGATGGTTGTCCTCATCAGCCATATAACCTGAAGTTGGTGCTTATGTGAAAAGCAGACAGTCAGTCTCGCTCATTCACTCACTCACTCACTCACGCTCTCTATTTTCCCCTTTTTCTCTCTGTTTCTCTTTTCCTACTTCCATACCTTCTCTGTCTGTCGGTCCATTTTAGCTGTAGGTTCTTGCTGAGTGATTTGTGATTTACTCATAACTTGATGGGTGTGATAGCCAAGCTGACTTTGGATGTCAGACTTACGGTCAGATAGGTCCATCCCCTATGGGGATACCAGGGCTCTTTCAGTAGAAATAGTATCCCCACCTTCTGCAAATTCTGTGCTAGAAATTCCCTCTTTTCTGTCACTCTCTTTGTTCCTTTCTTCCTCATTTGCTTTCTGTCATTTCTTCCTATCATGTTCTGCCTTGCTGGTCCATTCACCTGTTTGTGTTCGATAAAGTCTTACATACTTTTTCTTAGGATCGATAATTGGGTACATGTATCAAGTGCATTTTTGGCTCTAGGGAGGTGAGATATGCGGAAACAATTTTAGGTAATTTATGCCTGTTTTATATATGTTTTGGTGTCTTTAGGTATGCTTAAATTTGTATTCAGGTGGGTTTTTTTTTAAATCCCCTGTGTGATAAATTGGACAGAATGGTCAACACCAGGAGCATGTCCTTAGAATATGTGCGCGAATGCATTGATATGTGTACTTAATTTTCGTTTCTTTTTTTTTTCCTGTCAAAGTTTTGCATGTTTTGAAATGCTTATAGCCCTGATATGGCTGTATGCAGTTGGCTGGGCTTTAAACAACAGTATCAATAACAGATAGTTCCATATTCAACCCTGCCTGGGTAGCGTGTGTTGAGTAAAGTGTGGAGATTTGTGTCATCTATCCTATCAACATATGTGGAGATCTGTTTGTACATGAATCCCTGTACATCTCAGTGCTCGGTGGCTTATAGAAATATGAAAATACCCAGCATGTACCATCCAGATAAAGGAGTACAGTTGCCAGACATGATGGGGTAGCCCACCAAAGAGAAGAGTACGCAGACTGTGTGCTGCAACACACGCCTGTGTAGCGTAGTCCAAGCAATCAGGACGAGATGCACGTGTACACACATCTGAGAAAATATTGCTCATAGAGGGGAACAATGGCATAACCTACTAATTAGAGAAAGGGAGTCACTTTATTTACATTTTCATGCTTTTCTATCATCAACCAGACAACAGTGTCAGCTACAGCAAGATGAGGAGCATTATCAGATCACTATGTAAACCATAGACAGAAAGGGACAGTTACCACCTTCTATCCAGAGAGCAGCAGATGGTCCTGATGAGGCTTCAAGCAAGCCACAAGTAGCTTAACACCCATATTAACCACTCGTTCAGAACAGTGATATCGCCAACTTAGCTCTACGGTTAGAAGGACCAAACAGCTGAAATTGGCCAGCAGCCAGATGTGGCTTGACTGTGTAGATGATGAACAAAAGAAGAAAAATGCATTTTATAAAGTGAACGTAAATTTTGCCATTAGTTATCCTCGGTGATGATCTGAACAGGTATCAGTATGGAGGGAATGAAGAAGAACTTGCATATCACTCTGGCCCATCAGCATGCTTCAGAGGTTCATCAGAAGCTGGAGAAACTTGCAGGCGATATTGATTTGAAGGCTGATGTACGTTGGGACTTTCGACTGTACTCCAGAGATCCGCAACTTGCTAGCTCAGAGGTAGTTGAAAAACACACATGCAGATATATGCACGTATACGTATGCACACATACACATACACACATGGCATATATATGAAAAAAATGAACACTTAAATTTTGTGTGTGTGTCTGTGTTTGTGATTTTTTTTGTATAGGATCATCGCACTCAGGAAAGTTACCTTTTGTGCTCTTCTTTAAATTTTCCGTCCCATTTTCTGCGCCACCTTAATGGCCGCAGAAGCTGGCACAGTATTTTTTTACAAAGCAATGATAGATGATGTTGATGAGGATGATAATCATGATGCTATGGAATTCCACCTAGGATTGAGACTGCATGACAGGGCTGTACTCTACGCATACTATCGTAATACATCCTGGCATCAACCAGGCCCAAGAGATACAGACACCTGCGGTGCTGGTTAGAAGATTTGAGCAACACCCTCAGTGACGCATCCATGAAGTGGATGAGACTCGACTGTGTGGTTCCAGTCTTCCCAATGAGCCCATAGCATGCCCAACTCTAGGTAGGAGCCAGTTAGAGCTGAAAAATCCCACAGTGATTTTTGAAGAGATCGATGGGGATTCAAACCCACAACCATCCAGTTGGTAGTCTGTAGCGCTAACCACTACACTACGGCAACTGATATGAACACTTAAAGTTATTTAGAAACTGTACAGAATCTCCATTCTTCGAATAATGATTGTTAGAATTTGATGATATGAAAAAGAAAATATGAGTTAAAATGAAACAGTAAACTGAGAAATAAGGTGGTTATTTGAAAGCTTTGATCTAGCTTTGATGGGAGAGTAATAATTTACAGCATGAAAAATTGTTACTGTGAAGGAATTGTTACAAAATTTAGTCATTCATAGATGTCTTCACTCTGACTGTGTGTGTGTGTGTGTGTGTGTGTGTGTGTGTGTGTGTGTGTGTGTGTGTGTGTGTGTGTGTGTGTGTGTGTGTGTGTGACACAAACATGTGTAAAGATTTGATTTGCATATTGTCATGATAGGAAATAAATTATCATATCTCTTTGACTTCTGCACCCTATCCACCAACTGCAAAAACTTTACCCATTGCTTCTCTTTTCCTATCCACCAACTGCCTGCAGGAAGCTGGTGGATAGGATGAGGGAGTCAGTGGGTTAAGTTCTTGCTTTGCTAGCATGGTTGACAATGCAGGATGCTGGTGGACAGGGTGCGGGAATCAAAGGGATATATAGGTGGACTGCATCTACATATTAAACTTACTTTGTTATGTGAAACGAAAGACACTCACAGAATCTAATAATACCAGTAATTTTTTTTGTATAGAGCAAACAGATCATGTCAAAAACACTAATGCAGCAGGCATTGTGAGTTGATCAAGAGTAACAACAAAAACATTTTAGTCTTCTCACGTTGATGTCTGCTAGTAGTTTTCTGGTGGTATCAAGTTCTTCCTGGACACTTTCATTAGTTCCATCTGTCCATTTGGCACATAGTAGTCTCCAATAAAACCGCATGTCTGCTGCTTCAATTCTTCTGCAATCAGCTTTTCTGAGAGTCCAGACTTCGCAACCATAAATCATGACTGGCCAGATCAAACATTTTAAAAGTTTAACGTTCAGGCCATTTGGTATGCCTCTGTCTTTCTAGATGTTGTTGAGTTGAACCATTTTTTGCTTTGCTATTCCAATTCTTATTTTGATGTCTTTGGAGCAGGTCCTGTCATCAGGTTTTTACAGAACCAAGATATTTGAAATCTTGTACATTTTCTGCTGCATCCACCCTGTATAGAATTATTTTCATACTGTTAATGTTGGCTGCTAACAGCGTAGTATTGTCGGCATAGCGCAGGTTTGTGAGGCTTTTTCCTCCAATCTTTATGCCCATTGCCTTCTATATCAGCATCTCTTATGACTTTACCAGACCTCATTCTCAAAATATTTTATGAAATAACAGGTGTACCGGGTTATCAAGCCTTATCAGCCATCGCTGGATGATGAACTGGAGATGATTGAAGGAGACTACATATTCATGTCCCCTGGTCAGTCCAGCATGGATGGCTGGTTCTCGGGGACTTCATGGTTGACCGGCAGCACAGGGGTCTTTCCTGCCGTATTTACACAGCGCACAGCAGAAACCTGGATCTGGACACTCCACAGGTCAGTAGTTTTTCTGTCAGCAACAGACTGCAATCTTCCACAGGTGGACTGGAACACTCCCCCCCCCCCCCCCCCCCCCCCCATGTCCTCGCCCTTCTGGTGCCTTTGAGTTTGTGGAATTGTGGATGAATGTTTTCTTGAATGATGAGAGTGTGCGTTTTGTTTTATCAAGATTTGGGGCCTTGTAGATATCGGTATTGTTAATGAATTTGGGGCACTCTCTCTTGGAAGGTCATATCACCTGACTCCTTCCCCACCCCCTTGTATGTTTCTGTGTTGTCCTTTTTTTGTTGTTGAAAATGTTACTCTTTGCAGGTCTCACCCATTGACAGAAGTTAGCAACACTAGCATATCCAATGGTGCCACACCTATGGAAGTGGAAGGAGACTACGATAATCTGTGGGCTACAGACGACCTCTATGCCAAGGTCAGTATTATTTTTCTGTTCAGATTTCTCTCTCTTTTTGGTTTTGGTTGGTTGTTTGGTTTGAAGTTTGCTTGGTTTTGTTTTGTTTGGTTTGGTTTTGCTGGTCTAACTCCTGCATTGTCTTTGTGACATAGCATTTATGCAAATCGAGACTGCCATATCCATGAATGGATGACAGACAACTGTCTGGGCCCCCTCTTTCTAAGTGGCTCACATACTTTGACACATGACGTCTGGAAAGTACAATGTGAAAAATGTGAAAGAATATACGTGGAACTGATGTCATGTTTTCATGCTTTGACTATAAGTGTCAACACGATTATTAGCCTGCATAGAAATCAGAATGTTTCAGCAACGGCAACATTTATTGTTGCTGAAAAACTGTCGCTTTATTCCCATTAGAAAATAAAATGAAACAAAACTAACACGTACAAAAAAACCCTCAAAGTCATGCAGTGTTGTGTGGCATTTAAGCATAGTGTAAAGTGAGCTAATGCTTCATGTGATATATGTGATGTATGTTTCTGTGTGTATTATTTTATCAGTACAACTTTTATGTTAACTTGACAGTAGTTTATGGTGATGGTACGTGTGTGTGTGTGTGTGTGCATGCCTGTGTGTTTGTGTCTAGTACAACTTTATTGTTAATCTAATGAAAAGTACTTTGTGGTGATATAAAAAAAATCTTTCTTACTAAGCCCATGAATTAGTGTGCTTATAAATAAGGATTCTTACCATCAGGTGGTGAAGAAGAAGAAGTGTCAGGAAGCTGCCTCCACAGCCGCGGACAGGAAGCCTCGCAATATTTTTGTGATGAGGCATGGAGAGCGGTGTGACTTTGTCTTCAGTCGGAACTGGTGTGAAAAGTGTTTTGATGCCAGAGGTAACCTTGTGTTTCTGTGTTCACTCTCAATCAGTTCTTCTTTCTAAACTGTTCTGATGACCATGTATTGAAATCTTCTTTGTGTACTTTACCATCAGCATTCATCACAGAATCAGATATCCGTTCAAATGGATAGACTAGAGCTGTACTATGGAGGCTGCACACAGAGTACTTTTTATGCCATGTTCCTTTTGAGCGAATAATCTGTCTTCACACTGTTCACAATGTGATAAATGTAAAATAAAGGTTGGCTATTATCCACGAGGGCGTAGGGGAGTGAGGTGGTAAAGATTTCAACTTTTCTCAAGATCAGCGTTATGAAGGTGGTGCCCATTTCTTCTCCCTCACTGCTGTATTTTTCTCAATGTTGAAAGGTTAGGTACCCATTCACAGCTGGGTGGACCGGAGGTTGCACATTAATATTTTTCCCTGAGTCAACTGTGAATTCATGGAGTAAGATCAGAAGGCAGGAGAGTAGCCTCTGTGCCAGCCAGACACGAATTGTGTCATTCAACAAAAGAATTGATGCTGCAGCTAGGATCCATCCTTGATGTGCTACAAGAAAGTGAATATGTTAGCTCATGGCAAGCGAAACTGAACCAGACAAGACACTTAAGATTCCCTGTCACAGGTGGTCAGTCTTACCCCTCCTCACCCCTCCCTGCCACTGCCCGCACTGGCCAGTTGGAATATTATCTCAGCTGGCACTGGAATTCCTCTACAGTATTTTCTTGAATTTGCTGTTGTGGCTGTTGTCAATTTTCCCTTGTCTTTGAATCATTATAACTTTAGTTTGGCAGTTTGTATGGCCATCATGATTTGGATTTGTACTCTGCTGTGTTTGCTTCTGATATTGTAAGTATAATAGTATGGGTTAGATATGCGTGTGTGAAGTAAATGTCAGATAACTGCAGCGTGCTTGTGACATTGTAGTGTTACAAGAGAATGGATGCAAACAACATTTAGACGTATCCCATTTTGACAAACTCAAAACACTATGCAAAATTTATAGAGAAGAATAAAACAAAAACAAAAACAAAACAAAATTAACAAACAAAAACCAGACAGCTGACAAACCCACAAAACTGTGTAATAACTATGTGAGCAACTTGGAACGGTTTCATGCTATCACTGTCTGTGAAGAAACTGATGGCGTGTTACATTCAAGTACATTTCACTCGAAGTGCTATCAGAGGCTACTTGCACTTAATGAGGGAGCAGTTGGCCCTAGCATCTACTCTGCTACAGATCACTCTACCTGAAAGAAAAGAAATATGTGACGTTGCGAATTCATTTCAGTTCGTTGCTGGCTGTTAATAAAGTGTAGATACAGAGTGTTAGAAACAGTGCTTTCTCATTTTTTTTCTGTGCTTTCTCATTTTTTTCTAACATCACATAATGCATTGATCGGTTTAAATAATAGACAGTACAAGACTTTAGATAAATGGTGCTGTAAAAAGAGAGAGAAAAAAATCAACTCAAATGTCTGTGGCAATGTTTGTGTGTACAAATTGCCTTGTAAGTCTGACCGCACCTGTGCTCCACCTCTGCCCCACTCATAGCCGGAACGGATTATCCCTGTTACAGTAGAGTACTTAATGACTTCCTTGTGGCCAGCAGAGGAACATAACCTAATTTTTGATAAGTGATAACTGTAAGAGGTAGTCTGCTTTTATCATGGTAATACTCTTTCCCAACATAACACTAACAGGCACTGTCTTTGTTTCTGCCTTGTTCCTTTACTTTCTGTCATTTCTTCCTATCATTTTCTGTACTGCTGGTCCATTCACCTGTATGTGTTCAATAAAGTCTTACATACTTTAACTTAAGATTGGTAATTGGTACTTATATTAATTACATTTTTGGCTCTTGGGAAATGAAATATGCAGAAGCAATTTTAGGTGATTTAGGCACATTTTTATGTATGTTTTAGTGTCCTTAGTTATGTTTAAAGTTGTTTTCAGGTATGTTTTTTAAATCACCCACGCAATAAATTGGATGGAGTGGTCAGTGGCATGTCCTTAGATTATGTGCGTGAATGCATTGATATGTGTACTTAATTTCTTTTCTTTTTTTTCTCCTGTTCAATGTATTGTGTTCATATTCAAACAGTTATTGCCCTTATATGGTTCTACGCTGTCCGCTAGGCTTTCACCCTTTGACTCCTGCACCCTCTCTGTCAGCATCCTGCATTGTTAATCATGCTAGCAAAGTGAAAACTTAACTTTTTGACTCCCTTATCCTATCCTCCAGCTTCCTGCAGGAAGCTAGTCGATATGGTGAGGGGGTCAAAGGGTTCAGTTTTCGCAGTTGGTGGATAGGGTGCAGAAGTCAAAGGGTTAAACGACAGTAAGAATAAGTAAGAATTCTCCAACTCTGAACAGAATCAGGTAATAATAATAATAATAATAATAGTGCATTTATAGAGCGCTTTCCGAAACCTCAAAGCGCTTTACATCAGTAAACCATACATATATAAACCAAATAACAGGCTACAATACAAACAAACTCATCAAAAACTATCCACAGGAAATCAACAACCACACAGACACACCAAATAATCTCTCTCCCTCTCACCCCCCCCCCCCCGCCCACCCCTCTCCCCCCATTTTCAAACACACACACACAACACCCACACACACACAGCCACACATCACACACACACACACACACACACACACACACACACACACACACACACACACACACACACACACACACACACACACACACACACACACACACACACACACACACACACACCTGGCATACACCCCATTGTGCACAATTTCATCCAGAATGTCAAGCAGGATCAACCCACTAGCCAAAATCAGGAAAAACACTGTTTAAAGAAGTAAGTTTTTAAACTTGTTTTGAAAGATGGTAGAGTTTTAGAGTGGCGGACGGACTGAGGCAACAAGTTCCATGTCTGAACAGCAAAAACTGCAAAGGCTCTACCACCGTGAGTTTCTCTGTTATATTTGGTGGTACCCATTCACAGCTCAGTGGACTGGAGACCACAGCACAAACTAATTTTTCCCAGACGTGATTCCTACCCATGCAGTCAGACTGCAGTGTGGGAGCTCTACCTTTATGCCAACAAGACCTTGAAGTAAGGTTCAGCTAATCATTAAATGTGGTGTTGGTGAATCATGAATGTGAACATTCAGTTGACTCTGTCAGAGTAGGTGTATTCTTTTTATTTCATTTGTAGGCATATACACACGTACCAACTTGAACCTGCCCCGTGTGATGGTGACACGCTCAAACTTCAAAGACTTTCAGCGTGACTCCCCGCTAACAGAAGTGGGCCGGTTTCAAGGAAGAATAACAGGTGAGTGAGAGTTGATTTTGTGTCATTTTACTTTGAATTAAGAATTGCAGTGTGTGTGTGTATGTGTGTGTGTGTGTTTACATACATGCATGCATTTGTGTGTGTGTGTACTAGTGCTCATGCTCATGTAGGTGCTGTATGCATATGAATTTTTTGCCTTATCATTGTGGATGTGTGGATGTTTATATGCATGTGTTTGTGTGCAATTGCATTATTCAGGTACAGCTGTGCATGTGTGGCATGCATATTGATGCACAATATGTGTTTAAAGAATGTCTTGATACAAAAATCAAACTTACATACCTTTGTATTGACATTTACATACCTTTGTATGGCCTGAGGGACATATACATACCTTTGAATGGCCTGAGGGACATTCACATACCTTTGTATGGCCTGAGGGACATATACATACCTTAGTATGGTGTGAGGGACATTTACATACCTTTGTATGGCCTGAGGGACATTTACATACCTTTGTATGGCGTGAGGGACATTTACATACCTTAGTATGGCCTGAGGGACACTTACATACCTTAGTATGGCCTGAGGGACATTTACAGTTTGATTTAAATTAAAAGCTTGCACATGACAGTAAGACTATGCTAGTGATAGCAACTTAATCCTGTTATTCCCTCATCTTTTCTACCAGCTTCTGACAGGAAGTTGGGAGATGGAGTCAGAGGGTGAAAGATTAATATCATGACCGGCAGAGTTAGGAAATAACCTTCATACTTTGGTTCGTTTTGATGGACAGGTGAGGCTTTGAGAGATGCAGGAGTGGAATTATCCTATATCTACGTGTCTCCCGCCCTCCGCTGTGTACAGACTGCCACTGAAGTCATCAGAGGTAATGAATGATTGATGTACCGGAGATTTGATGGCTGATTTTTGTGTTGTTGGTTTTTTTTTTAACCTAATATCACACCTGAAATTCAACAGTTTTTTTTTTTTTTAGTGAAAAGTTTTTCTGTCCCTTGTTTTGCACTGTGTACAGAATGTCGTTAAAGTCATCAGGGGTGATAACCCTTTGACTCCCTCACCCTAGCCATTAGCTTCTTGCATCATCAACCATGCAAGCAAAGCAAAAACTTAACCCTTTGAGTCCCTTACCCTATCCACCAGCTCCCTGCAGAAAGCTGGTGGATAGGGTGAGGGAGTCATAAGGTTTAAGTTTTTGCAGCTGGTGGATAGGGTGTGGGAGTCAAAGGGTTAAAAGGCTGCCACTCTTCAAGTTTGGTGCCTAGCTTTATTAACCCCCTTGGCATGATACATAATTAACCCGTTTCCTGCTTGGTACGAGTGCCACTCGTAGTAAAAACCAAAAATCACCACGCCCATGTACAAGTGGGTCTCATAGTAACCGCATCACGGAAAGTGGAAAAATCTAAATGGGAGACGACCGGGTAAAGTGTTTCCAACTCTTCTACTGAGGTCAAGGAAAGACCCCGTTCCCTTCACGTGACCGGTCACTGACCACAGGGTGTGCTAATTGCGAGTTGAGAGGTCGGAGCTGATTATCATGTTCAAGATGGCTGCGCAACCTAGCACATCGTCGGCTCGTCCCGTTTTCAAGCGATATACTGCGCTTGATGTTTTAGATGAAATCTTCAATGATTGAGACAGTGGTGACAAAGACCTCGGAGGATCGGATCCTGATGTTAGTGAGGAGGAGGAGACGGATGGGAATCAGCACCATCCACTTTTATCCGAGATAGATGCTGGTGATGACGACGATCCTCTGTTCGCTCCGAGTGATACGAGTGAGGAAACCGGCGCTAGCGAGGGTGACGAAGCAGAAATGCCGGAGCCCGTGCCATCAACGAGCACTGCACCCCCTCCTGTCATGAGGCGACGGGGTCGTGGACGTGATAGGGGCTCTGGAAGACGGCGAGGATCCCGTGGAAGCGGCAGGGGGCGTGGCGTGAGGCGTGGTCAGCAAGAGCTGATCAGAGAATGGAGAGAAGCTGATGCACAGCCCCCCAACCCTGATGTTGTTTTCACTGGAAATCCAGGGTTGAAAGTCAACTGTGCTAATTTTCAGCCAGTTGACTACATAGAATTATTTTTTTCTGACCTGATCAACCATCTGGTTGTTCAGACCAATTTATATGCTGACCAGTTTCTGGAAGCAACACCCCAACCTTCCAGAATTTTCAAGGGCCAACAAGTGGGAGAAAGTTGATGGTGCAGAAATGAGGAAGTTTCTGGGCCTGGTTCTGCTGATGGGCATTGTGCGCTTGCCTTCAATTGAACTGTACTGGTCCAAGAAGCTGCTGTACAGAGTTCCAGTCTTCAGTTCCATCATGACCAGAAACCGGTTCCAGGCAAGTAGCTCTGTTTTTCTTTTTTTTTTTTTTTTTTTTTCTTTTTTTTACTAAAGTATGGGAAATAATAACTGTATGGATAGGTGTGACTGTGTGTGTGTGTGTGTGTGTGTGTGTGTGTGTGTGTGTGTGTGTGTGTGTGTGTGTGTGTGCGCACATAAGCATTATTTATTTCTGTGTGCAAGTTTTCCATACAAGTTTGTTCAATTTGTAAAACACAAAAGCACTTTTTTGGTACCATTGTGGTGTTTTTATATTCTTCTTCTGTGTGATACTGTTAGTGTGTGCTTGTGTAAATGTGTACATGTGTGTGTGTGTGTGTGTGTGTGTGTGTGTGTGTGTGTGTGTGTGTGTGTGTGTGTGTGTGTGTGTGTGTGTGCGTGCGTGCACGCATGTGTGTGCATAAGCATTATTTATTTCTGTGTGCAAGTTTTCCATACAAGTTTGTTCATTTTGTAAAACACAAAAGCACTTTTTTTGTACCAGTGTGGTGTTTTTATATTCAAGTGTGTGTGATACTGTTAGTGTGTGTTTGTGTAAATGTGTACATGTGTGTATGTGTGTGTGTGTGTGTGTGATGTGTGTGTGTGTGTGTGCCCAGTTGTGGGTCTGCTTACTTATCTTGAAAGTTTATTCTGTATTTCAGATTCTTCTTCAATTTCTGCATTTCAACGACAATGCAGCCATGCCAGTGCCAGGTGATCCAGGGTATGACCGTCTTTACAAGATTCGTCCTATTCTGGATCATCTGCATGAGAAGTTCCAGGAGGTGTATGAGCCCCGGCAAGCGGTGTGTGTTGATGAAAGTCTACTTCTTTGGAAGGGTAGATTGATATTTCGTCAATACATACCCTTGAAACGTGCCCGGTTTGGGATAAAAATCTATCTTTGCTGTGAGTCCGACGGCGGTGTCAGGGGAAGTGGTGGCTACTGCTACCGCTTCAAGGTGTATGCTGGAAAGGAGGACCCCATCAACGAGGTGCAGCCTGTCCTGGAGTCTGTGAACGCAGACAACCCCACTCTCTCAACCAGCGAGAAGATGGTGCTGTACCTGGTAGCCCCTCTCCTGGAAAAGGGCTACCATGTCTACACGGACAACTGGTACAGTAGTCTGAGGCTGTACCTCTACCTCCTGGAAAGGAACACCTTGGCCTGCGGCACTGTACGTGGTGTGAAGCTGGACCCCGGATCATCAGCTGCTCTTTGTGGTGACATCAAGATCATCGCCACAAAGTACCACAGCACAAAAGTGGTGCACCTGCTGTCCTCTGCGCACGGCCACACTGAGGCACCGATTCCAGACCGGGGACGACGGGGAATCAACATTCGTCCGTCCGTTTCATCGCAGTACAACAGGAATATGGGTGGAGTTGACAAACAAGATCAGCTGCTTCATCCATATGACTGCACACGGAAGTCGATGAAATGGACAAAAAAATTGTTTTTCCATTTTCTGCAGGTTGCAGCCTGCAATGCCTTCATCTTACAAAAGTCAAGAGGTGATGACTCCTGTAAAACTTTCCTAGGTTTTACGGAGAGTATCGTCATCTCTTGGATTTGACCAGACCAGGTGCCTGCTGTGGAAGAAGGCAAAACGGATGACGAGGTGAGGATGAGTGCAAACCACTTTTTGTTCCCACTGCCACCGACACCAAACAAGGCTGCCCCTACCAAGCCATGTCGGGTCTGCACCAAAAAGCTCAGAGTGCGGAAGGAATCCCGCTACCATTGCCCCTCCTGCCCATCCAAGCCTGGATTGTGCTTAGGCCAGTGTTTCATGGACTATCACACCAAATTTGCATATTGGCAGTAGGATAATCTGTTTTTTTGTGTGTTTTTTTTTCTTAGTTACACATTTCATTCTCTTCTGCTTTTTTGTTTTCTTAGTTTTCCATTCTACAGTGGGGGGTTTTTCCTCACCTGTGCGTGTGTTCACTGTTTTGTGAATGCTGTGACCAGACCAAGTGCCATCAGTGAAAGAAGACCAAGTGGAGTATAGAATGAATCCCCTTGTGTGTTTCTTTGAACCACAATTTGGACAGACAAAAAAAAAGAACACCATACCCTAAAGTTATGAAGCAGGGAATGCAGACAAGCTGAGGATTATGTCCAAGCGCAAGTGCTGGATTCCTATAGAACAGCATGGCAGTAATATGAGTAGGCCTACACTATTTTCAGAAACACTAACACAGTTCCAACAGTGTTTTGTGTGATAACAAATGGATACCATGTGTGTGTGTATGTGGGGGGGGGGGGGGGGGTCTTTGTTTTTATCAGACAATTGTTTATTTTTTTCTTCAGACTTTTTTTTTCCATAGTTGTCATTTTGAACACTTACCAATATTTATTATACTATAACAATTTGGACCACACTGTGTACTTACAGTGATGTTGAGTAAACACTAACAGAAGTTTTTGTCAGTGTTTTACAGGTTTTATGTGTTGTAACATGTATGTTTTTAGAAACTTTTATTTTTTGTAAAACCACCATCCGTTATATCCCTGTCCATCTTCCTAATGGCTAATAAAATTACACTATTGTTACATAGCATTATAGCTTGGGGTAAAAGGAAAGAGAAGCCATAAAATCTAAGTCATATGTCAACAAATGAATAAGCAGTGATTGAGGTACTGAACCTACCCCAAATAGTAAAATTATGCCCCTTTCTAGTAGAATTGGGGTACCCCCAGTAACATACAGATTGTTACACAGAGGGACATTTATTGACAACAGTTTGAATCCCAGGTGTTTGTAATGTTGTTGAGCAAACACCAAAAGGTATTTTTGCTGTGTTTAGTGGGCTTTTATGTGCTGGATTGTTCTAAAACTCTCAAATTGAAAACAAAACAAAAACTGTTTTATCACATATTATTAGTGTGAACCATCATCATTACTGACAAAATCAAATTAGAATGATGTGAAATTGTAGACAAGGGTATAAGAAAGAAATCCACAAAAAATCTAACAAATACCTCAATAAATGGATGAGTAATGTACATGTTAGTGAACATACCGTGAAAAGCATGATTATGCCCCTTTTTACCTAAAAAATAGTACCCCCAATTATGAGCAGATTATAATCAAGAACAACATTCCTTGGGATTTATATGACTGTCATGTGTTAGTGCTGATGTTGAATAAATAGTAAGACCACTTTTTGAGTGTTCTGACTCATTTTGTTTGGCACAATGTGTTTGTGTATACTCAAAAACTGTTATTTTTGGTAAAATTTTTATAATTATGTCAGTTTCTGCTATACTAATTATCAACATAATCAAGTTATTTTGACAGGACATTGTAGACCAATGCATAACAACAAAACATACAAAAAATCAGAGAGATCTGTCAAGAAATAAGTGAGCAGTAACCATTTTCTTGAACCTACCCAAAAAAGCTAAATTTTACCTTGGCATACAGTTATTCAAATGTGCTATTATACTGAGGCAGTGAAGGGGTTAAAAGTGTACAAGAAGACAATGACGTAAACTTAAGGGAGCCAACTTGTCAGCGGGTACTAATTGTTTTAATTTTTGCTGCTCTCATGTGAACATTTTCTAGAAAGGTATACATATATTTAGAAAGGAGAAATCCTGAACTGCACACTAAAAGTAAAATAATGCCTATTTGCAGGAGAAAGTGAAATTACAGAGTATTAGAATAATAAACACATCCGCACACATGTGATGAGAAGTACAATGTAAACAAACCAAACTGAATGACAGCCTGCATTCCATTAATGGCTGATGTGCTAAAAGTATCCATCATCATGTGTTTGAACCTCTCGTTCATTTAGAATCAAAAACAAAGCCATATTTACCTTATAATCATTGCCAGATTCACTATCAGCAAGAGTCTCAACTTGTCAGACTTACGGTCAGTTCCAATCTCACTCATTTTTGTGCAAATGCTTGTACAAATCAATTGAAGAATGGCAAAATGGTGACCATGTGAAAGGAAGAAGGCAGATGCCACACAAGAGAAGCCTTCTGATTGGTCAGTTTGTATTTGCTTTATAGGCTGGACAGTATTCAGTGGGAGATATGAATGGAGCCAAGATCGTGGCTTATTGCACTTCGACGGTAAAGCCACGATCATGGCTCATCGTCTCGAGAAGGTTAATATGGAATGAGCTCTGATGTAGCTCTAGTGATCATCTGGGCTGTAAGCAATATGAACTGTATTGAACTGGTTTTGTCTTTTTCTAACATGAAACTGAAAATTAGTGTAATTTTGTAAGTTTGTACTAGAGCAAGCCATCTAATAATATAAAGTTGGTTTTGCAAGATAATTCATTCATACTTTGCCCAGTATGTTCTCAATCACCTCATATTTTCTTGGAGTAGAGGGCAAAAGGGTTTGTGGTGCACCTGTATGATTTTAGGCTGTTGAATTATAATATGGCTCTTGCCTCCCAGCGGGTAATTGAATCAACAATAACTGCCAAAGACTGTATACATTAACCCTTTAACTCGGGCACCCTGTCCACCAACTGCAAAATGTTAAACCCTTTCATTTCCTCATGCTATCCACCAGCTTCCTGCAGGAAACTGGTGGATAGGTTGAGAGTCAAAGGGTTAAGTTGTGTTTTGCTAGTGTTGTTGACAGTGAAGGATGTTGGTGGACATGGTGTGGGAGTCAAAGGGTAAACAAGATCAGGAAACTATCACAGGTCCTCAAAAATGATGGAGAATTGTCATCCTTCAGACTTGGATCTGAAATAATTGTCTGAAAACAAACAACAACAAAAAACCTTGAAGTGCAGGGTGTCAGAAGTTTAATACATGACTGTCATATTTCAGTCTGTTCCTATGGGACTAGTTTCAATACCTTTTGTTGTTATCTTACCAGGCAACTGTTGTTTGACTTTTTGTCTTACTCAGAGTTTTTGTTAAGGGGCAGTGATGTTTTATTTTCATCTTTCACTGTTTTTCTCTGTTTCCTCCATTTTTAAATCCCTGGATGATGGCCTTCACAATAAATTTGTGTCATTGTCAGTGCTGTGCCTGTCTGTGTTTGCAGGAGGTGGCTATAAGTGTAAACTGATGGTGGAGCCCACAGTGTTTGAATGGTGTGGGTGGTACAAACCTACCGTTCCCAACTGGCTCAGTCCCGAACAGATGGCCGAAAATGGGTTTCCAGTGGACCATTCCTACACGCCCTTCATTTCCGGTCGCAACCTCAACCCGAATGAGTCGGTGGAGGAATACTACAACCGCTGTGCCAGCTTCACCAAACACGTGCACCGAAAGCACGGGCCAGAGGGTAGGTGTAGAGGAGTGTTTGTTGAAAAGAGGAGTTAATTTTGATTTCTCATTTTCAGTTTTCAATGTATTCAGCAGCAATATAGGACCCAAAAAAAAGCCTGAATAACCAATCACTGTGGGGAATTTTAAAACCATTTGGCATGGAAATGTGATGCAGAATTTGTTACATTTTTTTGCGACAAATTTAACGCTGTTTTGACATTGGACAGTTTGCTACACAGACAAGCTTAAATCTAGTCATCAGAAATCTTTTGGTTTTTCTTTCCAAGATCTAATTATTACAAAGATCTGTTAATGTGCTAGCTTTATAAAATGTGTTAGCTTTATAAAATGTGTTGTGTATCACTGTGCTTTTAATAAGGAATCTACAGGAGGCAGACAGTGACTGGGACTAGTGGGAGCCTTTCTAATCAAGAGAAGTGGTAATACATTTTGTAGCTGTGTACAATATGTAAATTGGAAAACAAGATCTGCAAGGTGAAACTTTGATAATTCTTAACATTGTTTTCCTTGATAGCAGCATCAGACTAGACTTTGTTTTGAGTTACTAAAAGCATTTGGCCCTTCTAGTCCAGCAGACAATTTTCTGTTGTATTGTAGGCAATAAAGTATTGTTATTGTTAGAGGTCATTGTTTATTGTTGTCTCTCAGCAAAACTGTATTATTTTATGTATTATATGTGTGTGCAGGAGGCAACATTCTGATTGTGGGGCATGCTGGCAGCCTGGATGCCTGTTTCAGGCAGCTGTGTGGGAAAGCACCACGCAATTCACCGGACTTCCATGAGATCCTCCGGCATTTTCCCTACTGCTGCCTGGCCATGGTCACAGAGGACACCAACACAAAGCGCTGGGTGCTGAAGGAGCCACCTATCACTTCCATTTCCCATGGCAGCAACAAGGCTTTCAACTGGAAGGTCTTGCAATGATCAGGATGGACTAGATGGGAATAGCCCTTTTTTGGAGGAGTCGGGGTGGGGTGAGAAGGGTGAATGTTCAGGGGCTGTACTGCAATGCTTGTGTTGAACTAGCCGGAAATAGTAAATTTTTTAATGTTTTTTTTTTTAGTATGATTTTGAGGATGTGCTCTTCTATTTCCATTGTTGGAAAGTTTTCGTTTGTTTTTCATGAACTACCTGAATGTATAACTTTCTTTAACTTGGTTAAGTTAATCCTTTCACTCCCTCAACCTGTCCACCAGACTTGCACAGAAAGTCGATGGATAAGGTGTGGGACTGGAAGGATTAAGAATGATTTTGACGGTGCTTTTGTGAAAAGTGCTGCAATGATACTGATGAGCTGTATTTGAGCAACATGTTTTTGTGAGGGTTGATTTGACAGCGCATGTTCACATCTGTTGTAAGGATTCTGTGGCTGAGAATATTTAGTACGTGAAATACTGTTTGAAATGCTCCTGTACACACGGTATCTTTCCAGTTGCCTGATAATCAGAGTTGGTTAGAGTTATACAGACATGATCTGGGAGAAAAGGAAGGTAGTTGTCTATTGTTCAGCTGTGGAGAAATGTTTCTCTTTTCCCCACCCCACACCTTTATCACCCCATCCAGCGCATTTACATGTGCATTTTTGTCATGGACTGTTGTATAGTGTACAGTTATACGACGTGGGTTAAGTCTTTTTCTTTCTCACTTTATCAACCAGTTTTCTGCAGGAAGCTGGTGGATAAGTGAAGGAGTGAAAAAGTATGTGACAGACATTTTGTCAAGTCTGTAGAGGATTAGGTATCGTATGTGATTGACCATCAGTTGGTCGTATTCACTTGGATGCATTAAGTGTTTGTGCTTTTGATGCATACAGCAAGATTGTATATTTTATAAAGCTTTTATCACTTTTTTCTTTTCAAGCTAGAAGAAACACAGCAACTAAACTATTCAATTATTTTTTTTTACTTCAATTAAAAACCACTTTCTTTACATGGGAGAGAAATTTCCTGGCAACATTTGATTAGTATAAGTTGTTTACTACTTTGCTATTTCCAGTTTGTTCTCATTGCAGCAGAAGTAGTGGAGGATCAGTGGCAGATTGTTAGGTCTCCACAGTATTTACTTATTCTGTCCATTCTCACAATCATGCTGCTGTTGAATATTCTTTTTTACTGGCAAGCTTTTGGTTTCAAGGTGAGAATAGACTAAAAACAGTGATTCATGGCTGTCAAGTCTTACCAGTAATCTGAAATGTCGTGACATTTGAAACGGCAGAAGCATCCTAAAGTGTTTGTCATTTTCCAAAATTTACTGTTGTCACAGATTTACTACTAGCTAGTCAAGCAATCAAATTTTTCAAAATTCATAATTTTCCAATTCGTTGTGAGCAGGAGAGTGTACAGAGTGCTTGACAAAGGCAGTGTTGAAACAAACTGGATAAAAACTAAGTGAAACCTTAAAAAAATATGTTGACAGCCTTCACAGTCCTGTGACTTATTTTTCAAAATTGTTTTATATTCCTCTCAGCGAGTACTAGCCCACCCTGCTTTCTGTTTCAATATGGTTGGCAGCAGTACATCAGCAACAATGTTCACTTTAAATGAATAGTCTCTCAACCAACATCCACCCTCACACATGCACACACACACATACACTCACTCACTCACTCACTCACTCACACACACACACATACACACACACACACACACACACACACACACACACACACACACACACACACACACACAACACAAATGTGCACACACACACACACACACATCCATCTCCATGGTGTCAGCCTCAAACCCCTCCCATCCTTTTCCACAAGTGAAACAAGGAATAGCATGCAGTCTTCCTGCCATGTCATAGCCACATTTGGCCACAGACACTGCTTTTAAAATGGAGTGATGGAGTCAAGATCTGGAGAAGTTGCCATTAGTTATCTCCCTTGTTCTCTTTTCTATTCCTCAAACTGTCCATCAGCTTGCTGCAGAAAGCTGGTGGATAGGGTGAGGGAGTCAAAGGATTAACTCAAAGGAACTTCTAGAAACCTCTATCAGGGGATATTTTGAATTGAACCACTCTTTGCGTCACTATGCAAAAAAGATGGATGTGCCTTTTCCCTCCGATTTCTGTGGAAGGGGAGGTGATGAGAAAGAGAACAAAGAAACCTTTGAAACCTTTGAAACCCTTGAAACCTTTCAATTAAAGAAAACAAAAACAAGAACAAAAAACACTGACAAAAAAGTCAGTTGTGCGCATCAAATATCAAGGACTAAAATGCAGTATGTTTATCTGATTGGAGAAAGGGTTGGTGTTTGTTTGAGTGTTTGTTTTGTTTAAATGAGGTTCTTATGAATGTTTACAGGTGTGCAAGGATTTTGATTAAGTATGTACCTGATATTAGTTATAATTGCAAAGCATCAGAAGTCTGTGTAGAAATACACCTCTTGTCGATTAGTGTTACTGTAAGACCAAACATGGAAAAGGTAGAAATTTTGATTGATGTAAGCATTCAGTTAATTAGTTTCAGGAGTCCATAATGTTGACTGTTCTTGTCTTTTTTCCTGTCCTTTTTGTGTGTGTGTGGTATTTTGTGTCAGGATAGGCAAATCTGTAATGTTAAAATAATGCATAGAAAGTTGGTTTATAGTTGTCAGTTTTGCTGTTGTTTGTGGTTGTTTAGTTTGTTTTTTGTTTGATTTTCTTTCTTTTTTTTCTTTGTGTGTTGGCCTTGTGTGGTTTTCACCCCATTTTTTGGGGGGGGGGGGGGTTGTTTCATTGGGAGAGGAGTCGTTTTTGTTAGATTTGTTTCAGAGGGGTTTAGATAGGTTCAGAAGATATAATGAAGTTGGCAATAATTCTGTGGTGGTGGTGTTTTTTTCCATCTCCTCTGTTTAGCTCAACATATAAAACTCAGGCTCCTTAGATTACAAATTTTACAACTGAAACTTGTATTTCAGTACAACAAAAGGGAAAGTGATGCACAAAATTGTGTGTAGACAAGCTCCACATAACACAGTCGGTCTCTTCTCCACAGAGTGTTGGAAAATTGAGTCTTCCTGTTCCAAGAACTGACCTCTTTCAATCTACCTGTCAGGACTTCCCCTGTGGAACATGCTACTAGAAAATCATCCAAGGCATCCCAGTTACATGATACTTAAAACCTAGTATTTGACACATCTGGTAGATTGATTAGCTCTCTGACAGTCAAGCTTATGGATTGAGTATTTCTCCAACTGTCCAGCAATCATTAACATTGTGTATTGCTTAAACCGTTTAAAATGTCATCTTAAAAATCAATTTGTTTGTTCTTCTTTTCAGTCTTCTGATTTTTCTTTCTTTCTTCCTTCTTTCCTTTTTCGTGCTGTTGATGATTGGTTTTACATTAATTCAGACATCATCTGTGTTAACTGCATTATTATAAGAGGGGTGTTCCAAAATCCTTGGCCTCATCAAAAAGGAGTTGAGCCTCACACACATGCACATGCACGTGCATCTCAGAGGTCTACATATAAAATATGAGCAATGACGTAATGTTCGTTATAGGGTCATAAGGGTTCAGTACGTCATAACTCCGTTTTCTGAAAAGAAACAGATAACTTCACATTGTATGCCTTTATTTCATTTTGCCAGAAAAAGTCAGATTGCTAGAAAAACCCTACAGCAAACTGGTGACTGTTTATGTGGAGGATGCATCTTCCTATGCAACAGTTAAGAAATGGAATTGATACAATGAAAATCACAGTGGGATGAGAGGCTTTCATGATGAGCAACATGGTGGAAGGCCAAAAACAGCCAATGATCACAAAAATATTGACATGGCTGACAGACGTGTGACCAATATTGCAAACACACTTGGCAAATCTCACATGAGCGTTCGTAGAATCTGACAGTGAATTGCAAATGATAAAAGTTTCAGCAAGGTGGCTGCCAAAACTTCTGACAGAGGAGCAAAAATGTGCATGGTTCATCCTGTCCCAATACAATCTGCAACATTTTAAAGCTCATCCACCGGACTGCATTGACTGATTCGTTACTGTTAATGAAACTTGGGTCCACCACGTCACACCAGAGACTAAAGAGCTATTAAATTGGTAGAAGCCATCTCAGTTCCCCCTTATAGAGAAGGCAAGAGTCACAGTGACTGCTAGCATGGTGGTGGCTACTGTTTTCTGGAATGCTGATGGGATTCTGCTTGTGGGCTATCCTTAAAAGGGTTTAACAGTTAATGGAAAATATCACTCTTTCTTGCTATGTGAACTTCAGTCAGCTGTCATCACAGAATGCAGAGGAAGGATAGCACAAGGTGTGTTGTTTCATCAAAACAACTCACCTGCACACTAGTCATCTGTTGTCACAGCCACCATTCATGAAGGTGGTTTTAGAATCAGACTAGAAAGATGACAAACAGACCATTAAGAATGGCGCCACCCTCTTAGTGCTGGCCATGGGGAAAGTTAAGGTCTCTGCCACCTCACTCCTCTACAACCCCAGGATTATGGAACTAACTAGGTAACACCTCAGGACCTGACCACCTCATTGGTTTATGTGCAGGCTTAAGGCTTATGCCGTGATCATTCTGGATCTTCTCCATCACATGGCACCTGTAACATTAGTGCGTGTGGAATTCATTCTGAGCGCAGAGACATCATGTTGAGAAATTGAAACTGAAACTGTAGGTGGTTTTAAATCGTTAAAAAATTTGGCTGGGCAGAAGTTTGATTGCAACAGTGACGTTATGGATGCCTTCAACACCAACCGTCAGTGCTTCCAAAGGAGCTCTTCCAGAATGGCATTGAGGCACTGCAGCAGCTCTGAAGGAAGTGTGTGAAGTTCAGAGTGGACTGTGTTTAAAAAAACAGTTTAAAAAAAATCCTATCACAATTTCATTTCACAGTTAAGAACTTTTTGGATATCCCTCATATGTATGTCATATGACATTTCATCAGGCACCATCAACTTACATTATGACAAATGTCATCATTGATTCCTTGTCCTATTATTTCCACCCTCCCAACCACCTCCTCCCCCTCCACTGTTTTTTACTTGCTTATCACTTGTTTATCTTTGTTTCTTTCACTTTATCCTTTGTACCTTGGGGAGAGCTGGATGTAAACAAAATGTTTGTTTATTCTGTTACCATCGTTCTTGTTAAATGTCATTGTCTTCATGTGCTACTACTTATCTGTCTTTTTTATGTATCATGAGCGTCTTAGAAGAATCTGCTTACACTGCTGCTGCACAGTACAGTTAACATGTCTAGACAGAGGCAACATGGCATCTTTTAGATCTGACAGACTTTCGGTAAATGAGATGCAGAAGTCCACAGGAAATATTTTCTAGCTTTGGAAAATAGATGATTATTTCCTAGCTTTGGAAAATAGATGATCATTTCCTAGTTTTGGAAATTTCAAGTGAAGCCTAGACCACATACGCCAGTCAAGAAAAGAGGCTCAACATTTTCCATCTCCGCTGCTTGCGACGCATCCTCGGCATCCGATGGCAAGACAAGGTCCTCCGTTGTGCGGGCCTACAGACCATCTTTGCCCTCCTAAGCCAACGCTGATTATGCTGGCTTGGCCATGTGCGTCGAATGGAGGATGGACGCATACCAAAAGACGTTCTGTATGGCGAACTGGCAAACCGAAAGCGAACTCCAGGATGCCCACAGCTACGCTTTGTAGATGCATGCAAAATTGACCTTAGAAGCTCAGGGATCGACCCAGGCTCTTGGGAGACTCTGGCGGAAGACAGGGCAGCGTGGAGGACAGCCGTTCAGCAAGGCGTTGAGAATGCGGAGAGGAGGAGAGCAGAAAGCGCAGATGAGAAAAGGGCTCTTCGCAAGCAACGTTCCAGAAACCAGACAACAGCGACTCAATTTGTATGTGGCAGATGTGACAGAGATTGCCACTCAAGAATCGGCCTGCACAGCCACAGCAGAAAGTGCACGTCATGACCACAACGCCTCCTGGTGCAGACTATCGTCTCCTGAGATTTAAAGAAGATGACGAATTTCCTAGTTTTGGAAAATAGGTGATAATTTCCTGACTGTAGAAAATATATGATTATTTCCTAGCTTTGGGAAATAGATCATCATTTCCTAAATTTTCCTAGCTTTTGAAAACAGCTGATAGATTTTGAGTAGTTTGGGAGGTGAGAAGATGTGATCTTTTCTGTTTTAAAAGTTGGTGAGTTTTCTAAGCTTAAAAAGTCTGACCTTTTTTGTTTGTCCTAGCTTGTGATAGTAAGAGATTATTTCCAAGATTTAGAAAATAGTTTATACTTTTAAATGGTTGTTTCCTAGTTAACACAATCCTGTGTGCTTGTGATGGTGATAATATTGCACTGGAAATGGTAAAAAGAGTTACAAAATATGTCATATGCTGTCATGTGCACACCCTTGTAGACAAAGACAAATACATATGTATATATATGTGTGAGCAAATGTTCATGTGCACACAGCGCACATGCACACACACATACGCACACTCACAAACACATATACACACAATGTCTTTCCTGGCAGGTCTTATCTTAAATCATAATTGAATACCGTCTTTGATTTCTATTAAGATCTGTTTCTGGATATTTTTTTCATGTAAAATGTTATTATAACAGTTAAAGTATTCTTGTTTGCTTTGTTTGATCTCCATGCACAGATGAAAATTCTGATGACTAGTTTCTTGAGAAGTGTTCTTAAAGATGGTGTGCGCTTTCCTATAGCAAAAGATGTGATGCACACATTTACTTTTGTGTATATTTGTATATATCTCTATGTACATAACTACCTGAACACTTTCGAGCAGTGTATATCTTTACAGTTTCCAACGACTTGCAAAAGAAATATTGTTACCTGTTGTACGTATTTGAAGATATACATATAGATACATATATACTGAGCATATCGCTTTGAATGTGTACATTTTTCATCCAACGATTTTGTAGTGAAAACAGAAAATCACTGTGATGCATCTATTAATTTGTGGGTAACTGAAATTATTTTATTTTTTTCTTAATGCATGAAGTTAAAAAGACAGTTACCACACTTGCTTTGCTTATAGTTTTGCTGTAATTCTTGCTTGAAAACCAAATGAACGGGGAAAAATGGATATGGGAAAAAGAGGGAGAACTTAAGTTGTTAAAATAGCTGTAAAGGGGGAAACCCAGAAGAAGTCTTTCAAGTCATATATCTCTAATGTTGTATCAGTGTGTGTGTGTGCCTGTGATGGAGGTGGGTTGTCAATGTCATTCAGGACATAGGCCTCGCCCAGGCATATGTATAAGTCTAAGAACATAACAAAATAGAATGTCATTGCTTTTTTAATTCAAGAAACTAGATGTGTGCAAATTCTTGGCTTAATGACTTCCACTTTCTTAATCATGGAACTGCAGCATATGAAAATAGAATGGGAATGCTCTTTAAATGGAGATCGACACATATTTTCAGCCAAATGACTTGGTTGTGAAGAGTGTAAAAAGGACACAACAAATAGATAAGATCATCAAATAAGATCTCCTTATCTCAGCTGATTCAAGATCAGTATAGGGTCATTTGCTGCGAATCTGCATCTTTATATCCTGAACTCAATGATCTTGTTTCTTTGTTATCATTTATGTGTGCTTGACAATACCATTTTGACTAAAAATTCTGACGTGTCGGTCATGCTTGTTGTATGCATTTGGTAGTTCTTGTTTTACATCCAAGTTTTGTTTAATGATGGTATATGTTTCCTACCTGGATGATGTATGAGAATTTCGCAGCTGAATGTCGACAGATTTTGAAAGACATGGGTCATAAGTTATCCCAAGCAAACGTTTTCACAGTGTTGAAATATGCATGGCATAGCACTGGACTGCACATCTTTTTAGTGGGTCCTTGACTTCATCCTTTTACTGTTTTAGTGGCACATTGACTTCATCCTTTAAATGGGTACTTGCCTGTTTCTTTTTCTTACACTGAAAGTTTTGTGGTTTGTGTGTGTGTGTGTGTGTGTGTGTGTGTGTATGTGTGTGTGTTTTGTTTTGTTTTGTTTTGTTTTGAGTCAAATGTGTTTTATAATAGAGTAGCACATTCATAACCTCAATGTTATCACATTTTTAAATTAACATCTTGCAGTTGGTGGAACATGTGGAAAGAGATTTCAAATGCCCACCATAGGTTGCACGGGTCAACAAATCTATGACAGGAAAAGAGCCAAGCCAAGACATGTTACAAGTGTATAGAGCTGGACCATGAAATAGCACATATCTTTGAGGATACTCAGGTTTGAAAGAGTGTGAAAGAGCGTGCAGTTATTTGACTCTCTGCTTGCTTACCCATTGGTGCCAAGTTGCCTCTTTGAATGCAGTGAAACTGAAGTGATGAGTAATCAGATCTGTTTCATTTTTTGTCTTTTTCCATTGATGTTTCTGAATCCCAAAAGTTTAAGCATGTTTGGATGTATAAGAGGCCTGTCCTTTTGTGTTTGTGTGATTGATTCTGTTAAATATTTTTCCTTTGCGTTTCCAGAACATTCTGTTTGTAATACATGGTGTAAAGAAAACAATTCTAGTCAAATACCCTAGGTGTTGTGAAGGAGCTGCTAAGTTAGATCCTGCCACCCCCTTCTCCTGTCTGTCTCTCCTCCATCGTGTGTCATTACGTCATTACTCTCACTTTCTTTGCACTTCATTCTCCACACAAAGTGATCAAAACATTAGTAATTTTTTCAGTTAAACTTTGCCGCCACTTGCTTGATGACTGTTCTTTCGAGCATCTGAACACAGTTGTGGATCAAAAGCGAATAGCACAGATTTGCCTTTATGACACATTGAATTACATGTGAATGTAGATTTCCATTGTGTAAACTATTTTTTTTTTTGTATATACATGTATAATATGTTGAATTATATTCTGAGTGTAGACATCAATCCTGTGAACTGTCTCTGTTTTTGGTTTTATCTGTCTCACTTGTTACGTAGTAGAGGTTGCAGATGTCTTCTCTTTGTCAATGTGCAATGTGTATGTATGACTGCACTCTTCTCACTGATGTATATTGTCACATTTCGAAGTGTATTTTTCCCTTTGTTATCTCTGTATAGATGGTCATGTGTGTATTCTTTGCTTAGAAGACTTAGGCTGTCAGAAGGGTGTGTGGAAATGAGTATTCATGTTCAGTTTGTTCAGAGGAATTGAGATCTCTCACTGAAACATACATGTGCTTAATCACTTGTGAAAGGGAAATCATTAAAGAACACATCACCTGTGTCTACATTCCTTTTGGTAAAGCGTTCGTGTTAGGTAGCTGGGAAAATGAAAAGGTTGGTCGTGTTTTAGAGCCATCTTGGTGATCAGTATGGTTTCTTCATTACCAGAGCAGTCATTGGGGAACATGATGTTAGAAACGTCATCTTATTACAGGGCCAGCATCACAAGGACAGTGTCCATCTTCTCACCGTCTCTGCTGTACTTTCCCCATTCCTAAAGAGATAGGTATTCATTTATAGCTGGATGGGCTGAGGTGTTATGTTCAAGTCAGGGTGTAAGCCAGGTCACTTGTTCTGAACTTTTTCACCACTGTGGGCAATTCAGGTTGACAAGGGGTTGGCAGTTGCAGCTGACTTAAGTTGACTCATTGTTGGATAGCTGCAGTCATCTGTAGTCTACAGTGATGTACATTTTCATGTTGCTCTTTTCTGCTAGGGCATGAGCACAATTGATGGTGAGATTTCAAAATTCAAGTGTAGCCATCCAGTATTCTGATTGTGTTGACAGTGTATAGCTGCTCACTAGCTGTCTGAGGCCAGTATATGACTGTACAGTCTGACCGGAAGAACAGTGGTAAAAAGAATAACTTCTGTTTTGGGGAATAATTGTTCAGATGAACTTCTGCTTTGGGGGAATAAGTGTTCAGATGAACTTCTGCTTTTGGGGAATAAGTGTTCAGATGAACTTTTGCTTTTGGGGAATAAGTGTTCAGGTGAACTTCTGCTTTTGGGGAATAAGTGTTCAGGTGAACTTCTGCTTTTGGGGAATAAGTGTTCACATGGACTTCTGCTTTTGGGAATAAGTGTTCAGATGAACTTCTGCTTTTGGGGAATAAGTGTTCAGATGAACTTCTTTTGGGAATAAGTGTTCAGATGAACTTCTGTTTTGGGGAATAAGTATTCAGATTAACTTCCACTTTTGGGAGTAAGTATTTGGATTAACTTCTGTTTTGGGGAATAAGTGTTCAAATTAACTTCTGCTTTTGGGAATAAATGTTCAGATTAATTTCTTTCTGGAGTCATTGAATTGTCGAGTTGTCCATGTTTCTCCTCTATCACATGGTGCCCGTGACATTAGTACATATGGAATTCATTCTGAGCGCGGAGATGTTATCTTGAGAAACTGAAACTGAAATGAAAGTGAAACCATGTTTCAACTTCTCCTGAGGTCTTCGTCAGGGTGAGTGCTGGACTTATGGCTGAAATGCTTTTCTGTTGTTAGAAATTAACTCAAAAGTCTCCCTTTGGGGCTGCTGATTGCAGCATTTCATTCAGTCTTTTTTCTCTGAAATGTCATGAGTTAACCTACTTACTCATAAGTCTGAGGCAAAGTGAACATACATATGATTAAAAAGTAACCTGATGAAGACAACTGGATTTAGCTCTAGTTTGAACAAGTTCACATTTTGGTCTTTCTTTTTAGTTTTGGAAGGAGGTTTTTCTTTTTTATCTCCGTTCTTTCTTTCCTTTGTGTTTTCATTCTGTCTTCCTTTCTGTTGATGGCATCCTTCTTTCTTTCTTTGATTTATTACATATTGAATTGCTAGCTTTAGACCAGCCGACAACTTAACAAAAGATCACATTGAAAAATAAAACCCTTTTTGTCATATTTGGCTTACTTGGATTCATTTTGTATAAGAATCACTTGGAGAACTGTACTATGTGTATTATTCTGTACTGTCTATACAAAATTGTTATGTATTTGATAGAATTGCAGTAATACATGTATGTGGTTACTTTTTTTTCACACATTTGTTGTATGTATTTCAAATGTAATGTTGTGATGGTGTTTTGTTATAAATAGATATACAGATAGCTGAATAGATAGATAAATTGATATGTTGTTAGATAGTTTGATATTTTAAGTAGACAGATAGATCAAAATGTGTGATAAGACATGTGTGAGATAAATTGATGTATGTAAATTCCCACCCCCATCCCCAAGCTCCCCTCCCCCATTTCACAGGTATGTTATGCATGTCAAGGGATAGTCCAGAAACTGGTTTGACAAACTATAGCAGTAAGTGGTTTCGTTATGTAAAACATCAGTTTTCTCAGTGAATGCATTTCATTCCAGTCCCCACCCCCATCCCCATCCCACCCTCTTTTTTCGTCATTCAGATTGTATTTACAGAACGACTGTTGAGTGTTTATGATATTGCATATTGACTGTGTATAATTTTTTATCATATTATTTACAGTTTTCTAAGTGCATTCCATGTCAATATGATCGCTGCTTGTACTGGAAAATGAGATTGTCAGTTGAGAGTTTGAAATTCAAAATGTGTTATAGTGTATATAATACTGTTTTGCTTAATCAAGCCTGTAAATTTATGTGAAGAGTGGTGGAGTGTTTTGTTTATAGGTACAGTGCATGCATATTCTTTTTTACAGCTGTAAATTCAACATTTCAAGAGTTTATTTTTCTTGAGGGGGTCAAAGAGTTCTGGCTGTTCTTTTGGTTCTTCTTGTGAATTGTGTGAGTTTATCATAGCTGTTATGTATTTGAGTGCATTTTTTTGCTCATTTTGACTGTCCCTGTTTATAATTTACATTAATCTGGTTCAGTGATATGCATGGATTTTTACATTGAATATCAAAACCATGATTTGCCTGCTATTCCTAAGAATAAACATGTATAGTTTGTTTTGTTACTGAGATCTGTTTTGTTTTGTTTTTTTGATAATGTAGACATCAGTTGTTGTTTTTGTGTTTTATCATCAATTTAATTCCTTTGCGTATGCTCTTGAAAGAAATTGTTTTCTGCCTTTGATGTTCTGAGAAGCAAAAAAAAAATTTTTTTTAACCGTAAGTGATTTTCATTTATATTTCATGCAGAGGCAGGAGTTTTCAGCCTATTCATTTATGTATGTATTTGGCACTGTAAAAAGTTGATGTTTTATTTTAAGGTTACTCATATGCTTTTTCAAAACATATATTCATACATACACACACAAACTTAATTTTTCAAAAAGTCTCTTTTTGCTTCTCTATCTCTGTTTCTCTTCCTCCCTAGCTCCCTCTGTCCCTTCCTCTCTCCCTCTCTCTCTGCCTCTCTCTCTTTCTGTGTATGTGTATGTGTGTGTTCATTTCCCACTTACGAAATGTGAGCAACCATTGACCGGGGTTCACATTCATCTTGCATTTTCTGGTGCTGGAGTCCTCACCTGAACCTGAGATTTGTATGGCTTCATCATGCTGGAGGTTGCTTTGTAGTTTCTTTGCACTCACTCTCTCTCTCTCTCTCTCTCTCTCTTCTCTCTCTCTCTCTCTCTCTCTCTCTCCTCTCTCTCTCTCTCTCTCTCTCTCTCTCTCTCTCTCTTTTTATCCAGGTAACAAAATGCATTCAATTTGAAATTTTTAAAGAAAATTTGGACGTTTATGCCAAATACGTGTACACACACAAGCCCAAAACTTGAGTGGTGTTTGTTTGTATGTTTGTTTTGTCTGCTTGTTCATTCATTTGTTTCTCTTTAATCTGATGTTTAGCACAAACTACACAAGTATTTGTCCAGTTTGTTGATAAAGTTGATATGCCCCACTTGTGCCAGACCAGACTTATGCCTTTATTGTTTCTTATCTCTTGTATCAGAACACACCGTTACCTATGTGTGTATACAGTCAGTGTATTTGGTGGGTTTTGGCGATTTGGGGGGTTGATTTGTTGGTTGGTTGGCTAGCTGGCTGGTTGGTTGGTTTATTTTGTTTTGGTTTTTTTTATGTGTAGTCACAGGGTCATGTTTCTTTAATTAATCACACTGATATTGTTCAATTACCCATGATTTGCCAATTTCCTACAAAGAGGTGGTTTTTTTTTAATACCTATGATTTGACATTGGTGTGTGTGTGTGTACGTACATATTTTGTGTGTGTGTGTGTGCTTGTGTGTCAGAGAGAGAGATAGAAAATGCGTGTGTTTTTCTCTTTTTTGTGTTTATTTGGTTGGTTGATTAGTTGGCTGATATTCTTATTCTTATTCTTATTCTCATTTTTCTTTGTGTACAGAAAGAGATAGAAATAAAGAGAGAGACACATTACTGTGTTACCTTACTGTTGTATCAGTGTCTTTGTGTAACTCAAAAGCATTTTGTTGCATTCGTCAATCACTGTGTTCAAGCAATCGTCTTCTTTCTTTGCTTTCATTGGAAACATGGTTGATTCACTGTATCTGTTAACTTTCATAAACTACATAAACAGGAAAACAGAATGAGAACGCATATGTAATTCACAAGACAAGACAGTCACAAGTTTGTGACCAACTGGCCTTTGTCAAACACACACTAAAGACAACAAAGAAACAAAGACACAATATTTAGGACAAAAACAGCAATGGAACTTCCGTGATGTCTTCATGAGCTGGACAAAAATGACTGATCAAACATTGGGGAAGGTCTGTTGTTGGGTTTAGCCCCCTACATTTTATGCATTTGTTTCTTTGTTTTCTTTTGTATATGCTTGAAAATTTGTGGCTGTCCTGTTTTGTGAATGAAAAACATGTTCTCATTCAATTTTCCCGTGTTCAGGTGTTTATTTGCTTGAACACGGGCTGTTACCTGGATTCAGATTGCATAAACAGAGCAGTGCCTATTACCATCCATTTTATTGTTCAATCATTTATTGATGATATCACATGGATAATGGGGGCTGTTACTAGGCATGTTGCGTAATGTGAATTGGAAGACAGATTTAATACAACAAAACTCATAAGCAAATTGGCATCAGTTTTATGTTCACAATACACAAAACTTTTGAGCTCTCTGTTCCAGTGTTGAGCTAGTGTTTATCTCATCACATCTGTCTTCTTGCCTCTGTGGTCAAATTTCAAGGTCTCAGCATCATGCCTGGTTATCACAGAAATGTAACATGGAAGTTAAAAAAAAGTTCAGATGCATAAGCTGATAAAGTTCAGAAGCATATATTTTTGTTTTGTTCGGTTTTTGACTATTGTGTAAATATATGGTGTGGGAAAAAAGTGTCATTGTCACTTAAAGATGTGCCAAGATTGAAGTCTTTTCAAAACTTTTTTGATTTTTAGATCTGTAAAGTCACATACTAAAACCACTTTTATTGATCACTGTGTGAAAACGGTGTGCTTATAAGTACAGTGCAGTTACATAGTTTATAGTCATTGTTTTTGCTTAGAATTGCTTCTGTAAAGAATTTCATACTCACTATCAGTTCATATATGCTGTTGTTATCCCATGCATCATTTGGCCTCTATTTGTTAATGTACAGCAAGCAACCACATTTATGCAAAACTGCAGACATGTGTATATTGTATCTGGTGTTTGTTTGTGTCCAGATTATACAGTTATGGTTGTATATAGGTAGTTCAGTATTGTGTGTATGTATATATATATATATGTTAGAGTGTGTGTTTGTGTATGTGTGTGTGTGTGCACGCATACTATGTATGTATGTATTTATGTGTGTGTGTGCGTGTGTGCATATGCACGAGATTTGATAGTGCGTTTAAAAGAGCTGTACAAGCTAATTGTGGGTAAACGGTATGACCAGTTTTGGCTGTCTTGTTGTTATGACTATTACTACAGTTGCAAGGTGTTTGGTTTGTTGTTTCCAGTTGTGTGTTTTGCCTATCAGTTCGTCTCTGACTTGTTGTTTCTTGCACCACTATTGTCTTAGAAGGTTGGAAAAAAAAAAAGAATAAAAGATCTTTATTTCTGCAGCCATCAGATTTTCCTGTGTCTTTCGGTTGCACGTATCTGTGAAAAGGTATGACTGCTGGCTTTCTTATTCATTTTTTTGTTTTTGTTTTTTGGTTTGGTTTGGTATAATTTGATCAGTTTGCTCTGATTAGGTTCTTTTTTGTTGTCATATCATATTTACTACTTCAAGGTAAGGCTGCTCGCCGAGGGAAAATGCGATTTACGACATTGCAGCGTTACCTTGTTTTTTTAACACAACTCATAATATCCTTTGTTTTCTGCTTTCTTAAAGAGATATCACTTTGAATATATTCAAGAGAGTTGTGTGTGTGTGTTTGACAAAATATGTAAACAAAATTTTCTCAGCTGTGTACAGGTGGAACTTCTACAAATTGTGATAGCTTTGGACAGTTGAGAAATTGTGAAAGCGTAAGTTTCGAAGATAAAGCTATAAGGGTCACATGAACCATAAAAAGTGCCTAGAATTAGTATTGTTTGAGGAAGATGTGTGAACAGTACTTTGTCAGGAACTTCTGACTATGTTTAAATCCTGTTTTTATTGTTGTTACACTCTACCATTGTCCTCTGCACACGTCAAGTTTCACTTAAACAGAAGCTTAATAAAGGTCACCTACTTTTTGTTGTTGTTTTTGTTGTTGCTTAATCTGAGATATCAGCATTAACAAGCAGACTGATCACTAGTTTTCACACACGCATACACACACACACACACACACACTCACACACACTCTCTCTCTCTCTCTCACACACACACACCACACACACACGCATTGGCACACACACACACCATGGAGATCAATGCTGATGGCAAGCTCTCTCTTTTATTCATGCTTAGATTTAGGTGTGACTGTATGTAAAGGTTATGTAAGTATTACAAATGAATATTACATATGTTTATAAGAAAGCATGTAATAATAATAAATAACTTTTATAGAGCGCTGTTCTCCTACACATAGGTAAAGACTCACTGCGCTTTACATTAATTAGTTCATTTTTCCCAATCAGCCCTATGCCTAGTGGTCAATTATACTAACTCCCATTCCTAGTTCCTCCCCCACCCACCCCGAACACACACTAGCACATCTGTTGCAGCAAATACTAATATATACATTACTGAATCAGAAAGATCAAAAATCATGTTTCATTACTGGTAGTATTTATCATGAAAGAGGAGTAGGCATCGTAATGGACAGGGACAAATCAAAAGCAGATAGGGGATACTGGGCTGTGTCCGACAGTTTTGCTGGTTAACTTGGGAGGCAGGCCATTTGATATCAACATCATTCAGATGTATGTACCAACATTTGCAAGTACTCGGGAAGACATTGACAACTTCTACGAAGTATTAGAGATGGCCAAGGCCCAATGTAAATCACAAGAAGTTACAGTAATAGTGGGAGATTTTAATGCTAAAGTGGAACAGGATAGGGTGGAGGATATAGTTGGACCTCATGGCCTTGGTACACAAAATGAAAGGGGAGGAAACTTGTGGAGTGGGCACAGATGAATGAGTTCATAGTGGGAAACACCTAGTTTGAGCAGCCTAATGGAAGAAAATGGACTTGGATGAGTCCAGGAGATAATAACAAAAATCAGATTGACTACATCTTGATTAATAAAAGATTTAGAAATTCTTTAGTGTCAGCAAAAACACTACCAGGCGCAGACTACAACAGTGACCGCAATCCTGTAGTGGGAAGATTTAGGCTGAAATTAAGGTAAATGAAACAGACCAAAAGCAACATCAAACTAAATCTTGGACTCTTAAAGACAGATGAAGTGATACGTCAAAAATTTAACGTACATGTTCAAAACAAATTCAGTGCTCTGGAAGACGTTGGTGACAGTGAGGAACAATGGACAAATTGAGAAATGCGATAAATGAAGCTTGTGAAGAAATCTCTGAAGTAGATAGAAAAGCAAAAAAGAACTGGATGACAAAAGATATTTTAGGCTTGATGGAGGAACGGAGGAAGGCAAAGAGAAATGAGGAGATATACAGGAAGATAAACAAAGAAATCAGGAATAGGTGCAATGAAGCTACGGAAGCTTGGCTGAAAACGAAATGCAAAGAAATAGAAGACCGACACAAAATGGATCCTCAGGGTATGCACAGACGAACTGAAGAAATTATCCACAGGAAAAATACATGCACATCAACTGGTTGCTTAAAATCGAAAGATGGTACGCTTATCATGGAAAAAGACAAAATATTAGACAGATGGGGAGAGTACATTAAAGACCTTTTTGAAGATGACAGAAACGAAGAACACATCATTATGAAAGATGAAGTTAGAGCAGCACTGAAAAAGAGGAAACCAGGAAAAGCCCCAGGACCAGACAACATTACTACAGAGATGATTGAAGCCCTGGAGGAATTTGGTATTGAAAAAATAAGTCCTCTTAAATGAAATTTATGACACTGGAAAAATCCCCAAAGTTATGTCAAAATCAGTTTTCATTGCACTTCCTAAGAAGACAGGGGCTATAGAATGCAAACTCCATCGAACACTCAGTTTGATGAGTCATGTAACAAAAATCCTATTAAGAATAATCATGATGAGGACAAGGAATAGAATCAAAAGAAAAATAGCAGATGAATAGTGTGGATTTGTGGAAGGGAAAGGAACTATTAATGTCATATACATCCTAAAAACTATCATAGAGAGGTCAATCGAGATGAATAAGGATTTATATACCAAGGTTTTCGATCGGGTAAGACATGAAGAATTGATCAACCAATTAGAAAGACTCAATATTGATGGAAAAGATCTACGAATAATCAGAAATATGTACAGTGGAGTCCATTCATAACGACAACTGTAATAACGAGAACACTGTAGTAACGAGACATTTTTCAATCCCCGTTTTTTATCCTTCTTAATCTTTAAGAATAAACCATTGGGTTTAACGAGAGTTAGTGGATAATCATCTCGGTAATAACGAGAGATTTTTTATCCTTCCTGGTCACAAAAGTTCTCGCCACTCGTCCCACCCCCACCTCGTCGTCATGTTCCCGGTAGGGCACATCTCGTGGTGGCCGGTAACAAAGAAAAACAACGAAAGGCGCGTCCTTGTGCGGTGTGTAATCAAGGGACACTATCGATTAATTATGAACACATCGACGGCGCCGGTGCCAAGATTATTTCCCTTCGTTTCCCTTGGTAAATTCGTCATTTGGGAATAACGAGAACTCGGCAATAGCGAGAAAATGTGCCTGGGCCGTCCGCTCTCGCTATAACAGAGTTTCACTGTATTGGGAACAAACAGCGGCAATGAGAATAGAAAACTGTATAAGCTCTTTCCAAAACATCAAAAGAGGAGTCAGACAGGGTTGTGTTTTGTCACCAGATCTGTTTTCATTTTACAGCGAAAACATCATGAGAAACCTAGAAGAAGACCCTGGATTAAAGGTTGGAGGAAAAATGATCAACAACATTCGATACGCAGATGACACCGTGCTAATTGCAGAAAATGAAAGGGACCTACAAAACCTTGTGAATGTACTAGAAATAGAAAGCAAAGGTAAGGGGTTGGAACTAAACATCAGGAAGACTGAAGTCATGGTGATCAGTAAAAAAAAAAAACCCATGAAATCCTCTCATGCAAAATAACAGCAAACGGCACAACCTTCAGACAGGTTGATAAGTTTAGATACCTGGGAACGATCATTTCACCAGACGGCAGATGCACATCAGAAATAGCCAGCAGAATCGGCCAAGCCAAAACAGCATTCAAGAAGATGAAAAGCATTCTTACCAACAAATGCCTATCAATTAACATCAGGAAGAGAGTTCTTCAATGTTATATAGAACTAATACTGTTATACGGTTGTGAGGCGTGGACAGTCAACAAACAATCCCAGAACAAGATTGAGGCAGCCGAGATGTGGTTTCTAAGAAGATTGTTGAGAGTTCCATGGACAGCAAAGAAAACAAACGAGACAGTCTTGACGGAGGCAGACACAAGATCATTCATAAGGAAAATTAGGAAAAGACAGGCAACATCGATAGGCCATTTTATCAGGAGGGGGGAATTGGAGCACCTGGTCACAACGGGAAAGCTGGAAGGAAAGAGAGCATCAGGTAGACCCAGGGAGAAGATATTGGAGGACTTGCAGAGTGGCTGAAGACAAAGAGGGTGGAAGAGGCATTTGAGGTAACAAGAGATAGAAACACATGGAAGGCCATGATTGCCAACGCCATGTGGCAAGGCACCTGATGATGATGATGATGATGAGTATTTATCAAAAAGATTAGTTTTGAGGCCCGCCTTGAAAGAAGAGAGAGATGATGAATATGGGAGAGAAAAGGGCAGATCGTTAACATTATGTATGGGTCGATGGCTTTCACAATCAAAACAGTATCAGTGTCAACGTCTCTCGTATTTATGCGATATCCAATATTTCGTCTGGTGCCTCAGAACGATTTCTTGTCTCGTATGAGTAGAACCACTGGGTTTGTTGTTAAGATGCGAAATACAACACAATCTAAACAAAAGTTTAAATGACACATTTTAGACTATTCTTACACAGAAGTGGCAAGTACTTGTCGGCAGGAATTTCATGGCTGGTTATGAATGATTTATATTTAAACTTATTATTCATGAAGATAGATTTGATACACAGCAATCCTGTTTCGGGGGTTGGTGGGAAAGATGTGATGATGGATTAAAACTTATCGCCATAGCATACATCACATTCCCTACGATTGTGTGTGTGTGTGTGTGTGTGTGTGTGTGTGTGTGTGTGTGTGTGTGTGTGTGTGTGTGTGTGTGTGTGTGTGTGTGTGTGGTGTGTTTCTGAGTTTTTTGTTTGTTTTGTTTTGTTTTTGTTTCCCCATGAAAATGGATTTTTCTACAAATTTTTGTCAGAGCGAGCTCTCAAAAACACGGAAATAGAATTGGAACGCGTATTTAATACAACCAGACAAGACAGGCGCAAATTTTCGGCCAACTGACCTTTGTCAAGCGTGAATGTAAGATCACAAACAAACAAACACCAAATACAAAAATTATGAAAAAAGACTGAAACTTCACTGTTGCTTCGTCCAGTGAGAGAAGAAGACTCTTCACACACACACACACACACACACACCACACACACACACACACACACACACACACACACACACACACACACACACACACACAACGCTTCTCTCACTGGACGAAGTAACAGCTGTGCAAATGTCAGATGAACTGAAAATACATTGTTTGATGCTGAAGAAAATGTGTAGACAGATCCAATATTTCATTTGATATTCCTTCTAGGGAAAGTGTATATATTTATATGCAAATTGGAAAAGAAAACTCTTCCAAGTATAACTTCTTTTGTAAAATGTCTTATCACAAAACACTGCATGGAAGAATATAAAGCAAAATTCACATGGAGCTCGAATGCTTTTAGAGAGGAACGTCTGTCATACTTTTACCATTGTTTTTATATTTGTAACTGACATTAAAAATGCCCGTTATCCTTTTGATTTACCAGTGTATGTCCATGTTCTCTATAAAACAATTGCATTCTATAAATTTGTGTTTTTCGTAAAAATTACCGACGACTTGTTTTGAAGTTTACATTTTGTGATATGATTAATTTTTGTAACTGTGCTTTGCTGATAATACATATACTTGTTCTTTCTTTAAAATGAATATAAACAATTTTTGCTGTTTTCTACGTGAGTTCACATGATCGACATCCACATAAACCAGTAAGGAAAATAATGGCGAACACTCAGCCAATCAGAAATGAGTGGGGCTGCAGAGAACATGGACATATACGGGTAAAATCTTCAATCCTATTGCAGAATGTGTGGTCAGTGTTGTCTTTGGTTTCCAAACAGATATCAATGAATATTATTTACAGAAGCCATTTCTTATAAGATGACATTAGTTCACAGAATATTGTACAATACGTATTTGTAACCTTTTTAATTTAATATCTTATTCTTTATGAATGTCCATTAATGTTTTTCCGTAGAATATTTATTCACAGTTTTTCTAACCGTCTAGACCAAACGTTTAGGAGTGTATTAGCATTTGTTGATATCATTTTAGTGTAGTCTTGGTCTTTTTTGTATGGAGCCAAAGTTAAAAATAACTCGTTCGAATTTCAGATTGACGTCGTCGAGAAATGAACAAAATCCAGTGGAAAGGAAAGGAATCTTGAGAAACAAATGAAGGTTGCCTCAGAAGTTGATAGGCAAGAGTAAAACAAACTAGGAAAAGAACTGAAAGACAAACACAGTGCTCTAGCAAAGTAGAATCAGCAAGGAGGAGAAGGAAGAAACAGACGAAGACCCAAGATTGCTTCTTCAGAGACCCCTTCCAGTTCGCCAGGAAACTATTCGAGCAACCAAAATCCGGGACACTCCAACAAAATGGACAAAGAAGCTCTGGAACAACATTTCAGGAAAAAAACATTCCGATCATCAGAGTGAGGCACAACAGAGTGAGGCATCATTTGAAATCTAGGATGTGGTAGGGCCTGCAGTGCCGATTGTCACACAATTTACTGACAAGCCACCAACACTTGATAAAAAAGGAAAGTGATCAAGAAAGCCAGAGACAAATCACTCAGTGTCCTTGAGTGGCTCCACAAACTGGTAATTTCAGCAAAGGGGAACTTGAAGATCAGAAAGCAATGGGTGTTAGCTGATGGAGTGTACATTCCAAAAGAACAGAATTCGAGTGACGTCGACCAGTTCAGACTAATATTTCTGAACGTTCAAGGGAAAATCTTATCTGTCATGGCAGCAAAGTTCACTAGATATCTTACAGAAAAAAAGTATTTGGATGTAACAATATTTTACAGAAGATAAGTGCTGGGATGCATCAGTCTCAAAAGAAGGCATCCTGGGAGTGTCTGGCTGTGTAGCAAGTCAATGAGGTAAAGCAAGGAAGGAGAACCTCGATATGAGTCGATCTGGCAAATGCGTATGGATCGTTCCCGCACAAAATGATTTTAATGAGCTCTCGAAATATATCTTGTCCCAAAGACCATCCGAGAAATACCGAAGAAGTACTTTCATAGCTTCTCAGTGCAGTTCTCCACAAAAGAGTACACAACCGACTGGATCATTTTAGAAGTTTGCATAGTAACGGGCTGTGCAGTTTTTCCAATACTATTCGTATTAGCAATGGAAAGCAGCAGTGAACACAGTTGAAGTCCAGCAAACTTCGAAAATGGATATCAAATGTCCATTTTAAAAGCCTCTATGATTGACACAAAGTCCTTTCCACAAAGAGCGATGAAACGCTCAAATAATGCTTAACTCTTTGACTCCTGCACCCTATCACCAACCGAAAAAAATTAACCCTTTGACTCCCTCACACTGTCCACCAGCTTCCTGCAGGAAGCTGATGGATAGGGTGAGGGAATCAAAGGGTTAAGTGTTTGCTTTGCTAGCATGGTTGACAATGCAGGATGCTGGTGGACAGGGTGCGGAGTCAAAGGGTTAAGCATCAGACGACTTAGTCGCCTCATCCAGGATGAGTTTCAAACCAAAGAAATCATGGAGCCTCTCATTGTGGAAAAGTAAAGTAACCGAAACACTAGCAGTTGCTGTAACCAACCAAGCCATTCCAACAGTGACATAAGAACCAGTCCGAAACCCTGAAGATGGTATGATCACTTCCCCAATGATATGAAGAGCGATTATGAAACCAAGCAGATGGTAGAAGAGACATGAAAGCAATAAACCAGTGTGGCCTCCTTGGCAAATATAAAGTCGGATGCCTGCAGTTTATACTGATTCCAGAGCTTCCCTGGCTTCTATTCATATACGATATCAACACTAGCATAGTAGAACCGACGGAGGCCAAATCAATCAATACGCAGAAAAATGATTTGATGTTTCACCTGGTTTCACTAACGTTGCGCTCTAGTGTTGTCATGCAAAGTTGAGCTTTTCCCTAAAATCCATCATTGAGGAGTGCAAGGTGGGGAAAGTCTCCGTTTTGTATACGTTCTTAGTTGACTTTCTGTTCATTCTAACTTCTATTTCAGATCAACGAAAAGCGCTCTCCTTCTGTCCTCCTCCTCCTGGTTTGCGTGTGCTTTGTTGACTGATGACAGTACGCACTTTGGTTTGATTCTTGTATGAAGATTAGGCGCATTAGTATTATTATTATTATTGTTATTATTATTATTATTACTATTATTATCATTATTGTTGTTGTTATTATTGTTGTAGTCGTTGTCGTTATGGTTGTCGTTGTTATTATAATGTTTTGAAGATTACTCACACATTTATTAGGAGGATCTGGCAGTAAATTTGGATAAGATCAGAACATTTGCATTGCAACTCTTCCTGGTAGAGTAATATTTCTTCGAAACCAAATGTTTTTGAAGAAAGCTTTTACTTCTAATATTTTTTCAGCACATGTAGTTTATTTGTTCATACCTTCACACATGTTGGGTAGACATGTATACCCAATATCTTAAATCTTCGTGAATTCCAATGTTTATTCAAATATGATATGTATTTAATGTTACAACACGTCTCACTTCCTAACCAGACGGCTTGTGTTTAATCAGCATTCACAAAAAGCCCTGAAATTTTACCTTATTTTGAAACGAAGTATCCCTGTTCATCTGTCGGCGACATCATTCTTGATGGTAAAATACTGAAGACAGTATATCAGGGAACAGTCAGACCCCATCTCGAATACGGCTCTTCAGCGCAGTCAACTACTGCAAAGACGAACCAGCAGACGCTTAGCAAGGTCCAGAACCAGGCCCTCCGCATAATCACAGATGCGATGCGGTCAACACCAATCAAGGAGATGGAAAAGCTTGCAGAAATCCAACCTCTCAGTCAGAGGAGAGAAACCAAGGTCTTGGTGCAAGCAGAAAAGTTCAGGAGTTTACCAGACCATCCCAAGAAGCAGAAACTGAACAGCCTCACCAAAAACCGACTGAAAAGGAGCAGCTTTGTCCACGAGAGCAAGAGGCTGACTTGCCAGTTCCAAGAAAGTCTGCCCAAGGACATGCTCCCCCTTTGCCCAACAGACATGCAAGAACCCAGGGCACCAGACCAGCCTGATATCAAGGTCCACACCACCGTCCCATACCTCCTACCGGGAGACACACAAGATGACAAGGTGAAACACTCCCAAACAATGGCCATGATTGCTGAGAGATACCCACAGGAGGCATGGATACATGTAAACACCGATGGGTCAGCAACCAACGCTGTAGCCAACGGGGATGCAGACATCCTTGTCCTTTTCCCAGGAGGACAAACAACAACAGCAAGTGTCGCCACTGGAAGACACTGTACTAACTACCGTGCTGAGATAGAAGCACTCATGCAGGCGGCCTCCATGATTCAGGCTACAGACTGTGACTGCAGACAAGTTGTCTTCTTGTCTGGCGCCCTCTCCGTGCTGCAGGCATCCCAGAACAACACGCTCCCCCTCCTGTCTAGAGCTCTGCACCAGATTGCCACAACCAGAAGAGCAGTTCTGCAGTGGATTCCAGCCCACTGTGGACTCTCCGGGAATGAGCGAGCTGACATCCTTGCTAAGGAGGGAGCCAGAGAAAAACAACCTAACAACAGAGTCAGCTACAGTGAGAAGAGGAGCATCATCAGGGCGCTTTCCATGCCGAGACGACACAGGGATGACTACCACCTGTTGTCTAGAGAGCAGCAAGTTGTCCTGGTGAGGCTGCGCACTGGTCACAATAGGCTGAACAGCCACATGTACCGCAAACTGAAGCTGGCGCCCTCCCCAACCTGTCCCTGCGGTCAAGAAGACCAAACCACGGAGCATATACTCCAAAGATGTCCCCTTCACCAGGTGGCAAGACAGGACGTGTGGCCGACAGACATTCCGCTGACAACCAAACTCCATGGCTGCAGACAGTAGCTGGAAAAGACGGCTGCATTCATCACCCGGACTCAGCTGATTGTGTAGCGGCGTACGCCAGGAAGAAGAAGAAGATGGTAGCCGCTGATGCATGCCCCGTCAGCTGTCTCCATTCCCTTCTGTCTACAGTCCTTCTGTAGATTTCATCTTTCGGCAACTTCGTCCATTTGGCTATGTTCTCTACATAGGAGTCGGCGGTCTTCCCTGTCGTCTCTTTTCCTCCATTTTGCTCTGGGCCACAGTCTTCATTACATGGCAGCTCTGATGTCTGATAGCACGTCCAAAGTAGCCTATTTCATTTGAATTTTCCTAACCAGGCCTAAAAGTTCAGGTTGTCTGTTCAGTTCTTCCCGAATGGTTTGGTTTGATCATTTTTCAGTCCAGCTTATTCTTAGGCGTCTTCTGGAGAACTGCATCTCATATATTGATTTCTAAAACAAATTCTATCACCATTTTATTCACTAGGTGATTATTATCTGGAAAGTGGGATATTTTAATTTCTTCAAATTTGTTATTGATTACAATACCTTTTGTATTTTTTTTCTGATCATAATTGCTACTGTTTTAAGTAAAGTCTAAAAATGAATGAATAAAACCACAGTATTCACAATGTCACTCAATATAATCTCAAGCAGTAACATAGGACGAAAACCAAAACTGTCATATACTTCATCAGCAAGTGATTCGTGGTCAAGCATGCGGAACTAATATCTGGTGTGCATGTTAAAGATCCTTTAAGTCATTACGTCAGTGTCTGGAACATGAAAAGAATCATGTATTAGTGGCCCATTAGCTTGGTGCGTAATGTTCATAACTTGTGTTTCAGTTTCAGTTTCAATTTCTCAAGATGACGTCTCGCGCACGGAATGAATTCCATATGCAATAACGTCACAGGTACCATGTGATGGAGAAGATCCAGAATGATCACGGCACAAACCCAAGCCAGCACATAAACCTACGAGCTGGCCAGGTCCTGATGTCCTTCCTAGTTAGTTCAATAACCCTGTACTGGGGTCGTAAGAGAGTGAGGTGGCAGAGACCTCAACTTTTCCCCTCTCCCCATTTCAAATTCATATTCACATTCACATTTTTTTTAACCGAGACTTCAGAAAGGCATGAAGGCTCATTGGTCTTCGAGGGGCAGGACCTGGGAAATCAATCCATCTCTCCTATGTTTTATACCAAGGCAGCCAGGCAATGTCCTGTTCTTTACGATTTTCAACTGACGTGAGATCTTAGCCTGCGCAGCCAGAAGGCACACAAGTCCGACTCGTTTTTCGTCCCCTTCTGAAGGACTGGACGTTCAGTTCGATTTTCAGGTCAAACAGAAGAGAAACGTCGAGGCCTCTATGGGGAGCGCACCCTGGAACCTCTAGTCTAGTTATCCAGTGTCTGAACCATTCTGCCATTCTTCATAACTTGAATGCATGGCTTGTGCCGGGTTCAATTGACCCTTGGGCAGCGGGACCAGATTTAATAGAGGCATTTTTAAAAAAAAACTATTCTTTTGATCTGATATCTCAAGCTCTATCCAAACCTGCAACATCAAAAACCGGCCTCTTCTCTGCCATCTTAAAGTTTCCATCATTCTGGTGCTGTCGGCTTAGTCAGTGTTTCATATGTCCTTTCTGCCTCCTTCTCCCTCCCCATTTCAAGACCATGCCAGTGCATGGGATTTTGCGCGGTTTGGGATTTTGCAGTTAACTGATAGCAGATTTGGATGCACTGTATAAATGGAATTGTCCGAGTGCAATGAATCCACATTGAATGAAGACTAGAGAGAGAGAGAGAGAGAGAGAGAGAGAGAGAGAGAGAGAGAGAGAGAGAGAGAGAGAGAGAGAGAGAGAGAGAGAGAGAGAGAGAGAGAGAGAGAGAGAGAGAGAGAGAGAGAGATTTTAGTTTGGTTGTCTGTGACGAAAGTTGCCATGTTTTTGAATAATGAAAAATTTGATGTTTTCCTACATTGCATTACATAGCAAAAACTGACCGCGTGTCCGCCCGTGGGGATGCCGGGGCTCTGTCAGTATAAATAGTATCCCCACCTTATGGAAATTCTGTGATAGAATTTTCCTCTTTTTTGTCACTCTCTTTGTTTCTGCCGTGTTCCTTTGCTTTCTGTCATTTCTTCCTATCGTTTCTGCCTTGCTGGTCCATTCACCTGTATGTGTTCGATAGAGTCTTACGTACATTCCCTTGGGATTGATAATTGGGTACTTGTATTAAAAGCATTTTTGGCTCTAGGGAGATGAGATATGCGGAAGCAAATTTTGGTAATTTAGGCCCGTTTTTATATATGTTTTTGTGTCCTTAGTTATGTTTAAATATATATTCAGTTACGTTTTTTTTAAATTCCTTGTGTGATAAGTTGGATGGAGTGGTCAACGCCAGGGGTATGTCCTTAGATTATGTGTGCGAGTACATGTTCTTAATTTTCTTTTCACTTTTTACCCTGTTGAAATATTGTGTATGTTTTGAAACGGTTATAGCCCTGATATAGCTCTAAGCAGTCGGATGGGCTTTAAATAAAAACAACAATAACAGAACAAAGTTCAAGCTCCAAACTGAGTGAAAAGTCACCCAGCATTCGTGTCCACGTACCGATGACGGAAATGTGCACACTGTGCAGCAACATAATGCGTGCACGGAGTGGGCTAAATGACGTACATAAACAGAAAAGTCGGAAGAGTATACTGTAATAATTCTATATAATGTGTCTTGTTGTAAATATTCACAGATAACATAGGCCTATTGCTATATGCATTCAAAGACTCCTCCCCTTCTTTGGGGCTAAGCACATCAAGGGAGATGGTCAGCTGGTCCTAAGTTAACAAGAAACACTACGAGGGCGCGGATGGGAGCCGCAACACCAATGCCTCGCCACTCCTCAGATAAGTATCTTCCAAATTCCTGACGCCACTCGATAGCCACTTCATCAAGCAAAGGGGGGCTGTCCATACGTTGCAAGACCCATTCGGACCCAGTTACCTTGTTCACAAACCAAATGGCAAGGTGGGGAGATGACAAACCCCAGAACATAGCCACACAACACGCTCCAACAAGGTCCAGCCCAGCCTCGGACCAAGAGAGAATGGAAGACCCCTCCCTCGCTCCACCCTTGTCGTAAGGCGGCTGCATAGTGGACCCGGACCGGCCGTACGCAACACGGCCGTGCCTCGCCCGGTTGCCCGGGTCCATGAAAGCGTGCATAGTAGACCCGGACGGAGCCGGGCCGGAGCCGGCTGCCCACACACATTTTCCCGTCGACACACGAGGTCAAAATGGCGCGCACAAGGCGACAAAAGTTAATATTATGGTGGTGGTGGAGGAAAAGAAACATTTTACACACAACACGCCGTTTTGCTGTGCACCCAATCAACAGATTGCGACACATTCACGGAGAATATCACCATCTGATGCCTCAACTGCTGAATGATCCAGAGAGATTTGCCCAGTACTTCAGGATGAAGCCTCACACGTTCTATGATCTTCTTGAACACTGTGCTGCTGATCTGAAGGAAAAATCTACGAATTTCTGCCGAGCAGTTTCACCTGAAGAACGCCTTGTTGTGACACTGAGGTAATGGTTTGAAAAACAAAGAAAATTGTGTATATGTGGCTGTGTTTGTGTGTGTTTGTAACACAGTGTGTGTGTACATGTATGTACAGTATGTATACATGGATGTGTGTATGCATATATGTATGTGTATGTATGTATGTATGTATGTAATGTATGTATGTATGTATGATATGTGTATATATGTGAATGTATGTCATAACGAAAATGCTTTGTAATTTTCTTTATCCATGTAATTTTCAAACATTATTTTTACGAACAGTTTCATTTCAATTTTCGATTGTAGGCATCAAAAGATTGAATTAATTGACAGTGCAATGCATCGTATTGTACTATGTGTTAAACTTTTGAACATGCAACTGTTCAATTGTGACCCAGTTATAATCGTTCATAAAGGCGACATTATTGAAAAATTAATGGATACACACACACACACAAACACACACACACACACACACACCACCACCACCACCACCACACCACACACACACACTCATATGCAAGCACATACACATATTCTCACATTGTGTATGAAATTACACATACATACACACATGTATACATACATACATACATACATGCATGCATACACATGCATACAACAAACATACATGCATGAGTTCGCACACATGCACAAACAGAGTAAACATCATTAATTGTAATAATATCGAGGCAATTTTAATACACATTTGTCATAACCTTGGATCTGACAGTGAAATAGTTGTAAATAACAAACGTGACAAAAGAAAAGTATTATTGTTATATTAACTGCATTTTTCGTTTATCTTGGACAGCCAACTCATAATGTAAGAAAACAAATACAATTTTATACCATTAGTTCTTTCATGGTATTTTGCCCGAAATATTATGCACTGCCCTTGTAGATTGATTTTGGACAGACATATCAAAACATACATTTGTCACACAAATGTGATAAAATGAAACAATTAAAATGACCATGTTATCAAAAATTACTGAACTGAAAAGAGATTAATTTGTGTCAATCACTCTCTTGCCATTGTAAAATAATCCACACAAACACACACACACACACACACACACACACACACACACACACACACACATGTCATGCTCCTACAATCGCTGAATACCATCAAAACCAAATTACCTAAAATATCCGGTTTTTATTATCCACCAATATGTGATGACTCTGTACATGACGGTGGCCGTATACAAACAGCTATATACATTCGTGAAGGACTGAACTATTGTGAACAATCATCGCCAGTACCTAAATCTACCGCATTTATTTCATCATGTGCAATCATTATAAAATTTTCCTCATCGTTAGTTGTGAATATGGCCTCTGTATACTTACCAAGAGGCCCAGACTCTGTGAACACTGAATGGTTAAAACACTTTCAAGATCAGGACGACAAGTGGATAATTGGAGGTGATTTTAATGCACATGCCCCATTTTGGGAAAAGTATTGTACAAACATAACAAGCAACAGGTTGATTGAAAATATTGTAGATTCCAATTTATATTTACTTAACAACGGACACGTTACCCGGATCCCCGATATACCAACCCACAGACCCACAGCTATCGACCTTACTTTAATCTCACCATCCCTAGCCCCAAACGCCACATGGCAAACAGAGGATGACTTGTTGGGATCAGATCACATCCCCATATGTCTTACCCTAAACCATACTACAGAAATAGACGCCATACCACAAGATAGTTTACCCAAGTTTAATTATAAAAACGCTGACTGGATCAGTTTTAAGGCAATCCTTGAAAAGACAAGAACAGATCTATCTGAAGCAATGAACATAAACGAAACGTACGAAGTTTTCTGTAACTCACTCTTAAGGGCTGCTAACATTTCAATTCCAAAACTTACAGTGTCAAAAATAGGAAAACATCATGGAAATGTCTGGTGGAATGAGGACTGTCAAAAGGCAGTGAACGAAAAGAAAGAAAAATACAAAATTTATTTAGCAAACAGGTCACCTGAAAATCATACAGCGATGAAAAGTGCCAACATTAAGTGTAACAGAATCATAGAGCAAGCCAAAGAACAACACTGGACATCTTTTTGTAAATGTGAAGTAAATAACCACAAAGACACGATAAAGATTTGGGAAAAACTAAAATTAATGAAAAACGGGATTAAGTTGCCATCAATTCCAGTAAAGCTAGAAAATAACCCTATTCCTAGCTCATTGGAAAAAGCAGAAGCTTTTGCAGACGTGTTTGCTGAGGCCTGTCGTGTAGAAGGACTCCCTGTCTCTGATAGAAATTATAGGGAACGAGATGAAAAGAAAGATGTATATAAGGACCCTGCCTCTGACAATACTCACTACATAAATGCATCACTCACACTTCAAGAATTAAAAGATGCCATTCAGTCCCTTCCAAGTAAAAAAACGTCAGTTGGACTAGATGCAATTTCCAATGAGATGCTGAAAAATTTACCAGAAAATTTTATAATCTTGCTACATGACATATTTCAAAAATGCTGGAATAGTGGGATAATGCCTAACAACTGGAAAGAAACAATAGTGGTTCCTGTATTAAAACCAGGTAAATGTAATACCGATTTGAAAAACTACAGGCCAATTGCATTAACATCACATGTATGTAAACTAATGGAGAAAATAATCTTAAAGAGACTGATGCACTATTGTGAAAAGAATAAAATAATACCAGTAAATCAGGCAGGATTTCGAAAAGGCAGGTCACCAGTAGAGATCCTAACAAAGCTAACTACTAATATAAAACAACAATTTGCAAGACGTCAATGTGTTTTAGCTACATTTTTTGATATAACGAAAGCATACGATCAAGTGTGGCACTCCCGATTGTTATTCAAATTTAAAAGTATTGGGCTGACAGGTCACATTTTTGGCTATGTTAAGTGTTTCTTAGAAAACAGAGTATTTCAAACGAGGATTGAAAATGTATATTCCACGAAACGAATTCTTCAAATGGGTATCCCTCAGGGATCCGTTATAGCTCCCCTTCTTTTCATGATATTAATGCATGACTTACCCAGTAAAGTATCTAAGCATGTAGTTTTAGCTCAATATGCTGACGATTTATGCATGTGGATGCAGGTAAATATGAAAAAGAAAACTCCTTTGCGCTGTATCAATTATACACGCAAATGCTACCAATTAGAACTTGATAAAATAGCGCGATACATGGTAGAAAATGGGTTACATCTATCCCTGGAAAAAACAAAAATAGTTTTATTTAATAACGGAGCTAACCCAGTAAATATTCCCACTTTCAAACTGGGAGATACTCTTCTTCAGTTTAACGAGTCGATTAAATTCTTAGGAGTTTTCCTTACAGCAAAATTATCTTGGAATCAGCATATTGAATACTTATTAACCAAAGCTCAAAAAAGTTTAAATTTCATAAAAATAGTTCGCAAACAGACATGGGGTCAAGATTCATCAACACTTGTTCATCTTTGTAAATCGCTTGTTAGATCTAAATTAACCTATGCTCAAGAAATCTTCTTCAGTGCACCGAAACACTTACTAAAAAAACTGCAGAGCATAGATTGTAAAGGTTTCAAACTTGCACTGGGTCTTCCAATGCATGCTTCCTGTCTTCGGACATATAATGAAATCAAACTGTTGCCACTTGATGAGCAAAGGAAAGTCGCTTCTACTAAATTTTTGTTAAGAAACACTACCGTAGAAAACATCTCAGAAACAGAAATTAAACTGAGATCAGATACCGACTTTCCAAAACGAGCTAAATCAATATCTTCACAGGTCACACTTGCAACATACACATCTGACGTCATGAAAGGCTCAGGAATTGATCTAGACGTAGATCCTGTATCTATACGACCTTCCTTTTCGCCAGTACCCAGTTGGGAACTCCAAAGAGCACGATTTGACGTACACCACACTAATTTAAAAAAAGGAGACAATATAAACTTACTGGCAAGTCAGGTTAAATGTCATATAAACGACGTATATTCTGATCATTTGAAAATTTACACTGATGGGTCAGTAATTGAAAGAAAAGCAGGCTCAGCGTTTTTAATACCTGCTCTCAAAATTGAAAAATCTTTCTACATAGGACTTGATAAATCTATCTTTACAGCTGAACTCTTTGCAATATTAATGGCTTTAAACTTTCTGATAAGTCTTCCTAGGACAATTTTTCAGATACTTCTTTGCGTTGATTCAAAATCAGTACTTCAGGCTCTTGAATTATCAAAATTACAAACAAGATCAGAAATGATTCTGGAAATAAGTCACTTGATTCATAATTTATCTTTAAGAGGCACTGATATTACTTTCTGCTGGATACCTTCTCATAGTTCTTTTAGTTATAATAATAAAGTTGACAGGGCTGCCAAACGGGGAGCTAATAACTCACCAGATTCAAACAATATCCAGCTTTCTCTCTCGTTGCACGAGAATTACACTTTAGTGGACAACTACGTCTGGAAGCAGTTCCAATTAAAACAGAAAAAGTATGATAAATGTCACATGAACTTTGAAGTTAGCAAAATACTTAAGCAGCTTCATGCCAGCAGAACTATACAGTCCCTTATGTACAGATGGAAACTTGATGCATTCAAAACAAAATATACCAATAACATAGTGTGTCTGTGTGGAAAGAAGATAACACATAGTCATATTCTTTCTTGCGTTAGGGTAAAACGACATATTCCAACACTATCTGTGAGTACAGTTTCTGACATATTTGCCTCATCATCATTACTGTATGAATTTTTTGTTAGCCTGTCAAAAAGTCCTATAGCGAATTACCTTTAAAATGTTATTTGACTTGTTCATTGTTGTGGTTAGTCAATTATTAGTTTTACTTTTTATTCATTTCTTCCGGATATTTACTAATTTTGTTTGTCAGTTTGTTTGTTTAAATCGATAATTATGGTAACATTATTTGTTAGTTTTACCTTCCCCTCTTCAAAACAGTTGTTTTCTGGATCATCTTTTCTCAAATTCAAAATTGACAATTTTCAAATATCTTCTTCACTCCTCCTCTATCACTCCCCCCCCCCCCCTTTTTTTTTTTTTTGTTTTTTGTTTTTTTGTTTTTTGTTTTTTTGTTTTTTTGTTTTTGTTTTTTATTTGTTTTTTTTTTGTCTAAAATCACTTTAGTGAATAGACATTAAATCAAAGACCACCACCACACACACACACACACACACACACACACACACACACACACACACACAAACACACACACACACACGCACACACACACACAAAATTATCAAGAAAAGAACAAATCAAATGTAACAACTGTGCTGTTTTCTTTTTACATACACTATATAACTAGCACTAATTTTACGTGAGAAAAAAAACTGTTCAACATTCTAAAATTAAATGACATTGCATAATCATGTACGTATTCAAACACACTGACACACAATAATTGTCAATGTACAAACAGCCACACAGTCATATCAGTGTGTATATGAGTGCTGACTGAAGTATTGCTCCTGCCTGTAAAAGCTGTCATTCTGTGAGTCTTGGTACATTGCACTTGTAGCAGATGTACTTGCTGGTGGGGAAGTAGCAAGCCTCGCATGAGATGCTTCCACAGCTGCTGTACCTGATTGGGCTAACTTCACTGATGACAGAACAAGGCGTTGGATCTCTGAACGCAATTCTAAAGTCTGCACTAGATTTAAGGTTTTCATGGCTGGCAACAGACTTTTGAAAAAGAGTTCGTTTTCATCAACTTCCTTTTCTGGTTCCTTTAGGGCCTGGAGAACTTCCCTGTCCATGGCAGACAACTGTTCTTTTTTTTTTCGAACAGCGAGATTTCTTGATACGTGCTGGAAGACTCGGGGTAGGAAGAGAACTCTCATCTGAATGGACAGAGAGCGGACTCTTTTGTGAGTTTTCTTCTCCTGATGATGCGGCGCTGTCCTCGTCGTTTTGCTGCAGATTGCCGCTTGTGGCTCCGGTGGAACATGATGGTACCAAAAAAGTTAGAAAATCATATAGATACCACTTTCGCTTCTTCGTTGCGGCTTGGCCAGACGTTGTCATCGTCATTTCCCTGTGCTTCTTGCGAAAGTGGTCTCGCACGGAAGCCCATCTGCTCCTGCAGTCCGCCGCGGTCACTGAAATTATAAAGTTGAAGAGCAATGAGTGGAAGATATATTTAATAACAATGATTTATGTCCTACAAAACACGTTACAATTATCTATACCTACAACTAGTCTTCTATATGTTTGTCTATTTGCTTAATACATTACTCAATTTTTCCTATTCTCCTGTTGTTTTCAGATTCTTGGCAACAGGAGAATCGTTCAGATCCCTGTCGTTCCACTTCAGACTTGGCGTGTCAACAGTCAGGGTCATCATCAAGAAAACTGTCAAAGTTCTTTTCAAGAAACTTCAACCACTGCACATGCCTGCTCCGGATGAAAACATGTGGACAAAGACAGCAGAAGAATTTTTTCAAAGGTGGAATTTTCCTTTGTGTGTAGGGGCAATCGATGGAAAACATGTGCAGTTGAAGGCTCCTTTTCACTCTGGTTCACAATATTACAATTACAAGAGTCACCATTCAATTGTGCTTATGGCAATTGTGGATGCAACTGGAAAATTTCTTGTGATAGATGTTGGTGGTTTTGGAAGTTGTAGTGATGGAGGCATATTTCAAGATTCTTCATTTTTCAAATTGTTAAAAACAAACAAATTGAACCTTCCTAAACCAGCCAAAATCCCAAACACAGGCATAGAGCTACCGTACATGTTTGTTGGTGATGAAGCATTTGCTCTGATGCCTAACTTGATGAGGCCATTTCCAAGACGATTCTTGAACAATGAAAAACGCATCTTCAATTACAGGCTGTCGAGAGCGCGGAGGCAAGTTGAATGTACTTTTGGTGTGATTTCCAGCATGTGGCGCATCATGAGAAAACCAATTGAAGTGGAGCCAAATTTTGCCACAGATATGGTCAAAGCAGTCTGTGTTTTACACAACTACATCAAAGACAAGGAACCAGAATGCACAAGAGAACTAATTCAGAATGACAGCCACATCCAACAGTGGGAAGGTCTTCCACATGACAGTGGTCGGGCACGGAATGAGGCAATGGCAGTGCGGAATGCCCTGATGTCATACTTCTTGTCTCCAACAGGGAGTCTTCCTTGGCAGACTGACTTGTTCACAAACGTGTGAAAACAATTCAATTCATTTCAATTCAACAATTCAACAATTTATTTGGTCCTCATAAAATGCAAGGACATTTGCCTTGCGGTCATGTCATTAACACAACACACACACACACACACACACACACACACACACACACACACACACACACACACACACACACACACACACACACTCACACACACACACACACACATCACCACCACCACCACCACTCACACACACACACACATACACACACACACGCACACACACGCACACACAAGCACACACACACACATACACACACACAAACATACACATTCACACACATCATAGTTCATAGTAAAACTTAACAGACAGCACCGAGCGGGTGGACGAAGTGTCAGAACGTTTTTTTTTTTATGACAAGAACGGTCTGAATAAAAACAAAACAGGAGTGAGGGAGGGGTGGGGGTGGTCTCAATCACAGTAAAACATCGCCAATAAAAGTACGTAATTTATAACTTTTTAAATCAATTTACACACACACAAACAGGTACACGTACAGACACACGGACACGTGCGCACTCGATGTATGTGCTCACTGGTTGGCTGCCAAGTCGAGATTCATTCAGTGAACAGAGAGAGGAAGAGAGACTCTGAGAGGGGAGAGAGAGAGAGAGAGAGAGAGAGCTAATTTGTTTGTGCTATTTGTTGAATAAAGAACAAATAAAATCTAACACTTACCATTTCCTCCCACTTCTCTTGCTATGCTGTCCCAGGCAGCGGAGAGCATGTCTCTGTTGGAATGATGTTTATCACTCTTGGTGTAAATAAATGACCTGGCCCTCACAGAAGCGATGAGTTTTTCGTCGTCCATGTTGGAAAAAAAGGAAACACGTGTAAAAAATTTTGAGAGGAGTTCAGTCCCTTGACCCGGACTGCCGTGAAAAACCCGGCTTGCACAACCGGAGCAAACACGGCTCTAAAGACACGGGTCTGGCCGGGCGCACTATGCACGGCTGGAACCGTCGCAGTGATCTTCAAAAGGGATTGGCCTGTGCAGGATTTTTTCTCCCGGACGGGCGAGGCACGGCCGTGTTGCGCACGGCCGGGTACGGGTCCACTATGCACGCAGCCTTAATCTCTCTCTCTCTCGGGCGGCCCTCCCAGCCACCAGCTCGCATGGCTATCTTGCTCCTTCCCCATTACTAGATCTATAGTCTCGACAGTTAGCAGTCGGAAGCTCCCAACGTTGCCCTACTTCAACCACAGGGGTGTTTGAACGGCCGCGAAATTAGCCAGGCATGATGCTCGGGAGATGGTCAGCTGGTCCCATAATTACACTTTTTTTTTTTATGTATGGTAGGACCATAAAGCGTACTTTTACGTTCTATGGGTAGGACAACCGAATACCGGAAGGGAACAGTAGATCAGTATTGATCGAAAGGGTTGCAAATTGGATCTGGGTCAGTTAGACAGTGCAACACAGAAACGGAGTACAGTCAAACGGCGTAACGATATCTGACGAAAAGAGCTGTCTATATCATGTGCATATGTAATGATGACGTATGGTTTGATTATAGTTCACACACAGACATCTTACGCCGCTCACTCGTAATCATTCAGTCTCTATTTTCATCCTGAACGCAATTGGAAGACGTGAGAGGGTTTTCAAGTTCTAACCAATGAGAGCACTTGTATCAGAATCAGTCAAATGACCCAGGTCATGGATAATGCAGCCAATGAGGGAGCCGTTGTAATTCCGTTGAGTACGCCGTCCATGACGGACGGGCAGCTTCGACCGATCAACAAGAATGACCAGCCACAAGATCGGCGTGAACCTTCGGGTATCTGGAAATTGTGACCAAGGAGGCAGAAAATACATGGAAGATTATCATGCAATCAAGTTTATCAAGAAAGACGACCGCGATTACGAGTTTGCTTACTTTGGAATATTCGACGGGCATGGCGGTCCCGAAGCATCAAGATTCGCTCGGGACAACTTGCTGAATGAGATAACAAAATATGATCAATTCTGGACTGATAACGACGAAGATATAATGTTTGCCATACGATCTGGATTTTTGGATACACATCAATTAATGTGGAAGGAGCTAGGTGAGTTCTTCTGACTATGGTTGTATTTTTTTTCCAACAGTCGAGTAGCTAGGTCATGACGGTTGTATGCTTGCGATGTGTGGCGGTTGGCAAGGGTTGTAGTTTTTCCTTACGCGATCTACAGGGATTCCTGTTTGTGTTTATGTTTGTATTACAATTTGCTTGAAAGGTTGGATTGACACCATGGGCTTAGTATGCTTGAAATGTATTTCTTATTCCTCGTTAGATTCAAATCACAAAATGCGCGCCTTTCCCCCATCTCAAAACGATTTGTCGGTGATTGACCTTTGGCACAAGAAATCCCGTTGAAAAAGCCCGTGTATTTGCATGCTTTCAGTATCCATTTTTTTGTTTCAAATATTTGTTGCACGCAGTCACTGCTAGTACCAGGCTCAGGATTTGAAGTTCTTCATTCAGTTTATGAGGGGACATGTCATACTATTATAAACTGTATCGTGGCAGAGTTTGCCTGTTTAGGTTCAGTCGACACAATGCTACGGTACACTGTGCTCCGCGAAGCAGATAGGTAGGTCATTGTGCAAGCGCAGTGCCAGTTCATGTTTCCGCTGACTTGTTCGGGCAAGACTGGGACAGCTGACTTCATTGGATTGGGTGTGTGTTCGGCTCAGACCAGCACGACTATCAGTAGGCCTATAAATTGCTTTTAGCCTACGTCAGCAGGCATTTTCCAGTCTTTGGTCAGAATCTCGATTTGTGTTATTGGTGAAACTGGTTTTCAGAGCCTCAGTAGGTTTTCTTCTTCAGTTAGATCAGAGGTATTTATACAGAGTTACTCTGAGAGTACTTACCATACGTTTAATAATTAGTAATTAGGGCGCCTAATCATTTCAGAACGTCCATCATAGTCTCTCTAGACAGTATGTAGCCAAATCTGTCAGGTTCAAACAGCTGTTAGGTTCAGATTTGTCTGCGAACTGAGGTAAGATGAGTCCAAGTAATCTCATTAGACTCATGGTGTTAGTAGTTAGGCTCATTAATACATGTATTGTATACATCCATGATGATATAAGCTAAATGAAGACTAGGTCACGTAGGTGATAAGGAACCAGTTTCATGAGTAGGCCTATGCTTACTCTAGTGTCTATTGGATCAACAGAAGAATCCTCTTATCACCATCAGCAACAACAACAGTGTAAGGCTTTAGATATCAGCCAACAACGTGTGTGAATCCATCTCTTTATCATCACCATCAGCAACAACAATGGATGATAATGTAGTACAACAGTGTAAGGCTTTAGATATCAGCCAGCGTATGTAATAAAATATGACCACAAAGGGAAAAGGTGGCTAGGTGCAACATTTCTTTTTGAGGTTTTAACTCATTTGTAAATTTCAAAGTTCATAAATTAACATGGCAAGAAAAGAAAGTTAAGGTGAAAACATGGCTAGAGTTTAACATTATGTTTTTACTTTTTAACTCATTTGTAAATTTCAAAGTTTATAAATTAATATGGTAAGAAAACAAAATTGAGATATCTATTATATTTTTCTTTAAACATGTTTGAACTGTATATTTTTGACAAGGAAAGTAATAACTAATATGCTTATAAAGTTTGGCCCCTCCAAATTTGTTTAAGGAATGATTGCATTTTATGATGCAAGCACTGAATCAGGTAGGCCTATACGATATGATAAAAGTTAAGGAAATTGAAAATTCATATTAAAGACTAGATATAGAAAGATCTCAGTCGACCCAATTCTTTATTTATTTATTCCAGCTATTTTAGCTCTAGCTTTGACTGGATGGCTGCCTCTTCAGCCTTTTTCCCCATGATGGGTCACAAAATCATAATCAGCTTGAAATTCATGTTAAAGATAATAGGTCTCCTATGACTGATGGTCTTTTCTTTAAAAAAAAAAAAAAGAATCTAAAACTAGTAAAAGGAGGTTATTTTGTAAAGACCAGAGAATTTTGTGTCTAGTGTGATACAGCCTATCTATCCATGTGTGACAGTGTGGACATGATTTTTTCAGATCATTCTGGGTAGATGTTTACCAGATTTTAGGTATGGACTGTTGAGGATTGAACAAACTTTAGAAAGCGTAAGTATGTAAGAGAATGCTCTCAGTTAAACAACCTGTTAAATTCATGCAGTAAGACATACTTAACCATTAGTTGTGTTGTATATCACCTGTACATCTGTTTATTAAAAAAAAATAAAAAAAAAAAAACAACTTGTAGATCTACCCAAACGATCAATGCGTTGATATGGGAACGTGTGGGTGGGAGGTACAGACCATTCTTTCTTTGTTATTAGCTTGCATAAAGTGATGTCATATTTTATCTATTTAGTCGGCAAATATAAATAAATATATATATATAATAAAAATACATATGTGTATATACACACACATACATTTAGTGATTACCTACCACAACAGTTACTTGAGTTGGGAAAAGATGATACCTGTACAAGTTGCTTTGGGTTATTTTCAACAGTTAGATGTAGTTTAGCAGGTGCAGATTCTAAAGGTTTGTAAGCAGATTGTTTACTTGGTTACAAATAAAAAGAAAAAAAAAACAAAATAAAATGCAAAGCATTTTCAGTTTTTCATTAGTATGCAGTTTGTACAGTATACTATTACAGTATTAGTATTAAGACAACTAAGTAGTCAGTCATGATTTAATATTAGATCGATTAGTTTTGGTGCCTGAGAACAGATTGTCCTATGCTGTGCTGTATGTTTGGAGGACATTGATTGTTATTTTGGCAATTTCTTATCTTAGGAGTTGTCGATAGTCGTTAATTAAAAGAGATGAATTCCTGAGTACTTCAAGTTCAAGCCAAATAATGCTTAAAATTATAATTAAACATTGATACTTAAACTTCTTTGTTTGATTTATATGTGTGTGTATATATATATATATATATATATATATATAAAAATATATGATATATAAAATTGGGGAGGGGGATAATATCTGTTGTCTGAGTCTAGCATTTTTGTGTATTGTTGTTGCTGCTGCTGCTCTTTGGTTGGTTGAAAATTTTCTTTTGGGGGGGGGGGGGGGCAGGAGGTCTTATTTATGTCTGTTACTTGAAACCAGTATTTTGTTTGTTTGGTGGAGTTCTTGAGTGTTATATAGTTCTGATACTGTTATATGGTTGTGAGTTGTTGACAGTGAACATGCAAAGTCAGAACAAGATTAAGGCAGCTGAAATGTGGCTTCTAAGAAAGATGTTGAGAGTTCCATGGACAGCAAAGAAAACCAAGCGAGACAGTTCTTAAGGAGGCAGACACAAGAAGAACATCATTAAAGAAGATTAGGAAAAGACAAGCAACATTTATAGGACATTTTATGAGGCAAGAGAAATTAGAGCACTAATCACAACAGACAAGCTGGAGGGAAAGAGAGCACCAGGTAGACCCAGGGAGAAAATGTTAGGAGGACTGAGGACAGAAGGGAAAGACTAATGATAGTATGGAGGGCCGTGATTTCCAACGGCATGTGGCAGGACACATGATGATGATGATGTATCAGATAAAAGTTGACTGAAAGTGAAATGTTAACAAATAGTACACTCTAGATAAACATTATCCAAAGCTTTCATTTGTCAAATATTTTTATGAACGCCTGTTGCGTTGTCTTAAAAAATGAAATTACGCAGTTCTGCATCAGTTTTCATTTCTGACCTGCATGGAGATTTGAAATGAGATGTCAACATTAAAAAAGAAATCCTTGTTTAAAAAAGGGGATTATTAAGCAGCTTGACTATCTTGTCAATATATCGCATTTTTGTGTGATTGTGCGTTGCTGATTTTTTTTCAGAACTTAAAATGCTGAATAAGACACTCCAAAATTGCTAAAAGGACCCCAAAACTTCTGACAAGACAGTCCACAGGACCCTTGAATTTTGAATCTACAAGGAATACTGATTTGCATTCTGATTCATACTGTATACTATATTTACTGGATCATAACATGGGGACATTTTCCCATGGTAACAAATTAATTTCTAAGGAAAACCAAAAAATTATATCAAAATGTTTTATGTTTTGAGCTTATTCTGTTAAATTTTTCACAGAGAGAGAGAGAGTAGAGAGAGAGAGAGATTCCCCTGCATTCCTCTTTCCACCCACCATTAGAACAATTGACAGCATAACTTGTTTCTCAACCACATTTTTGCTCTTGGCTGCCATAGTGTTGCTAATTTCAAGGGACACTATACTCTCCATTGGAATCACAATCTACTGCCTACTTTTACTTTTTGTTAATCTAATTTGCTTCTCATCTATTAGATCTATGAGTACTAAAAAAAAAGTATACTGAAAATTTCTGTCAATATCATTGATTAATTCACCCCCCCCCCCCCTTTTTTTTTTTTTTTTCAAATTATTTTGCATTTGTTTATTTTGTTTTTAGAGGTAGAACTTGGGAAGCAAGACAAGTTTTGAACAGAACCTGTTGCATCAGCTCCAAGTTTAGAAAGACCAAGAGTAGCCATTTCCCTGGCCCCAGACTCTCCCTTAATTAATGGTGGCTTTTCTTTCATTTCAAGGTGAAGGGCCATGGGAAATGTAGAGGACCATTTCCACTCTCATGGTTCAAAATGAGTTAGATTTATTGAGCATGTCAAAAGATTTATTGAGCATGTCAAATCACAGTCATCAGTGTGTAAACTCCTGGGGAGTGGGACTCAGAATCTATAGTGGTAGGTTTATTGGTCCAGAATCACAGGCTTTGACCCCTATCAGATTACTGACAGATGTGTGTTTTGGTTCACTTTTAAACTCATTCAGTTGCCCATTAACTCTTTCAGTTAAGAAATACAATTTTCAATGTCACATGGATGGAAATTGATTGCTGCATGAACAGTATGCCAGCAGGGTTCACACAGTCCTTAAAAGTCCTTAATTTTGAGGGCATGCTTTTTAAGGCCTTAAAAGTCCTTAAAAATCAGGCTTTTGCTGAATGGTCTTTAAAAAGTCCTTAAGTTTTGTCACTACCTATGATTTTTAATAAAGTCTGTATAAAATCTTGAGTTTGTAAAGAAAGAAAAAAGGTTGAAATTGAATTGGAAAAAAAAAAGAGAAAGTCTGAGTCAAAACACCAGAGTAACAGGGCCTTCATGGCGCATGCGTGTACATAAAAGAATGTTCCACTATTTTGAAATTGAGAGGTCAACATGCCGGGGAAGTGTTTGTTTAACGTGGTTTAGCTGGAAAAAGATGAATACAAAGAATGGCTGCAGGCAGACCCAAGTGGAGACAGATGCAAGGCCTTTTGCCGCATTTGTAAGAAGACCATAGACATTCGTTCAATGGGAGAATCGGCTGTAAATACCCATGGAAAAGGGAAAAAACACTGCGACCTGATGAACTTGAAGGCTTCAAATCCTGCAGTTCGTCTTTCGAATTTTTTTACAAAAAATTCTACAACGAGCGATCCCATCACTTCTAGCAGTTCGTCATCCTGCAGTTCATCAACCAACTATCCTCTCAGTGTTTTGATGTTTATGCCCCCAGTGTTATGACCTGTAGTTTTAGTTATACTTATAGAGACATTTTACCGTCAGTGACTTCAAACATACATGTATTTGTGTCTACTGATCACAAGAACTGAAATTCCTTATGGACGACAGGCAAACATTTTTGTCAACTGCTAGATTGGAGAATCTTGTGTGCAGCAAACATTTTCAAACATTTTGTCAATTCATCACAATAAGTGAGAATCCTACATTTGCTCTGCTGTATTGTAAGAAACAAACATTTGTGGCTATACTGATATTTACAGCTGAGATTCCTAAAGAAATCTATGCTCGCAGAGGATCCATGATGTGAGTATTGAAGAGTAACAGCGAATGATTTAATTTGTGTCAGAATTTCATGATTATTTTTCTTAAAATTATCCTTGAAGTAAGTCCTTAAATTAAAAAAAAAAGTGCTTCAAAAGTCCTTAAAAAGTCCTTAAATTTTTTGTCTGGAAATCTGTATGAACCCTGGCCAGGTATCATAGTATAAAGTTGTATATTTAACTTTGCTTAAGTTAAAGTACTTGAAAATTTTATAAAAGTTGCTGACCAAAGTTTCTTGATAATCTTACCAAGTGAAATATTTACACAAGGTCATAGAATGTGAAGGGATACATACATGTATTTGTTTCAACCATTTTTAGTTTTGTACTTGTAGTATTAGCATTGTTGCGGTCTGATTAAATTTAAAGATTTGACTCATCAGTCTGAATAAGTAGATTATTACGCTAACATTGACTGACTTGATCTTTTTATCTTGGCAAAAATATAGTGCATAATACGGTTAATAGCATGTTAGTAGATATTTTATGCATGGGGTAAACATTGACCGATTGGATGTTGCAACTGGGAAAACTGGGGAGGGGTGCATTTGAAAATTTCCAGTTAGGCTGCAGTACCCATGGCAGGACAAATGTACAATTGAAATATGTGGATGGACAGATGACCTGTTGATTTTCAGGATGGTGGGCAAAGCAGTCTGATTCTGAATGTTTTAATTTTAAGAACTTTTCAATATTGAGTAATCAGATGGAGATGTACTCTTGTATATCTGGAATCCTGCTGCATATTAATCTAGTTTGGTCAGTTTGTAGCAATCCAGTGTATCAGTCCAGTTCAAGAAAATTACTGAGAAGCCTTGCACTCTTGCAGTATATTATCAGCCTATCAGTATCACTTTTAGGTGTCTAAGATTAGTAAAAAGAAAAAGATTTAGCCACAATCATGTAACCTTTTAAGTCACAGAGGACTGAGATGGTAGAGACTTCCAATTTTAGGTACTTCAGGCCTGTTTTTATGTTTTAGTGTCTTTAGTTATGTTTACATTTTATTCTTTTTTTGTTATTTAATTCCCTGGTGATAAATTGGACAGAGTGGTCAATGCCGGTGGCATATCCTTAGATTATATGCGCGAATGCATTGATATGTGTACTTCATTTTCTTTTCCAGATGTTAGTGAGGTATTGTGCACTTTTTGATACAGTTGTAACCCTGATATGGCTTTGTGCGGTCGGTTGGGCTTTAAACAACAATAACCTATTTAATGTTGGGCACACTGGAAGCTGCATACATTAGTACATGTATACGTAATTCCTTGGGTGTGATTTGCATTCTTGCGGGTAGTTGGAAAGTAAGCACTCTGTGCCAGTCAAGCATCAGTTTAGTAATGGCATTACATGAAAAAGGTAAAATCAATAAATGATTAAAAAAAATGCTTTACTGGTTAATGAATGCTGATAATGATATTTGCAGACAAATGGCCACGTACAGTGAGTGGGTTGCCTTCCACCTCTGGCACCACTGCCAGCATCGCCATCATCAAGAGATGCAAACTGTACATTGGGCATGTGGGAGACTCTGGCATCGTGCTTGGCTGTGATGAAGGCCCTCGAAATGCCATCTTTATGAAACCCAAGTGTCTTACCAAGGTATGCTTAGCTGATTAATGTTCTTGAAATCTTGGTTCTTGATGTCTGTTTGATTGATCACAGGTCATGTGTACAATACAGCTTTGAACAAGATTGATCTGGTTGTAATTCAGCCAGAGTGTGTGTGTGCACACACTTATGAATGTGTATTTGTATGGGTTGAATATAGTGCCAACATGAATTTGTTGAAATCCTGTCAGTGAATTTACTTTCTCTGTACTTTAATCGATCAGAATGAATAAACCTTTCACACATTGTTGGCAGGGATGGGTATACATGGAATTCAGTACTTCATCTTGAATATCTCATCATTCATTAGACCCAGGCTCTCATCCCACCCTTTCATGTTAATTAAATGGTTTGATTCTGTAGTAGAGAAGGTATCTTTTTATCATGCGTATACTCCTTTCATGATATTGTTGATAAAATTAATTTACTGATGAAGTGTCACACTTGAATGAAGGCAAATATGCATAAAGTATGTATGTATCGGTAGGATCACAAGCCAGATAACCCTGAGGAGAAGGAACGGATAGAGAAGAGTGGAGGTTCTGTTGTAGCCAAGGCTGGTGTGCAGCGAGTGGTTTGGAGCAGACCCAAGGTCAACCACAAAGGACCCATCCGACGCAGTACACAGATTGACAAAATCCCATTTCTAGCTGTTGCTCGTTCTCTTGGTGAGTTGCTTTATGTTGATTTTGTCAAACTTTGGGCCCCTCCACTTCTTTCATGAAAACTGTTTTTGTCAAACTTATGTACTACCTCAATAGTATAAGGGTTGTCCTCATTCCACTCCTGGAACCAATATTTGGCTTTGGCTGTCTGTATCAAACAAACTGCCTTATGCTGGTTTTTCATTTGGTGATTCAGCAGATGCAGGACATGAAATTAACTCTTGGCTTCTAATAACTGAGGACAGCAATTATTGAGACTAAATGGTTCCAAGAGAAAAAACCCAGAAAGGTGTTGACAATCATGCAGCAAAGTTCATCTTTAGATAATGAAAGAATGCAAAATAAAGTTCCCACTTTTCCTCCTTCTTTTTCTTTTCCTTCTTTACAATAATTCTATTTAAAAAACACAGACAGTGTCCAAAGCATGCTCATAGCATTCAGCAAGAATAGAGCATTATCATAGGTAGCGGCAGCCCCCAGCCTAGCCTGCAATCAACTGCCAAAAAGTGTGAATTTCGTAATTTTCCACAGCTCCGTACTCAGGCATCAGAGCACAGACTGATGTCAAGTTCACACAGAAATAAAATTCATTCTTTCATCTTTTCAATGAGTGTATCTGTTTATGTGTTCGGTGTCTGTACTTAATAAGCGAATTAAAAAGAACGACAACGTCATTCACCGCTTTCCCGGATTTGGCAAGATTACGTCGAATCTCCCGATTCAATGTTGTCCGATCATCGGGCTTTCTCGGCCGTGCTTGTAGGGTACAGAGGTCATACATAGCTATATTTAGTATCAGCTTCTTCAGCAAAACACGAGGATTTCAAATATATGAACCAGAATATTTATAATCTTAATGTGAAAATGCAGGATCCAAAAGTTTGTGTTCAGTGCCAAACTTTTGTCAATAAAACGAAATTCATCGCTGGGAAGGGCTATCTGTCGCATATCAAAATGATCTACAATCAATTCTCTTTCAATTGGAAAAGTAGGTTAATGTATTCAAGCTCTGTCGTTCACAAGCAAGCCAATCAAAACAAGCAGGTGAAAATTTTCAAAATTTACCTATGCGTCATCGGGGATCCAGCACTTTCGACGATCGCGAGTTCAGACGGCGACCACTTTCACACGATATCGGCGGCAAAATCGGTAAGTTGGTTGCTTTTTTACTCACAGATTCTTTAGATTAGTGATTGAGGAAAGATTTACAATTGATACTTTTATTTGACTGAATGAACAAGATTAGAATTCAATGAATAACACTGTCGACCAAGCACTAGGAAAGCGTGACCGGAAGTGATGAAGCGAAGCTCCAGTTGATCGTTATTAATTGCAATTTTCTCAGTTTCGGGATTGTTTTCAGTAAATTATGCACGTGTTAGGTAAACATTAAGACTCTATGCATATAAGACATTTTTTTCAAAGCTGAAGGACGTCGGACAATTGTCATACTGAGATCGTTTTTGCCCGAGGTGGGTAATGCCACGGGACAGTTTCCAGCTCAATGGCGATAGTATAAACTAAAGCTCAAAGTCAAAGCAATAGATGAATGTCGAGGAACAAGTTTACTAAAGAATTTAATCGTTCGTAGCGTAAAGATTGTTGTAAAAGTATACAGAATAGTACTCAGAAGTGGAGGAAAAGATCTCAACTGGGAGGGAGGACGAATTAGAGGCTTATTCAAATTATTGTACTTTAAAAAAAAAAAATCAGATTTGTCACATTCTTTATGTGGTAACAAAAAACACTAATAATAATAATGATGAAAAAAGAAAATAAACCAAACCTGATATGGAATTTTACTGTTTGTGATCTGCTCATATTGTGGTATTGTCCTCTAATGATTGAAAATGAATTTTATTTTTATTATTAATTCTATTTTATGCTTCAAATCCTCCTTCCTTTTGTTTTAAAATTTTTTAAGAAAACCATACATGCATGTCACACCACATGTCAAGTCAAAATGATCTTTATTAATGGTAAATGTCCAAGCAAGCTTACAATATATAATTTTTTTCATCTTGCCATAAAAAACAAACCAAAAAGCAACCCATCAACCCCCCCCCCCCCCCCCACTCTCCCCTCCCCAAAAAAAAGTATAAAATAAATAAAAAGAAGAAAACATTTAAGAGCAAAACAGAATTTAGAATGAAAACACACACACACACACACACACACACACACCACACACACACACACACCACACACTTATTGTAAATGGTGAATTAGATGATAAACATTTATTTTATGTGACAGACACGGAGGATGCACAGTACCAGAAACTCAAGGCTGTATTCCTGGCCGATGGAAGACACGGCTGTTTAAACCGGCCGCAGGGCGATCACTTAGTTTTCGGACACGGTGTCAGCGATTCGCACGCGAGAGGTGTGTTTTCCTGCTTACCCGCTGCGCTACACGGCCCGTCAGCGGTTTGGAGCTGTGAGTCATCGGTAGGCAAGCGGTACTGTGTGGCTGCCTTTGTGTGACGTGATTACTACTGTTTCTACATTTCCCGCAATACTGCTTTGGTCATTTGGCCATATATGTAATTATCAATCTTACCGAAAAGTAGACTCTCTCCCCTACACATACATATCAAACACGAACTGGTTTGTTGCCATAATGCGTTACGGGATTACACAGAAAAGGAGGAGAACGATTCTGAAAATATCGCGCTTTCACTGTTTCATGAGAAAAATAAGCCAACTTCCAACAACGAAAACAAGAGTTCACCAGTTATTACAGCAGAAAGAAACACATACAGAGGAAGAGTAAAGTATGTTTTAACAGACTGACTTACCAGACAGATGTTCCGTGGCTTCTTGTGGAGGTAGCGGTGGGTAAATCGAGATCACTGATAACGGCTAGACTCCATTATCCTTCACACTAAAACCAACATTTCACTGATAGTGATAGTCTTGTATACCGCAATCTCCTTACTGCCATAGTAGGAACGTATACACACATGTCCGTACAAGAGTCAAGATTGGGATCACGATACTGAGACGACCATTCATTAAAAAAAAATGGAAAGACACAGAGAGCGATAGAGAGAGAGAGAGAGAGAGAGGGGGGGGGGGGGGAGAGAAGACAATACATTTACGAGAACTTTAGGTTCACTGGTATTAAAAAGAAATTAAAACTCCTGAATATCATACCCACTTAACTACACTGAAATCTTTCTGTCTGCCTGTCTGTCACTCTCTCTCTCTCTCCACACACACACACACACACACACACACACACACACACACACACACACACACACACACACACACACACACACACACACACACACAAACACGCACAAGAATACTATGTATTTTGCTTAACAATGATAATAATACTCAAAAGTCTTTAATTACTTATTTCATTCATGAAATGCATACACTTAAACATACAAGCAGACAGACATATAGACAGACAGACAGACAGGCAGACAGACAGACAGACAGACAGACAGAGAGAGAGAGAGAGAGGAATACTTTGCACTTCGCTTAATGTCTTTGGGCCCTTATTAATTGTCTCGCTCATGAAATATGCACACACACACACACACACACACACACACACACACACACACACACACACACACACACACACACACACACACACACACACACACACACAACAAAAACAAAAGAAAATAAACAGAGATAATCAACAACTACAACATGCAAAACCTGACTCTGGTCGTCTCAGTACACTGATATTTCAAACAAAAATGTCCAAGGCAACACTATACACAATTACCAAGCACAGAGGAATTCTGCCACAGTGTGTACATGGTAAGCGTTATCCAGAGGACTGAAATGATATCAACATTCACTGAAGACTAAAGATTAATGAGCTGCCAGAACCAGTAACCATCAACCGCCTCGCCGGCATCCCTGTTTACCTTAGCTGTCACATGTGTTATTACGACACGCTATACGTAGCCCCTAAGCTGCGAAACATGAAAAATGAAAAACAGCCGTCCTCTACAGACAACATTCTTCTAATGTGTGCCTTTACTTTCATTCGAGAACTGGCATTTGGATTTTACCGGCGTTGGAACATTGATCATTTCACGGTGGAAGATTGAAAATCATGTCAACACCGTCTTTCATTCTCTTTCTTCTCTGTGCGTTTAGTTAGACACTTACATGCACGTAACGTGTTGAGTTACATATCATTTTATTGAGAAAAATCTCATCTTGTTAATGATGCACATTACAGACCAATACAAACAAAGCTCTTGAGAAAATTAGTGGAAAACTGAAGTTACTTGTTTGTAATAGTTACTACTGCGCTTATACGGCGTAGCGAGATCGACGGTAACAAGGCGGAGCTACGAGCTCGTATTTCTAGGTCAGGGCAGCACTAAGTTGGCTTCGCGCTGCTACAGCTGCCGCCGCGGGACGAAACTAAGTGATCACCCTTAAACAGCCGTGAAGAGGGTGACGTCCCAGTCTCCCTGAATTTGAACTAACACATAAGCTGCTGATGCAGATGCTTCAATTGAGAGATGTGGGTGGCAAAACATTTGATGAGACAGCTCATTTTCTTCAGGAAAGACTGTTTCCCGACATAGCCTTTTCAAAATTACGATATCAGCTGGTTTCTATGTCATCCAGAACAAAACAGAGCCAAGAAGTACCCAGATCTGCAGACCTTCCTTGCAGCGATAGTGAAAGTGACAAAAGTACTTTATCACAACCACTGGATGTAGAGGAATTGGGGGAGTTTTTAAAAGGTTTACGCCACCAGGATATATTACCTTTATCAGATGGGCATGTGATATCTCACCGACCATCAAGTTATGGACTTCTGAAAGATCTGCTGAACTTTAAAAAAAAAGGAAGGGAAGACCTATGAAGATCGAACATCTGTGCCAGTGGTGGCAGCATCTGACTGGAAATCTTGTAACTGAGAGTCAGATGACAAATGCAGCTACCAAGTTTCTTCAGAAGAACTCAAAACTACAGCCTTCTGCACATCAGGCAAAAGGGAGGGAGATCTACATCAAGTTTCTGGCATCATCACCATTTGAAGTTCAAAGAGGGACCCCTGCCAGTTTAGTACTAGTACTACTACTAATACTGGTACTGCTACTGGTAGCACTGCAAAAAGTGATTCCGATAATATCCATCCAACAGTGCAGTTAAATGTGGATACAGCAGACATCAACCTGGGTGTGAAACTGGCTGAAGCTGGAAAACAGTTGGCAGCTGCTGTTTTTGGGGGGTTGTCTTTAAAGTTCTTGCCCATACTTATGTCTTAAATGTGGAAAGAAAGGTATAAACTTAAATAGTTCTAACGAAATGTCTTATGCATGCCTTTTTCTTTCATGGTGAGCACTTGCGCTGACTTTTTTTCCCCAAAGAAACTAATGCCTTTGTTTATAATGTCTTTGAGAGTTATGAGAATAGTACTTGATAAGAATGCTACTGGGTGCATAGTATTTCATTTCCCCAAATTTCAACTAAATCCATTCAGTAGTTTAAAAGTTATGATGTTTCAATTGTTTTGTTGCTGACTAGCGTATTTTCTCAGTTACTGTGTATTATATGCTTTCATGGATCCTAAATATACATAGTTTTCAAAATTTTGATTTAGTATTTGACAGAAGTATAGCCTATAATGTAGTCTACGAAGCATCCAGATTTCAAATGAATTCAGTGAGTCGTTTAGAAAATATTGTAATTTCTGTTTATGTTTGAGCTAAGAAGGGCCGCATTTTGCAAATTGGTGTTTTTCGCAATTTTTAACTCAGATATTTCCTTGAAATCTGACTGAAACCTGCTGGAAAAAATTGGGCATGGTCTACATGTACTAGCAAATGAAATTACCAAGTTCCAGGCTTCAGTCTGACATATTGTATATATACTGTGACAGCCTAAAGTTACCACTCCATTCAATTTTATATACTTTCGATTCGTTTTTTTCCCAATCTTTGCAAGGTAATAACTTCTACAAATAACAAACATATACTCTGTAATTTCATACATAGCTTCTGTGTGTTCTAGTATTTGCATTTTAATGAGATGAGCGCTGTCAGCTTGTTAAAAGTGCTGATTTGGGGTTCTTGAAAATGGCTTATTATGCTGTTTTTGCCAGTGTTGCGTTGGCGTCTGTATTCAAATGGGCATATTTCAAAAACTAATAATGGTATCCACTTACTTTTTTTTTTATTTTGCTTGTTATGAAAAGTTCTTTAAAGGTAACAAAGAAAATAAGCCCCATTGCATGAAATAAATTTTGGCTGCCGCTACCTACTGAATTTATCATCAGTAGTATTCTAGTAAACTTTCAGTCAAGTGAAAACATGAAATGAAAGTGGTATTATCATAATAACATAAATATTAAAGAACCATAGTATAAAGAAAGAATATAAATGAATACATGTATCCATTGATCTATACACAAACAGTACACTTGTGGGCGCGCGCACACACACACACACACACACACACACACACACACACACACACACTCTCTCTCTCTCTCTCTCTCCCCCCCTCTCTCTCTCTCCCCCTCTCTCAGGATGCTGAGCTAGGGGATGTTCATCCTGATCCAACTTGTATTCCTCACACACACAAACACACAAACACACACAAATGCTCAGTGACCCACACTGTTTTGCCCTGCAGGTGACCTGTGGAGTTATGACTACTTCAAGGAGCAGTTTGTGGTGTCTCCGGATCCTGATGTCAGTGTGATGACCTTGGAGCCAGGTCGCCACCGATGCCTAATTCTGGGTTCAGATGGCTTGTGGAATATGTTGTCCCCAGCAGAGTCTGTCTCTGTTGTTACTGACCTGGAGATGCACTTTGAGGATCGTGTCATCCATGACCCTGTACGTAAAAAAACATTCCATTGTCTGTCTGCTTTTTTGTGGTGTATTTCATATTTTCCTTTTGCTTATAATGAAAGATTCATCTGTTGTCTGTAGCTCCATTGCCGCCTTAGAAAAATTAGTTTCAGAAAGGATGATCAGGTCAGGATGTCTTTTGACACATGAAATTGTGTTTATTATTTTCCTTGCATTGGTGCATCGTCTGGCAAGATGTAAATTAATTGTGCAACTAATGTTCTTGGACATGTGTTCATCAGTATTCATACAATTCCTTATGTTTTTAGAGCTTATCATAATCAGCGATCGCGCTAGATTTTTTCCCAGCCGGTACTAGCTACGGCAATTATAACATGTCAAAAATGCAACCAGTACAGACGAAAAAAAATCAGTAGGCTTGTTCTATCAATTTTAATTGCCCTTCCTATAACAGCGCAGCAGTCCCAGGCTATGGTTTTTGTCACGCAGCAAGTGCCTTTTGTCACTATGCGGAACATGGGACTAGGCCGGGAGAAAAAAGGTCAATGAAGCAACCGGTACAATGAATTTTTTTTCGGTTTTGTGTAAGGACAGGTTAAATCACAGTCGGTATTCAGTGTTTTGAATCGGTAAAATACGGACTGTAGTCGGTTACCGCGGTTGCTGATAATACATCAGAAAAGATGTGTTGTAAAGCAGAACTGTATTTCTAGACTTAACCTCTCAAGGTTCTCATTTAGATCAGGAGACCCATTGTTTTTCTGTAGGTTGTTTACCTGAAGAAGGAAAGGAATAGTGGCTCCAGAGCTTTTAGTTTTAAAGAATAACTTGGAATCTGTTCAAAATGTATTCATCACACTTGGAGATTCCATGTATACTGCACCAAAATCTGCCAGCAGTTATCTGACAGACTCCTTGAGCCTGTGCAAAACACTATGCTTTAGCATGGTCTTGAAATGAGGATGGGAAGAAAGGACATGAAACTACTTACCTGACACCACAGAAATGATGGAAACATTAAGATGGGCAGCAAAGTGGCCAGTTTTTAATTGTTGGGTGGGGCTGAACACAAGATAATGATCACAGACCTGCCAACCCATACGATTTAGGCGTATTTAGTACACCAGTTTACTCAAAATACGACCAATACGCCGACTTAATAAAAAATACGACGAAAAAAAAATTAAAGATAAAAAAATCAAGTACCATTAGAAAGTGAATTTTTGGGCTCAGAATGCTCTAGATTGCACAGATTTGCACCAATTCTTTAAAAATTTTCCGGGGGGGCATGCCCCCGGACCCCCCTAGTTAGCTTGCGCCTTCGGCGCTGCGCACTCAGAATACACCAATATTTTCAAAAATACTCCATTTTTCCTGGACAAATACTCCAACTTAAAAGTCAGGGTTGGCAGGTCTGTGATCAGATCTTGAGTCCATGGCTCTGTCAAAAGAACTGACCAGTCCATGTGAAATGAGATTGTATGTTTAATTTAAACAAGATAAGACACAAATAGTCAGCTGTTTGGCCTTTATCAAGCTTATAAAAGATGACAGATTTAGTACAAAAACAAAACAGATTCTTAATTCCAAGTTTTTAAAAAGTTGAGTGTTATTGAATTATAACTATTTTTGTTTCAAGTCTCTAGCGTCTTTTTAACAGAACATTCAACAAGTTAAATCTGGATCTGCTGCTGTTGCTCATGCTGTAGTCATTGTTGCTGCAACCGATGCTGTTGAAACTCAAAAGAACTGCAGTGTTGTAGCAACAACAGCAGGAGCAGCAAAAGCAGAAAAATCCCACTATCACTGACAAAAAGTTTTTTGTTAATTTAAGACAGAAATCATGCATTCAGCTGGATTCGTTATGTATGTCTGTGAGTATGCAAACTTAGGACGCGTTTTAATTGTGATAAAACCATATGGTTCAGTGATAAAACCATATGGTTCAAAGATGAAGCAATAGTGGATAAACTAAACATTGTTAATACAGTAATGCCTGTGGATGGACCTAATGACATGCTCACATTATATGTGTGTAACTTTCATTTGTTGTTATTGTTCTTTTGTTGCTTTTTTGTTTGTTTTACTTGTATATTTGTCATGACACCAATGACCGCACAAATACATACATGCATGTGCGCATACACACACGCGCACACGCACGCACGCATGCACACACACACACACACACACACACACACACACACACACACACACACACACACACACACACACACACACACACACACACACACACACACACACACACACACACTCACATACACACACACACACACACACACACACACACACACACACACACACACACAACACTGCCAGAAGGATAAGGATGGTCAGTATCAGGGGATGCAGTGAGTCTCATGCTGTTCATTTTTTGTTTGCTTGTTCTCATGCTTTCTGTTTTTGACCATGATATGATGATTACATTCAGTTGAGATACTTGACACAAGGATCTCACATGAAAATATAAATCTATCTTGGGTTTCTATATCTCTCTCTCTCTTTATCAGAAGTGGATAAATCCTTCAGAGTAGATGTAGCTGTATTGAAATGTGAATTTATTACATTAAAGTACTGCTTGTTTTGTTTTTCTACTTCTCTCTCTGAGCAAAAGCAGTATTATTGTTCTCTTGTGCTAGGTCTCTACCTGATCTCAATTTTTTGTTGAGAAGTATTTCAATTTTTCTAAGATTCATGTATGCACATTTTGAATTACATCTCTCTCCTCTCTCTCTCTCTCTCTCTCTCTCTCTCTCTCTCTCTCTCTCTCTCTCTCTCTCTCTCTCTTCTCTCTCTCTCTCTCTCCTCTCTCTCTCTCTCTCTCTCTCTCTCTGTTCTTTTCTCTTTTTTTATTTCATTTTTGACTTGTGTTTTTGTAAATCTGTTTACAAGCACATTAGTTTTTAGAAATACTTGTATCCAGTATCCAATGACAAGTGTATGTTACCATGATTATAATACATATATCGATATGTGCGTGTTTGTGTATACAGATAGACATTCATATCCACATGATGAAAGCATGTGATCTACATAACTCATATGATTTAATCAGATCATCTGTTTTGAGCTCATAGATTCATAGATGTAAGGTTTGAGCATAACAAAAGGACCATGATTTCAAAGATCCCAGTGGATTCACTATCTTTGGATGCCTTCAGTAATACTTGTGATGTCTATTGACGTGATAGAAAAATTTAATGACTAGTAATGATAATAGCACACAGCAAAACAACAAACAACACTGATATTATGGTAACAATAATAGTAGCAAAAAAAATTATAGCAGTGATAAATGAAAGTTAACTCACTCGGTACGACGGAACGCTATAGCGGTCGTGAGGAAAGGCACGGTTCCGTACGACGGAACGCGATAGCGGTTTCGATAATTAACATTTTTTAGATGCTCCCCTTTAGATCCTGCACGCCTACCATAGCCACACTGGTCACTGCAAACATGTCAAGGGTCAAAGGGAAAGTTACTTTGTGAGATTCCGTAGCCATACACTCGTCGGGAAACGATTGACTTCGGTACCCTACACGAATGGCTAATCTGCATTCGTGTCGAAAATGGCGTCGCAGGCGAGTATGAGTTTTCGAACAAAGTAGATCGCGACGGCGGCGTTTTACTGCTGCTGAAGTGATTGAAGTGCTTCAGACTGAAGGATTGGACATCGAGGAGTATGATGAAGATAATGATGAAAGTGTATCAAGTGATGGAAGCTGCCAGCAAGGAGGAACTGACAGTGACCTAGTTTCAGATGACAGTGAAGTGGGAGAGGGTGGTGGGCGTACACGTCACGAAAGGCGAGCGGTCAGCGGGTCAAGCACAGTGAAACGCGTGTCTGATAGAGGTTTCATTCACTTTCCTATGCATGACTGGCACGAAGATTTTAGTTTTTCTCCCACTTTGCCTCTGTTCTCTGGCTCTTGTGGCCTGCATGTCCCAGTTCAGTGCCACGCCCCCTTTGATTTCTTGAATCAGTTTGTGACAGAAGACTTTCTAAATTCCATTGTCATAATAGAAGGCATAAGAGAACTGAGTGGCAAGCAGAATGAGCACTTCTCCTGACCTTCTCACCTTTGACTGTGTTATCATGGAGCTGATCAGAGTGTGTGACTGTACAGTGATCATGACCACAAAATTTGGGTATTTTCAACATGGCACATGACGAAGAAATATTCAAGGAAGAACTTCAATATTTTGGCATGAACTAACCCAGCATGTAAATATTCAGATCTGAAAGTTTCGTTTTGTTCCTTTATGTTTTATATTTTTTGTGATTTTTTTCCTAACCCTTCAAAATGGGCCGTCCCTGGGGAAACGCAAGGGGAAAAACTCTCCGTACCGAGTGAGTTAATGGTAGAGTCTGAGGTAACCATGGTCTTTGAGATGACTTTTTTAAAGATTTGATTTTATAGCTATGTACATGAGTTCTCTTTTTTCTTCATTCATGTTCAGTTTGTTTCCTTTTATCCAAGCAGCAGTATTCTCTGTGGTGTTTTTAATTTTTCTAGCTGTGCTTGAAATGTCTCACGAAAGCAGAATGGGACAGTTGTAGGCATTAACAAAGAAATAACTGAGTGCTTCTGGTTGTTTGATGACATAGCTAGGTAGTTGTAATAAATACAAAGAGAAACAGGGTTCAGAAAAGACCCTGTTGTCTTTTCTTTGTATTTACAAACATCATATTTCAGCAAAAATGAAGCTGACCTGTTCAGTATTGTCATTGATAATGACAGACTGAGTTTGACAAGAAAAGTGTGACTTACAAACAGTTTCAGTGCAGCCAGGTGTTGATGACAAATTTCAGATTATGACTCATGGTTACTAGTGTCAAATGCTCAAAGATCTTCTAGTGATAAAACGGACACTTACATTATCAGAATCCTGCAAGATCATAAACAACTTTTAACAAAATGGTTCTGTATCGTGGGGTTTATGATACTTGATAGGCTGACTGAAAATATTAAGGAGTTTATTGGCTACTGAAAATATTAAGGAGTTTATTGGCTTCTACTTAGAGTTATAGGTGATTCATCAGCTGTGAAAATGCAGTACATCAAAGAAGTTTGGACAAGAATGGAAGATTCGAAATAGGCTAATAATATATATATATATATATATTTTTTTTTTTTTTTTTTTTTTTTTTTTTTAGATAGTTGGGCTTTAGATTAGACTTTTTGAACAGGCATGTTTAAAGCACTATGGTTCTCACAACATTTGTGTTAAAAGAAATATTCATGATTTCAGTTACGATTAGAAATGTTTTGTATTACTAGTTAGTAGTATGTGCGTGCACACACACTTGCAGTAATGCATACGCAAATCACAGCACATGAATTATGAATTAAAACTTGAAAGAATGAATGATGAATATCAAGGCAAGTACGAGGGTGAGTAAAAAAGTAATGCCTTTTTATTTATATCAGACAAAGTTTTTGATAAAATTACCTGAAATTGTGCTCAGTTACAAATGATTATAACTGTTACGGACTGAAATATTTTGTTTGGTATGTTTCCGGTTCATAGACTCGTGAGGAAAATTCAGAATGGCTGCCCCTGTAGAGCTACGTGAAAAATAAAGAGCAGTGATTGAATTCATTGTTGCTGAGGGGAAACCCCTGTGAACATTCACAAACGATTACAGAATGTGTATAAGGAGAATATTTTAGATTATAGCAATGTTTGCAGGTGGGTCTGTTGTCTGAATGATGAAAAGGTGGGAACTGCGAGCCTAGCCAATAAACCCTGTTCTGGCCAGCCGTCCACTTCTGTGAATCATGCCAAAAAAGCAAAAGCAGATGCTCTGATTAGAGAAGATGGGCGCATAACTCTTGAGGAGTTGGCAGAAAATCTTGACGTAAGCCATGGAAGTAATTATAACATTGTTGAATCACTTGGGTTTTCAAAAGTGTGTGCCCGTTGGGTACCGAGAGAGCTGACTACCAAACGCAAGACTAACAGGGTCAACGCCTGCACTGAACTTCTTGAACAAAGTCAAAGAGACAACACCTTCTTTGGAAGGCTCGTTACAGGTGATGAATCATGGATGCACCATTATGAACCGGAATCAAAGAGGCAGTCAATGAAATGGTGCCACCCTACGTCACCAAAACCGAAAAAGTTCAAGACGGAAAAGTCAGCTGGAAAAATCATGGCGACTGTCTTTTGGGATGGTCAAGGTGGCATTCTGATTCTGGTTGATTTCTTGCCAAGAGGAGAAACAACAAACTCTGAGGCATACATTAAGACCCTGACAAGACTCAAAGCAAGAATCCGACGAGTGAGACCTAACTTGCAAATCGATAATGTCCTCCTTCTGCATGACAATACTTGACCACACACAAGCATCAGGACAAGGGAGACAATCGCCTCATTCGGGTGGACAACTTTACTGTGTCTTCCATACTCACCAAACTTAGCATCTTCAGACTATCATCTCTTCGGCCCCATGAAAGAGGGTTTGAGAGGCAAACATTATGCCAGTGACGAGGAAGTGAAATCTGCAGTGTAGACGTGGCTCCAAGCAGTGAAGCACAGTCAGCAGAATTTTACGAGGCAGGGATAAATGCCCTCATTCGAAGGTGGAACATTGCTATTGAGAGACATATGTCGAGAAGTAGGGATGTGACCCCTAGAGGACCAGCTTCATTTTGATGTATGATACATGTTCCTGTGTCGGTAATTGTTCATGTACTAAAGAAAAAGGCAGTACTTTTTGACTCACCCTCATATTATTCACTACATAAGATGTAAATATTGTGCAGGAAATCACCCATTGACGATTTACATTAAGACAGTCTCTGTCAATCCCATCCCCCTCTCTGTCTCTCTCACACACACACACACACACACACACACACACACACACACACACACACACACACACACACACACACACATACATACATTCACACACACACATAGTCATACATGTGTATAAATGCATGCACCCACATATTTCTCACACACTCAACACAAACACATGTGTACTTATGCATGCACCCACACACTTAATACACATTCTGATTGATGTAAAATGGTGTTCCTTGAAAAACTGAGAATGAAAGATGAAATACAGCATATTTAAATTTGTAATGATGAGTGTGGTGGTCAAGTAGGTGAACGGATTTCCTGTTGGAAGATCCTGTGTTCACTTTGACACTTCTGCATGGTTGGTGAAGGATGGAGATTTTTCTGATCTCCTAGGTCAGCATGTGTGCAGACTTGCCAATGCCTAAGCCCCCTGCAAGTATATGAGCCTGTGCCAAAGTTTGTCACTAAAAATGGACAAAGTTGCTTATTATCCTAGTTCTTTTTATTTCTTAAGTGTGTTTGATGTAGACATTTGAAATTTGTTCGCAAAAAGATAACTGCTATTATTGTTTTTTTCTGAAATGCACTTTGATTGATAGCTAACATTGTGTTTTGGATCGGGCAAAGCATTTTGGTCACGCTGTGAAGATATTGAGCACAGTTAATTTCATAATTGATATCATAAGCTTAAGTACTGAGTACACTGAGGAAAGAGAAAAAGGTTCACCTTGTTTGTAACTGAAGGCTGGGGTTATGGAAGCATTTACTTGGTCTACCATCTCATCCATCACATATTTTAATCATCCACATATTATGAGAATGGAAACACCGAAACCAAGAGACAACTGAAAACATTTTACTTAAAAATCTTAAAGTGTAAGTGTAAAAGCATTGCACAAATGCAACACAGTGGGAACTCCACTTCATTGCAAAAAGAAACCGTGCATCACTCCATGCCAGTGTCACCTATTTGCAATGAACAGTGTCACTCAGTCATATTGCCTTCCCCCTCATAGCCTACCCAAGTTGACATTTTATTGCTTTGTTTTTGATACCATTTGGGTAAGTTTGGGAACAAACAAACAAACAAAAAAGTTACTGTAAGACTTAAGGCAACAATTTGTGGTAAGACAGCTATTCACTATTGTCATGCCTGTGTAAGAATCTTGAAAGCTGATTCAACCAGACCCCTAAATAATATGTCCTATTATAATCCATTAGATTCCCAGTCAACCCTCTCGCTTGACAGGAACAGTATGTAAATGAGTACCAGAGCCAGTAGTGATTAAACTGTATATCAGCACATTTCTCTCAAAAAAGGTTGAAACAAAGCTTCACTTTCAGCACACAAAAATCGAAAATCAAAAACAGAAGAAAAAAGTGTATTGAAACAAACAAGTCTGTCAATTTTGGTATTCTGTGTTTTAATTCAAGCAATTATTATCATTAAGTGTTAAATTAAAGCCCAGCCGATGGCTGAAAGCCATATTAGTACTAGAACCATTTCAAATAAATCACTGATCTTGGAAATGCAGTTTTAAACCTGGACCCTGATGAAGTCTCTTTAATGCAAAATCACAACTTTGAATCTCATCCTGATGTATGCACAAATAATTTCCTGCAAAATCAAAGGGAGACGGTGCTGTATTTTGTGGCAAATTTGCTATCAAGGATTTCATCTGAGTAAACTGCCAGTACTGAAAGAAAACATTTTTAGCAAAAGATTTTGCATAATCAGACAGAGTGCTCACTAAGCTGTCAAGTGTGCCCTTGTGATTGACGATTTCCATTCGCTTTTACTTGTCAGAGACAGAAAGTTGTCAGTTTACAGAACCTCTTGCTGAAGGTTATGACTAAAAACAAAATGTCTTCTTGATTCAGATCATTTTATAGTGCTAAATCAGCGAGATCCATCAATTTCTGTCTCTGTTCATTCTTCAGAAAAATGTGTGTGAGGTTTGTGTTTTATCTAGACTAGGATACTGTAACTGTCATATCTGGACTTTCTTGTAGCAGTCAGTCCAAACTTGAATGAATCCAAAACAATGCAGCTTGTTGTTACTATGCAAGAGCAAGGAGTGCCGTGCAAAAGCGCTCTTTCAAAAACTGCATTGACTTCCAGTCAGAGCATGAATTTAAAATAATTTTGCCAGTTCCTTTGTTTTCACCTTGCAACAAGAGCCTGTTTTTGATTTATGTTATTCTTGATGAACTGACTATATCACTTTTTTCTCACACAAATTAGGCCTACTATTATCATTATGTAAGTGTTAAATGATCTGTTGCTTAGTAAAGGGCAACATACTAATAAGCATGATTTCGACATGACTGTTTCTGCTACACATGTAACATTGTTATTAGTATTGTTAATCTAATAATGAAACATTTATGTGCAATCACTGTGAATCATTTTTCATGGTTTGATAATCGGCATCATTAACAGGGTAAGGTTTTAAACTTTTTATTTATCTTTTTAGCTAGACCATAAGGAAATAACATGAGTAGACATTGTCATCACTAGAACATTAGAAAGGGATCTTTACTCTCAGTATGCATGTAGAGAAGTTGAGTTCAGAATGTTGAGTTGGTCTCTGTTTATGCAGATGGTGTCTGTGAGTTATTGGATCAACCCAGCAGAGAAACTAGTGACGCGAGCACTCAACAAATGGAGGGCCAAGATGATGAAAGCAGACAACATCTCCTGCGTGGTGGTTCTCATTGACCCTTTGGGACCATCCAAGCTCACCATTCTTCGCAAACGACGTGAGGAGCACTTCCAGAAGCTGAAAGAGGCCAAAGCCAACACAGCTGCTTCACAGGTGACCGATTCCTCGTCCTCTTCCACCTCTTCCCGGCCTTCAACCTCTACTGTTCTAAACAGAGCAAACCACAACCAGAACAACCTTGGTGACCGGGAGAACCGGGGGAAGAGGGGGAGTGTGGGAATGAAGGTAAGGAGGACAAAGACAATAGTAACGACAGTGATGTGGACACAGAAAACAAGGTGAAGAATGGGGAGGACGAGGATTCTGCTGGTGACGGTGGAGGTGGTTCTGTTCAGCCACACAGTCATTCTTTACGATCCTCTTCCCATTCTCCTGCAGCGTCTCACCGCTGCCTCAACAAAGCTGCGTCTGTTTCCAAAGTGGGGAAACTTCACCGTAGTCCTCATCAGGGGGAGACAGTGCGATACCCTCTGTCCCCAAGGAGAATGTCCCACCCGACTTTGACCCCAAGCCAGGAGACATGGATGACAGTGTTCAAGCTTCCTCAGCTCTCACCATCAGCTCTCCCTTTAACTCAGCTTTGTTACCTACCTCAGATGACCCTCTCCTTCCTTGTGGCGAGTCCCAAACTTTTGACGAGAGTTCAGCCCACACACTCACATCGTCCATGTCCATGTCTGACTCCTTGCTCAAATTGATGAAACTGGATGCTGTCAAAGCCTCTTCTGCCCCAGTGTCCATGGCCAGTGTTGTGTCAGCATCTGTGTTGAATCAGTGTTCTCACTCAGGAGGTAGGGAACCAGTGGCTAGGGACCAAAGGAAACCCAGACGATGTCTGCAAGGACTGATTCCCTTTTCCACAAGGCAGCACAACTCATCTCTCTTGGCATCTGCACCCGAGATGAATCAGACATTACCCCCTACCTCTCACACTTTGACAAAGACCTTTCATCAAACACATCCACTAGACAATACATTTCATGTAGAGCCTTCCCAGGATGTAGGACTACAGTCTACCCGCATCCTACGCATTGCCACCACTCAACGCAGCAGCAAAGCAGAAAATCCCTCATCAGAGAGCAATCCCTCTTTGTCCAGCAAAAGTGACCTCACAGATGACAACAAATCCCTCACAAACAGCAGCATCATTCAGAGCATAGGAGGCAGCTCCATGAAAAAGGTTAAGAAACGCCGAGAGTTTGGACTTTTGCACAGGACTCGAACCACTCTACGACGTGCACGTACAGCTGCTCGCAAAGCGTTTTGTCCTGAAAACCGACCTTTCCTTAAACAAATGTCGGGCTCAAAGAGGAAACGGGAAGAAAAGCGTCATGTATCCAGTTCTCCTTCTGCTAAACGCTTGAAGAGGGGTGATGGGTTGCGTTGCTCAGTGTAGCTTTCTTAGATGTACCTTTCTTATTTTCATTTTCTTATGAATATATTTCTTGACCATTCCTGACAGTTTGAGCAGTAGGATAGTTGTCTTAGCCATTTCCAGAGTGGTTACTGGATTTTTGACATGTTTTTGTTTGTCAGCATTTGTAAGAAGTGTGACAGCTACTGTGAGTGACTGCTACATTGACTTCAAGTTTCTGTGTTTGTACTTGTTACAGATTATTGATAGTAAAGACAAGTTTTTGTTTTTAGATGAAAGATAGTTATACAGAGATTTTTTAATTAGAAAAACTAAAACTTTAGATTCATGAAACAATATAGATTTTATTGAGCATAAGTGTGAATGAAAAATAATTTTAAAGAGATTTTTAATTAACTCCCCCTGCCCAACTTCAAATTCATGGGAAAATATCCATTTTATCGAGCATGAAGTACGTTGGAGGGGAAAGTGGGAGATGAAGTTGATAAATGTCCAGATGCTGGGCTTTGGAATATGTTTTGATACATAAACCGATTTCTAAATCTAGTAAGAACACTTGTGACTCTGGAGAATATATATATGTCAAATCCTGAATAAGATGAATTGTGCAATATTCATGGACAATTACTGAGATTGCATTCCAGAGTTATGGTTATTCATCCATGCATTAGCATGAAGTATGCTTCTGCTGAAATTGTCAGGCATGGTCAAATGCACAGTTTTTATCGTTAAAAACTGTGTGCAAGTTCTTCAAGCTGCATATACTTCATAAGTGACAGCAATGGGACAGAGACACTGTTAAAATTACCATGAATTAACAACAGATTTGTTTTAAGAAATGATTTAGTGTTTGTAAGCAATATATTCATCAGGCAGCAGAAACCTTTTACTCTTTGATACATTTGTACACTTGCAGTTTGTTCTGATAGCTTTGTATTTGGTTACAGAACAGAGGTGTCCGTCTTATTCTGTTCTGTGTTTTTATACTGGCTGTTGAATAAAAAAAAATTTTCAGTGTTTGTCATTGTCTAATTATATTGTTATGTTTTTTTAGCCTCACTTGTCGAGTTTGTTTTGTGATACAATACTCTGTCAAGATTGTTAAGCCAGTCGGTTTATTTCTGTGCCACTTGTTAAGTTTGATTTAAATAACACATCTGTCAGCTATGTTTTGATTAGCCTCTGAGCTATGTGTAACATAGCTGTCAAATTTGGTTTGATTTGCTTTTCAGCTTTGTTTCATACTGTAAATGGCCAACCAGTTTGTGTCTGGTCTTACACATAAAGTTTGTGTTATGACTAAAGTGATCTTCCTGTTCTGATCCCAGTGTCTGTTAGCAAGCTAGCACTGTATCCTGAGCCATGCCTTCAGCTGTACATTTGGTGTGTCCTATTTATAATTTATTTCCCCAACTCGTATTAAAGTGTTGATACATGTATATGTGTACGTATGTATTTTTAAGTTATTGGCCACTGTTTGCCTTCTTGTTAACATTATATGTTTCATGTTACTTCCCAGCATCTGTTCTGTGTTGAATCCTCCCTTTGTCAGCTGTCCTAGTCCTCTATCATGCACATACTAACCACGTTCTTTCCATCTCTGATCTGACTGAAGAATTTGTACAGCTCATTAAGTCCGAAGTAAGAGTCATAATAATAACATGGACGTGTTCAGCAAACCAGATTTTAATTTTTGTGCTATGTGCATAGTGAGAGAATGACTTTGGTGCACATGAACTGATCTTGATTTTTGTATCCAACACATAGACGGGGGACATATACAACTGACTTCAGTAGATCTGTGATTTTTACTATAGAAATGTGTTTTTAATTGTTTTTGATTCTGACACTAGTGAGAGGAAACCATACAATAAAACATTTGGAGCGTTTTGTAAAGGTCTGTAAGAAAATGTGAATAGGTCCTGTATGGGATACATGCACTGACCTTTCAGTTTTACCACTGTGTTTAGTTTTACAGATTATATTAGAATATTAAGACTGGCTTTATTTTCTCTAGCTAAAGATAGCACATGCCATTCCGACTTTGCAATGATATAGTTTTATCTGCCAGCATCCTGTCTGCTGTTGTGTAATTGTTCTTTTCTAGTACAATGTGTTTCATAGTTTCATATCAGTGACACACTACCTGTCCTGTAATTAGGGGTATGAGTTTTTTCCATTTGGCTGAAATCTGACAAAAAGAAATGTTAGTCGCTGAGTACAGAGAGAGAGAAAATGTCTCCTCCTCCAAAAGGAAACTTCTCTATTAAATGAGTAAGTTATCTTTAAAATTGTTTGATACTCATCAGATGTTTGTGTGTTTCAACATTCTGCACCAGTGAAACATAAAAAAACTACAGAGAAAAATGAAGAGGTAAGAGTGAGACAGTAAATACCTGACATACCTGTAGCAATCAAAATGGGTATACCAGAATTGAGAAAACAAAGTAACGTGTTCATGGACCTGAGCACCAAATCTGTGTCAGGAATTGGAAGAGAGGTAATCATTGTGTCCTTACTTTCAGGCATTTCTTCCTTCAGCGCTTCAGTTTCTCATGAATCCACCACATAAAAAGATTTTTAGGTGCTTTATTTTTGCCACCCAAAAAATGCATTGTATTACATTCAGATTTCAAATTTGTAGGTATAGAAAGGTTGAAGTGTACAAGGGGAATTCTTGCAAGGATTGAAGATTGAGGGTGTACAAGGGGAATCTGTCTCAGGCAGGTGTGTGTGTTTTTTTTGTTTTTTTTGTTTTTTTAATTTTGATTTATTTTTCAATTCGGAAATTAGTACAGAAATTAAAGCAGGGGATAAAAGAAAGTATAAGCAGGACTGCCCTGGGATTTCAAGCAGAAGTTACATGTTCTGAAGTTGAAAGAGCAGGCTGAAAAAAACATCTAGAAATTAAAAGAAAAAATGTTACAGAAGAGATGTTTTCATTTAGTGCCCTTTTTATGTCTTGTGGTTTTTTAAGGTGTATAGTGCAAAAACATTTGTGCATACTGATAAGACAAATTTGTGGTCTAAGCGGTGGGATTTTAGAAAGGGGGGGGGACCCTCAGAAGTGAGTTCATTGTGTATGCAATATGTGTTTTACAGGCTGGGGAATTCTCAGCGGATTCGTTATTTTCAGCGGAAAACGACAGGATTTCCGCGGCAGAAAAAAAAAATTCAGCGGTGAAAAAAAATCGGCAACGAAAAAAAAAAAAAAAAACCTCGACGAGTTTTGCGCATTTTAGGTTAGTTTCGGTCAACTTCCGGGTTGATATGTACCGGTAGTGTTGACTTCCGGTCAGAGTCGCCATCTTGTGCGTTGGACAACATGGAGAGGCCTTGAAAACATCTGAAAATTGTAAAAATGCTTCAGCTTCCTGCAGGAAGTTGGTGGATAGGGTGGGAGAGTTGAAGGGTTAAGTTTTTGCAGTTGGTGGTTAGGGTGCAGGAGTCAAAGGGTTAAATTAAGTGATCATTCTTCTGAAGAGGCATGAACCATTTCAAACTGTTGAAAATAAATCTTGACCAAATGGGCTACAGAATGATAGCTTAGTCACATTAGTGAGTCGAGAACCGTACAAGGCCTATGAAGTTCTTGGTTTGATTCCAGGACCAAACAGAGATTATCTCACACATGGTGGTCTGGGTCTTAGTCTCAGAAAATCAAGCCTTGTGTGCAGCATGCGTTCAGTGCATGTAAAGAACCACCACAACAAAACCGTTACCTCTGGCAAAATTATGTAGAAAAATCCATGTTGGTATTTAGATTTAGACAGAAAAACAAAGAAAAAGAATGTATAAGGGATTGTGCTGCACAGTGTTTTTCATCGAGAGAACAGCCTGAATTTCATCCAGAAAAATTGATGTAATGATATAAAATGAACCAGTGTAATGTAGTTATGTGATTGTGATGGTAATAACTCCAAACTGTGATTCCAACATGGAACATTAACTTGACTGCATTGCACAATATGCACGTGTCATAGGTTTGAAAAGCAGAATGTGATTCTGACATAAAAGTGAATATTTCATCAAGGCAGCAGTGGATTGATAATCTTACGCTTGCTTTTTCTTACAAATGCCTTGTTATTCACACATTGAATATTACCATATTTCTGTGAAGCCTCTCTGTTTTTAATTCACTTGCTTTCACGTTTTCTCTCCATTCATTTCATGTGTTGAAACAAAATGCAAGCACATGTATAAGGGATTCTTGACTTTGTCCTTCAGAGATATTCTTACTGACTGTAATTATGTTGAAGGCAGCAGCCATCACAGGAGTTCTGGTTTTTAATATTAGTCAGTGGCAGACTGTACTTTTCAATATTCAGTCTTGGTGTAATACCCAGACACCCTATCAGTTTTAAACAAAGGAATAAAGGCTATGCAAAATTGAATGTTGTGTGTTGGATATTTGTGTTACTGATTTGGAAATTGTTGTTCCTTATTGTTCATACTAAACTATACTTAGGGATGTGGTTAGTTGTATGCAGCAGCCAGTGTCATAAACATTTAAGAAAACGAAAGTAACAAAACCAAACAGAAAATTACCAAAAGAGAAATATATTTACAAGATAAATAAAAAGATGATTTAACAATGTAAACAAATAAATATAGAACTTAGAAGAGTGAAAGAAAGGGATCAGACCAAATCCCAAATTCATTTTGGACAGATTAAACTGAAGAAGTTGTCAATTATACTTTTTATAGAATGACAGAAGGTAAATGAAACATGCTATCTTAAAAATAGTTATATGCTGTCTTAAAAATATCCCAATTCAGAGTTTTGAAGGTTGTGTTCCAACTGTCATTTACAGTGTTAAATCATCTTCATCAGCAGCAGTTTAGTTGTCAATGTAATGGGTATACAGCCATACTCTACCAGGTAGCCGTGCAAACTTGAAAAGGACCTTAAAAGCTTACAAGTGATAGAGAGACTGCAGCAAGTGAGAAATCATATTATGATTGTTTTCATCTCTTTGCATTATCAGTGTGTAATGTTTGATCTTACAGAAAATTTGGTTTGATGTTTACCTCTAAAATATTGTGAATCCTGGTATTATCAAATAGATTTGCCATGCAAGTTATATCAAAGATCTGTGAACATATTTTTTTCTTGAAAGCAACAGCACATCTGGCTGCTGTCATGACCCCTTTCCTTGTCTGTCTTGTCTTTTGCAACTGTTTTACAATTTTGAATGGTAGTAGTACCACTCTCCAGCTAATCTGTACCATATAGTCTCTGTTGCTGTCGTTTTATGTCTGCTTTTTGTGTCTGTGCCACATACTTTAGATCGCTGTTACTGAATGGGACCTCAGTGGAATTAATTACTCAATTAACCCTTTGACTCCCACACCCTATTCACCAGCTGCAAAAACTTAACCTTATGACTCCCTCACCCTATCCACCAGCTTTCTGCAGGGAGCTGGTAGATAGAGTAAGGGACTCAAAGGGTTAAGTTTTTGCTTTGCTAGCATGGTTGATGATGCAAGAAGCTAATGGCTAGGGTGAGGGAGTGAAAGGGTTAAAACAGGTTTTAGTGTACAAATTAATAGAACATACACAAGTCATCAGTTACCATGCACTGAAGTTATCCCTCCTGCACCCAAAGGAAAAAAGAGGAGGGGAAAAACTGCTCGTGCGCACAAACTACTGTCTGTGTAGCATGCAGAGATCTGCATGGCTTTCAAAGATTTTTGCAGATTTTTACAGCCTATTTCCTCATGATTTCAGTTTATGAATTAAAAAGTACTTGCCAGAATCGGCATCATTTTTGCTTGATAATGCTTGGTCTGCTTTTGAGAATCTCCTCTGACTAAGTGCATGTCTGGCTTATTTCTGCAAGCCACCCTTGACTGGTATAAGAACTTGGCACCAGTCAAGTCAGCCAGAAGAAAGGGAACCACGATGGGACATTAATTTCAGTATTCAGATTGGCTCTGATGCATATATATATATATATATATATATATATATATATATATATATATATATATATATATATATATACACACACAATATATATATATATATACACACACACACATATATATATATTTATATATATATACACATATATATATATATATATATATACACATATATATATATATATATACACATATATATAATATATATATATACACACACACATATATATATATATATATATATATATATATATACATTGTTTTTGCTCACGTTATGCATGCAGTCTGCATACTCTAAGCGCATCATGCTGGGTGTTTTGATTCCATAAGCCACTGTGATGGCATGACTAACAGGAACTTTTCAGTTTGACAACAACAAAATCAAGCCTGTTAACTGTCCAGGCATCAGGCATGAATATTAGGATCATTTCAGAAATATGCTGTTATATTTTTAATGCAAAAAGTGAATACTGACATAAAGAAACATTGTAAAATTAATGGAATTGCTGTGCACAACTTCACTGGTATTATGTCCATGATACTGTAACTGAGGTGTGTTTTTACCCTAATTTGTTCCAGTTTTTATATTTACTGTACAAATAGTACTGAAAAAAAAGTTCCAAACTCTCAAGATAAGTAGGGCTTATATTTATATTTTTATAATAAAGTATGTATTATATTGGTTTGGTCCACCTTTCATTGTCACATGGAAAGTTATTCAAGGGCTTTCTGTTGAAAAAGTGTCCAGCTTGTTAACTTGTGGTTTAAATCTTTGGAAAAAAAAAATTGTTAAATTTATTCATCTTGTTTCCGATTTACCTGTTGCTTTTTCATGTTGAACCCCAAGTACACAGGTTGACCAAAATACTTTTTGTAAATAGTTTACTTCATCCTGTTGATTCGTAAACTTTGTCCAGATTATTCAATATCAGATCTTGTACATTCTTCTATTTTAATTGTAAATATCATGTGTATACAATTGTCACTGAACTGTGGTTTTGTTATGACCACCATTCTGAGAAACATTCTTTGTTCTGTCAGGGAAGATTGATAATATGCAGCCATTGCCCGCACATGTCCAGTGTTGATGTCGAAGCTTGTTTTTCTGTCCATACAGTAACAATAGTGACACAATTCTGGCCAACAACGATTGTTATTGCCCGATTTCATGGTGTCCTGCTTCCCGTTTCTTTTCTTATAGTTCTGATCATAATAATGTAGGATCTAATAGCACTTTTTCTAGCAGCAGGCTAGTATAGCATAAAAGCTAGCTTCGTTACTGGCATATTAGCATAGTTGTTTCATCATCATGTGTACACAGTATTACTCGGGTACCAGTATGCAGGTCACAGCTGTTCTTTCTGTTCCCTTTAGTTGGGAGGAAACTCCCCGCCGCGCAAAGGAATGTGTTATCTTGACCCAGCCCGCCTGCCTGGTGCACAGCACGCTGGCCGGTTGTAAGATTAGCACGTGCCAGTACCGCACAAGACTGCTGCTGCGCTCTTTTGCGAATCACACACTCCACTGTTGGTGGTGTGCTGACAGCTGATCAGTGCGAAGTTAACTGGAACATGGTTGTTGTTTATACGTGTACACGCACATTTCTACACGAAACTGATGTCCCAGCTTTTGTCGTCAGTTGGTAGATCTTAAAACAAGCTTTCCATGCATACAAAACACGCCTGGTGGAGAGACAGAACGTTCATGTTTCTGTTCCAGAAACTGAAGCAGACGATTAATGCTAGCGATCAACCGTTATACCACTACAACAAACATCCGTTTTTCAACAAGCGCTACATCATGCAGTTTAGTTTTCTCAGGGTAACTCGTGCCATCCCGACAAAGAGCAAAGTGTCTACTGCTACAATGTTAAGACAGACAACTAGTCTCACCTTTGTCTTCTGTGGAAAAGCGCCTTCTCTTGGCTTGCCCGAAAGTTGGTAGTCCAACCTTGAACAGCATCATCAAACACCTTTTTTTTTTTCACATTTTGCTTTCATTGCCAGTGTGAATTAGAATTGCCATTGGTCCTTTGAGTGTAACCCACACAAAAAAGATGTCACACACACTCAATGGCGCCTGTTTTCAAGTTATTACTAAGCACGCTGTCAATCATCCAGCTCATTTCTCTCATGGAGCGGTAGGGGTGAAGAAGGTAACCCCACACAACATGACTGGGTTTGCAACCATTATTTCATTTGTGACTGTCCTGATAAAGGTAAACTAATGCAATTGCAATTGTGAAAGCACATTCTTACATTTGTCTTTCACTTGTCGCTTCACATGTTCACCACAAAGTCTACACATAGAATTAAGCCGGAAAACGTGCTCAGACAAAGAATGTTCTCTCTCCCACTCCATGACGGATTCAGTTACTCACACACCTCAGCATTATCATACACACGTTACTGTTTCTCACATATCACAGCAACCATTCGTGAGGTAGGCAGAAAATCACATGAACATAACCCTGAACAATTCCCCTACACATCTGTCGAAACCTTGAGTGTATCAAAACTATTTTTCGATGCTTTAATACAAACCGAACATCACAAAAATGAAGCATGCCTAGCCTGCGCAAGTAAAAACAAAGAAGGCGGAATTCTTGCGCACGGTGGCGGCAGTGCCTAGATTGCGGGGTCAGAGCAGGGTCTGTGCCAGAGTGGCCCAGCGCCAGCATCCAACTAAAGGGAACGATTTCAGCGAAACTGAGCCGCCGTGAGGTGTAGAGCTCAATGCCATGATCATTTTGGACCTTATTCATCACATGGCATCTGGCATCAGTGCATATGGAACTCCAAAAGCAGATGTCAGCATGAGAAACTGAAACTGGGATGACGAGATGCCTAAAGTTATACTCCGGTAAAACAAAAAAATGTACTGCATACCACTCCCCAATCGTATTGTTTAAACCATTACTTGAAAATAGAAAACCAACAACAAAAGAGAAACCTTGTCATGCAATAGTTTTGTGTACATTCTCTTTAACTGCTGTTGAACTCCACAGTGTAATCTAAATCAAAGTGATTACTATTGTTCAAGCAAAGAGAAACCAGAAACACATAGAATGAGAATGGATATTTAATAGGCATGCGAGATGAGTGTAAATTTTCTGCCAACTGGCCATTGTTAAACATGCACAGAAGACAACAAATTCATGAGTTTTATGATGAAAACAACAGATAACATAAATTCTCTGATATTCGTTTAGCTGGAAAATTTTCTTCTTCAGCTCAGTGAAATATCAGTGGAAATTGTGTGATGGCTGGAAATTGATGTGTTGTTTTTGTTTTATATCTAGTGAATTCTTTGTCATCTTTTATGCGTGCTTGACAAAGGCCAGCGGTCTGAAACTTTGCAACTATCGTGTTCCATTAATATGCATTCTCATTCTCCTTTTCATGTAGGCCTATAGTATTTCTGGTTCATGAAGACTGTTGGAAGTAACAAATGATGAAGCCTAAAATTTCATTGTACTACTGGTAATCTATCTGCTCTTCAATCTGCTTTCTGTAGTTTGCCTTGTAAGTTTTAGAAATTAGTTATAAAAATGCATAATTAAAACTATAAAAACTGCATCACTTAACAGTGCACAAAAGAATTTTTTTTAAAGGGGGGGGGGGGGGGGGAGAACAGACCATTATATTTTAGTCTTGAACTTATGTTGCAGTTTGTCAAATTTGTAGACTGAGTTTCAGAACCGTTTGTTTAACTTTCATATTGTGATAGACTTGCTTTTCTTTTTAATTTTGCAATATATGCTATTTTAACAGAAATACGATATTGAATACCTGTTTTCAAGACAGAAATTTATGTCAGCAGTTTCATGGCAGATTTCTTCATATAGTTTCAGTAAAGAATATGGTTCTGATCCTCTGAAGATACTGACTCTTAATGTCTTATGAACAGATGGTTTCTACTCATTTTCTTGCTTTCTCTTATTACCAGTGTGCCTTTTCTTCATTCTGTCTGATTATGCCATGCTGTCGTAGAGATGGTTCTTCTCTTTCAATCACAGAAATTTGAATTCAGCATAATTGGTGTAAAATGGGTAAAGATGATTCAGAATTTCATTGGTCCTAAAGGAACAGTTATTGGTAATGTTCATCATTGTTTATAATTTAGTGAAGTGATCATAAATCTAGCTCCTTGTCTATTTTGGCTGGAGAGGGAGAGGGGTGGCAGCACCCATACTAAAAGGTCGCATGCGCACAATCTTTCTCAGACGTTGACTGTTGGGTTTATTTTGATCTTCACATATATCCAGTCCTTATCATTCCTGTGAGCTTTGTTCTTTCACACTGTTAAACTTTAACTGACGTAATATTTCATATTTTTTCAGGAATCTTTTTGCACTGTCTATTAAACCATTTGCTCTTAACTCAGCTGACATGGTACTCTTATTTTTCCAGGAATCTGGGCAAAATTGAAATATCTTGTACTTTGCAAGGATAAATACTTTTTTAGGTAAGAAGCATAAACTTTATTCAAACTGATGTCTGAATCATGTAAACTGCAAGTTTCACACATCTTAAATTGATTTCGTTTCCTCTTAGGTTGCTAATTTTTTTCTCTTACAATTTAGCAGGTTTAATATGTGGAAAGCAAACGGAGGGACGATATCTATGATCAAGCTAGTGGTTAGACTTCACAGCTGTCACCTTATTATTTTGACAGAAGCTTTTCAAGACCACACAGGCTTTTAGACAAAAAAAATGTCAGGCTTATCCAGCTTGACAAAATTACATTGGCTGTGTTTTAGCAGCCAAATGATTTTATGTATAAGATTGTGTTTTGAGATGACAGATCATGTGTCATTTAAGGAATGAAGAGTGTGTTCAGTTAAGACAATGGTTTTCCTGATACAGGATTATCTTGTATAATTAGAAACACCTCAAGAAGACGCAACATGCTGGAAAGCCCTTGGTGAAACACACACATGAAATCATTGGTGCCAGTTAATTTTTAAGTTGTCATACAAATCTGGCCAAAGCTTGAAAAATGAGTCACCAGTGATTTTATGAGTAAACTATCGACACACACACCATCAATGGTCATCACTTCTCAAAACAACAAAAGAAAATAAATGTGTGGGGGGTAGAGACATGTTTTGTGTTCTGTCCTTTTTGATAAATTGCTACATAGTATAGTCAACTTGTAAATTATAACAGATGGCATTAAGCTTTGTTTTGGTTGATGTGTATGTCTTTATATGATCACTATTCAGGCAAGCATAAATGTTTTCTTTGTTCACAATAGATTTAAGATGAAAGATAAGCAGCAAGACAGAAGATAAGCAGCCATGTATAACTGAATATTGGATACTTTTCAAATTAATAGATGGCATGATACTTTTTTTTAAATGTCACCTGATGTTTGTACATTTTATGCTAAGTTTGTACATTGTATGTGTGTCCTTACAGTCTGACTTTAATACTGAAGATAAGAAGTATCTGCTGTTATGGAGCTGTCAAAAACATTTATTTACTGAGATGAAAAGAATTTCTGTGTAGCAACATTTCTCACAGTCTCTAGTATCTAATTCATTACTCTGCATCATGTTACTTACCCTGGTTGGAGTATAATGTTCCTGTGATTTGCAAGATGGTTTCTGCCGTGTGATTTTCTTCAATCTGCAGTGTGTTGTGGAATGGTAATACGCCCCTGTTGATGTGGTTTGCCTGCTTTAACTACTCATAAAATATACATCTGCATTTCAGGCTCGAAGCGATTTTTTCCCCCCTGTTGATGACTTTGGTCTTGATGTATTTATTGTGTTCTGTTCAAGACTGGTTTGGTTAATACCCCCCCCCCCCCCCCTCCTGATTCTTTCAAAATAGGAATTTGTAGAGTTCTTTCCCTCTTTTCCAGTAATCAAACAAAATAAGCAAAGACAAAGATCTTCCAGAACCAAAGAGTAAATTAAATGACCAAGTTGCTTTTCACATTGTGTGCTTGTTGATAAAGTATTGCAGTACTACCATATTCATCTTTCTTCCTTCTTTTTAGGTTACAGATTTTGTTCTTGGATTTTATTTTCCATATCATTTTACAGAAAAAAGAGATTAACGTGTGTAGACTGTGGGGAGGTGTATGTCAACAGAATATGTCGGAAAAGATTTCTCATCTGTTCATAAATGAATTCTCAAATTTGGGTCATAACACTGACCATTTACAGGGACTTGCTGTTTCTTGATACTTGACATCATCTGCACATAAACATTATGATCCTAAACATTCTAAGCAAGGATTTCTCAGTTATTTGTGGATGAATCATCTTGTCAGTCCTTTATTTTGTGCAAAAGCTTTGTCAGTCAAAGAGCCCTGGTTTATGGTTGCAGAGGCTAATCAACTCAGGATGGATTCCAAGGATTTCTCTGCATATTCTGAATGATAGATGCTAGAATAGTATAGATGGCACACGAGTGCAACAACAACCAAAAAAGCCAAAGTGGGCATGGTCCATTTTGATTGTCATGGTCATCAATTTTTTCAAGGTATTTTACATTGTTAAATTTTAATATGACGACCATCTTTTCTTGTGTGTGTTGTGCATTTAGTTGTGCTATCATATAACTGATCTCTTTTAGCCATTATAAGCCTTTAGATTTAAACATTACAAAACCTGTTCCTGCCCTTTCTTGATAACTGAAATTTATATGTTAGTTATTATTCTTTTATTTGTGTATAAGCATTAAAGAATGTCGTTTTACATGTGCTCTTTTTGTGTGAAAATTGTTATTACATTAGGATAAGACTCGCTCTACCTACGCCCTGTTCAAATCATTCCGTTTGACTATGCAATTGTATAGGCTGCCTGTTGCTAGGAATCAAGTTTTTCTTTCAGTTGTTCAAAGTTATCTTCTACTTCATGGTTCTTGAAAGGTAGCTTATATTAAACAATTGGCAAAGAACTATCATGTGTGTGATCATTTGCCATCGGTATTCTTCTTGCCTGCAAGTGCTGCAAATATGAAAAATTTGGAGAAGAAACAGAATTCAAATATTTTGACACATTTCATTGTTTTATAATTAAAGGAACTTCATTGAAAATCTTGGTTGACATATTGTTTTGCTTACAGAAAACAAACAGAATGAAGTCATAAACTAAAAACATTTATTAATCATTAAACAACCTAACTAAAATAACAGTTTGAAGGAGAAAAATTTTCTGAAGTAACGTTTATATGTGTGATTTTAAATGAAGAAATGTGAAATAATTAAGTTTGGTTTTAATTGTTGAAAAATGGTTTTGTATGGTTTGGTTTGCATGAAGAAAATTCTTAAAGCTGTCGCTATTTTAATTTATTATATTATTGTAATATTGTCTTACACCTGGATACACTATCAGACTGGATTAATTAATAAATACATAAATTTATATATTCTTTCTTTCTTTGTGTTGTATGATCATTTATCCATATGTATTTCATGAGATTTTATTTTGGCATGGACTAGAAACACAGGTAAGTAAGAAAAAAGAAAAACAAAAGACTTTTACCTAACAGTTAAGTGTCTAGCTGTTTTAATTACAGTCCATAACTGTGGAAATTCATCAGACATTCCTCATTTAAAAACTTAAACTTCACCGACAATATTCATTACAAAAAGAGTAGCAATAGAATACTGATGAATTATTACTTTCATGTATACACATACTCAGTGCTACAGAGGTGATCAGTATATAGCAACAATGCCCCTGAAAAGTGATCATCGCAGTGACTTGAAGCTTTATACACAACTGGCCTAATTATACCATGGTCTAATGACCAATTGCCATCAGTTAGCAAGACCCAAAATGCCTTTTTGCTAGGTAACCAGAGTTGATGTTTCATCTGCTTGGCCACCTCCATTTCCAAGTTATCTGAGTAGTAGGGTAAGATCAAAATCTGAGGGTCTTGTATATGGAGAATAGGCAGGATGTGGCAGAGCATCCCACCAATCAGGCGTGGGAATTCTTGGATAAGGTATTTTCAGTGGAAACCAACGAGATTTCTCTGGAAAGAAATACGAGTTCCCTGAATTCTTTATTATAAGAGAGAGGGAGAAAAAAGCACCCCATTCCTGCCAATCCAAAATTTTTAATATGTACTATGTTCAAACAATACAGATGCCAACAGTACGTACAGCTCCTCAAAGTCTGTATAAAGTTAGGCAGGCACAAGCGCTGAAGCAACTTTGAATTGGACTCATTGCAGTCACCATATTTCGTCATGGCTGTACAATCTAGTGTTTAATAATTTTTAATGTTGGGCACATCACATGACGAAAGATGTGTCTGGTGGCCAGAACTGTTAACTCTTTGGATCTATGCCCTAAAATGGCTGCTGAAACTCTCAAGACGCACAGTTGTTGGTACTTTTTAAAAAATTATGGAGAATATCCAATGACAATAAACCTATCATGTTACATATGTTTTATTAAAAGGTCATTATGTCTACTTTGTAATTGTACAGACCACATGTTTATGCATGCTTTCATTTTTATCTGGTTTAGCATCGAAAAAGGCATGCAAATAGCAAAAAAACAAAAGTTCCAGATGTACACACACACATGACTTATCAAACTGCTGCTTGTAATCCATTAAATATCCATGTCACAAAGCTGCTTTTAACATGTCACAGGATATACATTCTTCACTGGAAGTCACTATGAGTTCTGCTTTAATGAATGTTTTGTCCCAACAGTGATTAAATACAGGCGTAGTCTTTTGACTCTTCGAAATTCCTTTGTTTCGGGTACCGCAAAAACAAGCCAAAAATAGAGTTCCAACAGTCTCCTACGGTCGAAGGGAAAAATCTACTAAGAAAAATGGTTAAACCCTGTTGTCAGTATAATCTTCCTTATTGTAGTATGCAAATAGTCTCGGTTAAAAAAACAACAACCCATCTCCACAGCTATCTGTCGAGACATGGAGCTCCGCAGCTATATCTGCGTCACCAACGAGTTAACCAAATAGACGCAGTTGATGTACAAGTTGTTGCCAACAAGTGGAATGGTAATATTACCAATATTTCTAAAAACTGTTTCTGGGCAATATTTCTAAAAACTTTCTGTGTCTTTGGTGCTTTTTAACAGCATAAAATCTTCGAAATTTCAGATGTGAAAGGTACATGAATTGGATCCCCAAATACATTTAGACTGCACAGATTTCAATCTAGAAAATTGAAAATTTACTGAGGGGGAGGGAGGGGCATTCCCTCCTAGTTTCAGAGGATTTTTTTGTCTGGAGCAGTTCCCATTATAAGTGCTTTGTGGCAAGATGCGTTTTCATGTAATGTCAGTCGCGAATCGGTGTTTTAGGTTGCTTTCAGATTTCAGGTTTTAGTATTGTCATCAGAGACATCCTGTTGTAGTCTTGATTAACAGCTTGTGCAATGTCAGTCGCGAATCGGTGTTTTAGGTTGCTTTCAGATTTCAGGTTTTAGTATTGTCATCAGAGACATCCTGTTGTAGTCTTGATTAACAGCTTGTGGCATTGGAATACAATGCGCGGTCAAGACACCCCTGTTGTCATAGGCAAATATAATTCTAACGTAAAATTTTCTTGTTTCTTCTGATCATGATGGTCCTTGGAGAGGTGGGAGTTTGCCACTCAGATGATTGTCTCTTTAATTTTGGCTCATAGATTCTAACCCAGGTTTCACTGATGGCAACTGTCCGATTTAAACTTTGCTGATGGCAGCTATCCGATTCAGTGTCTCTGTGACCGTGACACACACCCATTTTTTACCTTCAGTAATACAGTGCAGGACCCACCTGCTACAACATGTCTCATTCCAAAATTTTTCCTGCTGAAATCACATGAACTGATTCATGACTACTACCAATGTGATAAGTGATCTCTTCACATTTTTTGCCTGTCTTCATTTAAAATTTCTTCAACTTTTTGAATATTTTTCTCGGCAGTAGCTTCAACCACATTCCCAGACTGTTACCCTTTAATGTCGTTTCATCCATCTTTAAAGAATGACATCTGCCTGAAAGCTGCAGCCAGTGAGAGAGCTTACACCCCATATACACTCTGTAGTCTTTTTAACACATCTGTGACAGAACTTCATTTATAAAATTCAGTTCTTCAACACTAAATGCAGCCATGATGCTTAGAGTGACTGTACCCAGCATGATAATGATATCAAAACAAATGTCACAGTAGGCCCTATTTGCACATAGTTTTGTAATTAGATCACAGAATAACTGAACCAGAGTGTATACATTTCAAATTGTTGCAGTTGGTTAGTAGAACATTCCTGCTATTCAATAGATGAATAGCTTGTAAAATATGTCCAGAAATGTGGGGAGATTGGTTGGTATGGAGTATTAAATGTTATCCTCCCTCAGCAACATATTTAAATAGTAACATGCTTCTGTATGGCTGACAGAGATGAAATTTATTTAAATATATTCATACACTGAACAGAGAAAAAGTCCATGGGAAAAACAGTGGGCATCTGTTGAGCTATGAAAGATAGTCCAGCTAAAGCTGTTCTCATTACTTCCAGCTTTCTTAAAACACCAAAGGTTTCTTTGTGTGCACTCTGCAAACAAGACTTAATGTGCGCTCTGCAAACAAGATCACTGTCTAATGCAATAGATTAGCACATAGACTATCACTCAAAGTCATGTTTAGCGGAGTGGAGGAATCTCCATACAATCTGGGGATAGAACCCTGACCTGTCACTTTTTAGACTGACGCTTGGTCACCATTCCACACAAAATACAGCAATGGTGCCAACATCTGCGCTGATGCACAATAAATAATACCAGACATCCGACAAGTCTGATCATTCTACAACAGACAGTATATTGGCCAACTGCTGATCAGATACATTCACTGTCTTGGTCTTGCCAGTAATATTGGAGATCTTTACAGCAAGATGATGCTTGCACTGAAACAGAAAACAGGATACTTCTTTTGTTGACAACTAATGTGTCAAAGTGGTCAACAACTTTATCGGTTTACGAAAAATACTGGGCAAATCAATGCACACCACTCATTGTTATTGTTGTTTAAAGCCAAGTAGAGCCATATCAGGGCTATTACCGCTTCAAAACAAACAAAACCTCAACAGGAAGAAAAAAAATATATATATATATATATCAGTGCATTCACACACATAATCTAAGGACATGCCCCTGGCATTGACAACTCTGTCCAGTTAATCGCACACGCGATTTACAAAACACCTCAATACAAATTTAAGCATACCTTAGGACACCAAAACATATCTAAAAAAAAAGAAGACATAAATTACTTTAAATTGCTTCTGCATATCTCAGCTCCCTTGAGCCAAAAATGCACTTAATACATGTACCCAATTATCAATACTAAGAAACAGTACGGAAGACTTTATCAAACATACAGGTGAATGGACCAGCAAGAAAATGATAGGAAGAAATGACAGAAACTGAAAGCAAAGGAACAAGGCAGAAACAAAGAATGACAGTAGAGAGGAAAGTTCTAGCATAGAATTTCCAGGTGGGGATACTAGTTATACTGAAAGAGTTCCTGGCATCCCCACGGGGGGATGCACACCAATCAACAGCATTCATAAGCTGATGTTAAGGTCATGACAAAAGGGTTGTGAAATGTTTCCAACATGCATTCTCACATGGGCAACTTGCACAAACACAATACAACATGAATACAGACCACTTGTAACCACATTGTATGAAGGAACAGCTCAGCTTTTCACTGAATTTGGAATTAATTTTGTTTGTGCGAGTAAAATTATTAAAATTATGACGAAAGCCACATTGAATACAATTTCCAAACAGAACGGTTGTTTAAAAAAAAAAAAAGACATTATCATTTTCACTATCAAATTATTTCAACTCTGTACAAACCATACCGTGTAAAAAAAATGAGTCGTATACATTTCAATCTTTTTTGCTAGCCCTACTCTCATTTGTTCACACTCATACATACTTACCATCATGTGGTCTTCTTTATGAAGGACTGCAAAATACCAAGATCAATTTTACAAATATACTCCCAATCTGATTTCAAGTAGGCATGTTTGACATGTATGTCTTTGAAATGTATTTCCTTAAAATCCGTTTCCAAATTCATGTTTGCTTATCTGACTTGACCAAATGCTGATATGAACGATGGATATTTGATAGGATAGAAGGCAATTGAATGAGAATTATTTCACGAGTTGATGGTAAGTATTACACAACAAGCCTAAAACAATCTTAAATTTTAGATGCTGGATCAGCAAGTTACAACTTTGGGAACATTTTCACTTTCTTTGATAATTACAGATGGAAAATTCGAAGGGCAAAGAAGAATAATTCAAAATTCATTTCACTGATATGAAAAAGGACAATATCCACCACAGCTAAAAAAAAAAAATAGTCATATCCATAGAAATGTATGTAAATGTCTTCTGGGCTTCAGTGAACAACAGGTTTCAGCACAAAAACATGTGCACTCAAAAGTTATACTTGGCTGGAAAGTATAACTGGTTTTGAGCACAAACATAATAGCATTTACAATCTAGCCTACATCTGACCAGTCAATGTGGTGAAAAGGTTAACACAATGGATTACTACTGGGAGGTCATGAGTTCAAACCCCTATTGTTCCAAAACATTGTGGGAATCTATGGCCTTGACTGTCTCCCACCTACAGTGTGCCACCCGCTCACTGAAAGGACTGGGACCAACACAGTTGAGTCTCATCCATTCTACAGATGTGTCAGTTAAGATGTTCAAATTTCTTGACTAACATTATGAGAGTACAGTCCTTATGCTAAAATGGTACCCATAGCATCATAAATAACATCCGTTTTCTTTATCACAGGACTGAAAACCTCCCTGTTGTCCTGATGACCTCAGTGTCAGGGAGTGTGGAGGTGTGTTGGAAAGCCAAATGATAAGCATACAGCTAGACACAGAAGCAATGCAAAAGACAGGGCAGACAAAAGTACCCTCAACTCTTAACATGGAAATGGAGAATACTGAAATATAATTTTGTTTCTCTCTCTCGACTTCACAGAGCCTGTGTAAAATTCTAAGACCCATAGGGGATAAAAGACTACCACTGTGCCAGTCTATGTTTATTTGTCACAGTTCCTACCTGAGAATGTAAAGGCAGGACAGGAACAATAATGGCTGGTTTTGAAACAGGTATATGGAGTACCTGAACTGCCTGTCACCTGCGCAAAATGGGAACAGTAGTAAGTGATAATACAAACAGTGTACCCAAACAAAACCACATTAACTCACATGGGACAACCAGTCCTCTTTGTTTTTCCCACAGACAACCCACTTATTTGCAAGGGTAAGGTAAAACATCACACAAAAAATCTAGACAGTCAAAAAATGAAACTACATAAGAAAATGAAACTTCCAGAACTGATTATATGCTGCATCAGCATATGTGTACGTGTGTGTGTGTGAAAAATCTCCTCATAATTTCAGTTTAACAGACCATGTGGAAAATATTCCTAATTTGATGTTCAGTACAATGACACTGATGTATCTATGGCAGTGTAAGAACAAGTATGTAAATATACAGAAGAGCTTGTAATATGACATTATGACCTTTGTTCAGCAATATCCAGTCATTGCTAAAATGAATAAAACAAAGCCAGTTAGGTGACAAGTCCATTATTATCTAAACAGCACACGGAATCACATATACTGTGTATGCCACTAACTATTTAGCTTGTAGTTTCATCTGGTCACTCAATGGCAGTGCTCCACATTTTCAAAATGTCACAGCATTACAGCACTACTTTGCTAGTGAGCCTGACAGGATGACCACTGCAGTGGCCGGTTGTGTGAAAGATTTTTAATTAAACACGAGTATATTCATTTGATTACCTGATTTTCTTATCACCTGACATAAGAACATTATTAGTTCTTGGTTTTAAAAAGTGTTGTTCTCTGGAATACATATGCTTCCTGTCACTGACCCTTTTATCACCTGCATGCTTAGTTACACTTGGTAGAGATAAGAATAAATGAAATTATTTACATCAGCAAAGAAACCAAAACTTACACACACCAACATGTAGGTTTTATCAGCATTTTTTCAGAATCCACACTGCAATTTATATCAAAATCTGGAAACAATGCAGATAATTTTTCTGGAAGCATTGAGATGCATGTTTCCCTTTCCAAAGTGGGTTTTTTTTCCCTCAAATTTTTGCTGATAATTGAAGACCTTCAGGTTGCAAAGTGAAAAAGAGTTACTTCCCTTCATGTATCTGTGCACCTTCCTTTCTTTCTTTTGAATTAATGCACATTTTCATCATCATCATCATGTGCCCTGCCACATGGCATTGGCGATCATGGCCCTCCATATGTATCTAACCCTTGTTGCCGCAAGCACATCTTCCACCCTCTGTCCTCAGCCACCCTGCAAGTCCGTCCAGTATTTTCTCCCTGGGTCTACCTGGCACTCTCTTTCCCTCCAGTTTTCCTGTTGTGACCAGGTGCTCTAATTCCCCTTTCCTCATAAAATGGCCTATAAATGTTGCCTGTCTTTTCCTAATCTTCCTTATGAATGATCTTCTTGTATCTGCCTCCATCAAGACTGTCTCGTTTGTTTTCTTTACTGTCCATGGAACTTTCAACATTCTTCTTAGAAACCACATCTCGGCTGCCTCAATCTTGCTCTGGCTTTGCGTGCTGACTGTCCACGCCTCACAACCGTATAACATTATCGGTTCTACATAACATTCAAGAACTCTCTTCCTGATTTTAATTGATAGGCATTCGATGGAAAGATTGCTTTTCTTCTGCTTGAATGCTGTTTTGGCTTGGCAGATTCTGCTGGCTATTTGTGATGTGCATTTGCCATCTGGTGAGATGACCGTTCCCAGATATTTAAACTTAGCAACCTGTCTCAATGTTGTGCCGTTTGCTGTTATTTTGCATGAGGGGATTTCATGTTTTTTACTGATTACCATGACTTCTGTCTTCTTGTTATTTAGCTCCAACCCTTTGTTTCTATTTCTATTATATTCACAAGGTTTTGTAGATCCCTTTCATTTTCTGCAAATAGCACAGTGTCATCTGCACAACGAATGTTGTTTATCATTTTTCCTCCAACCATTTTAATCCAGGGCATTCTTCTAGGCTTCTCATGATGGTTTCGTTGTAGAGTGAAAACAAATCTGGTGACAGAACACAACCTTGCCCGACTCCTCCTTTGATATTTTGGAAAGAGCTTATTCTCATTGCTGCTGTTCTTTTCCCTTCAACAAATCCACACTGTTCTTCTGCTATTTCTCTTTTGATTCTATTCCTTGTCCTCATCATGATTATTCTTAATAGGACTTTCATTACATGACTCATCAAGCTGATTGTATGATGGATTTTTTTTTCGCATTCTATAGTCCCTGTTTTCTTTGGAAGTGCAATGAAAATTGATTTTGACATATTTTGGGGGATTTTTCTGGTGTCATAAATTTCATTTAGAAGGACTGTTATTTTTTCAATACCAAATTTTTCCAGGGCTTCAATCATCTCTGTAGTAATACTGTCTGGTCCTGGGGCTTTTCATGGTTTCATCTTTTTCAAGTTTTTCATTATAAGTGCTTTGTGGCAAGATGCGTTTTCATGTAATGTCAGTCGCGAATCGGTGTTTTAGGTTGCTTTCAGATTTCAGGTTTTAGTATTGTCATCAGAGACATCCTGTTGTAGTCTTGATTAACAGCTTGTGGCAATGTCAGTCGCGAATCGGTGTTTTAGGTTGCTTTCAGATTTCAGGTTTTAGTATTGTCATCAGAGACATCCTGTTGTAGTCTTGATTAACAGCTTGTGGCATTGGAATACAATGCGCGGTCAAGACACCCCTGTTGTCATAGGCAAATATAATTCTAACGTAAAATTTTCTTGTTTCTTCTGATCATGATGGTCCTTGGAGAGGTGGGAGTTTGCCACTCAGATGATTGTCTCTTTAATTTTGGCTCATAGATTCTAACCCAGGTTTCACTGATGGCAACTGTCCGATTTAAACTTTGCTGATGGCAGCTATCCGATTCAGTGTCTCTGTGACCGTGACACACACCCATTTTTTACCTTCAGTAATACAGTGCAGGACCCACCTGCTACAACATGTCTCATTCCAAAATTTTTCCTGCTGAAATCACATGAACTGATTCATGACTACTACCAATGTGATAAGTGATCTCTTCACATTTTTTGCCTGTCTTCATTTAAAATTTCTTCAACTTTTTGAATATTTTTCTCGGCAGTAGCTTCAACCACATTCCCAGACTGTTACCCTTTAATGTCGTTTCATCCATCTTTAAAGAATGACATCTGCCTGAAAGCTGCAGCCAGTGAGAGAGCTTACACCCCATATACACTCTGTAGTCTTTTTAACACATCTGTGACAGAACTTCATTTATAAAATTCAGTTCTTCAACACTAAATGCAGCCATGATGCTTAGAGTGACTGTACCCAGCATGATAATGATATCAAAACAAATGTCACAGTAGGCCCTATTTGCACATAGTTTTGTAATTAGATCACAGAATAACTGAACCAGAGTGTATACATTTCAAATTGTTGCAGTTGGTTAGTAGAACATTCCTGCTATTCAATAGATGAATAGCTTGTAAAATATGTCCAGAAATGTGGGGAGATTGGTTGGTATGGAGTATTAAATGTTATCCTCCCTCAGCAACATATTTAAATAGTAACATGCTTCTGTATGGCTGACAGAGATGAAATTTATTTAAATATATTCATACACTGAACAGAGAAAAAGTCCATGGGAAAAACAGTGGGCATCTGTTGAGCTATGAAAGATAGTCCAGCTAAAGCTGTTCTCATTACTTCCAGCTTTCTTAAAACACCAAAGGTTTCTTTGTGTGCACTCTGCAAACAAGACTTAATGTGCGCTCTGCAAACAAGATCACTGTCTAATGCAATAGATTAGCACATAGACTATCACTCAAAGTCATGTTTAGCGGAGTGGAGGAATCTCCATACAATCTGGGGATAGAACCCTGACCTGTCACTTTTTAGACTGACGCTTGGTCACCATTCCACACAAAATACAGCAATGGTGCCAACATCTGCGCTGATGCACAATAAATAATACCAGACATCCGACAAGTCTGATCATTCTACAACAGACAGTATATTGGCCAACTGCTGATCAGATACATTCACTGTCTTGGTCTTGCCAGTAATATTGGAGATCTTTACAGCAAGATGATGCTTGCACTGAAACAGAAAACAGGATACTTCTTTTGTTGACAACTAATGTGTCAAAGTGGTCAACAACTTTATCGGTTTACGAAAAATACTGGGCAAATCAATGCACACCACTCATTGTTATTGTTGTTTAAAGCCAAGTAGAGCCATATCAGGGCTATTACCGCTTCAAAACAAACAAAACCTCAACAGGAAGAAAAAAAATATATATATATATATATCAGTGCATTCACACACATAATCTAAGGACATGCCCCTGGCATTGACAACTCTGTCCAGTTAATCGCACACGCGATTTACAAAACACCTCAATACAAATTTAAGCATACCTTAGGACACCAAAACATATCTAAAAAAAAAGAAGACATAAATTACTTTAAATTGCTTCTGCATATCTCAGCTCCCTTGAGCCAAAAATGCACTTAATACATGTACCCAATTATCAATACTAAGAAACAGTACGGAAGACTTTATCAAACATACAGGTGAATGGACCAGCAAGAAAATGATAGGAAGAAATGACAGAAACTGAAAGCAAAGGAACAAGGCAGAAACAAAGAATGACAGTAGAGAGGAAAGTTCTAGCATAGAATTTCCAGGTGGGGATACTAGTTATACTGAAAGAGTTCCTGGCATCCCCACGGGGGGATGCACACCAATCAACAGCATTCATAAGCTGATGTTACGGTCATGACAAAAGGGTTGTGAAATGTTTCCAACATGCATTCTCACATGGGCAACTTGCACAAACACAATACAACATGAATACAGACCACTTGTAACCACATTGTATGAAGGAACAGCTCAGCTTTTCACTGAATTTGGAATTAATTTTGTTTGTGCGAGTAAAATTATTAAAATTATGACGAAAGCCACATTGAATACAATTTCCAAACAGAACGGTTGTTTAAAAAAAAAAAAAGACATTATCATTTTCACTATCAAATTATTTCAACTCTGTACAAACCATACCGTGTAAAAAAAATGAGTCGTATACATTTCAATCTTTTTTGCTAGCCCTACTCTCATTTGTTCACACTCATACATACTTACCATCATGTGGTCTCTTTATGAAGGACTGCAAAATACCAAGATCAATTTTACAAATATACTCCCAATCTGATTTCAAGTAGGCATGTTTGACATGTATGTCTTTGAAATGTATTTCCTTAAAATCCGTTTCCAAATTCATGTTTGCTTATCTGACTTGACCAAATGCTGATATGAACGATGGATATTTGATAGGATAGAAGGCAATTGAATGAGAATTATTTCACGAGTTGATGGTAAGTATTACACAACAAGCCTAAAACAATCTTAAATTTTAGATGCTGGATCAGCAAGTTACAACTTTGGGAACATTTTCACTTTCTTTGATAATTACAGATGGAAAATTCGAAGGGCAAAGAAGAATAATTCAAAATTCATTTCACTGATATGAAAAAGGACAATATCCACCACAGCTAAAAAAAAAAAAAGTCATATCCATAGAAATGTATGTAAATGTCTTCTGGGCTTCAGTGAACAACAGGTTTCAGCACAAAAACATGTGCACTCAAAAGTTATACTTGGCTGGAAAGTATAACTGGTTTTGAGCACAAACATAATAGCATTTACAATCTAGCCTACATCTGACCAGTCAATGTGGTGAAAAGGTTAACACAATGGATTACTACTGGGAGGTCATGAGTTCAAACCCCTATTGTTCCAAAACATTGTGGGAATCTATGGCCTTGACTGTCTCCCACCTACAGTGTGCCACCCGCTCACTGAAAGGACTGGGACCAACACAGTTGAGTCTCATCCATTCTACAGATGTGTCAGTTAAGATGTTCAAATTTCTTGACTAACATTATGAGAGTACAGTCCTTATGCTAAAATGGTACCCATAGCATCATAAATAACATCCGTTTTCTTTATCACAGGACTGAAAACCTCCCTGTTGTCCTGATGACCTCAGTGTCAGGGAGTGTGGAGGTGTGTTGGAAAGCCAAATGATAAGCATACAGCTAGACACAGAAGCAATGCAAAAGACAGGGCAGACAAAAGTACCCTCAACTCTTAACATGGAAATGGAGAATACTGAAATATAATTTTGTTTCTCTCTCTCGACTTCACAGAGCCTGTGTAAAATTCTAAGACCCATAGGGGATAAAAGACTACCACTGTGCCAGTCTATGTTTATTTGTCACAGTTCCTACCTGAGAATGTAAAGGCAGGACAGGAACAATAATGGCTGGTTTTGAAACAGGTATATGGAGTACCTGAACTGCCTGTCACCTGCGCAAAATGGGAACAGTAGTAAGTGATAATACAAACAGTGTACCCAAACAAAACCACATTAACTCACATGGGACAACCAGTCCTCTTTGTTTTTCCCACAGACAACCCACTTATTTGCAAGGGTAAGGTAAAACATCACACAAAAAATCTAGACAGTCAAAAAATGAAACTACATAAGAAAATGAAACTTCCAGAACTGATTATATGCTGCATCAGCATATGTGTACGTGTGTGTGTGTGAAAAATCTCCTCATAATTTCAGTTTAACAGACCATGTGGAAAATATTCCTAATTTGATGTTCAGTACAATGACACTGATGTATCTATGGCAGTGTAAGAACAAGTATGTAAATATACAGAAGAGCTTGTAATATGACATTATGACCTTTGTTCAGCAATATCCAGTCATTGCTAAAATGAATAAAACAAAGCCAGTTAGGTGACAAGTCCATTATTATCTAAACAGCACACGGAATCACATATACTGTGTATGCCACTAACTATTTAGCTTGTAGTTTCATCTGGTCACTCAATGGCAGTGCTCCACATTTTCAAAATGTCACAGCATTACAGCACTACTTTGCTAGTGAGCCTGACAGGATGACCACTGCAGTGGCCGGTTGTGTGAAAGATTTTTAATTAAACACGAGTATATTCATTTGATTACCTGATTTTCTTATCACCTGACATAAGAACATTATTAGTTCTTGGTTTTAAAAAGTGTTGTTCTCTGGAATACATATGCTTCCTGTCACTGACCCTTTTATCACCTGCATGCTTAGTTACACTTGGTAGAGATAAGAATAAATGAAATTATTTACATCAGCAAAGAAACCAAAACTTACACACACCAACATGTAGGTTTTATCAGCATTTTTTCAGAATCCACACTGCAATTTATATCAAAATCTGGAAACAATGCAGATAATTTTTCTGGAAGCATTGAGATGCATGTTTCCCTTTCCAAAGTGGGTTTTTTTTCTCCCTCAAATTTTTGCTGATAATTGAAGACCTTCAGGTTGCAAAGTGAAAAAGAGTTACTTCCCTTCATGTATCTGTGCACCTTCCTTTCTTTCTTTTGAATTAATGCACATTTTCATCATCATCATCATGTGCCCTGCCACATGGCATTGGCGATCATGGCCCTCCATATGTATCTAACCCTTGTTGCCGCAAGCACATCTTCCACCCTCTGTCCTCAGCCACCCTGCAAGTCCGTCCAGTATTTTCTCCCTGGGTCTACCTGGCACTCTCTTTCCCTCCAGTTTTCCTGTTGTGACCAGGTGCTCTAATTCCCCTTTCCTCATAAAATGGCCTATAAATGTTGCCTGTCTTTTCCTAATCTTCCTTATGAATGATCTTGTATCTGCCTCCATCAAGACTGTCTCGTTTGTTTTCTTTACTGTCCATGGAACTTTCAACATTCTTCTTAGAAACCACATCTCGGCTGCCTCAATCTTGCTCTGGCTTTGCGTGCTGACTGTCCACGCCTCACAACCGTATAACATTATCGGTTCTACATAACATTCAAGAACTCTCTTCCTGATTTTAATTGATAGGCATTCGATGGAAAGATTGCTTTTCTTCTGCTTGAATGCTGTTTTGGCTTGGCAGATTCTGCTGGCTATTTGTGATGTGCATTTGCCATCTGGTGAGATGACCGTTCCCAGATATTTAAACTTAGCAACCTGTCTCAATGTTGTGCCGTTTGCTGTTATTTTGCATGAGGGGATTTCATGTTTTTTACTGATTACCATGACTTCTGTCTTCTTGTTATTTAGCTCCAACCCTTTGTTTCTATTTCTATTATATTCACAAGGTTTTGTAGATCCCTTTCATTTTCTGCAAATAGCACAGTGTCATCTGCACAACGAATGTTGTTTATCATTTTTCCTCCAACCATTTTAATCCAGGGCATTCTTCTAGGCTTCTCATGATGGTTTCGTTGTAGAGTGAAAACAAATCTGGTGACAGAACACAACCTTGCCCGACTCCTCCTTTGATATTTTGGAAAGAGCTTATTCTCATTGCTGCTGTTCTTTTCCCTTCAACAAATCCACACTGTTCTTCTGCTATTTCTCTTTTGATTCTATTCCTTGTCCTCATCATGATTATTCTTAATAGGACTTTCATTACATGACTCATCAAGCTGATTGTATGATGGATTTTTTTTTCGCATTCTATAGTCCCTGTTTTCTTTGGAAGTGCAATGAAAATTGATTTTGACATATTTTGGGGGATTTTTCTGGTGTCATAAATTTCATTTAGAAGGACTGTTATTTTTTCAATACCAAATTTTTCCAGGGCTTCAATCATCTCTGTAGTAATACTGTCTGGTCCTGGGGCTTTTCATGGTTTCATCTTTTTCAAGTTTTTCAATGCTGCTCTAACTTCATCTTTCATAATGGGTGGTCCTTCAACATTCTTTCTTATAATGTGTTCTTCATTTGTGACATCTTCAAAAAGATCTTTAATGTACTCTCCCCATTTATTCAATATTTTACCTTTTTCCATGATAAGCGCACCATCTTTTGATTTTAAGCAACCAGTTGATGTTCATGTCTTTTTCCTGTGGACAATTTCTTCAATTCTTCTGTAAATATCCTGAGCATCTCTTGCATTTTGTTTTCAGCCAAGCTTCCTTAGCTTCATTGCACCTATTCTTGATTTCTTTGTTTATCTTCCTGTATCTATCCTCTTTTCCCTTTGCCTTCCTCCGTTCTTCCATCAAGCCTAGAATTTCTTTTGTCATCCAGTTCTTTTTTGCTTTTCTATCTACTCTAGGGATTTCTTCACAAGCTTCATTTATCGAGTTTCTTACCTTTGTCCGTTGTTCCCCTCACTGTCACCAACGTCTTCCAGAGCACTGAATTTGTTTTGAACATGTACGTCAAATTTTTTATGTGTCGCTTCATGTGTCTTTAGGAGTCCAAGATTTAGTTTGATGTTACTCTTGGTCTGTTTTCTTTTCCTTAGTTTCAGCCGAAGTCTTCCCATTACAGGATTGTGGTCACTGTTGTTGTCTGCGCCGGTAGTGCTTTTGCTGTCAGCAAAGAATTTTTAAATCTTTTATTGATCAGGATGTAGTCAATTTGATTTTTGTTATTATCTCCTGGACTCATCCATGTCCATTTTCTTCTGTTAGGCTGCTCAAACCAGGTCTTTCCTACTATGAACTCGCTCATCTGTGCCCATTCCACAAGTTTCTCTCCCCTTTCATTTTGTGTACCAAGGCCATGCGGTCCAAATGTATCCTCCACCCTTGCTGATCCCATCCTGACTGGTCTGCTAAACCTCATTCAGACTTCACGACAAGGTGAGTTCGTTTGTTTGTGGAGTTTATCAACACTGTTGCTCTAAGCATTTTCAGGCCAAAACAGTCTGCAAATGACAGAATAATTCCAATTTATTATTGGATCAATTCTTCTTGAAAAAGAAAATCAAATGAAATATTTATATCAGACTGGATGAAATGTATAAACTTTGGCTATGATTTGGGAGATTATTTTCTCAAAATTGAAATTTTGCACATGTTAATCAATGTAAATCATTCTTACATCCCAGCAACAACAGCAGCAATAAATGAGGAAATGGATAAAACAAACTGTCACCATACCTGATACACTCCCGCCCAGAGGAGGAGACGATGTGGCTCACAGCACATTTGTCCACCAGTTCCAATGCTGACAGCAAAGGGGTTTGGTACACAAAATGTAGCCTGTCAATGTGCACACACACACATTCACACAGTGAGAGCTAAAATGTGATAAATTTAATAACACACATGACAAATCATATGCCCATGACATTATCTCAAAGCTGGTGACAATTGTTTTCTTGGATCATCAAGGTTGCAGAAGTGAGGTTACAAAATGAACAAACAACACATTAAACAAATAAACAGAGTGAAAAAAAAATCAATGAAATATATGTATTTGGGACACTGAGTAGCATGTGTAACTTGCTTATATAAGTAACAACCTTTGTTTGCGTGTACAAGAATGCCATATTCTCCATGTGTATGAGAATGAGAGTTTCTTTGTAAGCATTTGTGTTGTTTGTGCATATACGCTTGTGCATTAGCATGTGTGTGGTCATATGAAGGGTGAGAGGACCGAATTCTCAGTCAAGCAAATTCATGTCTCAAAGGGTAAGTGTATAGTTCATCTGACGCATCTTCATGTTGGCCCACTTAATGTGGATATGCACACTGTTCTGGTGGCTGATCCACACTGTGTAGTGTGCGGTCTAGTGGGTAAAGCACCACCTAGGATGCAAGAAACTTGGGTTCAATTCCAGTTCAGAGATTTTTCTTCCCCCTGCACTAGATCTTGAGTGGTGATCTGGCTACAAAGCTGTCCCTGAAAAAAAAAAACCTAGAAAAAAAGCACTGTCATAGGTAAATAGAAACACATGCAGACATGTCATAACAGTACAAATAGATTTCAACTATTGTCAGAAGTTCCTGAGGGAGTGCTGTTCACACATTTCCTTTTTAAAGTGGTATTTAACACTTTTTTTTTTTTTTGTGTCTGTTTGACCTTTACCTTCTCACCTTATCTTCCAAACTTACACTTTCATGAGTCCTTATCTGTCCACACTTCTGACCACAATATGGAAAAAAAACCATCAATAACAAGCTGAGAAAATTTTGTTCACACGTTTATCTTTTACACACACGCACGCGCACACACACACATACACATGTATATGGATATGTATACATATGTATACATACAATATATATATATATACAGAGAGAGAGAAAGAGAGAGAAGATGATATAGATATATAGACACACACAATTTTTCTGGTCAATGACATTTTTCAAAGGAGATTTAAGAAAAACAGGGGTGCTGTAATATGGCAACATTCTCCCCATTCAGAGCAGTCAGAATTTTGTATAGTAAATACATTGTGACAAAAAGAAATAAAATACTGAGTACTTTGTTCAAGAGTTGATTTGGGCTTTGTTCAAGAGGGATTCATCACACTCAAACAATTCCATGAATATTCCACACAAATCTTCCAGCAATTATCTACCAGACAATCTGAGCCTGTGCAAAATCCAGACAATCTGAGCCTGTGCAAAATCTATGCACTGACAAGATCTTGTAGTGGGGACAGGGAGAGAAGGGACCATGAAACACTAAGCTGACTCCACCAGAAAGAATGATGGAAGTATTAAGATGGGCAGCAAACAGGCCAGTTTTTTTAATGTTGCGGACTGAGGTTTTGAACACAAGATATCAGATCTTGAGTCTACAGTTCTATCAAAAAAAAAAAAAAAAAAAAAAAAAAAAATTATTAAAAAAACCCCCACAAAAAACAACAACAACAACAACAGAAAACATGGCCTGCCCAAGACTTGAACCCACAACTCCTGTATTATGAGCATGGCTCCACATCTGAGCTAATGGGCCACTCAAAAAAACAAAAAATGTAGTACTCATTCCAACTTCAGCAAAAAAGGTAAAAAGAGGCCCTAAAAATATACAGCAATAACCTGAACAGATCCACAAACAGAAAGGCGGTGAAAGAGAAAAATGAAATAGGCAAAAAAGATGGAAAGTGACAACAATAACAAAAGTTTTGTACAGAATATGTAGAAGATGGGGATACTGTTTATACCAAGACAGCCCCTGGTATCACTACCTGGGAAACTGGGTGGGAGGGGAGGAGGAACAGACAGACGATGTCGTTACAGATGAAGACATAAGGAAACTGAGAAAAACTTACGCTGAAAGTATCTCCTCTGTCACTGAAATAAAGAAACAATGAGTATTTACAGATATTCAAACACAACATGTAACTCATAAAAGGAAGATGCCATCCTACAAATAGTATCATGAACAGTTACAATTAGCTGTCTGAACGTATCAGTCATTTCATATCAGCACAGTGAACGTGACACAGAAAGTTTGTTACATAACATTAACAAGTAAACAGACTGACTGATACAGACCTACAGAAATATCACAGAGTTGGTTAATTCAGTGACACCCCAGATGAGATATATTATGAGAACGAAGCAATTAATGGTACTGATCAGTGGTTCCTTCTGATAACAAAATAAAATTTATGACTGCATATTTTAAAAAAATCAATAACTAAATGACTCATTTATGCAAAAACTCTCAAGGGAGGCTCACCAAACACAATTCTGTAACTGTTACGTTTTAAAAAGAAAATAATTTGTAAAACAAAAATTCAGCTCACATTTTCCATGTTCTTTGAACATCTGGTCAGCTTCTTCAAAAAGGTTCACCCCAACAATCGCCACTTGACCTGGAGAAAAAGACATGATAAAAAATTAGTATAAACCTATACATATGTGTGTATATATATATATATATATATATATATATATATATATATATATATATATTATATATACACACATATCTACATAAAGAATGATGGAAGTATTAAGATGGGCAGTGTGTGTGTGTGTGTGTATACATATATCCCATCTTTCTGTTGTACATTACGTAATCCAGCATGTGTCATTGCTTGGAGCATACGTTCTTGAACTTATCCTTCTGCTGGAAAAGAGTGCTGCTGATGGTGAGCTCATGCTGAATACACAGTAATAGCAACATCATTTGCTCTCCAGTACCATGACGTCCAAGAGTGGTCAAGTCAAAAGTCCATTCCCACACAAACTATGAAGTCTCCAAAAATGATGAGCTCGTCTTTATGGATGACTGTGAGTGTGACATCATCTAAATTTGTCACTGTTGTGGTGTTCAAAATGATGATTGTAGTGAAGCAGTCATTTGTGAGCAGAAGACACAGTCATCAAGTGATCGCTGATACCACAGGGTAAGCTTTCCGGCATCTTTGAGAGTTTGGTACATACTGCAAATCTGATATGAGGTTTTTTGATCATTTTGGGCTTTTGTATGTAGTAGAATGTGTAGCCTCCTCTAACTGCCTGAGGTGGGTTTTGCCGAAAAATCTTGTCTCACTCAGGGCAGCTATGCTAATGTTATGGCAATCAAACATGCTGCCAGTCAAGGCTGTACACAGTACTGGTCTATCAACTTTGTCTAGAATGTTTGTACATTTCATGCACCAAAAGTTACAGGTGGATGCTTTTTTGTTGTTGTCTGAGGATTAGATTTCAGATTAGAACTGAAATACTGTGGGGTGGTAAGAAAATAACTGTCTCTATATAAGCAAATCCTGAACTCGGTGGGCTTGTCAGTTAAGACCATTACTAGCGTTATAGTCATGCAGTTGGGATGTTACATTTCCAGTCTGTGTTCAATCCTGCCTGGGTATTTTGTGGTGGTTAGTTGGTTAAGATTTTTCTTGACTCCCAGGTCAAGATCTGCTAATGCCTGAACCCACTTCATCAAGTTCATGTGTATAAACATGCAGGATATCAAATATGCACAATGAAGATCCTGTAAGCCATGTGAAGGTATGGTGACTTTTGTCAGATTGGATAAGACTAAAGCTTGCACAACTCAAAAGGTGTGATGAGCTGTTGCACAATCATGCTAAACATGCTAAAGCTTCAGATACCAGTAATGCTAAAAAGCCATCTATGTCAGCTTCAGAATTATGCTTTGTTTCTCGCACCATCTCTTTGGAATTTACTGCATTTAACCGAAGGATCTGCCAGCTGTCTCACTTGACTTACCTGTTCTGCAGGTCTTAAACCATTGTCACAATATACATGTCACTTCTTTCTACTAGTCATGTCCTGCTGTGCAGTAATTACTGTTGGTATATATGATAATTGAATTTGAAAAAACAAATTTTTTCGTTACTAGAGGTACGCATTATGTGCATGTAGGCTTTTTTTTATAAATTATTGTCATCATTTATTTGGTTTTTGGCTTTTTAATTGGGAGAGGTGGTTCTAATACATGAAGTCTTCATAATTGTATATCTCACATGAATATATGTGAAAAAATGATAGAATAGCACATTTCATTTACTTAAGCGGAACTTATGAAGACATTGGCATTTTCAGAAAGAATCATTTTCAGGACAAGAGCCCATCGGCCATAAGACAAAAGACAGATCCTGCTGTGTCAGAATCTGCAGTATACGAGTAGCTGAATAGTACAATCAAATCTGAAAGTGAAACACGAATTTACTTTCATCCAGTATTATGCATTAAAACATTTATAACCATTAATATTGTGTCAGTCTTGGTGTTTTTCGTTCATTTGTTTTGCTTTTCGATTGACAGGATCTCTGTTGGTACATTACTGTTACAACTGTCTATCACAATTTTAGTCACACCTCCATTTCTAGAAATCTTTGCTTACACATCAATACTATTCTATTTCAGTATTTACTAGTATCTTTCATTCTCTCTCAAATTGGCTCTTGTGCATATGTGCACACATACACACACACACATATGTACATATATATATACACAAACACATATATGTGTACATGCGTGTATGTGTGGTCGTGTGTGTGTGTGTGTATGTGAGCGTGTACACACATTGGTGTAAGCACATACATATGCATATGTACACTAACTCATAAAACATATAATTTATAATTATATACATAACACATTATCATTCATGTTGTGTGTCTATGACAGCTTATGAAAAAGTGTGTATTTACATAAGCAAATAAATAAATAAATAAACAAATAAACAAAATAAAATTATTTCAAGAGATTTGCAGTTTGTCACAGTATATAGTTGAAATGATATACAGTTATACAGTCATCATTACTACCAGCAGAATTTTGAAATCAAAATTTTAAGATGAAATTTCCAGAAAAGCAAGATGTAAAACACTTCAGTCTGTAATTTTTTTTTCTCAGTATATTAAAAGTATTAATTAGCAATTAATCTACAATTTTTTTTAATGAAGTCTATGTCACAAGGAAACCAGAGACAGCATTTTTCAGTGAAATATTGCAACTATTTTCATTATTGAGCATTCTAAGGGTTTTTATACTACCAGCACAGGCTTTCAAATTTGTATTTTAAGTAATAAGTAATTAGACAATGAAAATATTTACAATATACATATAAATATATATAGATCTATATATCATATGTGTGTGTGGAGAGAGAGAGAGAGAGAGAGAGAGAAAGTGTTGTGTGTGTGTACATGTAAAATTATCATTATCATAATTTGCAAACCTAAAGTAAATAGGCCTACATGAGTACACAGTTTGAAAACTTCTATGGGTGGTTATTCATAAATAACTGTCAGTAACTAACTATTGCATAACAAATGAGCGTAATGATATTGAATAACTTGTAATTTATCATGCTAATAAATTAGACTGCCTTGAACTAGTTGAAGCATTATGTAACAATTTTCAAGTAATAAATTTGATTATTTTGAAAGCTGTAAGGATATTACTTTTTATTAGGAATCTCACTTAATCTTCGTTTTCGCCAGCTGAGGCAATTAATTACTAATCAGTGCAAAGGTCAAGCGATTTATAAAGTACTCTAAGTCTAAGTCATCTTGGGCAAACAAAGACCTTTCTACTGAACGGATAGGCCTATATATATTTTTTTTTCCAGTCATTCAATCAATGGGTTCAGCCGTTCTAAAGTTATAGTGCTTTGTGAAGAAACGGTACTCACACGGTCAGTTTTCGCTATGTAAGCCAGTCAAGAAAAACGTTTTAATTTTACTTATAAATTCAAAAAAATCATAACTTTCGTCACAGACAACCAATCTGAAAACTTTTTCTCCCATCTCTCTCTGTCTTTTCAATGGTTGGATTTCATTTAACGGAAAGGTCTATAAGCGAAATCAGAATATTGGTGGAAACTGGAGCAAATTATCATTATGTGCAGCATGATTTTTGTGTAGGCCCAGCTGGCTTTATGAATTAGGCCTACTTCCTGGGTTTGTCAACAACGAACATCAATGATTCGAAAGTACACTACAGATTACCGCTGCATAAATGTACACAGAGAAAGGAGATGGCAAGTATGCCAAGCTAACCTTTTGATTTTTCTGATTTTTGCATAATTTTTCTTTAGCAGGCACTTCTCCAACTGTGTTATAGTTTTTACTGTCTTTTGACATTAAGCCTCCATTTTCAGTTTGCGGATGCCGCCATAAGTAGGCAAGTCTACGAATCTGAAATCGTGGGTGTCCGTTTGTCAGTCGACGTCCACCATGATATAATATAAATCAAGAAAAGAAAAGTCAGTATCACGGTATAACGATTTTACAAATTTGAATCCATATGGTGAATCTGTGCATTCGTGCCTAAAGCCATGACAACTTTCATAACAACTACAAGAACTGATAAATCGACTTGTTGACTGAACCTATCTTTCCTGAGCCACAGTAAACTCTTCCGACGATGACGTTTCATTGCAAGGTCATGAAGAGTTGTCGGCGCGACAGCCGTAAACCCGTAAGCGAACCGCAGGCAAGAACAGCTCTGAAGAACAGTGTGAAAAACAAACAAAAAACATCTATGGATGTCGCCAATGTCCCTCAAACTGACCATGACCATAACAAAATAACTGAAGAAGTTAGTATGAAAATCTTACCGACACACACCGCCAGTCCATGCAGCTGAAAACAACAGCATTAACCCCAAAAATATTATTTAGACGCCCTCGGTATGGTTACGTCTAGCCTCAGTAATAAATCAAACCAAATAACGATGGGGGAACAATTTTTTCTTTAAAAAGTAAGGTGTAGAAAAAACGTGAAACGGTAGGTGTGTATGACAGACATTGTGATATGAGCTGCTATGCTCGAAGTCTTTAATTAAAGCTTATGTACGTACATGAAGTGTTGCGATAATGGAATTAAATCTTCAAAATTCGGGGAAACAAACTTCTGTAAAAATGGAAGATTATTGTTTGTTTGTAAACGCTTTATCTAAAATTTCTTTCAGTATATGCCTGTGTATACACCATTTCAAACTATCAGTTTTAAAGGCATCTGAAATACCTCCTAACTGTAGAATATTTTTATTTGAAAAATCAACAAACAAACAAAAACCGAAGAAACGTATTTTGGCACAGGTGTAAAAACAAACTGAAAATTTTGTGTGAGGCAACATATTATACCCTAACTCTTCTCTTCATTATGTAACCATGGGTGTGCTGATGTTCAGCATCTGTGGAAATCAGAAGACAGCTAATATCACAAGTTTGAGTATTTGACAGAAGAGCTTGTTTGTAGAGGCTGAACCCTTAAACAGAATATCAACAGATTTTAAGAATAAAAATCAGATACCACTGTGCACGTGCAGCAAAAAAGTGGTAGACTGACAAAAGTGAAAACACAATTTAAACATTGATTAACATTTAGACCACTATTATTAAAATGTCGAAGAAAAATTATAACATGGTTCTGTCTTGGTTATTTGTGAATTGATTTGAATCAACTTTGAGTGATACATGAAAAATATACACATATTTGCGAGTAGCCATTTGCGATGTATTGCAGGATACCATGATTTAAGAGAAGGCGCCTGCGGATCTGATTCCTGCAGGCCTGGTACCTCTGACTTCAGACTTGGGTTTCTGTAGTGGTTACACTACCCCTAGCTCATAGCCAAAAGACTTACCCTGTGAGCACAGGAGGCTGCTGGACTTTGGGCTGCCCTTATCTTCCTGACGGCTCTGTTGTAAGACAGGTATTTTGTCAGGTGTAGCCTTGCCAGGTGCCCCCCGGCCCCATCCTGATAGAAAGCAGCTAACCTCCATCTCTGAGGATCATCCACTCTCCACCACTGACCTGTGACCAGCTGGGTTGGGGGTGGTCACCCCGCTTTCAGTTTCAGTTTCAATTTCAATTTCTCAAGATGACGTCTCCGCGCTTGGAATGAATTTCATATGCACTATCGTCACAGGTGCCATGTGATGGAGAAAATCCAGAATGATCACGGCACACGCCTTAAGCCTGCACATAAACCCATGAGCTGGCCAGGTCTTGACGTCTTACCTAGATAGTTCCATAACCCTGAGGTCGTAGGGGAGTAAGGTGACAGAGACCTCAACTTCCCGGGCCAGCATTATGAGGGCGGGCCCATCCCCTCTCTCTCACAAGTTTGTAGAAGCCTATCCAAGCTGAATATATAATTGCAACGATGTTGCCTCTATGATGTGGAGAAACAGGAGACATTGCTGACCATACTTCTCTGACCATTAAGCTCCATGGATAGCCGCATGACTGAAGTGGAATGAATGACCATATTCATTCATTAGATCTGGCTTGCCCATGTAGATGGCGAACAAAGTGGTAGAAGAAAAAAAAGAAAAAAATCTTTTTTAGGGGGGGGGGGGGGGGGGAGGATGCCCAGATACCTAGATCTTTTACCCCTACCCTTTCCTTTTCTTTCTTTCTTTCTTTCTTCTTTCTTTCTTTCTTTATAGATATAAGTATTATATGGAAAGCGATGAAAGCTGAAAAAGTAATAACCGTATATTTTGACTATTTTGATTTGTGTTTGTTTGTCAGATTGTTTTTGTGTGTATGTGTGTATTTTTGTTTTACATGCTTGTAGAACTGAAGATCCAAGCAGGATGCAGAAATACGATCACCATCGTTCCAGCAATTTACAACAAGGTCAGGCAGATGAGGAATGACCAACGCCTTGGACGTAGTCTTGGTCATCACCATACCCAAGAAAGGCAATCTTCAGCTGTGCCATAACTATTGCAAATGAGCCCTATCAGCTGTTCCAGCAAAATCAGGATGTAGATCTATCCTCCTGATCAGGCTGAAGTCACCAGAAGTATATATATTTACTGGAGAAAAAGCAGATTTCAGAGCAGGGAGAAGCACCACTGAACAATTTCTTCACCTCAGATATCTATGGGAGAAGTATCTTCAAAATAAGCAGGATCTCTGTCATGTCTTTAAAGATTTTAAAAGGCGTTTGGCGTAGTTTGGTATGCAGCCTTTTGGGCTACCAGGAGAAAATATAACATCAACACCAATTTGATCATAGTGATAGAGCCCCTGTACGACAAGGCTACAAGTACAGTTTTCATCAGTGGCAGTACTGACTGGCTCCAGACGACATTCAGAATTTGGCATGGTTCTTTACTTTCATCCACTTTTGTCAACATCTTCATGGAACGAACTATCACTGATGCACTGGAAGATAATGCAGGGGCAATCAATACTGATGGCAGGACAATCATCAGCCTACGTTTTGTCGATGACATTGATGGCGAGGCTGGAGATGAACAGGAATTGTCTCGACGATACTGCAACAACCATTGGAATGGAGATCAGTGCCGAAAAAACCAAGCTGATGATCAACAGCACCAATAACATCAGCACTGAAGTCAGGATCAGAAGCGCCGCCATCAGGGTCAGAGGACAACAGCTGAAGACAGTGCACCACTTCAGGTATCTGGGAGTACCTGTCATAGTTGAAGGCCCAAACATGTAGTGCTCTCCAAGATTGCACTGACAACAACAACGCTCACAAGACTGAAACCAGTATGGAAATACAGCAACTTCTTGCTCCGCTCTAAAGTAAGGCTGATGTACTCCCTTGCTATGGCTAGTTTCCTTTACGCTTGCAAAACATGAACTCTTACATCTGAATTACAGAAGAGGATCCAAGCCGTGTAGATGAAGTGCTATCAAAAGATTCTATGCATCTCATACATCGACCACATCACCAACTAGACTACAAAGTAGAATGAGCAAGTCATTAGCCCAATTTATGACATTCTGACTACAATAAAATGATGCAAAATAAACCAATTTATGACATTCTGACTACAATAAAATGATGCAAGATAAAGTGATATGTGTAGAATAATGACGAGCATTATTTACAAACCAAAAATAGGACACTATCATCAGTTCTAATGGTACTTCTCATACTACCACGCCTGTCCCTATTTCTGCAATCTTCACTATCTCCACCACTACCCCCACCATCATTTATACTATTAGTGGTGCCATTGACAAAGGTCTTTTCTTCTTCTTCTCCTGTTTTCATTTGAAAGGGGGGTTTTGTTCACAGACTTCAACCAGGGAAACTTTTCTCGTTGCTGGATGTTTTACATGTTGCAGAAAGGACTTCAGTTTATCATTTCATCCTGAAGACTAGGTCTCAGAACATCACTCAAAGTCTAGTGCAGGGGGAGAAAATTCCTGTCCATCCATGATTTGAACCTTAGTTTCTTGCATCCAAGATGGGAGCTCTATCCACTAGGCCACACAGCACAGTACACTCCAGCACTCCATTGTTAGAAAAAAGTAACAGAGAAGTAGGCTCGGCCCACAGACATGCTATAATATAGACGGCGCAGGCAGTGTGTGCGGCTGGCCCCATCGCGTCACCATCTTTAGAAGACTGGTCTGCTCGTTCTCGGCAGCTAGGCTTTGTACAATTTAGTAATGACCGGGGTGTTTATTTGACTGACAGGCGTGTTTTACTCATCGCTGTACGACTCGACGGGGAGTGCAAGGTTAATAGGTGAGTACATTAATTGTCTGATGATCGTTTTGAGAAATTCTGTAATATTTGTTCACTTATGAATTAGATAGTTCCATTTAGAGTTAGTAGAAGTGGACATGAGAAAGTGAGGGGGTAGTATAAAGATAATTGCCATATCATGTGCATGGTGTCAAATGCCAATTTTTAAGTCTCTGAATTATTCTCACAAAACACAAACAGAAATCTTCATTATGACTGAGACTAGTAAGTCTGGTGATTAACTGAGGTCTTTACATTTACATAATTAACAAAAAAGTACTGCAGTTCTCTGTCTGTGTGTGCGTGCGTGTGGGTGTGGTGCGTGCATGTGTGAGTGTGAGCCATAGAAACACCCAGCCACAATAATCGTATGTAACATTCTGTTTTTTTTTTCAGACAAAATTTGAGTACGAAAATGCCTCGAACCTTTTGTTTGGCATGGGTCTGTTCAAACAGAAAAAGAAAAGGGAAATCGTTTCATGTGTGTGCATGTGTGTGTGTGTGTGTGTGTGTATATATATATATATATGTGTGTGTGTTGTGTGTGTGTGTGTGTGTGTGTGGTGTGTGTGTGTATGAGGAAGAGAGTCAAACTTTACACACACACACACACACACACACACAAACACACACAAACACACACACACACAGATACACATACACGCGTGCACACACACACACACACACACACACACAGAACACGCACGCTAATAATGGGTCAACGGAGATTTCTTTAAAAAAAATTATGTTAACGGTACAGTCTGGCTTTTTCCTCTGTCCTACACTCATTTTCACAGTGTAAACAACAGGCAGCTGAGCGCTAGTAGGTCTCCAACATGGCGGCCACTTGGAGCTCGTGGTGGGGCCGTTTCGCCTCAACGCTCGTAGACAGGCGTGCGCGGTCTATATATAGGATGTCTGTGGCTCAGCCCCACAATATCAGTGTTATATTTACATAGTAATGTGATGAAAGGGGTGAGGGTAGGGGGTAGAGAGAAAAAAATGAGGAAAGCGTGGGTGAGATCAAACTGATACTGAAAAATATTCTTCTGCTGCTTCCAATGGAGAACATAAATGATAAAAATCATAAACAAAAGTTTTGTTTTGTTTTGTTTTTTGTTTGTTTGTTTTTTACAGCTCATCGCTAGCTTATTTTTGTGTGTGTGTTTTCCCCACCTAAATCAAATAAATTTGCTTCTCTGTTGTCTTTTGTGTTTGCTTAACAAGGGCCAATTGGCCAGAACTCTGCACCTTTTTTTGCTTTGTTATGCATTCTTATTCCAGTTTCGTTTCTGCTTTTGATTTGCTCGAACACTGGCTGTCACTTTGAATCAGATTAACTATTCTCCATTTCCTCAAGGAAGAAAAAAAAAGGTAGCTGTGTGTTTTAAAAAGAAAGAAAACTAAAACGGAAAGAAAAAAAAGGGGGGGAGGGGGGACGGCCACTACTATCACCACCAACACGACACAGTGCACGTGATATAATTGAATTTCTTCCATTCTATGAAACAAACATACATGTTTAATGTGCAAACACACACATACACGAACACGTACGTATACTCGCCCGATCGCGAGGAAGCATACACGCGAGCGCACGCGCGCACACACACACACACACGCGTGCACACACACACACACGCGCGCCGCACACCACACACACACACACACACACACACACACACACACACACACACACACACACACACTTTTCGTGCATTTCTCTCGTAGGAAAATTCCTTACAAGAATATTTGTGTGTTCTGTAAAACAGATTGTTATAACGGTTTGACCATCTAGTCACCTCTCCCCCACCCACCATACACAGACCGATTTCAAATGAAAAATGGGGCCAACGGGCGAGGCGACTGTTGACCTTAGAGGGGGTTCAGATTATCTAGTCAGTCACTGGGATGAACGTCCGAAAAGTGGAGCAGTGCGTGTCCCATTGACACGAGGGCAAAGAAGGTGTGGGTGGGGTTTGTCGCGGGATGTCGTAATCCGGTCGCGAAGCCATTTTGAACGGCTGGCTTGTCTCCCATCCAGGTCACAATGTCAAATTGAGAACTGTTTGGCTGGAAACTGGAACGAAAGTGTCTGTCGATTGTGGAAATCATGATCGTTGCGCAATCGCTGAAAAACATGATGAATATCACACACACACACACACACACACACACACACACACACAAAAAAAGAACGAAAAGAAAGAAAGCACGCGATACGCGTATAAACTAGGCCAACATGTCTCTCAGGGTTGTACAAGAGTTTTGCAACCGACGACAGTAAAGTGTCAAACTACAACATTTTTACAGTCAATCCAGAGGAATGGTGGCCTAATGGCTAAAGTGCCAGCCTACTCAGCGCAGAGAGCCATGGTTCAAGTCCCGGCTGAGGGGGATAAATTTCGGCCAAGATTTACTTGCCAGAACAGTGTATGTACAGTGATTCTCTAGTCTGCTGTTGATTCAGCATTCCGGTAGGTAACCATCGATTTTCTCCCTACCTCCAATGGACCTTGGTGATCTGGGTGCTGATTTTTTGGATGTGACGATGTCCCATGTGTTGCAATCACTTAAATACGTAAAAGATCCAACGGCAACAGAAGAGTTCACCCGGAAAAATTCTGCCGAATAAGAGTCTTTCTAGTAGATAAACGAAAATTCACCTGAACAGAAACGAAAAGGATGGTGCTGCGCAGTTCTGCTGACGTGACAGAAGTTTACGCCCTATAGGTGTTCTCAGCCCTATGGGTGTAGAAGCAGGTGTTTTCCATCTCACATCCTGACTAACAACTCCTCCCCAGGAGCACTTAGCACTGGCAGTTGGGTCAGTTACATGTATCTCATCACTGGCACTGCTGGTCAGCCAGGTGGCTTAGCCATACAAAAATGTACTTTTTTTCCGTTTAGTCTGAATTTCACCTGGTTAGTCTGTTATGTCTAAAAAGAATTAACAATTGTTCATATTTTCCATTCAAGCAAAAATTGGCAATGTGAACTGTTCCAGCAGGCACGCTCACGCAGACAACATGCACATACACCATTGTAATACTCAAGTTTTGTGCATCAGTTCGTTACTAGGGCTGTAGAAACATCAGCCATGTATAGTTGACATATAGTTCAGCCGTGAATGCATGTTTTCATGTCTTAAGTATAAACCCTGCCCACAATGTGAAAATTAAATCTTTCACTGCCCATCTTAATGCTTCAATCAGTGTGGTGATGCTAGTTCGTATTTTATTTCGTATTTTATACAAGCCTTCCCATCTCGAAGATCGATCCCCACTTCCACTTTAAGACCTTGCCAGCAAGTAGAGTGTTGTACTGGCTCATAGGGGATCACCAGATTATTGCTGGCAGATAATTAGGTGATGCCATGGTTTTGCCAAGACATCTTGGTCAATCTGAAAAAAAGAAAAGAAAAGAAAAAAGCTAGCCTTGGAGATGTGCAGCACCACTTCAGATAAACTTGGAGATGTGCGGCACCACTTCAGATAAACTTGGAGATGTGCAGCACCACTTCAGATAAACTTGGAGATGTGCGGCACCACTTCAAACAGCCTTGGAGATGTGCAGTATCACTTCAAATAAACTTGGAGATGTGCAGAACCACTTCAAACAGCCTTTGGAGATGTGCAGCACCACTTCAGTATCAAGATATCCATTGCTGCTCACTGTTCTACTGAAGTAACAGAATTTGTCTTGTTTTGATCTCTGGTTGATGAAAATCAGAGTTGTTGATCAACGCACCAGAAGCTCAACTGGATGTTGGCTGAATCATAACCTCTATCTTGCTGGGGCTAATTTTAAAGCTGAAGTATTTCAGGTGGCAGCAAATTGGTAAGTGATGCACTGGAACGTCCTCATGCGAATGTACAGCCAGTGTGCGGTCATCTGCAAAGAGAAAATCCTGCAGGACAGCTTTGACCATTTCAGTTTTGGCTTGCAGTCTCGACAGATTGAAGAGTTTGCCATCTGAGCAGAACTTGATGTACACACCTTTACCATTTGAGCAGAACTTATGTTCGCCCTGAGACAGATTCCTGAAAAGACCATTGAGCATGACAAAGAACTAAAGATGGGCAGTTCTAGACACCTATGGAGTTCAAGGATAACTTAATTATTAGAGAATGTCATGGCGATGTACCAACACAGTCGAAGTGCAGTGAGAGCACCAGACAGCCTCAGTGACTGGTTTGATGCAAAAACGGGAGTGCTCCAAGGTTATGTTTGTCCCCTCTATTGTTCTTTATTGACATGGACAGGATCACAAAAGATGCAAAATCCAAATCTTGAAAAACCTGAATGAATTATCATTTGCTGATCACCAAGTCTTAATTAAATGAGATGCAGAAGAGTTACAAGAACACTTCAGTAACTTGAATGTGATCAAGGTAATGTGAAGGTTATAACATGAAAATCAGCATGTCCAAAACAGAGCTTATAAAGGTGAGCAGAAACCCAGTCAAACTGGAATTACAGGTCAACAACGTGGAATTAAAACAAACTGAAGAGTTCAAATGTTTAGTAAGTATCTTTAGACAGAATGGCAGCATGGACAGGGAAGTTAAAACAAGAATCCAGAAAGCAAATGCGGTAACTTATCAGCCAGCCCCTCTGCTATCACATCCACACATACCCATGGATACAAAGCGTCAACTAATAGCTCTTTTTTAATTACGAACGCTTTGCAATCAAGGCCAGACATGGACATTTAACCAAAGATAAAAACAAACAAAACAAAAAAGTAAAACAACAGTTTATGAGATGTGTTTCAGAAAAATAATGAATGTCACACGTCGAGACAACATCAGAAATGAAGTCATCAGAGACACTGTGGGGACTGTGTCAGATCTAGAATATACAGAAAAACAGGCTGAAATGGTTTGGTCATCTCATGAGGCTTCCAAGCAAACAGTCAATATACAAAGCTTGCAACACGAAAAGGCATAGATCCAAAGGAAAGGGGCGTCCTAGGAAAAGATGGATAGAAGGTGTGAATGAAACAACTGAAAGAATCAAATTGACTATGCTAGATGCTACCCATCTGGCCCACGTCTGAAAGCTGCATCTCCCCTTGACACTTTACGGCACGATAGGATAGGAAAAATTTATAAAGTAAAAAATATGCAGGTATATACACACACACAAATACAATATATACACACAAACAAAAATGTACATGTATGATTTTGTTAGTGATTTGCTGTAAGGGGATTCACTCAGTTTGCTTAGTTGGGATTTATTCAGTAGGAAAGACACCAGGTATCATTGAACCTCCTAAAGAGGTGACGAGAACACATACGTTGTTTGACTGGATACAGAAGCGTTGCTGCAGTCTCCTCATGATCGGGTTTCACCCACGCTTCACAGAACGCTCCAAATAATGGAGTGCCCGCGCTGTTTGGTCTGTATTCTGGACAGCCAGCCCTTTTCTGATCTGCATTTTGGACACTGCGTATAGCTTCGTCTTTTCCCTGGTCTAAATTGTGGACAAGGTTTCTTTAGAGCGTCAGCCTGTTTGTGGACTAGCGCGGGTTGTTGATCCGTAGAAACACAAGTTCTGAAATAGAGCCAGGAAAAGTGATCTATATTGTCCCGATCCCCATTTTATAATAATATTAATAATTAATTACAATATTTATAAGCGCAAAATCTTGATAAAATCAAATCTAAGCGCTGAAACAGACACACACGCACGCACGCACACACCACGCACGCACACAACACACACACACACACACACACACACACACACGGCTATAAATGGGGAGAAAGAATAAAAGCAATGGAAAATTATAGAGAGCATATTACATACTACAATACAGACCTAAGACTGAAATTTTGACAAGCTTTGTGCGGCGACACGAATGATCTCTGAGTGAACAGCATACGTTCTTTAGTAGTCTCGCTTCTGTGCTCTGTACCCAAACAAAAGCAGTAGGGCTGTATAACAAGGTAAGTCGGGTCACATAATCAGTGACGGCAAGGCACCAGCGTCTTCCCCATCCTCACCCTCATATTTGTAATAAATACAGCAACAGCTGAGCAAGCTAACTGTGTAAAGTCTATGCCTTCCACCCCCACCCTCCTTCTTCTATCACTATTTAATCAAAAGAGTGATAATCATTTAAAAAAGGATAACGGAAACGATAACCATGACCGCATAATTAGAGTAAATGCAGGTATATTAATCCTTTGACTCCCGCACCTTCCCACCAACTGCAAAAACTTAACCCTTTGACCCCCATGCCCTATGCACTAGCTTCGTGCAGGGTTAAGTTTTTGCTTTGCTAGCATGGTTGACAATGCAGAATGCTGGAAGTACATCTCGATACGTCCCAGGTTCGACGCGTCGCAGGTTCGATACGTCCCAGGTTGATGAGCGCGAGCACGTGTGTGGTTGTGTGTGCGCGCGCGTGTGCATGTGTGTATGTGTTGTGCAGCTGTGTGTATGTGTGTGCGCGCACGCGCGCGTGTGTATGTGTTGCGCGTGTGTGTATGCGTGGTTGTTCACTCGCGTGTGTGTGCATGTGTGTATGTGTTGTGCGGGTGTGTGTATATGTGTGTGTGCGCGCGCGCGTGTGTGATTGTGCGCGCGTGTGTGTGTGTACGCGTGTATGTGTTGCGCGCGTGCGCGTGTGTGTATCTGTATGTTTGTGTGACACACATGCACACACGCGCGCGGGCACAACCGCACACACACACACACGCACGCGCGTGCGCGTGCGTGCGCATCAACCTGGGACGTATCGAACCTGGGACGCGTCGAACCTGGGACGTATCGAACCTGGAACGCGTCGAATCTGGGACGTATCGAACCTGGGACGCGTCGAACCGGGGACGTATCGAGATGTTCCCGAATGCTGGTAGATGGGCGGCGGGAATCTAAGGGTTAAACCAAAGAGGCAGTATTCTCTTTGGTTAAACTCAAAGAGAGGAAAAGTATGGTTGCCTCCTTTGTCATGATAAACCCAAACAGACAGAAAGACGAACGCAAATATGCAGCAACGAACTTTTTACTCAGCAGAATTAACTATCCGGTCTGAAATAAAACAGAAAACCATGCCGGAGGATGGGAAGCAAGAACCGTTCTACCAAGTCATACCAGTAACAATCAACTCAAGCTATCTATTTAGTTAAAAGTCTGTAGCCTACCCTAACCCCCACCCTACTGACCTCTTAACCCCCAGTTATTACTGGGCCTATCTGTCGCCAGTTGAATCAGGACTCACAGTGGGGTCAGGACATAGATATAAATAGACAGACTAGCAATCAGGTTGTAAGTTCGAATCCCAGGGTGCGCTACGTTAAAACTGACCTTCTCACTATCCCATCTTGACATCACTGTTATTCTGGTGGTGGGAGTACAGGATTAGATAAGCCCCTCTTCCTCCATTATCTTGAGATGGTTATCCACGTTGGCCATATCACCTGAGGTGGATGCTGACGTAAAACCTGAACCAAATCAATTAGTGAACTCCCTGGTAAGAGAAATCGGACAATAGCATCGGTATCTCACAGTACAGGCAAACTTTTAAAGCTTTTAGCTACATTCTTAGAGCTAGTCATCATATACTCTAAGAGTGGTAGGACTTTAAATTGTACAGAACGGAACGGAACAGCAAACTCCCTGCCTGTACAAGTTGAGAATTACCTGCCACGTTTATGTATCTCAAAAGAAATAAAGAAGACCAATATATATGATTATCCTTTGCTCCTGTTTCAGGATTCATTATATTGAATAAGATGGAAATGTTTTCCTCAAGTCCGTTTCATTTTCTTTGTCATTTTGGGGTATTATTTTTTAAAATCATAAACTCCTCTGTTAAGAATAATGAAAAGTTGTGTGGGTGTATGTGTGTGTGTATGTATGTGTATCGAAGCATATGCGTGGGTATGTATGTGTGCTTGTGTGCTTGTGTGTGTGTATGTGTGTGTGTGTGTGTGTGTGTGTGTGTGTGGTGTGTGTGTGTGTGTTTTGTGTTTGTGTTTTAACCACTTCTGTGTCAGTATCCCCAAACCACCCATTTCGGTTCTCTGACATCTCAAAACTCTCAGAAGCTGATGTCACCATATATATACATAATACTGACAAATTTCCGTCATCTTTAAAGAAATGTGATTGACTATAAACTCCAAGATATAATCCATTTTGTGTGTTTTGTCACCTCATCTCCAAATCCATTTTTGTTTGTTTGTTTAAAGAAGACTCCTTCTGCGAGCAGTTCATGGTTTCAGTTTACTACATTTTTCTCTGTATGATTTTAAAGTGTGTAACCAACAAAGGTGGTGTTCATATTCATAAGGATATTGCAGACCTGCAGGGTACACTTCTCCTTGTCCTAGGGATATTCAATAGATGTGTTTTCTTTACACACATTTCCCATGATAGTAATGAGACATTTTGTGTAACAAGGACTGAGAAAAGATCCACGAATCTTGATCCTTAGCATTCTAGAAAGGTTAAGTTGGAAAGAATACATGGCAATACACTTTTTCGTTCATGGCCAGTATCGTTTAGTTTCAGTCCTAAATATGTTTTCAGTTTGATAGACTCAGGTCACCTTTTTTTCATAAGCTGTTCTTTTATTACGCAGTCAATTCGTTGATTTTTTATCATGAGTACTATTTTTATCTGTATCCTATGCAAGATTAAAACACATTAAACATTAGTTTTGAATATGAATAACTTATTCAGATCTTTATAATGAATATTATTATGTTGTTGTTTTAGCTAGCATATCTAGCTTCTTTTTCAGAAATGAAAACAGGCGTGTAAATCACACACACACACACACACACACACACACACACATCCTCTCTCTCACAGTTTAAGGGTGCACCCCTCGCAAACGAAATAGACCCATCCGAACAACTGGCATTTAATTAACCTCCTTTCATAGTATAGCTAAGGAAGGAAACGTTCTCGCACTTTTCGGCAGACGCTCTACAGTGGGCCCAAACTAAAAGTGCATTTGTACTTCTAGGGCGGGGTCACGGGCGGTAATACGCCCTTTTCGCACCCAGGCGTACTTGTAGCACGTGGGATCTGGGCAAGGTAGACGAAGTTTTTTGGCCCAGTTTGAAGTGAGCGAAAATAGTCTGATATCTTGAGTACACTGAATCCCAGTTTACACCATTAAAAATTGGCCTGTTCACTGCCCGTATTTTTTTTAAATTTCTTGTCCCATTTTTCTAAGCCACCGTAAGCCCTCGGCCACACTACGAGCGGCGCTGTGAAGCGGGCTGCGGGGTAGCAGTAGGTGAGCTTTGAGCTGCCACAGAAGCTGGCTCGTTTTTTTTTTCTTTTCTTTTCTTTTTTTTTTACAATGCGATGATGATGATGGCGATGAGGATGATAATTATGATGACACAGAGTTCCGTCTAGGATTGAGACTGTGTGACAGGGCTGTACTCTACACTTATTATCATAATATATCCTGGCGTCAACCAGGCCTGAGAGATACAGTCACCTGCGGTGCTGGTCAGAAGATTTGAACAACACTCTCAATGACGCATCCGTGAAATGGATGAGACTCGACTGTGTGGTCCCAGGATTCCCAATGAGCCCATTGCATGCCCAGCTCTGGGTAGGAGCCGGTAAGAGCCGAAAAATCCCACAACGATTTTGAAGGGACTGATGGGGATTCGAACCAACAACCTTCCAGTCAGTAATTTGTTGTGCTAACCACTACACCACGCACGACGACTGGCTCACTGCCCATATTAATGTTTCCATCATTCTGGTAGTGTCAGCTTAGTGTTTCATGAGGTCTCTTCCCTGTCAACCTTGCCAGTACAAATTGGGCCGGATATGACACTCTTTCGTAGTCATGACTTCATGAAATGTCCCAGACGCAGAGGGCTGGTGTAGCCTGAGTTGTGCCCATTGCTATAAAATGTCCAGGTACTATTGTATCCATGTAGTATTGAGCCCACGTACTATTGTGCCTATTTGTATTTGTGCCCAGGTACCATTGTACCCTCACATCATTAACTTTGTGCATGCCCTCAATATTGTACCAACATGTAACTTTGTACTTACAAACAGTAGTGTACACAACATACTACTATGCTCATTGATGACATTGCTTTCACATATCACCAAGCCTATATACAACATTGTGCGCGTACATACCATTGTGCCCATGCATACTTTGGGCCCACATGCCTTTGTGCCCATGTATCATTGTGGCTATAGAACCCTGCTAATGCATAGGGCTTATGAGCAGGCTTAAGGCTTACGACATGATCATTTTTCGACCTTTTCCATCACATGGCATCAGTAGTGTTAATGGATATGGAATGAATATTCATTCCAAAGTGAAGACGTAATCTTGAGAATCTGAAACTGGTCACATTTATATAACATGACCGTATTTTTGTGCTCACATATCCTTTCGTGCATGTCCCATTCTACTCAT
>JAPXFY010000022.1:32442446-32529946 GCA_030674185.1 Monoplex corrugatus | reverse complement strand
GGTATACAAGCGTTCAATTCAATACTCCTTCACTAATCCACATTTTAAAATCAGAATGTGTATACAGTAGACTCACTACATGTTTAAATCATTCTCGCATCTATTCAAAACGCCACAAATTTATCATAAAATATGTACAAATCAAAACATTTGGAGTGTGTTTGTTTTTGCATATGTCCATGTTTGCGTGTGTTTTTGTGTGTGTGTGTGAATGTGTGTCTGCATGTGTGTGTGTGTGTGTGTGTGTGTGTGTGTGTGTGTGTGTTGTATGTGTATGTGTGTTTTGTGAAAGAGAGAGAAGGGGGGGGGAGGGGAGAGAGACAAAGAGAGAGAGAGAGAGAGAGAGAGAGATGTATTGTTTTTTACTTTGTAATTTGAAAGGCCTTTCATTTGATGTACATTTTCTTCTCTATCTTTTACCACACACACACACACATACACACACACACACACACAAAATATATATATATATATATATGTGTGTGTGTGTGTGTGTGTGTGTGTGTGTGTATGTGTGTGTGGATTTATATATGTATATACATCCACACACACTCTAATCTTCGATGCGATATCAGTAAATTAACCGCCACATTTTACAGAAAAAAACAATCAGGACACCTGACAGACACAACAATGTCAAGAGATCATGTCTGTGAAAATAAGAAGAGCTATACTGGTTGAAGGGAGGTAAAAAAGATCTGCAACAAACTACTGAAGTTCATTCCCTTGAATAAAGACGGGTTGGTACGAATGTCTTTACATTTTACGTTACAGAAAACATGCAATCAAAAATGAAAATGTGCGGATTGTCACATAACTCTGAGTTAGTACAGGGTGAGGTAGTAGATTTCAACTGTTCTCATTATGCCATTCCACTACAAGCACTTCACTGCTTTAACTTCCCTACCTTTGAAGAAAGTACAGATATCGAATCACAGCTGGGTAGACTGCTTCAATAGTATGTATGTATGTATGTATGTATGTATGTATGTATGTATGTATGTATGTATGTATGTATGTATGTATGTTGATGTGTGCATGTATGTGTGCATGTATGTGTGCGTGTATGTGTACGTGTATGTGTGTATGTACATATGTATATGTATGTATGTTGTATGTGTGTATATGTGTGTGTATGTATGTGTGTATGTATGTATGTGTGTATGTATGCATGTATGTATGTATGTATGTATGTGCATGTATGTATGTATGTAGTGTGTATGTATGTATGTATGTATGTATGTGTGTGTATGTATGTGTGTATGTATGTATGTGATGGTAGTGGGATGGTAATGATTCAAGGAGACAAAAGACAGAAGAAGAATAGTGCAGGTGGTAAAGACAACCTGACAATGAAGACCCAAGGAAGGCAGACTGGTGTTTCTCTTTATTTCATCGCGACCGCTCACGACCAGACCAGAGGAGAAAGGCACATGGCAATCACACTTACACGCTTATATACTTCTTGAACCTGTGCGAGAAATTACTGTCTGAAAGCCCTGATGGAGTAGATTTTTTGTTCGTGCACACTCTACGTCTTTTCCCTGCGGTCCGTGTAACAAACGTAAATATAGTATACACAGAGAAAAAATTTGTGTGCAACACACATATTGTTTGTTCGTGCAGGCCCCGCGGTGTTTTCCCTGCGGTACGATAACAAACGTATATTTAGAATATACCGAAAAAAAAAGTGTGCGCAACACACAGATTATGTGTTCGTGCAGGCTCTGCGATGTTTTCACTGCGGTACGTATAACAAACATAAACAGTGACACCAGAAAAATGTGCACATCACACAGATTATTGACATTCAGAAAAATGTGCACATCACACAGATTATTGAAATTTATATCATTTTGCATAATATTAATTCACTCGAAACAACGAACGATTTAAGTGAATGAAAGAACTTTGCTGAAAGGGATTCTAGTCGTATATTAAATATTTAACCAGTAACTATTAATCCAGATCAAAGAAGTGTGTAAATAGATGATAACTCGGAGTTTCTCCAAACCATATTTTCAATAGGCAAATCATCCATTCTGTGCAGAAATCGACCAATAATTAGGCACAATAGTTCTGATCTAAGCACAACCAGCTCGACCAGTCTCGAATGCCAATCTCTCTTTTTGGCAACAATTATTGCAATAACGGGTCTATTTGAAAAAAAAAGAAAAAAAGTATTAGTTAAGGCTGACTTTACACATTCAGAATTTGAATCTACAATTTTTGACTAACGGTAGGCTAGATCATTCTGATGGTTGCCGCGCCATTTGAATTTGCTTCGATGCAAGCTTAAGACCTAATAATTGGTGTGATATGGTTCAAATGAAAGATTAAAATGCCAATATCCTAAGCGTAACCTTGAAATTTTACATAAATTCTCTCATTATTTATAAATTTTCAATTCCCAATTTGAACTGTGCCATTGATATTACTGAGTTAAAGGAAAAATGCGAAATTTCACTTCAATAACATTTACATTAAGAAATACATCTTTTTCTGCTAAAAATACAATGCGTAAATTACTCATTTCCTAACGTTTGGGGGATCTAGTTTAGAATTTTCTCACTAATACTTTCAGAATTACTTAACCAGAGAAAGTAACTACAGTCAAGGGCGTTCATGGAAAAAGGCGTCTACTATGCGCCTTACTTCTGGTTACAACTGTAACACACGATTACATCTCCCCCCTATTCTGTCACAACCAGCGTCCTCGCTGGTGAAGCATACATGACTAGGTTACACAAGTCTTCTATGTTCTGCACATAACAATAAACATGAATACGATCAGTACAAAAGGTGGCATATTGCCAGATGACTCATGAGGACTGATATTTAACAAAATCTTGAGAGACAAAACCTGATGAAATCAGCCTCAACAAATACATTTACTACACAAAGCGATGACCAATACAAAAAGTGGCATGCTGTCAGATGACTTGCCAGGAGTGTTATTTGAGCAAAATCTTCGAGACAAAAAGACTTATATCAACTGATCCTTAACACACATTATGATTACCACCCACCGACCCCCCCCCCCCCCCAAAAAAATAAGTGGTAGATGAGTGACAAGTGGTATTTGAACAAAGATCCTCAGAGTCAAAAACTGATCCTCAGCAGATATACATAAAGCAAAAACGCGATCTACCAAAAAAGGTGGTATGAGTCAAGAGGAGTGTTATTTGAACAAAACTCTCAGAAGAAAAAATCTGATTAATTAGTCTTTCACTAATCTGCCCAGTGTTACTAGAGGACCGCGGAGATCTTCCTTGGTGTATTGATGTCATCAGCTTCCAGAGACAGAACTTGTTGGTTGCCTGGCTTTCTATGGCACTCAGAAGCCAGCCAGCTGTGACAGAGTTGGCCATGGTTGACAATAATAATGATAATACTACTACTACTACTAATAACAATAATAATGATAATAATAATAATTCAGTCGCACTGTTGTGAGTTCGCTCACGGCGGTGCGCACTGAAGCCAGTTCTCAACCCAGCAGTTGCGCTGAAGAAGTCGGCTTTTTTATCACTGAGAGACAGGTTCAGCTAGGTAGTCATAAATAATAATAATGACACTAGAATGAAACCAAAATGCAAGCTGTCATAATTCATTAAAGTAACCACGCAACAACCAAACCTCCAGGGCACAAATCAAATGCAAACCCAAAGGAAAGGATAAGAGGGCAGTGGGGCAAAAGAGTGAACATGAAGAGGGGAAAATCACTGTTAGGTAAAAAGGTAGGTCTTCAAACTAGACTTGAAGGAAGACAGACTTTGCAACTGTCAAATTTGCATTGAGGAATTTGTAGACAACTACTATCAGAAGTATACTGAAGAGGTCAGGCAGGGGTGTACATTAGGAGGTGGTCATGAAGATGAACAAGTGCGGTACCATTGATACATTTGTAGCATAATGTGTTGACTTTGTACAAAATTCTTTGAGAAATGGGCAACCAGTGGAGGAAGTGAAGCAAGGGAGTGATATGATCATGCCTCTTCTTATGCAGGGCAAGATGGGCCGCAAAATTCTGAACACATTGGAGGCATGCAATAGTAGAAGCAGGCAAGTCAGAGAGCAGAGAGTTACAATAGTTGATGCCAGACAAGATCAGAGAAGTCGCAAGTCTAGATGATGTTGAAATTGAAAGATAACGGTGAATAGAACTAGAACGTCGCAGTTGATAGTAACACGATTGACAGGTTTGGGTGATGAATTTCTGCATAGAGAGTTGAGGATCAAGACCAAAGCCAAAGTTCTTGACCGATTCAGAAAGTACAATAGTGTTGTCCCCTAACTGAATAGAACAAACTTTTACAGTGGAAAGCTTGTGCTTTGTGCCAGTGAGCATTGCTTCAGTCTTATCTCCATTCAATTGTAGGAAAGAAGAGTTGAAAGATTTTCAGGAGATGCACTGTTGTAGAGCTGGGAGTCAGTGGCATAAAAATGATATTTGATGTTGTGCTGACTGATGACATTGGTAAGTGGTGAGGTGTAGGCTAGAGTGTGAAGAGAACTGACCCAAGTACACTGGCTGAGACTTAGACTCATTTAGCACAACTGACTGGAAGCAGTCAGACAGGTATGACATAACCACGAAAAAGCACTATCTTGGATTCCAAATGTGTGTCCAGGCAAGAGAGGAGGATGGGTTAGTCAATAGTATCAAAAGTAGCAGGAAGATCTAAAGGAATAAATGGTGAATAGCACCAAATTGAGAAAAGTTAATAAGTTTAAATATCTAAGAACAGTCATCTCACTAAACGGTAGATGCACAATACAAATAGCCAACAGAACCAGCCAGGCTAAACAGCATTCAAGAAAATAAAAAGCGTTCTTTCCAACAAATGTCTATCAGTTAACATCACGCAGAGAGTTCTTGAGTGTTATGTAGAACCGGTATTGTTGTACGGATGTGAGGTGTGGACACTTAACGCACAAAGAAAACAAACGAGACAGTCTTGAAGGAGGCAGATACAGCTAGAACATTAATAATAATAATAATAAAAAAAGATTATGAAACGACAAGCAACGTTTACAGGACATTTTATGAGGCAAGAGAAATTAGAGCACCTAGTCACAACAGGAAAGCTGGAGGGAAAAAGAGCACCAGGTAGACCCAGAGATAAATTATTGAACAGATTTGCACAGTGGACGAAGACAGACACTGAGACAGGGTTGGGAGAACTGCTTACAGCGACAAAGGATAGATTCATATGGAGGGTCATGTTTGCCAATGACATGCAGCAGGGCACATGATGATGATGATGGTATCAGTTTACATAATATTCATTCAGATCAAAACTATGAATGATTTAATTCAATAAATGAACCTTGCTGAAAGGGATTTTAGCCATATTTTAAATTTTTAACCAGTTTACTATTCATTAATGAAAAATATCAAACTTAAGGTAAATAGATGATAACCTGGAGTTTCTGCAAACATAATTTAAATGTACATTTCTGACTAAAGGTAGATCATTTTGGTGGTTGATGCACCGTGATTTAGTTTGCATTTGCTTCGATGCAAACTCAATACCTAATAATCAAAGGTGTCATCGTTCAAATAAAATAATAGAATGCCAATATTCTAATCATTATCTTACAATTTCCATGAAGTATCTTATTATTTTGTAAATTCTCTGTCACCATAAAGGCTTCCAGATTGGGAATTTGAACAGTGCTGAATGATCAAACAATAAAATTAATGATTTAAGAAAAACCAACAAAATTTCACCTCGAGAACATTTACGTTAATCTTTTGACTTCCCGCACCTTATCTACCATCGGCAAAACGTAACCCGTTCGACTCCCACACCTATCCACCAGCTTGTGAAGGAAGCCGGTGGAAGGGTGATATGAGAGAATGATAGGTTTTTGTTTTTTGCTTTGCTTGCATGGTTGACATCGCAGTATACTGGTAGACAGGGTGCGGTAGTCAAAGGGTTAAGAAAAACACATCCTACTGCAAAAAAATGCAATGCATAAAGTAGGCCTACCCATCTCATAACTTGTAGGGTATCTATTTTATAGTTTTCGCCGATCGCCTAATATTTTGAGAATCACAACCATGAGAAGTAGTTCAAGTACGTACAATCCCGGCTCTCCATCAAAAAGGCAGCTACTACGCACCTTTCTCTCAGTTAGGCTACAATTGCAACATTATATTATATTCTATTATAATAATTATATCATTCACATTATATTGTATTATATTATGTCATATATGTTATATATTATATTATATTATATCAAATACGCACGACGTAGCACACACGTTAAACTTCATCACGGCAGACACTCTTATGCCCGTATCGGTGTATGCAGGCACAGCCAAGCATGCACACACATATTGACTCTCTGTCTCTTTCTCTCACTCACGCACTGACTCATAAGTGTGGGGAAGACGGAGAAAGAAGATAAGTAGGGTGAGAGCTGAGAACATGGTCCAAAATATTACGGGAATAAGCTGTGCTAGGGTTACAATTTTTTTTTAGCACCGTTGAATTGTTAGCCACCACAGACACCGAAGAAGGGACACAATTCTTTACAACCTACATTTAACCTCGTAACTTGGGGTCACGGCCACATCCTCTGAACCTTGAACTTTGTTCATTGTTAGGCCAACACATGGTACTTCTGCAGTGGACTCCATAACATTATGGCTGATATGCGAGTTGTTTTCAATGACGTACTGAGAGCATGCGAACGCATAGCGCCGTATTTAAATCGCACACCGGTGTTTACGTCCAGTACAGCGGATGCGCGTGCAGGCAGACGACTTTATTTCAAGGCAGAGAATTTGCAGAAGACCGGATCGTTCAAAGCCAGAGGAGCGCTGAATGCTGTAAGGAAAGAAATCTTCACAACACACGCACATGCACGTACGTAACACACACACATACACACACACCACACACACACACACACACGGTGCAGAAAACGCGCCGTCCCAAATCTCACATTGGTTTGGTTTAAATTATAAAGCATGCAGGCTCTGTGTTTGTGTGTGTGTGTGTGTGAACTGTTCATTTTTCCCAGTTATTACATAACTGCATAAACCTCATCGATAAGCTCATAAAGCTTTTGAAATCACTTGATATGGTTTTTGCTGCAAAACCAGTATGGCAGTACCTACCTGGACTTGTATTCAGGATAGACAGCAGTCAGTAGTGGTGGATGGAGCTACTTCCAGCCCTGTTCCTGTAGAGTCTGGAGTTCCCCAAGGCTCTGTCCTTGGACCTAGCCTATTCTTACTTTACATCAACGACATGCCGACTGGACTGTCCTCCACTGCTCGTCTCTTTGCTGATGACACTGTGCCACAAAACTATCTCCTCCACTAGCGACCAGCAAGCCCTACAGAAGGATCTCGACCCCCTCGCAGAGTGGGAGCAGAAGTGGCTCATGTGTTTTCACCCTGACAAATGCCGGACACTGGGAGTGAGCCAGAAGAGAAACCCCCTACCTTCAAAGTACACCCTCCGTGGCCACACCCTTGATACAGTCAGCAAGTCCAAATATCTTGGCATCACCATCACATCTGATCTCAGCTGGAGCCCCCACATCTCAAATGTCTCCAATTGTGCCAACAGGACCCTTGGCCTACTGAGACGAAACCTGAAAGTAGGCTCCCAATGTATTAAGCAGCAAGCCTACCAAACACTAGTCCGCCGAACCCTTGAGTACACCAGCACTGTGTGAGACCCCTACATAGAGAAGGATGTCAAGAAACTGGAAGTGATCCAACGCGGGGCTGCTCGCTGGGTCACCCATAGACACCAGAAAACGTCCAATGTTCAAGACATGCTGGAGACTCTCAAGTGGTCCCCCCTTACAGAGCGAAGGAGAAAGGCGAGGCTGACAAACTTCTATAAGTTCCACAATGGAAGCCTCATCATCAACACGTGCCACAAACCCTCTCAAAATCCTTCTGCATCCAAAGGAACCCGACGGTCGCACCCAGCAACGTACCACCTTTCCAACTGCAGGACGCTATACAGACAAAAGTCTTTCTTCCCCAGGACCATAACTGACTGGAATAGCCTTCCCACTGAGGTTGCCCTCAGCCCAACCCCGGAAGGCTTCAAATCACAAATCTGATCCCACACCCCTCCCCTCTGTCCCCCCCCCCCTCCAACACCCCCCGCCCCAGCAAACTCTACCTCAGGAAATTTAAAACTACACGCAATCGCCCCTTATACATGTAGTCTACGGAATCTTCACAATGATGAAGGCAGTAGCCAAGGGAAAGAAGAAGAACATGGCTTTGGCGCTGTTGGCATGCCCAGGATGTTGGAAACATTAGTCAGTTGCTTTATCATGTCATATACTTTATCATATAGAGATTTTTAGAACTATTGGCATGCTGCACTTGATACTCATGTGTATATCTGTCTGTTCCGGTTTTAGTCAGACGGTATATTTGCAAGAGTATCAATTGCAGAACATGAGTATGCAAAATAGGCTAGAATTAAAATTGGTGTTTCTTCTTGAAGCCCACTTATTTGCATTACAAGCTCCATTTCTATATTGATGATGGATATTGTCTATTTTGTAACGACATACTCAGAACGAAATTTAGTTTTTGTTGATATGTCTGATACATACGGATCAACAACATGAATCAGTTTACTCAAATTTTACAGGCATCCATCAGTGTTTAAACTTACTTTGCCAATACAAATGTTAACGTAATTGCAAATTTATTAGTATTTGTCTATAATATATCAGGAAACGATACTTGAAAATATAATGTATTACAGTTATTATCTCTGAACGCTACATGTACATAAATTGTTCACTGTTATTGTCATGAGTCAAAGGCCTTACAATTATAACATTTTTGACTTTGACATTGACACACACACACACTTATGCATACACAGCACACACACACACACACACACACACACACACACACACACACACACACACACACACACACACACACACACACAACACACACACACACACACACACACACACACACACACACACACACACACACACACACAACATCCCTAAACACATACAACCCTAACACACATACACACACACATGTACATACACACACACACACACAATCTCTATTAATAATATGCACTGTAACATCAACCTGATGCAGTAATATGCACCGAAAACCAAGTCATCTGATTTCATATGGAATATGTAATAGTAACTGATAAACACACACATACACAACTCACACACAACACACGCCATACACATGCACTCCCTACACCACACTCTCACGACTCGCACACACATACATACACACATCCCTAAACACATACAACCTGCACACAAACACACACATACACACACACACACACACACACACACCACACACACACCACCACAACATATATATATATACACACACATCTCTATATACACACACACACACACATGGTCCGCAAACATTGTCATTGATTTGGATTGTAATGTGTGTAGGCTGTGTGTGTGTGTGTGTGTGTGTGTGTGTGTGTGTGTGTGTGTGTGTGTGTGTGTGTGTGTGTGTGTGTGTGTGTGTGTGTGTGTGTGTGTGTGTTTATCAGTTACTATACATATTCCATCTGAAATCAGCTGATTTGGTTTTTTGAGCATATTACTCCATCAGGTTGATGTTACAGGGCATACTTTTAATGAAAAAAAAAATTTAAAAAAAGAAAAAAGAAAGAGAAGAATATACTGTGATTATTGTTCTGACAAGCAAGCAGGCCTATGTTTTATTTTGTTGCCTTTTTCTCTTTTTCTTTCCCTCTATTATTGTTTTTTCCCCCCAGATATTGCTTGCTAAGGAAAAGAAGCCTTCACTTCCAGGGATTGTAAGTACAGTTGTTTTAATTTTTATCCACATATCTGTTGCTAGAATTGACTCTTTGTTTAATTTCTGTCCTGTGTATCATAAAACTCAGAGGAAAATCAAGTGCATTTCAGATTGATTGAAACACATGTAAAAACAATTTTGGATTTTTTAAAGAGTAAAGGTGAGTATCTGTGGTGATGTTAGTTGAAAAAAAAAGATCTATGGTGTATGTGGCATTGTATGTATATGTGTGGATTATGATGATGATGATCATCATCATGGATGCGTGAAATCAGACACACTCTCAGGTGTTAATGTTATCACTGACACTGTCACATGTTAATGTTATTATTGTGTTATTGAGTTTCTCTGAGGACAAGGCTTATAATGAAAATTGATAATTCTTGATGTTTTTATACATTATTTTGTCATCTTGATAGGTTGATGTTTTCTTTACAGTTTGTTGAACAACGACTTCTCAGCAAATGAAGTATGTTGCATTGATCTACACTCACACACTTACACTTCATTGCCATCTGAGTGTCATTGATCCGACATGTTTCACTCTAGCTCCTTAATTTAACATACTACCAACCTCAAGCTTATTCAGTTGAAATCCCAGTGCGAGGAAGTCCATGGAAGCCAGAGAGGTCAAGTTGTGCTGCGGCCACTCACAAGATAAGACCCTGCACTGCTGCAGGCTCACTTTGGTGGAATTCGACAGTGCCCGTTCTGGTCCAGCTTTTGAAGGACACTGCCTGCTTAAGTCCCCTACTAATGACAGCAGTTGCTCAGTCACTGAACGAGACCTAAAGAAAAACTTCCTGATAAGGAGACCACCACCATGGTTTTCAATCAACAGCCCCCATGAACCTTAGACATCCAGGACCCAGAACTTAACCTGAAATGTATAAACAGTAAAGGGAAACAAAACTGAGGTCACCACAAATTCAAGACATGGAGGGCCACAGAATCTAGGACAATTTTCACAGTGCTGCAATGAATGATGATTTCATGATAATGGGGTTGATGATGATGATGCTATTGAGTTCCATGTAAGATTGAGACTGTGTGATAGGGCTGTACTCTGTGCATACTGTGATATTATATCCTGGCATCATCCAGGCCTCAAAGATAAGACATGATCACTTTTGGCCAGAAAATTTGAGCAACATTCTCAATGATGCATCCATGAAATGGATAAGACTTATTTGTGTGGTCGTAGGCTTCCCAGTGAACCCATCGCATGCTCAACTCTGGGTAGGAGCTGGTCAGGCTGGAAAAATCCCATAAACATTTTTTTCTTTGACTCCAGCTCATATTGCTCATAGTTGACTGCTAGAGCCATATCAGGGCTATGTTATTTTGACTGATAGGGCTTTGAAACCATAGCCTCCCAGTCAGTGATTAGTTTTGTTAGCACATTGATACATTGACTGGTTTATGATGAAAATCTTTCATTAATGTTTTAGTAATAGTATTGACAACATTTTGTTACATTCTGCTGTGTTTGAGCAATAAGAGTGAAACATAGATACACTGGGTTTCACTGAAACATCTGCACTGATATATCATGTGCTCCTGATGTCATATTGTTTGATGATGTCACATCCTTTATTGATGTTATATCCTGTGTTGATGTCAGTTATATTTTTACTGTAGTCTGTTTGTTCTGACTCAACTCTGTTTTCAGTTTCCTTGTTCTCAATGGTGTGAGGCTTGTGTCACAGGGGGATGGCTATCACAATTGGCCATGTCACCTGAGGCAGGTGCTGAAGTAAAATAGAACCAAGTCAATCACTCTTCTTCACTGTGGAGGCTTAATAGTTCAGTTGGTTGAGCGTCAGATTTGCATGCTGTGGTTTGGGAGTTTGGGAGTTTAACCACAGGAGATGTTGAATCAAAACTGCCCTTCTTACTGCCTGTCATAACATTGTTGTTCTGGTGGTGTTTCACTTTCTGTTTCAGTTTCATTTTCAGAAGAAGGCATCTCTGCTCTCAGAATAAATTTCATATGCACTGATGCCAGAGATGCGTTGGGATGTCAGTTTAGGATTAGATAAGTTCCCTCTTCACTCACTTCCATGGGATGGTTATCCCCATCGTCCATACCACCTGAGCCGGGTCCACTGAACAAAATCAATCAGTCAAACTTATGTCACTGTTTGACAGGAGCAGGCCGTAAAGGGGAACATGGGTATGTTGACTATGGTCATGGTCTTCTGTGCTGACTACAGATTTAGTCTTCTAACTGTCTGTGCTCTCAGAGCAGAATGCAAGCTGGACATGTATAAATAACCAGTGTTAGTTGAAGTCAGCGCCTTTGATTTAGAAATGTGATAAGTGTTATTTCCCTTTGACTCCTGCATCCCATCCATCATGTGCAAAAACTTAACTCTTTCACTCCCTCACCCAATCGACCAGTTTCCTACAGGAAGGTGGTGGATAAGGTGAGGGAATCAAAGGGTTGAGATTTTACTTTGCTAGCAATGCAGGATGCAAGTGGATGGGGTGTGGGAGTCAAAGGGTTAAAGAAGCAAGCAGTTTATTATTAGCTATGATCAAGACAGACTTTGTTACACCATGATAACTTCTGTGAAGCTTTGGTAGGCCTGCAGGCTGTTTGTTGGTGCAGGTGAGCTGTCTGTTTCTGGCTTCTTCTTTTTGACAGGTGTCTCTCATTGTTGCAGGCAGATGGAAAGGAAGAATTTTCAAGAATGGTGGTAGTATGAATAATCATTTTTTTCTGACAGGGAATTCTTTATTTGGATGTACCTACATATACTCATACATGTGTGTCATGTACCTTGATTATTAATTAGATTCTTAGAATAAACACTCAGCAAGTAGAATAAACACAAATGTAAGACATATAGCAGTTTCAATGTTTGGGTCTTCTGCAAGCAAAGAAACATTTTCATGACACAAAAACACACAGAATAGAAGATGACTAGGAATTGCAAATGAATACGATTCAAGTGCAATACATCAGGCTGTTTGGTTCTATTGATAGAACTGTGGATTCAAGATGTGATACCTTGAGTTCAGTCTCAGCCCACAACATCAAACATTGGCTTGTTTTCTGCCTATCTTAATGTTTTATTATTCTGGTGGTGACAGCTTAGTGTTTAGAAGGTCCCCCCCCCCCCCATCCCCATCCGCTCCTCAGTTCAAGCCCTTGTCAGTGCTTAGGGTTTTGCACAGGTTCAGAAAGTCTGCCAGGTAAGTGCTGGCAGATTTGGGAGGAGTGTATAAGGAATTGTCCATGTGTGATGAATCTGTCTAGGACAAACTTCAATCTCCATCTTCCTCTTCTGGTGTGAAACATGGACACTGCTTCCCAATTTAGAAAAGACAGTTCAGACTTTTGAGACCAAGTGCCTGAAAAAATTGATAAATGTCTACCTTGAAGCTGAATAAAAGGCAGTGAGTACACATGGAACAAGGTCAACGTCTTGTGGGCCTATAGGAACCACTTCTGGCAACAGCGACATGATGCAGGCTTGCTTGGTTTGGCCACATCACCAGCTATGACACACTGTCCTAGATAATTCTTCTGGGTATCTGGAAATCGACCATATGCAGTGGAAGAACTGGGTGGCAAACATCAAAGACTGGACCAATGTCAGCATGCCGGAACTTCTTACTGCTGCATTGCTGAGACAGAGACGGAAGATCTTCTGTACTACTGAGTCTGTCAGCAGTCCCAGTGACGACACTAGTAATGGAATAAAGTAATGATGATAATCTTGGATTTGATGTAGGTAACCCACAGCAGTGGTAACCATGGCCAGGCTGTGGCATGGGCATCCACGTGTGTCAACCTACCCAGTTATGTTGTGGTTCCGTCCATGACTCCTGCCCCAAAGAAAGCAGCCATCCATGGTTATGGTGCCTATCTGGTGGAGTGTGGTTCAAAACCCACTGATAGGTGAGGTAGTAATGGTAAATTAGAGACAAAATCCTTTGTGAGCTGTTGTCAGGCTTGACTTAATCTTTTCTCCTCGTGTTTGTTTGTTTAGAACTATAGCTTGTTGTGGTTGTGGTTGTTTGGATTTGAGTTTTTGTTGTGTGTGTGTGTGTGTGTGTGTGTGTGTGTGTGTGTGTGTGTGTGTGTGTGTGTGTGTGTGTGTGTGTGTGTGTGCTCTTGTGACTTAGGTAATACTGATATACTCATATCCTTGAAAAATGATACATTTGTCACTCTATATGGAGCTGTACATTTGTAACTCAGCACTAAAAAAGTCACCCACAGGCAGCCATCAGTTCATTAGAAATTGCAGTGTAAACAGCAGCTGGCTTTACTGTGAATAGTAACATCTCATATTTTTGTTAATTGTTGATTTGTGAATTATGAATTTTGAGAAAAATGTACAAAAATGTCAGAATTAACATTTTTGCATGTTGGCCTGATTTTTGCATACTGTATCATACATTTCCCAGATTTAGTAAATGTTCATCAAAGGATTCCACCCCAGAATAATTTGGGGGAGGGGGGACCTGATGACAGTTATGAACTGAAGTATGTATATCAATTTGAAATTATCTCCTTTACCATGGTGGGTTTACAGCACCCACTTTTAATAACAGTGAAATGATGCAAAGTTACTATAGCACATGCCATGCCACGCCAAGATCTTTCTTAGCGTGTTCTGGAAGGAGGCCCAGTCAACAGAAGAAGAACTGGATGATAAATACCAAAAAATTGGTTGAATCTCAGAATGCCTGACATGTTTACTGTTACACTCCAGAGATAGAGGTGGAGGATCTTGTTGCTTGCTGCTACACTCCAGATATAGAGATGGAGGATCTTGTTGCTTGCTGCTACACTCCAGATATAGAGATGGAGGATCTTGTTGCTTGCTGCTACACTCCAGATATAGAGATGGAGGATCTTGTTGCTTGCTGCTACACTCCAGATATAGAGATGGAGGATCTTGTTGCTTGCTGCTACACTCCAGATATAGAGATGGAGGATCTTGTTGCTTGCTGCTATACTCCAGATATAGAGATGGAGGATCTTGTTGCTTGCTGCTACACTCCAGATATAGAGATGGAGGATCTTGTTGCTTGCTGCTACACTCCAGATATAGAGATGGAGGATCTTGTTGCTTGCTGCTACACTCCAGAGATAGAGATGGAGGATCTTGTTGCTCGCTGCTACACTCCAGAGATAGAGGTGGAGGATCTTGTTGCTTGCTGCTACACTCCAGAGACAGCGATGGAGGATCTTGTTACTTGCTGCTACACTCCAGAGATAGAGGTGGAGGATCTTGTTGCTTGCTGCTACACTCCAGAGATAGAGATGGAGGATCTTGTTACTTGCTGCTACACTCCAGAGATAGAGGTGGAGGATCTTGTTACTTGCTGCTACACTCCAGAGATAGAGATGGAGGATCTTGTTACTTGCTGCTACACTCCAGAGATAGAGGTGGAGGATCTTGTTGCTTGCTGCTACACTCCAGAGACAGCGATGGAGGATCTTGTTGCTCGCTGCTACACTCCAGAGACAGCGATGGAGGATCTTGTTGCTGCTACACTCCAGAGACAGCGATGGAGGATCTTGTTGCTTGTTGTTACACTCCAGAGATAGATGGAGGATCTTGTTGCTTGTTGTTACACTCCAGAGACAGATGGTGGATCTTGTTGCTTGTTGTTACACTCTAGAGACAGAGATGGAGGATCTTGTTGCTTGCTGCTACACTCCAGAGACAGCGATGGAGGATCTTGTTGCTTGTTGTTACACTCCAGAGACAGATGGAGGATCTTGTTGCTTGCTGCTACACTCCAGAGACAGAGATGGAGGATCTTGTTGCTTGTTTTTACACTCCAGAGACAGCAATGGAGGATCTTGTTGCTTGTTGTTACACTCCAGAGACAGATGGAGGATCTTGTTGTTTTGCTGCTACACTCCAGAGACAGAGATGGAGGATCTTGTTACTTGCTGCTACACTCCAGAGACAGATGGAGAATCTTGTTGCTTGTTGTTACACTCCAGAGACAGATGGAGGATCTTGTTACTTGCTGCTACACTCCAGAGACAGATGGAGGATCTTGTTGTTTTGCTGCTACACTCCAGAGACAGTGATGGAGGATCTTGTTATTTGCTGCTACACTCCAGAGACAGATGGAGGATCTTGTTACTTGCTGCTACACTCCAGAGACAGTGATGGAGGATCTTGTTGCTTGTTGTTACACTCCAGAGACAGTGATGGAGGATCTTGTTGCTTGTTGTTACACTCCAGAGACAGTGATGGAGGATCTTGTTGCTTGCTGCTACTCCAGAGACAGCGATGGAGGATCTTGTTGCTTGCTGCTACACTCCAGAGACAGCGATGGAGGATCTTGTTGCTTGTTGTTACACTCCAGAGACAGCGATGGAGGATCTTGTTGCTTGTTGTTACACTCCAGAGACAGCGATGGAGGATCTTGTCACTTGCTGCTACACTCCAGAGACAGATAGAGAATCTTGTTATTTGCTGCTACACTCCAGAGACAGCAATGGAGGATCTTGTTGCTTGCTGCTACACTCCAGAGGCAGATGGAGGATCTTGTTGCTTGCTGCTACACTCCAGAGACAGTGATGGAGGATCTTGTTGCTTGCTTCTACACTCCAGAGACAGTGATGGAGGATCTTGTTGCTTGTTATACTCCAGGGATAGAGGTGGAGGATCTTGTTGCTTGAAGCTACACTCCAGATATAGAGATGGAGGATCTTGTTGCTCGCTGCTACACTCCAGATATAGAGATGGAGGATCTTGTTGCTCGCTGCTACACTTCAGAGACAGAATTGGAGGATCTTGTTGCTCGCTGCTACACTTCAGAGACAGAGATGGAGGATCTTGTTACTTGCTGCTACACTCCAGAGACAGCGATGGAGGATCTTGTTACTTGCTGCTACACTCCAGAGACAGTGATGGAGGATCTTGTTACTTGCTGCTACACTCCAGAGACAGTGATGGAGGATCTTGTTACTTGCTGCTACACTCCAGAGACAGTGATGGAGGATCTTGTTGCTTGCTGCTACACTCCAGAGACAGATGGAGGATCTTGTTGCTTGCTGCTACACTCCAGAGACAGATGGAGGATCTTGTTGCTTGCTGCTACACTCCAGAGACAGATGGAGGATCTTGTTGCTTGCTGCTACACTCCAGAGACAGATGGAGGATCTTGTCTACCACTGCTTCCTCTCTGTCCTACACTGATCAGACAGATTATAGGATTTGAAGAAGACATATTTTATTGGAAAAACTTGTAATCCATAGTTGTCAAAGAATGATGTTTGGAGATGTGGTCAGGCATATAGCATCTTGTTGACAAGCAAACACACATGCACACAGTACATCCCACCATCCATACACGTATTGTATACAACATACATGTGTTTTGTTCATGTATATGCTTAAACAGTGCTGCTTTTAGTTTGTGCAGTAACTCATTATCAATCTTATAAATATTATGTAGGCTTTGTATATGAGTTTGATCAGTGTACATCTCAAGATTTTGATGATTCCATTGATGCTCCATTTTGTTTGCAAGTTCTTTCCAGCTTGAATTAAGATTCAGGAATCCTGGTAGATATAGGCACAGATCGCAGAAGATTCTGAGAGTCAGTAATGTGTGTGTGTGTGTGTGTGTGTGTGTGTGTGTGTGTGTGTGTGTGTGTGTGGTGTGTGTGTGTGTGTGTGTGTGTGTGTGTGTGTGTGTGTGTGTGGTGTTGTGTGTGTGTGTGTGTGTGTGTGTGTGAGTGTGTGTGTGTGTTGTGTGTGTGGTGTGTGTGATGTGTGTGTGTGTGTGTGTGTGTGTGTGTGTGTGTGTGTGTGTGTGTGTGTGTGTGTGTGTGTGTGTATGTGTCTGTGTGTCTGTGTGTGTCTTTGTGTGTCTGTGTGTGTGTTTGTCCTAGGCTTACTTGATCATGATTGAAAAAAAAAATTGACAAGATGGTGTACTGACATCTGAAACGATGTTTCAGGTATGAGACATGTGAAAAACTGCAGAGAGAAAAAAGTTTGGAGCTTGTCCCACCGTTTGATCACCCGGCTGTTATTGCTGGACAGGTGAGAAAAAGTGCACCTTACTATTGATGTTATATCAATACTCTGTTAGCTTGGCGGGTTAGAGTGCCATGTTGACACCATGGGGATCATGGGTTCGATGCTCAGGCAACGTGTTTAGTGGCCTGTTAGCATAGCTGGTTAGAGCACCATGCTGATGATATAGAGGTCACGGATTTGACCCTCAGGTGAGCTGCAAGTTTTTTGTAAAGTCATCCAGCACAGACTTCGGCAGTGTGAAATGGAAGGTGTTTGGGCTTTTTCTGAATCAGAGGTCAGAGAAATTGAAAGAAATGGAAAAGACAGTTGGATAGAGTGTGAAGAGGAATGTGTTGGGTAAAATATTCTTTGTTGTTGTAGTCTGGTGGTTTTTCAAAAAAATAACAACTTTTTTCCTTATTGGGGGTGGAGGATGGACAGGGGGAGTTAGGATGATGGAGATGATGAATAGTATTAATGGGCGAGTGAGGATCGTTTGTCAAGTCAGGGATGGGTTTTTTTGATATTCTTTTGATGTGGATATGTGGGGCGTTGGTGCGGTCGGTTGGGAGCTGAATGTGTTTTTCATCTGCGTCAATGGGCTTTCTGTTTTCTCCAGATGGACATAAACGTTTCACCACAATGTGGCCAAGGTTGTTTTAATGACAGATTGATACAAAGATAGACTTAAAACCCATATGCTAGGTAGGATATCAAGACCTTGCCAGCACATAGGGCTTATACGCAGACCATAATCATTCTATTTCTTCTCTGTCACATGGCATCCATGCATATGGAATTTATTCTGAGCATGAAGATACCGTCTTGATAAACTGAAACTGAAACAAGAGAAAGGATAATCTTAATCACACTCACTGGTTGACTGGTTGATTAGTTCATTAGTTAGTTGATTGGTTCATCTTCATTCTGTACCTTCTTTTGTGCTGCCTTATTAATAAAATATCTTTACACCAATCACTTGGCTGTTAGTCTTATCAAATTCAGGATCATTTAATTCATGTGAAATCTTCTTCAATCCACAAGATTGAGAGTCAAGTTGCTGTGAGAGCACCTAACAGAGTTGACTGTTCATTAATGCTGGATCACTTGTGCTTGTTCAACACTTGTGCTTGTTCAGCATTGCCTATTGTGATACCTTCTAATGACATTTTTCAAATTCTTATGTTATTAATATTATTGTTGCTGTTTTTTGTTGTTTTAATATTTAGCTCTTAACTTTTTCCTCCTCAGCAGCATTACTCTTATGCTGTTAATTCTAGCTCTCCAGTACATTTGTGGCCACCTTCTGATCATTTCACATAGTTCTGCAGAGTCCTTTGGGTATCACAAACTTCTAATTTTTGTCATTCTGAGGTGTATCACACATGCACAGATTGACCCTGGCATCAGTCAAATGAGACTGTGATGCCAGCAAACCATATAGTTACCAGTCTCTTATGTTCATATGTCTGATAGATTGTTGTACAAATTTGTTTTTATTCCTTTTGTTGGTAGAAAATAACAGGAAATGTTAATAGTAGTACCATAATCCTGACCAGGGTTGTGTGGGGAGTGAAGTGGGTAAATAACTCATTAATCTCAGGGCAGCATTTTTCAGGACAAGTTCCACTCTTGTTCATTAGTTTGCTTAGATGCGACTCTCACTCAGGCAAAACTGTCTGCATGTAGGCTCCAAATCCATTCAGCTGTGAATGGGTGCCAGACTTTCTTAAAAGTCATGGAAGGTGTTACAGTGAAGGAGAAGAAATGGGCACTGCCTTCATAATGCTGGTTTTGAGAAAAAATTAGATCTCTTCCACCTCACTTTCGATGACCACAAGGTTTTGGGACAACCTTTTCCCACCCATTTCTCTCCCTTCCCCCATAGGGATGCCGGGGGCTCTTTCAGTATAAATAGTGTCCCCACCTTCTGGAGATTCTGTGCTAGAAATTTCCTCTTTGCTGTCACTTTTTTCATTATTTCTTTCTTCCTCCTTTGCTTTCTGTCATTTTTTCCTATCATTTTCTGCTTTGCTGGTCCATTCATCTATATGTATTCGATAGTCTTGAATATTTTCTCTTAAGATTGACAATTGGGTACATGTTTTCGGTGCATTTTTGGCTCCAGGGAAATGAGATACGCAGAAGCAGTTTAAGGTAAATTAGGCCTGTTCTTATGTATGTTTTAGTGTTTTTAGTTATGTTTAAACTTGTATTGATGTGTTTTTTAAGTCCCATGTGCAATAAATTGGACGGAATGGAGCATCTCCTTAGACTTTGTGCGTGAATGCATTGATATGTGTGCTTAATTAATTTTCTTTTCCTTTTTTTCATTTTGAAGTATGGTTTATCTTTTGAAACGGTTATAGTCCTGATATGGCTGTATGCAGTTGGCTGGGCTTTAAACAAAAATAACAATAACAATTCCTCTCCCAACTGCTTTACCTCCCATAATCCTAAAAAGGATCAGGAACGCATTCACAGTTGAGTGGATTGAAAGCTGCACACACAGTGACACACTCACAGTTTTTCTCTGGTGTAATTCTCTTTTTCCCAGATAGATTAAAAACAAAACAAATCAAAACAAAACAGAAAACAAACCAAAACAAAACATAAAAAAACTTGTACCCATGTTTAGAGATAGTACTAATTATATATATATTGTGCAGGGTTCCATTGCAGTGGAACTGTTGGATCAAGTCCCAGACTTAGACGCCGTCATTGTGCCAATCAGTGGTGGCGGGATGGCTTCTGGCATTGCTGTAGCTGCTAAACATATCAAACCTGATATTAAAGGTATATATGTTTAAGTGATATATATTTATATTTATCACATTATCCAGGTGTGCGTGCATGTGTATGTGTGTGTTTTTGTGTGTGTGTGGTGTGTGTGTGTGTGTGTGTGTGTGTGTGTGTGTGTGTGTGTGTGGTTATGTGGTACATTACCAGGAGGATGTGTGAGTGTATGTGTGCATGCATGTGTGTGTGTGTGTGTGTATGTGTGTGTGTGTGTATGGGTGTATTTCTGTTATCAAAATATGTTAGATTTTCTCCTCTAACAGGCATGATAGTCAAATGGATAAATGTCAAATTTTTAATCAGAAGATCCTGGATTTAATCCACCTAAACACATCATCTCGTTAGTAATGGACATGTTTTTTAATCTCCCTAGTCAGCAATGTGCAGACCTGCCAGTGTCTAAATCCTCTTTGTGTGTATATACACATACAGAATATCAAATATGGATGCTAAAGATCCTTTAAGTCATGTCAGTGAGTGGTGTCTAGAAGCACAGAAACACCCTGCATGTGTGCCCCCAAAGATGCAGACTATAGCAACATAATGGAGTGTTATAGCTTGCTTAACAGCTTGAGTTCTTCATGCTTCACTACATTTACTGATCATGTGTAATGCGTGGTGAGTCCAAAGAGTTTGGAAAATAGTGCTATCATCATTATCATCAGGTGCCTTGCCACATGGCTTTGGCGATCATGACTTTCCATCTGTTTCTATCTCTTGTTGCCTCAAGCACCTCTTCCACCCTCTTTGTCTTCAGCCACTCTGCAAGTCTGTCCAATATCTTCTCGCTGGGTCTACCTGGTGCTCTCTTTCCCTCCAGCTTTCCCATTGTGACCAGGTGCTCCAATTCTCCTTTCCTCATAAAATGGCCTATAAATGTTGCCTTCTTTTCCTAATCTTCCTTATGAATGATCTTCTTGTGTCTGCCTCCATCAAGACTGTCTCGTTCGTTTTCTTTGCTGTCCATGGAACTCTCAACATTCTTCTTAGAAACCACATCTTGGCTGCCTCAATCTTGTTCTGGCTTTGCTTGTTGACTGTCCACGCCTCACAACTGTATAACAGTATTGGTTCTATATAACAATCAAGAACGCGCTTCCTGATGTTAATTGATAGGCATTTGTTGGTAAGAATGCTTTTCATCTTCTTGAATGCTGTTTTGGCGTGGCCGATTCTGCTGGCTATTTCTGATGTGCATCTGCCATCTGGTGAAATGATCGTTCCCAGGTATTTAAACTTATCAACCTGTCTCAAGGTTGTGCCATTTGCTGTTATTTTGCATGAGGGGATTTCATGTTTTTTACTGATCACCATGACTTCAGTCTTCCTGCTGTTTTGTTCCAACTCCTTACCGTTGCTTTCTATTTCTAGTATATTCACAAGGTTTTGTAGGTCCCTTTCATTTTCTGCAATTAGCATGGTGTCATCTGCATATCGAATGTTGTTTATCATTTTTCCTCCAACCTTTAATCCATGGTTTTCCTCTAGGTTTCTCATGATGTTTTCGCTGTAAAATGAAAACAGACCTGGTGACAAAACACAACCCTGTCTGACTTCTCTTTTGATGTTTTGGAAAGAACTTATATTGTTTTCTATTCTCATTGCCGCTGTTTGTTCCCAATACATATTTCTGATTATTTATAGATCTTTTCCATCAATATTGAGTCTTATTAGTTGGTTGATCAATTCTTCATGTCTTACCCGATCGAAAGCCTTGGTATAATCAACAAAGTATAGATATAAATCCTTATGCATCTTGATTGACCTCTCTATGATAGTTCTTAGGATGTATATGGCATTAATAGTTCCTTTCCCTTCCACAAATCCACACTGTTCATCTGCTGTTTCTCTTTTGATTCTATTCCTTGTCATCATCATGATTATTCTTAATAGGATTTTTGTTACATGACTCATCAAACTGATTGTGCAATGGAGTTCGCATTCTATAGCCTCTGTCTTCTTAGGAAGTGCAATGAAAATTGATTTTGACATATCTTTGGGGATTTTTCCAGTGTCATAAATCTCATTTAGGAGGAATGTTTTTTTTTTCAATACCAAATTCCTCCATGGCTTCAATCATCTCTGTAGTAATGTTGTCTGGTCCGGAGTTTTCCTGGATTCATCTTTTTCAGTGCTGCTCTAACGTCATCATTCATTATGGGTGGTCCTTCAACATTCTTTCTTATAAGTGTTCTTTGTTTCTGTCATCTTCAAAATGGTCTTTAATGTACTCTCCCCATCTGTCTAATATTTTGTCTTTTTCCATGATAAACATACCATCTTTCGATTTTAAGCAACCAGTTGATGTGCATGTATTTTTCATGCGGACATTTCTTCAATTCGTCTGTACATACTCTGAGGATCCGTTTTGTGTTGGTCTTCTATTTCTTTGCATTTTGTTTTCAGCCAAACTTCACTAGTTTTCACCTATTCCTGATTTCATTGTTTATCTTCCTGTATGTCTCCTCGTTTCTATTTACCTTCCTCCGTTCCTCCTTCAAGCCTAAAATTTCTTTTGTCATCCAGTTCTTTTTTGCTTTTTTTATCTACTTCAGGGATTTCTTCACAAGCTTCATTTATTGAATTTCTCAACTTTGTCGATTGTTACTCACTGTCACCAGCATCTTCTAGAGCACTGAATTTGTTTTGAACATGTACATTACATTTTTGACGTATTACTTCATCTGTCTTTAAGTGTCCAAGATATAGTTTGATGTTGCTTTTGGTCTGTTTCCTTTTCCTTAATTTCAGCCTAAATCTTCCCACTACAGGATTGTGGTCACTGTTGCAGTCTGCGCCTGGTAGTGTTTTTGCTGACAGTAAAGAATTTCTAAATCTTTTATTAATCAGGATGTAGTCAATCTGATTTTTGTTATTATCTCCTGGACTCATCCAAGTCCATTTTATTCTGTTCGGCTGCTCAAACCAGGTGTTTTCTACTATGAACTCATTCATCTGTGCCCATTCTACAAGTTTCCCTCCCCTTTCATTTTGTGTATCAAGGCCATGCGGTCCAACTATATCCTCCACCCTATCCTGTCCCACTTTAGCATAAAATCTCCCATTATTACTGTAACTTCTATACAAGAATAATATATATACATATGTGTGTGTTTGTGTATGTGTGTGCGTATTTGTGTGTATATATATATATATATATATAGTTAACAAGAAACACCGCGAGGGTGTGGATGGAACCTGGAGCACCAATGCCTCACCACCCTCCAGACAATCACCTCCCAAGCTCTCAACTTCACTCAATAATCATTTCATCAAGCAAAGTGGGGCTATCCAAGCGTACCATGACCCATTCGGACCCAGTCATCCGTTACCTTGTTTACAAACCAAATGGCAAGGTGGGGGATGACAAATCCCAGGACATAGCCGCACAACGCGCACCGACCAGGTCCAGCCCAGCCTTCGTATCAAGGAAGAATGGAAGATCCCTCCTTTGCCCCACTCTGGTCTTCATCTCTCTTTCAGGCAGTCTGCCCTGCCACCAGCTTGCACAGCTGCGAGTTCCTTCCACCTCACTATAGTCTTGACACTTAGCAGTCGGAAGCTCCCAACTTTGCCTTACTTCAACCACAGGGGTTGTTTGAACAGTCACAAAAGTGGCCAGGCATGATGCTCGAGACACTGCCTATTTTACTGTTCTGCAAGGTCTGACATGCTCTGAATGTACAGAAAGGAAGATTGTTTGAATGGCTTGACTATCTTGTTTATTTTTGTTTGTTTGATTTTATCTGCCAGTTTGCCAACAACTGACTTTGTTTTAACAGAGAAAGGCATACCATTATAAAGAGTTTTGTTAGTAATTTATAAGATGTACATAGACTATTGCTTTGGCTTCAAATTGGCAAGTTTTCAAACTACTTTGGCTGAACCTGTAACATTAACCAGCAGTACACAAGTAGTTATGGTGCTTACTTGATCGTTTGCACTTTCCAGTCTGACAGTGTATAACAGTCACCCTCCAAGAAAGGAAAACATTTCACATTTATTTAGTTCATGCTATGTCCTCTTAGGAATTTGTATTCTTCATATTCTTCTTCAAAAATTGAAGTCGTATTTTGCATTATTTGTGTTTCAGTGTTTGTGGCATCACCACAAGGCAAAATGCTGGCAGAGTGTTTTAGAACTGGTAAGGGTATATATGTGTGTGTGTGTTTGTGCTTTTTTGTGTGTGTGCATGCATGCATGCATGTATGTGGTGTGTGTGTGTGTGTGTGTGTGTGTGTGTGTGTGTGTGTGTGTGTGTGTGTGTGTGTGTGTGTGTGTGTGTGTGTGAGAGAGAGAGAGAGAGAGAGAGAGAGGGAGAGGGAGAGAGAGATTTGCAAGAGAGAGAGAGAGAATTGTATATGTTTGTATTTGTGTTTTGAAAAAGACTGGCAGATATTTTTTGTCTTTTCCATGCCACATCTCTATTTTTCTGTTTATTGTTTATTAAAGAAGAAAAAGAAATAAAAATGGATTGATTGTTACCAGAGTCAATTGGGTGTTAATAACTAGCTAAGTAAGCAGTTGACTTCATTAGAGATCTGTTCATTTTATAACGTATGGTAGTGTTGAGTGTCGGTGTACACTTCCAGATATGTTTAATCATTTATGAAAGAACAACAAGGTGAATATGAATACATTACAGAATAATATGTGTATGTATCTTTTATGAAAGAACAACAAACTTAATGTGAGAGGATGAAAGTCTGTCACTAATGCTGTTTTTGTGTTTGTAAAAGTCTTATTCCAGTTTGCGTGTTAGACAGAAAGAGTTAACCAGTGTTACATTAGCACACACATTCTGAACTTGTGTTGATATTGTCTTGTTTGGTATGGATGTCCTGAACTTAACTGATACTAAATGACATGATAGATGTATCATATGGCTCTGGTTTAGTCTCCATGTACCTTATGTTGATGTCATATGATGTGAGTCAGTTTTCCTTATTGTCCTAGTTTCTTTGTTCTTGTCTGGAAAAAAAAAGCTAGGCCATGTGGTGTGAAAGACACATTTGATAGGAATAGGCCTGGAGTCTTCTACTGTGCTTTTTATCACCAATGAATGGATCCTGTCCTGCAAGATAAAGATTAATCAACATCAGTACACCTGGCTACATGAATATGAACACAATCAGAATCAGTCACCACAGTGTAGTGGTTAACACAATGGACTACCGTCTGGAAGGTTGAGGGTTCAAATCCCCATCAATCCCTTCAAAACTATATCATTGTGGGATTTTTCAGCTCTAACTGGCTCCTACCCAGAGTTGGATGTGCTTTGGGCTCATTGGGAAGACTTGGGCCACACAGTCGAGTCTCATCCACTTCATGGATGCATCATAGAGGGTGTTGCTCAAATCTTCTGACCAGCACTGCAGGTGTCTGTGTCTCTTGGGCCTGGTTGATGCCAGGATATATTATGATAGTAAGCATAGAGTACGGCCCTGTCACACAGTCTCAATCCTAGATGGAATTCCATAGAATCATGATTATCATCCCCATAGACATCATCATCATCGCATTGTAAAAAAAAACAAAAAAACTGTGCCAGCTTCTGTGGCCATTAAGATGGCATAGAAAATGGGACAAAAATAAAAGGTGAGCACAGAAGTAACCTCCCTGAGTGCAATGATCCTTAAAAAAAAAAGAAAAAAGAAAAAGAAAATTGGCACAATGCGCATTTTTTTTATGAAAGAACAACAAACTAAATATGAATATAGTCCAGCATAATATGTTTTTTAAGGAAAGAATAACATCAACAACAAAACAAAAAGAATATGAATATAATCCGGCATGTTACACATGTGTCTATGAAAGAAAAACAAACTGTTTATGGGGCATAATTCAGCAGAATATGTATTTTTTATGAATAAAAACCTGAATGACTTTATATCCAGTATACTAGGCATTTTATTATAAGAAAAGAACAACAAACTGCTTCTTGATATAATTGAGCATAATACTTTTTTAAAATGGAAAGAGCAAAAAATTGAGTATGAGTATAATTGAGTATGATATGCGGTATCCTCACTGAATGCACAATCACCGGATGTTTGAAAGCATCCTGTGTGAGTTATCATTGTCAGATCAGCATTTCAAATAGAATTTAAGTGTATGAAATTGTTTGTTTTTAATTTTACTTTATTTATTTATGTATTTGTGTATACATGTGTTCTTTAATCAATCGATTTATTAACTAATTTTTCATTTTTCCAGTTCTTCATTTATTTCAGGTGAGCGACTATGGCCAAACCCACCAGAATACCTGAAAACAGCAGCTGATGCAATTCGTCTACAGCAGCTTGGCCATCTTACTTTTCCTATTCTCACCCAGCTTGCAGAAAAAGAAGTGTTTGAGATGGTGAGTAGAGCTGTGTTTCAGTTTCAGTTTTAGATAGAACTATGTTTCAGTTTCAGTTTTGAACAGGACTGTGTTTCAGTTTCAGTTTTGAACAGGGCTGAGTTTCAGTTTTGAGTGATGCTGTGTTTTAGTTTCAGTTTTGAATGGGACTGTGTTTCAGTTTCAATTTTATATGGGATGTGTTTCAGTTTTGAATGGGGCTGTGTTTCAGTTTTGAATGGGGCTGTGTTTCACTTTCAGTTTTGAACAGGGCTGTGTTTCAGTTTTGAATGGGACTGTGTTTCAGTTTCAATTTTATATGGGATGTGTTTCAGTTTTGAATGGGGCTGTGTTTCAGTTTTGAATGGGGCTGTGTTTCACTTTCAGTTTTGAACAGGGCTGTGTTTCAGTTTTGAATGGGGCTGTGTTTCAGTTTTGATGGGGCTGTGTTTCAATTTCAGTTTTGATGGGGCTGTGTTTTAGTTTCATTTTTGAATGGAGCTGTGTTTCAGTTTTGAATGGGGCTGTGTTTCAATTTTGAATGGGGCTGTGTTTCAGTTTCAGTTTTGAATGGGGCTGTATTTCAGTTTTGAATGGGCTGTGTTTCAGTTTCAGTTTTGAGTAAGGCTGTGTTTCGGTTTCAATTTTGAACAGGGTTGTGTTTTAGTTTGTTTTGAATGGGACTGTGTTTCGGTTTCAGTTTTGAATGGGGCTGTGTTTCTGTTTCAGTTTTGAATGGGGCTGTGTTTCTGTTTCAGTTTTGAACAGGGCTGTGTTTCAGTTTTGAACAGGGCTGTGTTTCAGTTTTGAATGGGGTTGTTTCAGTTTTAATGGGGCTGTTTCAGTGTTGAATGGGCTGTTTCAGTTCCAGTTTTGAATGAGGCTGTATTTCAGTTTTGAATGGGGCTGTGTTTCAGTTTCAGTTTTGAATGGGGTTGTATTTTAGTTTCAGTTTTGAATGGGACTGTGTTTCGGTTTCAGTTTTGAATGGGGCTGTGTTTCGGTTTCAGTTTTGAATGGGGCTGTGTTTCAGTTTCAATTTTGAATGGGGCTGTGTTTCAGTTTCAGTTTCGAATGGGGCTGTGTTTCAGTTTCAGTTTTGAATGGGGCTGTGTTTCAGTTTCAATTTTGAATGGGGCTGTGTTTCAGTTTCAGTTTCGAATGGGGCTGTGTTTCTGTTTCTTAGGCACTGCCTGGTTAGTAAAGAGTGGAAACTTCTCCAATCTTTCGGGTCATATGTGCAGACCTGCTATGCAAAATATAAAATACACTGGTTAAAGGTCCTGTAGTCCGTATCTGTATTGAGAGGTATTTGGAAACAAGAAAACATCTAGTATGCATGCCCATCGAAAATGGAGTCTGCACACTGTGCAGTAACACAATGCCTGCACAGTGGGGACCAGATGGTGTGCACACATGCATCTGAGAAAACACTGCTCAGAATGCACATGCACATCAAAATGTTTTTTTACATACAGTTGTCACAGTATGCATATGCATACCCTGTATATGTGAGAGGATGAAAACGTGTCACTGATGTTGTTTTTATATGTATGAAATCTTATTACATATGCTGTTTAGACAGTAAGAATCTGCCCATGTATTGGTACATGAATACTGAACTTGTGATGCTATTTTGTTGTGTGGTACTCATGTACTGAACTTGTACACCAAATAGCAGATATGTGACTTGGTTCTCTTTTGTGTGTGTATGTGTGTGTGTGTGTGTGTGTGTGTGTGTGTGTGTGTGTGTGTGTGTGTGTGTGTGTGTGTGTGTGTGTATGTGTGTGTGTGTGTGTGTGTGTGTGTGTGTGTGTGTGTGTGTGTGGTGTTGTGTGTGTACATGTTAGCACACATATGGCTTTTGGGAAGTCTCAAAAGATTTGTTGATGTCAACAAATGAAAATCTGAAACATTTTAGTTTTTTTCATCTGTGTCCGGATAGATCTTTATACCTATTGTTTCCCTTTTAATAATGAGTGTATTTTTAATTGTCATTTTCATGTGTTCTGTTACTTCTCTGTCTTTCACTGTTTTGTCCCCTGTGGGGGTGCAGTGCATCTTTCAGTACAAATAGTATCTCTTCCTTCTGGAAATTTTGTGCTGGAAATTTCCTCTTTTCTGTCACTCTCTTTGTTTCAGCCTTGTTCCTTTGCTTTCTGTCACCTCTTTTCATCCCTTTCCGACTTTCTGGTCCATTCACCTGTATGTGTTCTATAAAGCCTTATATACTTTCTCCTTGGATTTTTAATTGGATACATGTATTAACTGCATTTTTTGCTCTAAGGAAAAGTGATGTGCTAAAACAATTTTAGGAAATTTTGGACAGTTTTTATATGTTTTAATGTTCTTAGTTATTTACATTTGTATCCAGGTTTGCTTTTTTAAAATCCCCATTGTGATAAATTGAACGGAGTGGTCAATGCCAGGGGCATATCTTTAGAGTATGTGCACGAATACATTTATATGTGTTCTTAATTTTCTTTTTCATTTTTTAATGAGGTGTTATGTACATTTTGAAATGGTTGTAGCCCTGATATGGATGTGTGTAGTCAGCCGGGATTTAAACAGTAATGATATTAATTCACTGTTTTGTTGTTTGTTTTTGCTATTCCATTCCCCCTCTTCTGCATTTTTTGTTTTTTGTTTTGCTTTTAGTTGTATGACACTTTTCTTTTTCTCTTTCCTTGTTTTTTTTTTTCCTTCTGTTTCTATCCCTGTCAGTGGCATTCCACCCATACTGGTACTCTTAGCTCCACTACACCTCACCAAACTCAAGTTTTTTGAACCAGATTATCAATGCCTGAATTTTCTGCAAAAGCCAGTGATGTCAAACTGCTGTGTGGCTATCTGCCACAGGAGCACTGCTGCCAATTTACTTTTAAGTTGAACAAAGCCTGTTCTGATCCATCTTAGTAAGGATTCTGCTTGATAAGCCACCTACTAAAAACACTAATCCTAAGCCAGACTGAATGAATGACCCTTCCCCAATCACCTACTAGTAAGCAGATAGCCACCTCCAACAGTTACCCCCGGGAACCATTGACACTGTACCAAAGACCCTGATGTCAACTTGCCTCAGACATAGCAGAGGAAGCTGAAACTGAAGTTTCCAAGACACCTGGGCCTGAAAGACCATGGAATCTGGGGACAGCCTTTCCAGATTATCATTATGTTGCACGAGAATGATGCTTTGGAGTTCCATTTCAGATTCAGATTATGTGATGGGATGGTCCTCCATGCTCCCCTTCACAAAGTATCTCAGTGTCAACCACACGGAGAGATACAGATATGCGTGGTTTTGGTCAGATAGGTTGAGTAACGCCCTTATTGACACATCTGTAGAGTGAATGAGACTAGACAGTGCAGTCACATATGATGCTTAATTCTTGGTATAAAGCCGATCAGAGTGAAAAATAACCACAGTCATTTATCGGACCAATGGGGATTTGAACCCTTGACCACCCAGTCCGTAGTTGTCTGTTGGCCATTTCACATATGTATACCAAATTTTCTCAGCTTTAAACCATCGTAGTGGAATGAAGACTTGCCCGTGCCTTTTTTGTTTTAACTTGAATAATAAGTATGTTCATCTTTTTTCATACATTGTGTAGAAACAAAACTAATGACTGAATTTAATTTCAAAGTCAGTGGCAGTTCACAACTTGCACCTCGAAGATGTTGTCATGGTATATGTCCTGTCATTGTTATGGATAAATAAAAAGTAGTATGTGATGATAAAAACGGCAGCAGTGTTTTATACTGAAAACAAGTACAAATTCCTGATTTTAATTGTCATGACCATATTTCTTTCTTTTTTTTTTAAAATGATTGCTGCCCAGAATGGATCAGAAAAAAAAAGTTTGCATCATTTTGTTAGCTGTTTTGGATGATTTTGACCATGACTCAATAATGAATCAGAGGTGACATGAAAGTATCAGTCAAATATTCTTAGCTGCTTGTAGATGGAGTGTTCCAAACTGAGATCATCTGTTGAGGCTACTTGTTATATTTTAACATTTGATTTGAATTACACAGAAGGGTACAAGATGAAAATGTAAGTGTGCTATATTGTATGATATTTTAGTGTTTACATGCTTTTTTTTTTTTTTTTACTGTTGAATTACCCAAAATAATGAGATTAAAATATGAATAGTTATGCTGCATTGCAGTGTGATAATTTGGATATTCAGATTGCAGCTTTTAAAAAAGAAGGGAGACTAATCATCTTGTTTCTTTACTTTTATTTACTTTGCCATCATTTTTATTTTTACTTCATTCTTTTTCCTTTTCTTATTTCTCACAGAGTGACCAGGAGATGATAGAAGGGGTTAAATTTATCATGCACAGACTGAAGGTTGGTATCTATAGGCAATTTATGTGATTGTAAAGTGTGTGTGTGTGTGTGTGTGTGTGTGTGTGTGTGTGTGTGTGTGTGTGTGTGTGTGTTAGAGAATAGGTGTGTGTGCATGTGTGTGTATATATTTGTGCGTGTGTAAAGTATGCTGTGACAAGTATGTCACTTAACAGCAGTGAAAGTGCATAGACTGTGTTCATGTTTTTATGTTTTAAATCAGTTCAGACCTATTATTAGCAGATCATAATGTTAATAGTGCAAAGAATGTTAAAATAGATTGTAATGTTATACCAGTGGAAAGCAGTGACACAAGTGTCAAATTTTATTGAATGTTGATATTTACCAAGAAGATTACGGACAGCAAATTGATATTTGATGCAAAAAAATCATCAGGTGAAATACAGATGGTTGTGTGTGTGTGTGTGTGTGTGTGTGTGTGTGTGTGTGTGTGTGGGGTGTGTGCGTGTGCGTGTGTGCGTGCGTGCGTGCATATGTGTTCATATGAGTATATGCATGCATGTATGTATGTGTGCATACTTTTGTGTGTGTTGTATGTTGTGTGTGTGTGTGTGTGTGTGTGTGTGTGTGTGTGTGTGTGTGTGTGTTGTGTGTGTGTGTGTGCATGCACCTGCACATGCATTTTCAGCTGGTTGTGGAAATGGCAGCTGGAGCCAGCGTTTCGGCTGCCTTGTCTGCTGAAATGAAAGCTATGGACCCTGCTATCAGGAAGGTGGGGGTCATCTTGTGTGGTGGCAACATTGACTTGGATAATCTACCTTGGTGATAATGATGTGACAATCATCATTTTTTTTTTTTACTTTTGTCCATCATTATTGATTTACTCTGTAATATTTTATTACTTTTGTATCTGAAATACCAAGAAGACTGAAGTCATGGTAATCAGTATAAAACATGAAATCCCCTCATGCAGATTGATAAGTTTAAATATCTGGGAACAGTCATCTCACCAGACAGCAGATGTATATCAGAAATAGCCAGCAGTATTGGCCAAGTCAAAATGGCATTCAAGAAGATGAAAAGCATTCTTACCAACAAATGCCTATCAATTAACATCAGGAAGACTGTTCTTGAATGTTATATGGAACTGATACTGTTATACGGTTGTGAGGCGTGGACAGTTAACACGCAAAGCCAGAACAACATTGAGGCAGCCAAGATGTGGTTTCTTAGAAGAATGTTGAGAGTTCCATGGAAAGCAAACAAAACAAATGAGACAGTCTTGATGGAGGCAGACACAAGAAGATCATTGATAAGGAAGATTAAGAAAAGACAGGCAACATTTATAGGCCATTTTATGAGGAAAGGGGAATCAGAGTGCCTGGTCACAACAGGGAAGCTGGAATGAAAGAGAACACCAGGGGGACCCAGGGAGAAAATAGTGGATGGACTTGCAGGGTGGCTGAGGACAGAGAGGGTGGAAGATGTGCTTGCAGCAACAAGGGATAGATGCATATGGAGGGCCATGATTGCCAACGCCATGTGGCAGGGCGCATGATGATGATGATCTGAAATGTATACAGTTTGCCATTCAAAACAGTATTTTTACCTTCAAAAGGTTGGTGCCTCTACAATAATGTTTATAAATGTAATGCTGCCAAAAGTATTCAGCCTCTTTGTAATGCATGCCAACCAGAGCTGACCTTGATGGGAGCTGAAAACAAAAAATTCCTCATTGTTTTGATTATATCTTCTGATGGAGAATATTTTTGTATAATCTGAGTCATTGCTTGAATAAAATTTCAGGTAGCTTGGTTTATCAGTGCTACATAAACAAGATCTCTTAAGTGCCTTGATGATGGAATAGGTGTCTTGTGATTTGTTCTTGATTTCTTCTTTCTTTCACAGTCTCTGTCTCTGTCTGTCTGTCTGTCTGTCTGTCTGTCTGTCGTCTCTCTCTTTCTCTCTCTCTCTCTTTGTCTCTTTTTGTCTGTCTTGATCCCTTCTCTCTTTATTATTTTGATAAAAACTATATTGGGGAAATATTGTCATTCTCATCTGTCAAACCAAATCAAAGGATATAGATAAACGTAAAAGACAAAACATGAAACATATTAAATATTCAGTGGAACATAGTCTGTCTTATTTGTTTTGTTGTCTGTTTGGATTCAAAGAGCGTGATGTAGACAGTCCTGCATGTATGCAACTGGATAAGTTATTCTGAAACTTTACAGCTCTTGTTTTCCTAAGGTGTTACTGAAATATTTGGAACAATTGAATTGATTGCTGATGTATGTAAGAAAATATACTGAAACACCAAGATCCAGAGTTTTTGTATACTTTTGATGTGTGTGTGTGTGTGTGTGTGTGTGTGTGTGTGTGTGTGTGTGTGTGTGTGTGTGTGTGTGTGTGTGTGTGTGTGTGTGTGTGTGTGGTGTGTGTGTGTGTAGCAGAGCAATCTTTTCTCTGATGGTCTGTTTTTTTTTGCTGATGGTGGAAAGAGAAAAAAATTTGTAGTTGTTGGTCCCCTGTGGGAATGTTGGGGGCTCTTTCAGTACAAATAATATCCCCACCTTCTGGGAATTCTGTGCTAGAAATTTCCTCATTTCTGTCACTGTCTTTGTTTCTGCTATGTGCCTTTGCGTTTTGTCATGTCCTTCTACTATTTTCTGCTTTGCAGGACCATTCACCTTTGTGCGTTCTATAAAGTTTTCATACTTTCTGTAAGAATTGACAATTGGGTATCATACATGCATTAACTGCATTTTTGGTTCTAAGGAAATGTGATGTGCAGAAACAGTTTTGAATAATTCTCGCCAGTTTTATGTTTTAGTATCCTTTGTTATATTTTCGTTTGTATTCAGGTTTGTTTTTTTAAATCCCCTAGCGATAAATTGGGTGGAATGGTCAGTGCCCTGTGTGCTTAATTTTCTTTTCCGGGTATGTTTTTTTTTCAGGATCAGTGAGGTGTTGTGTATATTTCCAGGTGGTTCTAGGTTTTAAACAGTTATAATAATAGATGACACCACACGGGTTTGATTTCTTGACGGTTTTTTTCCTTCACCTATCTCTTGTCTTGTGCAGCTATCAGACTTTGAACCTCTTTGAAATCTAGAAAATGTCCACTTTCTGATGTTTTCCTTCCACTTCTAGTCAGATATGACAAATAGTTCAGTGGTCTATGATTTTTCTTCAGGTGATATTTGCAAAAGATTTGAGCAGCTGTTTTCAGTTTTGCTGTGTTGAAGGTTACTCTGGCTATTGAAGATGAAGATTAATGTGGCTTTATATGTGTTTTTAGCACAAAGAATGAGCAGTAAACTTGCCTTCTCTCTTTGCTTGGAATGATTTTGTAACTTTAGAATCTTTCGTTTTTTTAGGTCTAGCTTGACTCTGTGAGCTTTGACTTGAGTAATTTCCCAATCGATGGGGGAAGAAACATCACCTGCAAGTCATAGTCACTTTCATTGTCTATTCATGGAAAACTGCAGGTCTTTGCAACATCGTTATTGTCATTTTTGTTTAAAGCCCAGCTGACTGTGTAGAGCCATATCAGGACTATTACATACATAATACTTCAACAGGAAAAGAAAAGGAAAAGAAAATGAACTACAAATGCCATTGCATTTGTGCGTGTAATCTAAGGAGATGCCCCTGGCGTTGACCACTCCGTCTGATTTATCACACAGGAGATTTAAAAACATATACCTGAATACAAATTTAAACATACCTAAGGACACTAAAACATATACAAAACAGGTCTAGATTACCTGAAATTGCTTTCGCATAGCACTTATCCCTAGAGACACAAATGTACATAATACAATCATGTACCCAGTTATCAATCCTAAGAGAAAATATGTAAGGCTTTATCAAACACATACAGGTGAATGGACCAGCAAGGCAGAAAATGATGGGAAGAATGACAGGAAGCAAAGCAACAAGACAGAAACAAAGAGAGTGACAGAAAAGAGGAAATTTCTAGCACAGAATTTCCAGCAGGTAGGAATATTATTTATGCTGAAAGAGCCTCCCGGTATCCCCATCTGGAGAGTTAAAACTTGTAGAGATGCACTCCTTGATTATGATGTAGTCATTCTGATTGTGATGTTCTTCCTTAGAACTGTACAACCTCTATCTTTTTGATGGATTATTAAGGGCGAAGGTATATTTGCAAGCATGAATATTATAGTTGGCAAAAACCAGGAGTCTGTCGCCTTTTGTTTTGTTGTTGTTGGTTTAGGTATTGCAGTAAGTTGATCTTCCAGTAAGAGTTAGCATCATCCTTTGGTTTTCAATCTCATTGTACAACGACATTGTCTTTCTGGTCGTAGAAATGAGCTACTTTACTGTCATCATGGTCAGACACTGCCTGAGTGATAGTGTTAATGAAATGTCTGTTGGAGACTGGTTGGCACCCGGTGATAATGACTATGATGTCCTTGTGAACTTAAAATCACTATTCCATGTTCATGATTGTCTGCTGCTACAACGATGGTATACTCTTTGTCCTTCAGTTGATGTTTCCCCGGGTCCTTTCCAATACATTTTTCTCATTCTGTCAGCTTTCCAGCCGCTCTGAATAATGTAAAGTTCCAAGGTCATAGAGAGATTTTTCCTATTCCCCAAAAATTAGATCCACAAGAAGCATACTTTTTTTTACTTCCATCTACTGTGTAGGAAGGTGTGGTCGCTATATCAGCAGCCTGGCTATGATGGATCTAGTATGTGATTATTATTTGTCATTGTGAGGTAGTGTATCATGAGCAAATAGAGTCTAACAAAGCCATAACAATCTGCTATAATGAATACAATCAAAGGAAATGGCAGAAAGGATATTTGCCATCGTCGGGTAGTGTATCATGAGCAAATAGAGTCTAACAAAGCCAAAACAATCTTGCTATAATGAATACAGTCGAAGGAAATGGCAGATACTGAGATAGGAACATAAGCAGATTCTTCCTGGTGAAAGGAAAGATCTTGGCATGGAGACGGTAGGTTCCAGTAAACGTCGGAAAGTAGTCACCAAAGATGATGATTCAAGATGGCTGAGAATGTCCAAAGTGCATGCAAGAACAGTGCACACAACAGCAGCCTTGACAAGATTTAAGCCAATGTGAAAACACAGAAGGATCTCCATTGAAGTATAAGAAACATGAGAGAGAGAGAGAGAGAGATAAATATTTTCCATAACGGTATTTCTTATTTATGGATATAAAACCTGAACTCTAAAGCAGCAGATTTAGAAGAATATATGCATGGATATGAAACACAACCGCAAGATTCTTAACATGAATCCATACTATTTCTTACAAAGAATCACTGTAAAGTGAAAACGAATCTGGTGACAGAACACATCTCTGCCTACCCCCTCTTGATACTTTGGAAAGAGCTTATATCATTTTCTACTCTCATTGCTGCTGTTTGTTCCCGATATATATTCCGTATTATTCTTACATTCTTTCCATTAACATCGAGTCTTTCTAGTTGGTAGATCAATCTTTCATGTCTTGCCCGATCAAAAGCCTTGGTATATTCAACAAAATAAACGCAAATCCTTTTTCAACTCTATTGATCTTTCTATAAGAGTTCTTAGAATGTAGATTATATTAGTAGTTTCTTTCTCTTCAACAAATCCACATTGTTCTTTGCTATTTCTCTTTTGGTTCTGTTCCTTGTCCTCATAATCATTCCTAACAGAATCTTTGTTATCAAGTTGATTGTATGATGGAATTCAAGCTGATTGTATGATGGAATTCGCATTCTATAGCCTCAGCTTTCTTTTAAGTGCAATGAAAATTGATTTTGACATATCTTTGTGGATTTTTCCAGTGTCATGAATTTCATATTACGACTGTTGTTTTTTTTCAGTACCAAATTCATCTAGAGCCTCATTCATTTCTGTAGTAATATCGTCTGGTCCTGGGACTTTTCCCGGTTTCATCTTTTTCAATGCTGCTCTAACTGCATTTTTCGTTATTTATGGTCCTTCAACGTTCCTTTCTGTCATCGTCAAAAAACTCCCTATCTATCTAATATTTCGTCTTTTCTCATTACAATTGTACCAGCTTTGGATTTTAAGGAACAAGTTGACGTGCGCGTCTTTTTCCTGTGGGCAAGTTCTTCTGTTTCTGTGCATAAACTTAAGATCTGTTTTGTGTCGGTCTTCTATTTCTTTGCACTTTTTTTCCAGCCAAGCTTCCTTGGCTTTATTGCACCTATTCCTGATTTCCTTATATACCTTTATGTATTCTTCCTCTTTTCCTTTTGCCCTCCTCCGTTCTTCCATCAAGCCTAAAATTTCTTTTATAATCCAGTTCTTCTTTGCTTTTCTTTCAACTCTAGGGATTTTTTCACAAACTTCATTTATCGAGTTTCTCAAATTTGTCTATTGTTCCACTCTTGTCACTAATGTCCTCCAGAGCACTGAATGGAAGATATGGTATTTCATTTAATTATCCTTGTTGGGAAAATGTAAATCTGCAAATTTGAATTTGAAAAGACTCTTTCAAACACAACCTCAGGTCAAATTTCTGGTCTCCAAATACTGTATAGAAGAAAACAATGCAAAATTAACGTGAAATGTACAAGTTTTAAAATGAAATGGTGGCCATAATTACTAATAATTACAACTGAAACATGATAATGTTTCCTGTTTACTTGTAATGCACACATTATCAATTAACATCAGAAAAAAATAACAAAACATCTGATTAAAAAACTGCTGCATCTATTTATCGTCACTATCACCATTCACTTAAAACATTCAATCAGAGTGAAAGCCCAACTAAGATGAGCGGGATGTGTGGTGAGAATGTCTGAAAATCGACAACATTTGTATGGTGAGCTGAGCCAGGGGAAGCGCTCAGTTGGTGAAAAACCAACAAAAAACAAAAAACAAAACAAACAAACAACAACAAACCGCTGTAAAGATTGCTTCAAAGTACCCATCAACGACCTGGGCATCGACCCCAATACTTGGGAGATGCTTGTACTAGATCGACCGAACTGGCCAGGCAAGCTGACCATCGGAGCAAGAGCAGTGGAGAGAAGACATACAGCAGACGCTCGAAGAAAACGAGAAGTGCCCAAGGCACGAGCGACCTCCAATTCTACAGTTGCACTAACCCACGTTTACCCTATGTGCGGGTGAGCCTTCCAGGCCCGGATTGGCCTCACCAGCCACCTCCGGACTCACAATTGCCAACCCCCCAGTCAACATTAATGTTGTGATCTTCTTCGACAACAAAGGATCAACAACAACAACAACGACAACAACAATCACAATAACAAAACCTTAAGGGTACGAAGCGCATGCATATTTGGAAGGTGAAAACAAGAGGGGAGTGGGACGAAGGGATGAGTGAGAGTGGAGGGGGAAACCATTGTTGAACAAAATAGTATGTTTTCAAATTAGACTTTGAAGGGAAACAGAGTATGTGACTGTCAAAGAAGCAGGGAAAGCTCATTCCAGCTGCATGGACCAAACACATAAAATGAACGGCGACTGACTGTGGAACATCTATATTGAGGAATTTGTAAACAAGTAGTGTCAGAGGCAGAACTGAGAGGTCAAGCAGGGTGTACATTCAGAGGTGGCCACAAATCAGAGGTGGCCACAAAGATAAGAAAGTGCAATACCATTGATAAACTTTAAGCAAATCGTACTAATTTTTTGTCTGGATTCTTTGAAAAACAGGCAACAAGTGGAGGAAGTGAAGCAAGGGAGTGACGTGATCATACTTCTTTTTATGTAGAGCAAGACAAGCCACAGAATTCTGAATATGCTGGAGGCATGTGATAGAACAAATAGGCAAGCAAGAGAGCAAAGCGTTACAACAATCGCTACGAGACAAATAGGAGAAGTCACAAGTTTACATGCTGCCTAAGTTGAACGATAATGACGAACAGAACTGAAATGTTGCAGTTGACAGTAACAAGACTGACAGGTTTGGGTGATGAACTTCTGCATAGAGAGTTTAGGATCAAGAACGACGCCAAGGTTCTTGACTGAACCATAAAGTACAATATTTAATGGAAAACTTGTACTTCATGCCGATGAGCATTGCTTCAGCCATATCGCTATTCAACTGTAGCTTATTCTGTATCATCTAGTTCTGAGTTTCAATATAGTAGTCAGAAGCTTCGGAAAGAAGAGTTGAACGGTATTCAGGAGATTATTGAGGATTATTGTAGAGTTTGGGAATCATCGGCATAAAACTGATATTTGATATTGTAACTGACTGACAACACTGGCAAATGGTGAGATGTAGAATGTGAAGATTTGCCCGAGTAAAGATCTTTGGGGCAACTCTCACTAGCCGGGACTTGACTCATTTACCACGACTTACTTAAAGTGGTCAGACAGGTATGACAGAAAAAAAGAAGAAAACATGACCTTGGATTGCCAGTGTGTGCTCAAAATGAAAGAGGAGGACAGGATAGTGTATGGTATCAAAAGCAGCAGAAACATTCAAAAGAATAAGTAGGGAAATTTGGTCAGCTGAAAGCAACAAATCATTCAAAATGTGAACGAGGGCTGTTTCATCGCTGTGATCAGATAGTAAACAGAGTGGAAAGGAAGATAAAGATCGTTGGCTGAGAGGTGATTATTCAGCTGTTTCAAAACCTCTTTCTCAAGGACCTGTGACATGAATGGTAAATTAGAGGCAGAACTACAGTTTTTGAGAATGTTAAGATTGATATTATTCATTTTCAGCAGACTTCGCACAGTGGTTGTTTTGAAAGAAGATGGGGACAGATCCAGTGAGAAGAAAGGTGTCAGTTATGATATGCGTTATGAATGGAAGAAGCCCAGGAAGAGTTTGTGAAAAGAGAGAGGCAGATACGACGGGGTTGAGTTCATAAAGACTTGAATGAATTTTCTTTCAGAATGCTGGCAATCACAGTTTCAGAGACTGGTAGAAATTCAGTGAGTGGGAAGCCTGGGAAAGGAGGATCAGGACAGGATGAAAACAAAGTTTTGTCAAGCTTGGATCGAAGATATTTAATTTTGGTACACACACAGAGAGAGAGAGAGAGAGAGAGAGAGAGAGAGAGAGAGAGAGAGAGAGAGAGAGAGAGAGAGAGAGAGAGAGAGAGAGAGAGAGAGAGAGAGAGGCTGAAAAGGCCTCTGGGAGATCTGAGGGACTGATGTTTGAGGAAAGTGGAGATGACTTAGCAATGCCCAAAAGATCAAACATAACAGAGAAGACGCATTTTGTAGATGTAGATAGAAGAATAGAAAGTTTTGGCTTTCGTGATCATATTTTTTTTTAACTCTTTTCACATGTTTGAAATATCTGAGAATGAACTACAAGTTTAGAGAGCCGCCATAGGCATTCGACATGTCTACATACTTGTTTGGCTACCCTTCTTTCATATTGTGCACCGGGGTGCATATGAGCAGTCAGCAGAACAGGTGCATTCCCATTTAGAAGCTGTTGAAAGACTAAACTGTTGTGATGAGTAGGATCAGACTGAGAGGAGAGATGATTTAAATTATTGTTTCAGATGAGATGCCTTTAATGCTGTTAGTGTTACATTTCCGCAGGTTGTTATGGGCCACAGTCATGATATATCTGTATCAGTCAAAGTTAAAGCTATTAGGTGAATTGACCACAGTCCATGTTGTTGTTCCTCAACCTGCATTTCTGGTGGGTGTGCATGCTAGGTGTATTCAGCCTATGGCATGACTTACATGAAACAAGAATCTTTCGATTGGAAGTCTGATTTGTGACTACCATGCTCGTCAGACGTATAGTAAATGTGCATTTACATTTTGTTTTGAATACAAATATGCTCTAATCATTATCAGTTCTTCGTGATTGTTTTATACTCCATGATTACTCTACAACTGTATCTTATTCATTTTATGTAGTATACATTCATGTTTTTTTAGCCCAGTCATTACAAGCATACACCATTTTCTCTTTTTTGAGATAATAATCTAGAACTCACAGAATATCAGTCTACTTACATGGCTAAGGAAGTTGGAGAATTATGTAATGCACTTGTCATGCAAGAGACAGTAATCTGAATTAAAACAGAAAATTTTCTGATCAGTGAAACAAAACGGAAAATCATGTACTGAAAATGAAATATAATATTCGTGAATGATAGAATAGACAAGAACTTCAGACACAGATTTGGATCCTACAAAGTAAAAAAAAAAAAGTCAAAATCTAATCCCAGACTGACCATGAGCAATATTATTGTGACTAACTTGCTCGAAGTGGTTGGATGGAGCAAATGAGCCTAGGGAGACCCTGGGATAGGGCCTGATTTTTAGGCAAGCACCGGTCCATTGACCTGTTGGCTTCATCACGAAGAGCTACAGGTAGCAGTGACATCCCTTGACAGCCGAACCAAAAGTGTTTTCACTATCAAGATGGCAGCCACCAGGAGACTTAGCAAGGTAAACGTCAATCATTACATTTGTGACGTCTATTGTTTATAGCGTGTTTATGACGATACATTTTTGTTGTAAACAAATCTTTTACAAGATTTCTTTTACGTCTTTATTTACAATGACAGTATGGGAGTGTAGTCCAGAATGACATTTCTGTAATTTTCAGTAGGCCTAGATCTATCTCGCTTACATTTGATTTAACATCCGTCATGTGCACCGGGTTGCGCAAGTTACTTTGTTTAGACTGACACAATCAGGTACTGTATAATTTTGGGATGTGACAAAAAGATTGAATATTTTTTACATAATATGATTGGTATCAGTATCGAGCAAAAAAAAAAAAAAAAAAAAAAGCGGTTCATTGTGACGAAAGTAAAGTTATGATTTTTTTTTTTAGGCCTAAACTGGCTAAAGAATTAATTTTTGCAATAGGCTCATGACATATGATGTAAGAAACGTTTTTCTGTTTTGGAGATATAATGATGCATAACTCTGTCAAATCTTGATCTATAGGCCTAAGCAAAAAACAAAATTGAGTACAAAGAAAGAGCTTGGTCAGCCTGAGCTAACTGTGGCAATTTTGAACTGATATATTATTTGAGAGGTAATTTACTAATTAATTGCCGTAATGGGCTTAACGTTTTTCCATCTGTGAGCATAAGAATTCTAGAAACTTTCACATTTGCCATCATATGAAGCTGAAAATTGCTGTAGGCCCCTACAATGGCTACATGTCCTCCAGACAACATTCTTGATATCAGCTGACAATAACTGAACAAGCCTCAATATGCTTTTAAGAAATAATAAAAATCATATAGGCCTACTTTTTATAAACTCACATAGTCACAACCTTCGTAACTAACAACTAATCTCGTTATCATTTAGAGTTTATGGTAATGATTACATAATATGCTCACGAGTATTTCAGTGTCATTTAGTTGGAATCTGCAACACAAACATTTAAATGAGAATATTGTATCATGTATGCCTTATAAATGTGACATTCAATAATCAATTATCTTTGTTAACTTCTCTGCCAAAAGAATCTCTCTCTCTCTCTCTCTCTCTCTCACACACACACACACACACACACACAACACACACACACACACACACACACACAACATACTCACACATGCATGCTTGAGTGCACACACAGACACACACATGCGTGCACACACACACACACACACACACACACACACACACACACACACACACACACACACACACACACACACAAACACACTCTCTCTTTCTCCCTCCCTTCCCTCCTGCCACATGTACTTTCTTTGTGATTTCTGTGAAGTAATTAAAAAGCAAACCTAAAATTAAAAGCTTTCTCTTTATGAACTAGAAATTTTTCATCAGTGTGTGTGTGCGTGTGCGTGTGCGTGTGTGTGTGTGTGTGTGTGTGTGTGTGTGTGTGTGTGTGTGTGTATGTGTGTGTGTGTGTGTTGGAAATCCTGAGTATACATTCAGGCTACAAACATTGAGTCTACTAAATAAAACAATAATAAAAAAGATTGGTTCTAATCTAACAAAGAGTGACACAAACTCATCACTGAACGACAAAAGCAACAGATAAAATACAGGAAAAAAGACAATGAATTAGGGCAGTGAAAATAAAGAAAAAGTTTGCTTTGAATGATAAAACCGAGGAAAGAAAGATTTTGTACTGATTTGATTTAATCAATTTACGTTAAACAACTATTAAAAACTAGCTGCATAGGCCTTAGCTCTTCATAGCATGTAAACAATGCAGCAGACCAATCAAAAGGCGGGAAAGATACCACATGATCGGCAGACACTTTTGAGCAGATAACAGTGTGCCAAATAAAACATGTAAATACTCCACAAAAGCATGTTCAAGTGTAACCCAAGTTTAACCAAATTATCAAACATGTCATAAATCATGTCTGTTAAAGCAGACATTTTTCTGATCCTGATCAAGAGATTTTCTTCAGCCAACATATCACAACATCCGGCTTGCCTTTTCCCTGCGTTCTGACATCAATCGCAAGAACAGCCCACTCCTCTGCGTGCCCTACAAAATAAGCGTGAACGTAACTTTGTGCATGGAAATTTGCAGACTAATAAGTGACTGTCCAATGCATACAATATACATATATGTTTCCAAGGCCCATGCTTCTCATTTTTAATGATTATTTTGTAAGTTTTCTTGGGGGCAAAGCATCAATAATCAATTCTTCAGCTCTTGTTGCGAGTGTTAAAATTAAACGGATAAGATGATGTAGAGCAACAATGTCACGACGAACTGTGGATTTTAGTACTTCACTAGCAAACACACATAAACAAACCTAATGGCACCATATTGCAGACGACACGGAACCGTGGGCCAACTTTTTGGTCATATGGCGCGAACGGGAAACGACGAGATTGTCACATCCCTGTACAAAACAACCGAGAGCATGAACGCCCACACAGCGGAAAAGAAGCAAAGGGAAAGGAACATAAATGCAATGAAAAAGCGTAAATGAATATTTAAAGATTCCAGATAATGAAAAATTATGGAAACGTACCCATTCGCGTAGGAAATGAGATTCAGGTGAAATACTGTTTGACTAGATTTTCCTGCTAAAAACGAGTGTGTATTTGAAAATACCCATCTGACTTAGTCCTACTGGAAATCCGAATCAAAGTGACGGCCAGTATTCAAGCAAATATGAACCAGAACTGTACACAAATACTTGAAATAGACTCAGAAAGAGTATGTAATGTACTGGTAACAAGATGAGACAAGGAAGACAAGACAGGTGCATATTTTCGGCTATTGGCCTTTGTCAAGCGTATACAGAAATTAAACAGAGTAATGGAAAACAAAACAAAAACAAAACAAAAACAGTAAATTATACTCAGGGGGAGGGGGGGGGGGAGGAAAAAATTTATACATTTTGAGTTGTCTTCTCTTCTCTTGTCTTCTTATTATATCTTAACATATATTCTGGTTATATTTTTGTGTAGTTTTGGTTTCCAAATCCTGCTGGATAAACACCCATAAAAGTAAATATTTTCTAAAAGACAGATAAATAAGAAATACAAAGCGGTTGGTTCCGTATTTTGTTATTTTTCATGAGTATCTGTTAGAATTTTTGTTGTGCGTAGAGATTAGTGTGATAAAAAAATTTTGAATGAGAGGATCATCTGCAAAACAAAAAGTCAGTGCAGTTTGTGCTTTGTGGATTCTTTTCCAGTCCACTGTTCCTAGTAAAATATGGACTGACAAGCTGAATGCTGCTTGCATCCTTCTATTGACATCGTTGAACATGCTTTGGCCATGCCCCCCTTTCCCCCTTTACTTGCCATGACCCCCTCTCCTCCTTGAGGCTGTCCAAGCTGTCCTCGCCCCTTATATGCCTACTACCACTGACCCTCTCTCAAGCCTGTCTCTTTGCTGTCACCAAGCCCCCCCCCCCCCCCCCCCCCCCCCCCCCCTGTTCTCACCCTGCCACTACCCCTCTCTGTCTTCTGTGATGACTTGTTCCCGTTTCCCCCATTACTCTTTACTGATAGTGATAGTGCATTGTCTGTGTACTGTATCAGCTTATGCAGCTCTGATACTTTGAATATGTCTTCCTTTCAATCAAATCATTTGATATAAATGTAATAAATCTTCTGCTTCATGTTCAAGTTCTAATTCTTTACAAGCTCCTGCTATACACATAAGTCTGGTCATTTTTGTGTGCTACTCAAAGTCAAAGAGCTTGGGTCTGGTTTCACCATTTTGCTGAGCTGGTGAGTGGATGTGGTGTGATGAGGCTGTGTTCTCCAGTAAAATCTTTGGAATTTTTTCTGGAGAACCCAACCTTGTCACACTGCATCCACTTGCCATCTAAGCGCCAGAAACTGAACTTGCCTCCTGCAAGTGGAAAAGAGGAATGGGAGAAGCTGGATAAAGAAATTGTTTCAAAACTGGATGCACTACTTCCTGGAACCTGGGACACAAATTGGCCCCTTTTGGAGACATTGTATATATGCAACATGTAGGGATGCCTATGGAGTAAAGCAATCAAAAGTGAAAACTCCTCGGTCCTCCCCAGAAATACAGATGCTTGTGTCAAATGGCTCGATCTGGCAAATGCGTATGTATCAGTCCCGCACAAGATGATTCAGCTGGCCCTGGAGATGTATCATGTCCCAAAGAACATCCAAGAAATGCTGAAGAAGTATTTTCATGGCTTCTCAGTGTGGTTTTCCACACAAGAATACACTGCAAATTGGACAAATTTGGAAGTAGGCATAGCCATGTACTGTGCAATTTCTCCAGTACTGTTCATGTTAGCAGTGGAGGTCATCTTGAAAGCAGCAGTGAGGACTTCAGGCCCAGCTGACCTCGGAAACGGATACTTCATGGACGACACGACAGTGCTTTCCACAAAAGAAGAGACATGAGGATCCTGAAGAAATTGTACAAAGTTGTCACCTCATCTAGGATGAATTTCAAACTGAAAAAGTCATAGAGCCTCTCACCGTGGAAAAGTAAAATAGACGCAACAGTAATGTTTACTGACATATGACATCTGCTCTAGCGCAGTGGAATCGGTGGAGGCCAAAATCAGCAAATAAGTAAATGGCTTGGTGTCCCACGCAGTCTCATTGATGTTTCACTCTGTTGTCACCAGGCAAAGCTTTAGCTACCCCTAAAATCTATTGTTGTGGAGTAGCCTACAAGGCAGAAAAAGTCAGACTACTTAGCATGCTTGAAGACTGTGGAGATAAAGTTGTGAGATCAATCCAGCCCAAGCTGAGGTCTGGTAGAAAATGGAAAGTCCAGGAGGCGCTGGTTGCAGCAAAAGAAAACCCCATGGTCAGAGAAATAATATGGCAGGCACAAAGCAACAGGCAGGGACTGGGATAAAAAAAATGGAATGGTAGTCTAAGGCCAAAAAGGCAAAAAGAGATTATGGCAATACAAGAGATGAAGAAAGAAGAGGATGCCACAAGACTTCAGAAGCCAGTTCAGCAAGGCCAACAGGGACAGTGGACGACTTGGGAAAATGCACTCCAAAGAAGTCTAAGCTGGAATGACTTGTGGCATATGGCCCCTCTCAGAATCAGTTTCGTCCTCAGATCTGTGCATGACCTCCTGCCCTTGAATGCTGATCTGGTGAAATGGGGGAAATTAGATAACCGTGCTTGCCCGCTCTGCCAGGGCAAACAGACAGTGGAACATGTCCTGAGCTCATGCAAGGTAGCGCTAACCCAAGGAAGGCATAATCATGTGCTTCAGGAGATTGCACAAGCAATCAACACTGCCACCAGCTCTGCCAGAGGAAAAAGCTTGCCACCAGAAGCTCCAGCAACCTTCTACACGGCAGGAGGCAAGTAGAGAATATGTGGCTGAAAAAGATGTGACACCCAGAGCATTGAAGCAGGGTCTTCTGGGTGAAGCAGACAAATGGGAATGCACAGCAGATCTCCCACAATGGGAGAACACCCAGAAATCATCAGCAAGAGTGGCATGAGACCGGAAATAGTTCTTCACTCCCATTCATTCAAACAAGTGATTCTGACAGAGCTACCTATACAAAAGGAGAATGGAGGAAGCCCATATCTTCAAGACTGAAAAGTATGCCAATCTAGCTGGCATCTTGAGAACACGTGGCTTTCAAGCCAAAGTCCTCACCATAGAGGTTGAAGCAAGGAGGTTGATTGGCACATCAGCTTATAACCTCATGCTCTCGATTTCTGGGAGAGGGAGGACCAGAGCCCTAAAGGCAATGACAGAAGCAGCAGAAAAAAGCTCCAGCTGGATCTGGACCAGGAGGAACAAAAGTGAACTTCATAAGGCTTAAAATTCCCACATATGTTGCTGGTAACTGTAGCCAAGTGGTTAAGAAATCTATCACAAGGGTGAATTCGCCTTGAGAAACCTGACCACTTAGGATGCATGAGTTCAATTCCTGGAGGAGGACAAATTAAAGAAAAAAGTGGCGACAGCAGAGGGGCATCCAGGAGTCATGACCTGGATGCGGCCCGGCCCACTTAGTGTGTCAGGAGTTAAGGGCCGAAACACTTGTCTGACAGGGGGTTCTCCTCTGAGGACCTTCTGCTGTCCAGCTCTCCCCAGAGTTTCTTGCTACTACTTTGAAAATAGGACTGTCCTATGATATAGAATGGGTTTCAACTGTCAATAGATTCTGAAAACCTGTCATCTTTGAACAACAACCATTAGTTTTGTCAACAAGAGAAAAACCTGGATAGGCCTATATAATCAGTGATAAGTTATTACTTGGTAGGAAAGAGCACATGATTTTGTAAAGTTACTTATATCTTGTTGGACATGGCAACAAAAGTGTTAAGTGAGTTGCTCATATACACGGATGTACAGATGCACCCCCCCCCCCCCCCCACACACACTCTCTCTCTCTCTTTCTCCCCCTCTCACTCACGCATGCACACACACACACACACATGCACAGACACACACAGACACACGCATACAGCTTCTGACAAGGAAGTGAATGAGAAAAGAACGTCCTGGAATGAGAATCAGAATGTCACTTATGAAAACAAACTTTTACAAGGAACTGGATCTTCATCATGTATAATTTTACGTCTCTAAGGTTTCTCCTAAAGTGTGATGTGTAACACATTTTCTGTTTTGAAACGAAGTCATTGATGGATTTTGATTTCATTCACAATCTTAAGGCTTATGATTATGGTTGCTGTCAGTAGGCAAGGCTTTTGTGCTTTCCATTGCATCTTAACACCCACCTCAAGTTCTTTCTTAATGGAAAAGGGAATCACACTGTCTGTATCTGAAATGAAAGCAGATACTGTGAGGAGGAAGTTTACAGGATGTTGAAAATGAACTTGTCTACATGAATATGAAAAGGAAAACTCATGATGATCATGTTTTGGTGACCAGATCTGCAGTGCTGCAAATGGACATGTATACAAAATAGGCTGTTTGAGTTCAAGAGAGGCTGGAACAAGTGAAGACAACAGTATAAAGGATAACTGAACAATCAAAGCAGAAAGAGTCAAAATAGCTCTTTGAAAAGAATATAAGCATTGCATAAGTACTAATGTCTTTCAAGCTGAAATCTTATTTCAGAACAGAAGGTTTGGATCTGAAGTTGAAAATGTGATCCAAAATAGACTCAACGCTTTGAATTTTGAAGAAAACTAACAGAGGAAATGTTTAGTTACACATACTGCACTGTGACTCATGAGTGCAAATACTCTCTGGCTACTTGCTGTTCCTGCCTCAGAGAAAAATATTGCTGTGCCAGTAGCCAGACTGCCAGGAAGCAGTTGTATGTGCATGTGTCAGATCATCTTCTTTGTCTCTCTCAGGCATTAGAGATTGATTTAGGCCTTATACTTTTGTGTATTATGAAGTGAAATCATGGTAAATGTCAATATGTCCATCTTGGAGATCATGACAGTTTGGAGATTTGTTTGAGCATGTCATAATTTAGTTTTGTTATGTAAACTGAACTTTTATTTTCATTCAGCATTTTATCAGGTAAATTTCATTGAGAGTGATAAACCCCATTCACTTTATATCATTGCAATATGTCAAGTAATCCAAAGGTAATTAGGGGAGTTGTTGATGTAAGAATGCACGAGGCATCAGTGTTGTCTGTTTTTCCACTTGTCACTTCAAGGATTTTGTCAGCTGATTTGAATTAAGAATGAAGGTTAAGAATGGCAAAGTGAGCAACAAGGTACATACCACATTTGCATATTTTCCATTGTTGTCATTTTCTCAGACATAGGTTGTGAATAGTTATGTTTTTTCTCATGACTAAAGTCTTAGTTATGAAAAGTTGATGAAGTTTCATGTGACAGTGATCTGTTAGTGTTAAGTTTCCTGTGACTGCAGTCTGTGTACGATATGAAATAGGTAACCAAGATGCCCCCCAAGAGGTTCAGACAGACAGTGGGGACCTGTAAAGATGGTAATTTAGAGATCACTCAGAAAAGTTTTATACAAAATCACATTTTCAGATGCCCTTTATTGCAAACATGGATAAAGACTTGCTTTTTTATACTATGTGCTTCTGTGTGACTTTTCTTTAGTTCAGAAATAGTTTCCAAAGCACACTAAGCAAGCAAAATTTGGGCTGCCAGTACCTACTGTCATTTGTGACATCAATTTGATACAGTATCAGCTGACATTCCCCAGTTTCATCGTGTTCAGTACAGCCCAACCTCTTTTTCTGCTTTAAACATTTAAAATGAACTGTGATTGTTAGTTTTTTTTCCTGGTTTGTTGATTCTTAATCAGATCATTTCTTTTCACAGGAACTGACTGAGATCAAAGCAAATTTACTGGGAAAAGTTTTAAAACACATAGAAGCTGATGAGTCCAACATGCTAAAGTGGACAGTACTCATTGTACCGGTAAGTTATTTGAAGATGATCTCTGTGTGTGCGCGCGCACGCGCGCGCTTGTGTGTGTGTGTGTGTGTGTGTGTGTGTGTGTGTGTGTGTGTGTGTGTGTGTGTGTGTGTGTGTTCACATGCAGGACTCAGATTTTACTGTAGCAGGGCTCAGATTTTCGTGTAGCCAGTGGCTGCCTAAAAACATTTCAAGCTATCAAAACTTATGGTGTAGGTATCCTGTGGACTGTAAACTTAATAGTTCCTACAAAGAACAAAGTAAAAAATTGATCCCAATGCAGTCATTTGTTCTGACTGAAGCCCTCTGTTATGTGTATGTTGCTGCGGCTATGTCAACTTTGGCAACACTCATGCGTCCATGGGCAGAGTCCTGCAGTGATCACTGTCATCTGTTAGACTCTTTAGCTGTTTAATACTTGCAGTTTGAGATTGTGCAAAGCACTTGATTATATAAAAGGTTGATTACATTGGAGGCCTACTTCTGCCTTCTCATGAGGTGTTTCATACAAAATGTGTGAGAGCTTTCAGCCAAAAATTAAAACCTACTTAAAAATGAAAATAAGCAAGGAAAATGAACATGAAAAGAGGGGCGGAATATGAAGATGAAAAGAGGGGCAGAAAATGAATGTCAGCTTGGATGAGAGTAAGCACAGCAAGGAGAGAAGTTGGTGTGTTCATGATTCACTGCAACAGTGCCAACATTTGCCATGGGAGATAACAAAAGCATGCCCTGTTCATTGTAGAAGATAACTGTTTTCAGGCAGCATTCAGTAAAAATGCATTTACAGGTTTTTCGTTTGTGCTTGTTTAAATTGTTTGTCAGTAGGCCTTCAACACTAGTTAATCTGACAGTAAATCATACAATGGTAGTTGAGTTGAATTCAGTTCTGAATTAAATTCTGTTCTTCTAGTTTTGTGTTTTAAATCACTCAGGACGGAGAGTTTTTCCCCTTGCTTTTCCCCACAGACGGCCCATTTTGAAGGGCTAGGGAAAAAATCACAAAAAATACAAAACACAAAGGAACAATGTGAAACTTTCAGATCTGAATATTTACATGCTGGTTTAGTTCATGCCAAAATATTTCTTCCTTGAATATTTCTTCTTTGTGTGCCATGTTGAAAATACCCCCAATTTTGTGGTCAGGATCACCGTACAGTCACACACTTTGATCAGCTCTATGAACACACAGTCAAAGGTGAGAAGGTCTTTGTATGCACAAAAGAACATGAATAAAGTAGACTTTGCTCATGGTAAAAAAAAAAAAATTAATGACATTGACATTATATAAATAAATGTTACAATTTGTTACACAGGGGAATTTGGAAAAAAGGAGCACACCGGATGCTTCAGTCCCTATGCACTATTTTCCTAATAATCAGTGTAGTTCTGCACTGAGTGATACAGTTGGAAGTAGGTGATGGTCTTGTTGGGCTGGCATAGTTTGTCACAGAAGGCAACCTCACACTTTTTACACCAGTTGGGGGTTTGCTTCAGTTGAACCTCCGGGTGTCTCCTGCTGCCAGCACTACACACATGGCACTTCTTATAGTTCTTCCTGCCGCTGGGGATGTGTGGCAGAGGGCAGGAGAAGTGCTCATTCTGCTTCCACTCAGTTCTCTTATGCATATATGTTTATGACAATAGAATTTAGAAAGTCTTCTGTCACAAACTGATTGAAGAAATCAGTGGGGGCATGGCACTCAGCTGGGGCATGCAGGCCACAAGAGCCAGAAAACGGAGGCAAAGTGGGGATAAAACTAAAATCTTCGTGCCAGTCATGCATTAGAAAGTGAATGAAACCTCCACCAGACATGTGACTCACTGTGCTTGGCCCGCTGACCGCTCGCCTCTCGTGACGTGTACATCCACCTCCCTCTCCCACTTCACTGTTGTCTGAAACTGGGTCACTGTCAGTACCTCCTTGCTGGCAGCTTTCGTACTGGAAACACTTTCACCATCATCTTCATCATGCTCGTCGATGTCGGATCCTTCAGTCTGAAGCGCTTCAATCACTTCAGAAGTAGTAAAACACCGCTGTCGTGATCTGCTTTGCTCCAAAACTCGTATTCGCCTGCAACACCATTTTTGACATGAATGCAGATTAGCAGTTGTGTGGGGTGCCGAAATCAGTCTTTTCCAGACGAGTTTATTGCTACGGAATCTCGCGAAGTAACTTTCCACTTGACCCTTGACACGTCTGCAATACCCAGTATAGCTTCAGTTGGCATGCCACATTACGAGGGAAGCGTAGAAATTATTTTAATTATCAAAACCGCTATAGCATTCCATCGTACGGAACTGTGCCTTATGTCAGGAACGCTGTAGCGTTCCATCATATGAAGTGAGTAAATCAACTCTTTGATAGTGATGTACTATGAAGTTTATTTGTCTGTTTTGAGTTTTACTTTCACCCAATTTATGTTCAGTATTTGGACTTCTTGAAAATCTGTTAGGCTACCTCAGTTTCCATGGCTGGTAGTCCGGCTGGGTTAGTGGCTACCTCATGTCATTGATTAAGCCTTTGACTCCCGCACCCTGTCCACCAGCGTCTTGTATTGTCAAAATGCTTGCAGGGAGCTGGTGGATAGGGTGAGGGAATCAGAAGGTTAAGTTTTTGCAGTTGGTGGATAGGGTGCAGGAGTCAGAGGGTTAAATATTAGTCCTCTGTGTGCGTGTGAATGTGCATGTGTGTGTTTGTGTTTGTTTCTGTATGCTTGTGAGTTTGTCTGTGTGTTTTGTATGTGTGTGCACTTGTACATGTGTTTGTGTTAATATTATAGATCCGCTGCAAACTCCCATCTCCACCCTCCCAACTTCCTCCCTGCTTCCGTTTCCAGACCTTGCGAGCACATAGCATGTTGCACAGGCTCAAAATTGTCAATGGCAGATTTGAGTGCGATGAATCTGTTTTGAAGAAATTAAGTTCAAGTCAAGTTCTGTATGTACACGGGTGTTCATCATCATGTGTGAAAGGAAATTTTTTTTATATTGACTGTGTGTGTGTGTAAGTGTGTGTGTGTGAGTGTGTGACAAAAAATGTGTTAGGTGGATTTTTGCAGTTGTTTTTTTTAAGTGGATTTTCACCAAAATTGATTAAAAAATGTGGACTATTGAGAAGTTGTGAATACACAAGTTGTAAAGTCATGACACCAAGGTCAAAGTCACTTAGACAAACCAAAAACATGCCTAAAAACTGCCCCTTTGTCAGTTAGTTGTGCAAACAGCCCCTTTTCAGGAACTGTTGAGAACATTTAAATTTTGTTTACACTGTTATGACAATCTGCCATTGTACTCACTTCAGGTCAAGTTTGATTTTATCTGATGCTGCTTTAACCCTTTGACTCTTGCGCCTGTCCATCAGCATCCTGCTTTGTCAACCATGCTAGCAAAGCAAAAACTTAACCTTTTGACTTCCTCACCCTATCCACCAGCTTCCAGCAGGAACTTGGTGGATAGGGTGAGGGAGTTAAAGGGTTAAGTTTTTGCAGTTGGTAGATAGGATGCAAAAGTCAAAGGGTTAAGTTCACAGTAAGTTGATGACCTTGAGAAGTATGAATATGAATTTTCCGTAATAATATATGTGTAAGAAAGGACTTTGATCATCTTTTGTGGGACAACTTAGTAGCAGAAGGAAAGAAGTGCAAGCACATTCTTATGTACTTTATCAGATACACAGGCTATAAACATGCAGTATAAGAATTGGTCATGAAGAACAGTGTGGCTTACACAATAATAAAACCATGGAAAGAAACATTGTTCAATAAAAATTGTTCTCAGTGACCAGAATTGCTGGGCTGTATCATGAAATAAACAACACAGATGACACAAAGCTGCACTAGTATGATAAGTGGGAAAGAAAACTTAACAGAAACATTTACTGGAGATCCTGTTTTTTGAAATGGTTTCATATAAGAATTCTATGCAGGTTGATATGCACACATGTAATTCTTTGAGAGATCAAAATGTAAACTTAAAAAGGAAAACATTAAACTCAATTTGGAACTGTGATGTCGGCCAGGACTGAAAATATGTTAAACACTAATTGTGAATTGGATTACTGAGGATATGATTCGCTTTGAAAATGGAAAAAGAAAACTATCGATGGCGTATTTGATTACTATATCCTAGAAAACTATCGATGGCGTATTTGATTACTATATCCTGGGGAGAGTGAGAGAGAGAGAGAGAAAAGAATAGAAAGAACTCCTGTAAACCAAACATAACAGGTTAAAATGATAACCGTGCTTTACTTGAGGTTTCAAATAGAATGTAATGCAAATCTTTAATTTAGATCTCGTTCAGTGTTCTGATAAATGGCATTATTGTAAGCCTATATTTATTGAAAAGTAAGTTTGAATTACATATACCTCTTGTGTTTAATTCTTTATGGAATCTGTATATTATTTACACATGATTTTCTTGAAAATAACTTGCACACTGACCATGGTAGGCCTACTGTAATCTTTTGTACTAATTATATGTCACTTTTTATGCTGACATTGTTTCAAGGTGTGTTTATGATTTTGCTGTACTGATTTGTCTGTTGAAAACAAGTTGGGAAAAAAGTTTGAGCAAAACCAGTTGGAAAAATATATATATGCGTATATAGAAATTAATATTTAGGCATGTGTTTGTAATTTTTGCTGTTGTCTCATTTTCAGTGCCACTTCATCGACCTTATTCCATCACTACTATTCATTTTGGCACCTAGATGGTTAAACACCACTGAACATAAGTTCATTCAGTTGAGGTCTAAGTGCCATAAAGTCCATATAAACCAGTGATGTCGAGCCATTGTGGGGCATCTACCAAGGGAGACTGCACTACTGTTGGTCCTTTTGGTATAACTGAATAGTGCCTGTGCTGATGCAACTTTTATATATATATGCAGGACACTGCCAACTAGTATTGAAGCCTTTTTAAGCCAGTTGCTGTGGTGTAGTGGTTGACACAATCGGCTGCCAACTGGAAGGTTGTGGATTCAAATCCCAACAGTCCTGTCAGAATCATGTGGAATATTTTGGCCCTCAACTGGTTCCAGCCCAGGGTCAGGTGTGTTATGGGCTCATTGGGAAGACTGGGACCATACAGTGGAGCCTCATGGATGTGTCGTAAAGGATGTTGTGCAAATGTCCTGACCAACACCGTGGGTGTGTATCTCTCAGGCCTGGTTGATGCCAGGATATTATGATGATAAGTATAGAATAAAGCCCCGTTACACAGTCTCAATCCTAGATGGAACTCCATAGAATCATGATTGTCATCCTCATTGTCTTCATCATCATAACAGTGTCAGAAATTGCCCCATTTTCTGGGACCATGAAAGTGACATAGAAATGGGACAGAAAAAAAAGTGAGCACAAATGATGTGCTATAAGCAACAACAGTTACAACAACAACAGCAACAACAACAACAACTACTAATACTACTACTACTACAACCACCCCTTACAAATGACAGAAATCAGTCCTCTGTTGTGTAGCCATACAAAGCAGTCTTTGGTAAGCAAACTGTCACCATGACCTCCAAGTAAGATTGGCTAAAAATCACTGACACAAAAGACCCCTTACATGAATTCACAGCAGGCACAGAGGTGGCAGAAGAAAGTGAAATTGAGGTTATCACGAGATCCTGGCATGAAGAGCCATAGAATCTGAGACAAATTTTCACAATAATTTGATGTTGTAGTCACTGAGGTGAAGTGTTTGACACAAAGGATCAACAACTGGGAATTTGTGGATTTGAATCCACAGGTCATTGTAGGATTTTTCAGCCTCAGCGGGCTGCTACCCAGAGTTGATCATACTATGAGCTCATCAGGAAAACTAGGACAATACAGTTGTCTCACTCAGTTCTCCCATCTCTCTCATTGAAGATGTTGCTTGAATTTTCCAACTAGCGCTGCAGGTGTTGTATCTCTCAGGCCTGGATGACACAGGATATATTACGCAAGAAAGCATATAAATATGAAAGGAAAGGAAAGTCCTGTCGGTTAGGTAGTCCATAATGGAACTCCATAACATCATTATCATCCTCATTGCTATGTATCATCATGACATTGTCAAATATTGTCCCAGATTCTGTAGCCCTTCACTCCCTACTTATTTGGTGACCTCAGGTGTATTGGAAAGCCAAAATGAGTGATGTGGGAATTGTGGTAGAAATGCAGTGTTATTGGGGCAGAAAAGAAAAGTGGAAAAAAATGTTATGATAATAGAAATTATGCTGTGGAGTTCTATTTTGGATTGAAGCTTCATGATAGGGCAGCACTCTGTCATGGATATGCTTCCATCATTCCTTTTCCTTGTACTGATCAAGAAAATGTGAGTAATCCCCTTAACTCTTTGACTCATGGACCCTGTCTACTAGCATCCTGCATTGTTAACCATGCTAGCAAAGCAAAAACTTAACCCTTTGATTCTCTCACCTTAACCATCAGCTTCCTGTGGGAAGCTGGATAGGGTGAGGGAATCAAAGGGATCAGTTTTTGCTGTTTGTGGATAGGGTGCGGGAATCAAAAGGTTAAAGAGGTATTTTGAAATTGATGAGTCTCAAACTGTGTGGTCCCAGTCTTCCCATTGAGCCCTAAACATACTCAGCTCTGGGTAAACACCTGGTGTAGCTGAAAAATCACAAATGATTTGGGCTGATATGCTCAAAACCATGAACTTTCCAGCTGTCAGAAGTTGTAAAACATTAATAAATGTAAACATGTCTTAATAGTTTTTATATGATGCAGCGTAATGTTAAAATCAGCTTTTTCTTCATAATCTTTTAACCAGTGTTCTTTTTTTTGGGGGTATGGATGCTTATTGTGATGATTATAGTTATATGTGCAGGTGTACATATATATGTAGGCATATATATATATATATGTGTGTATGATTTAATTGTTTTCGTCTCTTCAGAACCTAGTTACACAAAACAACAGAATGGTACCAGTACCGGTAGTATTGGTTGATAAGCAGGTGACATGAAATGATGTGAAAACCCAGTAATCTAAAATGGACATGAAATAACAGGAGCACCCACCCTACAATAGAGGGGCATTCAAGATCAAGGTCAACTTCCCTGCAGAATACCCTTTCAAGCCCCCCAAAGTGATTTTCGTGACCAGGATTTACCATCCCAACATTGATGAGAAGGGACAAGTGTGTTTACCCATAATCAGTGCTGAACATTGGAAACCCGCAACAAAGACGGATCAAGGTGAGAGCACAATTATTCAAGACTTTTAGAAAAACTATTCATATGTTTTTTGCTTTACAAACATCGGCTTCTTTGAATGATATACATTGCAGAGAAAAAAAGCAATGTCAGCTAGCAGTAGCTTTTTGCATCTTTTCTTTGTAAACAAGTTAATCTTTTGGCTATGCTTTTGATTTACAGCTGATGTCATAATTTCACAATCACCATTGTGTTCTTGACATTCTGCTTACATAAGATAAAGTAGTAATAAAACATTGACTGTTAAGTTACAGGCTTTAACTTCCCCATACAGCTCTTTCTTTTCTAAGTATGACAAGCTCAGTGATATGATGTGTCAGTTCTTTGTGGGCGGGAGCGAGAGAGAAGGGGTGGATTGAATGAAAGGAACTGGGCACATTCTCATTTCTGGCCCAATTTTCTTTTCCTGCATCTTCTCCCTCTTCGTATGTGCATGAGGTAGAATGTGTGAATAAAAGGAGCATGCATTTCAGGAAAATTCTATGACAATCTGGCTCAGTAATGACTTAATATATTGTTACTAAAAAAAATCTTGGTTCATTTTGATTAATTTTTTTTATATTCTTTCATAGTTTGGAGATATGAGTAAAGAAACAATCATAGATATGATTTTTCAGTTTTTCTGGAAATTTTCTTTTCTTGTTCATGAAAAAGATAAGAAGTAGATACATCTTTATCATTAAGTATGCTTGTGTCGAAAGGGATAGTGTAATAATTATGATTTGAATAATCAGACCTTTTATCAACAGATTAATATTTTTAATTTGAATGATTAGAAGACCTTTTATCGTGAGATTAGCCCCTATTCACAAAACAAACGTTCAGAGACATCTGCCATTTATTCTTGTATTTTTTGTCATTTATGAGATAAATCAGTTGTTTAGAAACTTTGATAAACTTTACCATAAATTATTTTGTGTGTTGGTGTTTTTATTAATGAAGATAAGCAGTCATATGCTTTTTATTATGGTACACAATGACTTTTATTTAGTAGATATGTAGTGTGTTTTGTTACCTGTGAATGTTGTGACAGTCTGACAACATTTGAATTCTGCTTACACTGTTGTGACAGTCTGACAACATTTGAATTCTGTTTACACTGTTGTGACAGTCTGACAACATTTGAATTCTGTTTACACTATTGTGACATTCTCTGACAACATTTGAATTCTGTTTACATTGTTGTGACAGTCTCTGACAGCATTTGTATTCTGTTTACACTGTTGTGACATTCTGACAGCATTTGAATTCTGTTTACACTGTTGTGACAGTCTGACAACATTTGAATTCTGCTTACACTGTTGTGACAGTCTGACAACATTTGAATTCTGTTTACACTGTTGTGACAGTCTGACAACATTTGAATTCTGTTTACACTATTGTGACATTCTCTTACAACATTTGAATTCTGTTTACATTGTTGTGACAGTCTCTGACAGCATTTGTATTCTGTTTACACTGTTGTGACATTCTGACAACATTTGAATTCTGTTTACACTATTGTGACATTCTCTGACAACATTTGAATTCTGTTTACACTGTTGTGACAGTCTGTGACATTTGAATTCTGTTTACATTGTTGTGACAGTCTGTGACAACATTTGAATTCTGTTTACACTGTTGTGACATTCTGACAGCATTTGAATTCTGTTTACACTGTTGTGACAGTCTGACAACATTTGAATTCTGTTTACACTGTTGTGACATTCTGACAGCATTTGAATTCTGTTTACACTGTTGTGACAGTCTGACAACATTTGAATTCTGTTTACACTATTGTGACATTCTCTGACAACATTTGAATTCTGTTTACACTGTTGTGACAGTCTGTGACATTTGAATTCTGTTTACACTGTTGTGACAGTCTGTTACAACATTTGAATTCTGTTTACACTGTTGTGACATTCTGGCAGCATTTGAATTCTGTTTACACTGTTGTGACAGTCTGACAACATTTGAATTCTGTTTACACTGTTGTGACATTCTGACAGCATTTGAATTCTGTTTACACTGTTGTGACAGTCTGACAACATTTGAATTCTGTTTACACTATTGTGACATTCTCTGACAACATTTGAATTCTGTTTACACTGTTGTGACAGTCTGTGACATTTGAATTCTGTTTACACTGTTGTGACAGTCTGTGACAACATTTGAATTCTGTTTACACTGTTGTGACATTCTGTGACAACATTTGAATTCTGTTTACACTGTTGTGACAGTCTGACAGCATTTGAATTCTGTTTACAGTTGTGACAGTCTGACAACATTTGAATTCTGTTTACACTGTTGTGACAGTCTGTTAGAGCATGTAAATTCTGTTTACACTGTTGTGACAATCTGACAACATTTGAATTCTGTTTACACTGTTATGACAGTCTCTGACATTTGTATTCTGTTTACACTATTGTGACAGTCTGACAACATTTGTATTCTGTTTACACTATTGTGACAGTCTGACAACATTTGTATTCTGTTTACACTGTTGTGACAGTCTGTGACAACATTTGCAGAGCCTGGAATTGCTAAGAAAAAAAAAAGAGGAAACTTCTAGGGGGGTCCGGGGGCATGCTCCCCCGGAAAATTTTTAAAATCAAGACTAAAATCTGTGCATTCTGAGGCATTCTGGAGACAAATTTAAAGGCATCTAACACACTGAAAATCACTATGAATATCAGTCAAAAGAGTATTTAATAAACATTGGGCACAAGATCAGGATCCATCATACACAGCAGATCGTTTCAGTGTGTTCATACACAGACATATTCATCAAAACTAGCTAGAAGGCTTATCCAAGTCAGAACGACGAAAGAATCTTGCCAGAGATGTTTGCTTTTTTTTTCATTTGGTTTCTGTCTGTGCTTGATCAGGTATGCTCTCTGTGGTGTATTCATCCTCTGTGATGTCCTTTCCTTCTGTGGTGTCCTTGCCCTCTGTGTCTGCCTCACAAATGACCATTTCTGCATGCTCCTTTTTTCTTTCTTTTTTTTTAAAGTATGGTCGTCGATTTTTTTTTTAACGCGAAAAATATTTTTTTGCGCGATTTTTTATTTTGATTTCCGCGGAAATCATCATTTCCGCAACGAATTCCAGGCTCTGATTTGAATTCTGTTTACACTGTTGTGACAGTCTGTGACAACATTTGTATTCTGTTTACACTGTTGTGACAGTCTGACAGCATTTGAATTCTGTTTACAGTTGTGACAGTCTGACAACATTTGAATTCTGTTTACACTGTTGTGACAGTCTGTTAGAGCATGTAAATTCTGTTAACACTGTTGTGACAATCTGACAACATTTGAATTCTGTCTACACTGTTATGACAGTCTCTGACAGCATTTGTATTCTGTTTACACTGTTGTGACAGTCTGTTAGAGCATGTAAATTCTGTTTACACTGTTGTGACAATCTGACAACATTTGAATTCTGTTTACACTGTTATGACAGTCTCTGACATTTGTATTCTGTTTACACTATTGTGACAGTCTGACAACATTTGTATTCTGTTTACACTATTGTGACAGTCTGACAACATTTGTATTCTGTTTACACTGTTGTGACAGTCTGTGACAACATTTGCAGAGCCTGGAATTGCTAAGAAAAAAAAAAGAGGAAACTTCTAGGGGGGTCCGGGGGCATGCTCCCCCGGAAAATTTTTAAAATCAAGACTAAAATCTGTGCATTCTGAGGCATTCTGGAGACAAATTTAAAGGCATCTAACACACTGAAAATCACTATGAATATCAGTCAAAAGAGTATTTAATAAACATTGGGCACAAGATCAGGATCCATCATACACAGCAGATCGTTTCAGTGTGTTCATACACAGACATATTCATCAAAACTAGCTAGAAGGCTTATCCAAGTCAGAACGACGAAAGAATCTTGCCAGAGATGTTTGCTTTTTTTTTCATTTGGTTTCTGTCTGTGCTTGATCAGGTATGCTCTCTGTGGTGTATTCATCCTCTGTGATGTCCTTTCCTTCTGTGGTGTCCTTGCCCTCTGTGTCTGCCTCACAAATGACCATTTCTGCATGCTCCTTTTTTCTTTTCTTTTTTTTTAAAGTATGGTCGTCGATTTTTTTTTAACGCGAAAAATATTTTTTTGCGCGATTTTTTATTTTGATTTCCGCGGAAATCATCATTTCCGCAACGAATTCCAGGCTCTGATTTGAATTCTGTTTACACTGTTGTGACAGTCTGTGACAACATTTGTATTCTGTTTACACTGTTGTGACAGTCTGACAGCATTTGAATTCTGTTTACAGTTGTGACAGTCTGACAACATTTGAATTCTGTTTACACTGTTGTGACAGTCTGTTAGAGCATGTAAATTCTGTTAACACTGTTGTGACAATCTGACAACATTTGAATTCTGTCTACACTGTTATGACAGTCTCTGACAGCATTTGTATTCTGTTTACACTGTTGTGACAGTCTGTTAGAGCATGTAAATTCTGTTTACACTGTTGTGACAATCTGACAACATTTGAATTCTGTTTACACTGTTATGACAGTCTCTGACAATATTTGTATTCTGTTTACATTGTTGTGACAGTCTGACAACATTTGAATTCTGTTTACACTGTTGTGACAGTCTGACAACATTTGAATTCTGTTTACATTGTTGTGACAGTCTCTGACATTTGAATTCTGTTTACACTGTTTTGTGACAGTCTCTGACAGCATTTGAATTTTGTTTACACTGTTGTGACTGTTACAGCATTTGAATTCTGTTTACACTGTTGTGACAGTCTGTTACAACATTTGAATTCTGTTTACACTGTTGTGACAGTCTGTTACAACATTTGAATTCTGTTTACACTATTGTGACAGTCTCTGACAACATTTGAATTCTGTTTACACTGTTGTGACAGTCTGTTACAACATTTGAATTCTGTTTACACTATTGTGACAGTCTCTGACAACATTTGTATTCTGTTTACACTGTTGTGACAACCTGACATTTGAATTCTGTTTACACTGTTGTGACAGTCTCTGACAACATTTGTATTCTGTTTACACTGTTGTGACAGTCTGTTACAACATTTGAATTCTGTTTACACTTGTGACAGTCTCTGACAAATTTGAATTCTGTTTACACTGTTGTGACAATCTGACAACATTTGAATTCTGTTTATACTGTTGTGACAGTCTGACAAAGTTTGTAGGCTATTCTGTTTACGCTGTTGTGACAATCTGACAGCATTTGAATTCTGTTTACACTGTTGTGACAGTCTGACAGCATTTGAATTCTGTTTACACTTTTGTGACAGTCTGACAAAGTTTGTATTCTGTTTACACTGTTGTAACAGTCTGACAGCATTGAATTCTGTTTACACTGTTGTGACAGTCTACCAGTTTCACCAATACATGTCAAGTTTTATTTCCATTAATTAATGCTTCTTCAAGGTGCAGTGAGCTTGAGAAGTGAAAAATCTGAATTTTCTGGTGGGAAACAAACTTCAGATCAGTTTGTCACGAATGTTTAAGACTGAACAAGTTTGATCTTTTGCAGATAAGAATTTAAAAGCTATCAGAACGAAATTGGTCAAGCCATACATAAAGTTCTTTTATTTTGTTGGTTATGATAACATTTGTTTGAATGGCAGTATCACCATTAAAGAATGAAGTGGACATAATTGGTTTTATGAATGTCAAAGCTTAGATGACCGTGACTTGATCAGCAGTGAAACTGGGCTGTTGGAATGTCCGAACAATGATGCCTGGGCTCTCCCAAGATCTGCAAGACATCAGCGACGCCAGAAAAACCGCTGTCATAAACAGCGAACTAAAGAGGCTCAATGTGGACATTGCCACTCTGCAGGAAACACGGCTGGCTGACTCAGGAACACTAAAGGAAAGGGACTACACCTTCTTCTGGCAAGGAAAGAGTTCTGATGCCCCAAGAGAGCACGGAGTAGGCTTTGCAGTAAGGAACAGCCTGCTGAACATGATTGAACCAGGCAGCGGCGGTTCAGAATGACTCTTGACTCTCCGCCTCAACACCACCGAAGGCTATGTCACTCTCATCAGCGTTTATGCCCCAAGTCTGTCCGCCTCTCCAGACACCAAGGATGAGTTCTACGAAAATCTTGCATCAACCATAAGGAATATCCCCAGGACAGAACAACTTGTTCTCCTGGGCGACTTCAACGCCAGAGTGGGTGCAGACAATGACTCATGGCCCTTCTGCCTCGGTTCCTTTGGAGTGGGGAAAATGAATGGGAATGGACAGCGACTGCTTGAGTTTTGCGCCTGCCATGAACTGTGCATCGCCAACTCTTCTTCAAGACGAAGCCTCAGCACAAAGTCTCCTGGAGGCATCCCCGCTCAAAACATTGGCACCAACTGGATTTGATCCTAGTAAGACGTGCCGCTATCAAAAACGTTCTCCACACTCGCTCTTATCACAGCGCAGACTGCGACACAGACCACTCTCTGGTATGTTGCAAGATCAGGCTACAACCAAAGAAGTTCCACTGCTCAAAGAAACAAGGGAACCCTTGCATTGACGTCAGCAAGATGTCTCAGCCAGATCTTGTAGAACAGTTCGCAGAGGCCTTTCAGAGAGAATACGATGCATTGCAGCCCAGAGACATGCCACTGAGAGATGGGAAACGCTACGAGACACCATGCACCGCATTGCTATGGCCACCTTTGGGAAGAAAACTGTGAAGTCCCACGACTGGTTTGAGGCCAAATCATCAGAGATGACTCCCACTGTTGAGGCCAAGCGTGCCGCACTCACCAAGTATAAGCGGTCACCCAGTGAGAAGAACCTGCAAATCCTCAGGGCTGCCAGAAGTAAGGTTCAGCTTAACGCCAGGCACTGCGCAAACAAGTACTGGACAGAGCTCAGCGAAGAGATACAGAGTGCTGCTGAAAGAGGCAACATCCGAGGAATGTATGATGGCATCAAGAAGGCACTGGGACCAACACAGAGCAAGATCGACCCCCCTCAAATCCTCCACTGGGGAAGTAATCAGCAATCCTAGCCAACAGATGGAAAGATGGGCGGAACACTACTCCGACCTCTACTCCACACAGAACATGGTGTCCCCCTCAGCCTTCAGATGCCATCAAGTGCATGCGGTAATGGAAGAACTTGATGCAGAGCCAACTGCGGATGAACTCAGCAAGGCCATTGATAGCCTGGCATCAGGGAAGGCACCTGGCAACGACGGAATTCCCCCAGACCTCATCAAGCACTGCAAGACTTCTCTTCTGCACCCTTTGCACGCAGTTCTCTGTCAGTATTGGAATGAGGGAGCTGTACCACAGGACATGAGGGACGTCAAGATCGTCACCCTGTACAAAAACAAGGGCGAAAGGAGCGACTGCAACAACTACAGAGGTATCTCGCTCCTCAGCATTGTTGGCAAAGTCTATGCTCGGGTCCTCCTAATCCGCCTGCAGAAACTGGCTGAACGCGTCTACCCGGAATCACAGTGTGGTTTTCGAGCAGAGAGATCCATGGTAGACATGATCTTCTCCCTTCGCCAAATCCAGGAGAAGTGCAGAGAGCAGCGGATGCCCCTGTATGTGGCATTCATTGACCTTACCAAGGCCTTTGACCTAGTCAGCAGAGATGGCCTTTTCAGGGCTCTCCGAAAAATCGGCTGCCCCCCCAAACTGCACAGCTTAATTGAGTCCTTCCACTCAAACATGAAAGGGATGGTGCAGTTCAACGGAAACCTCTCCAAGCCCTTCGACGTACGCAGCGGTGTGAAACAAGGCTGCGTCCTGGCCCCAACCCTCTTTGGAATCTTCTTCGCTCTCCTCCTGAGGCATGCGTTCAGCACAGCGCAAGAAGGGATCCACCTGCGGACCAGATCAGATGGCAGGCTCTTCAACCTCGCCCGCCTCAGAGCAAGGACAAAGGTCCGTGAAGCCCTCATCAGAGACATGCTATTTGCCGACGATGCCGCAGTTGTGACCCATACTCAGCGGGACTTGCAGTCACTAATAGACCGCCTCTCCCAGGCCTGCAAAGATTTTGGTCTGACCATCAGTCTTAAGAAGACAAACGTCCTGGGCCAAGGCACGCCATCTCCACCAGCCATCACCATTGATGACTACGAGCTTGAAGCCATCCATCAATTCACATATCTTGGGTCCACCATCACCGATAACCTCTCCCTTGACACAGAGGTCGACAAGAGGATCGGGAAGGCAGCCACAACACTAGCCCGCCTCACACAAAGGGTGTGGACAAATCCCAAGCTGACCACAAAGACAAAGATGGCTGTATACAACGCCTGTGTCCTCAGCACCTTGCTGTATGGCAGCGAGGCATGGACCACGCATGCTCATCAGGAGAAAAGGCTCAATACCTTCCACCTGAGAAGCCTACGGCGCATACTTGGCATTTCCTGGCAAGACAAGGTGACCAACACTGAAGTCCTAACCTGCGCTGGCCTCCCAACCATGCATACCATGCTGAGACAGCGTCGGCTGCGCTGGTTGGGCCACGTTCGCCGCATGGAAGATGGTCGCATCCCAAAAGACATCCTTTATGGTGAGCTTGCCACAGGGCAGAGAAACATTGGCCGCCCACAGCTGAGATACAAAGACGTTTGCAAGCGTGACATGAAGGCGCTTGAGATCAACACTGAGTCCTGGGAGGACCTCGCAGACGACCGCAACAGCTGGAGAACTACTCTCAAGAAACAGCTGCGGATTGGTGAGGACAAACTGTCAGCTGCTGCAGCAGAAAAGCGAGTTCGCAGAAAAGGGATGACAGCCAACAGACCAGCATCAGCATACACATGCGACCGCTGTGACAGAGACTGCCTCTCTCGCATTGGTCTGTACAATCACAGGCGACGCTGCTTGGACCAAGCAGACAGCCCATCTAGACATTAGAATGGATGTACTTTGTCCATGGTCAGTCATGACCGAAGGAGGCCTACTACTAGATGACCGTGACTTGATCTCATGCTCAAAGTCAAAACCACAAGATTATTGAATCTCTTTTTGCTTTTGTGACTTTCTACAATTGTCAGTGATGCACATCAAATTTTGTTTCAACCGAGGTTTCTTCAAGGTCTCAATGACCTTAAGAAATCATCATCATCATCATGTGCCCTGCCGCATGATGTTGGCGATCATGGTCCTCAGTATGCGTCTATTCATTGCCACCGCAAGCATAACCTCCACTCTCTCTGTTCTCAACCACCCTGCAAGTCTGTCAATATTTTCTCCCTTAAGAACTAAAGAAGTAGACCTACAAAGTATGGAAATATGAAAATGCTTTTGTCTAAAAAGGAAGATCATTAGAATGGCTTGACCATCTTTATATGTGTGTGTGTAGGCTATATATATATATATAATAATATATATATATATATATATATATATATATATATATATATAATTAATTTTTTTTTTTTTTTTAGCTGTTTGTTGAGTATACTTTAAAATTAAAGTACGTAGTCATGTAAATAAATCAGAAACACAATAATGAGCATTACATGAAAAATGCATTAGAAATAATAAGTTATAATCTGCATCTTATTTATCTGTCATTTTCACACATATGCACACACTCGCACACACACACACTCACACATACACACACACACTCATTATACATGTATACTCATGCGCATGCAGACACATACATGATAACACACACACATATATGCTCATGTGTGTATGCTGTAAGCACACACACATATCTGACACACACACACACACACACACACACACACACACACACACACACACACACAGAGTAATGGGATTAATGGGATAAGTGTCGGTGTAGGCCTACCATGGAGCTCAAACTGTTTCCTTCATGTTCATTGTTCCAAACCCTTTCTGTTTCAGTGGTCACTTCTCTCATAGCTCTCATCAACGACCCAGAACCTGAGCACCCACTTCGAGCTGAGCTGGCCGAGGAGTATACCAAAGATCGAAAAAAATTCATGAAGAATGCAGAAGAGTTTACCAAGAAACATGGTGAAAAACGACCCAGTGATTAACCTGTTCCGCTTGTTGAGGATTGCGCAGATACTAGAACATGTCCTGGTTACTGAAGCGTAGAGAGTTGCTGCCTTTATCTTTTTCTCTCCTTGACTCCAATTTGAGTCTTTATCACTTTCTCTAACCAATTCACTTTCACTAGTTTCAGTCTTTTTTTTTCCTTGACATAGGGACAGCCAGTGAAAGTAAAGTTTATCTCAGTTGTTTTTGTCAATTTGTATTCGGTTATGTGTGTCATTGTATGTTCTGTGTATTTTCTTTTTGTGAAGAAACAAACTGATAATGCTATAGTATTACTGTTGAGTATTTGATTGTCAGTATTGCGATCTCTATTACATTGTGAATTATTAATAATTATTGTTGATTAAGACCTTGATACTCTAATAGAGATAGAGACCATCAGATCGTTTGTTCTTTGTAAAAAAAAATTTCACAGCAAAAGAAAATAACATTTTAAGTAATCTTTTAGATGCCTTCCTGACTTTGTAGTGCCATTAAACATTTTGTTTTGGTGGCTGATAGTTGTAGGCCCTATTTCAATGTCTTTATAAGATGAGAGAGAGAAAAAAAAAGATTGATTGAGATGACAAAAGCTGTCTGCAGTGAAAGCAAAATGTCAGCAAAGATTTCCTGGTCTGTCTTTGGATACACTTGTACCAGTATTGGCTCCAATTTACCTCCCCCCCCCCCTCCCTTTTTTTCCCCCCTCTCTCTCTCTCTCACTTAGGCAATGTTTTCTTGGATATGTGCTTGTTTGGTTCACACTGTGCAGGTGTTATATTATTGCACAGTTTCCATGGTTTGTCTTGGGTGGGCATGCAGACTGGATATTTTTGTGTTTCCACAAACAACTGAATACTGACATGCCTTACAAGATCTTTAACATGCACATTTGATTTTTTGCATAATTGTGAATAAGTATGAAAGATGTTCAAGCATCAGGTGGTTTTCGTATGTGTTGAACCTTGGAGGTATAAAAATTTCTGCTTCTTTACCCATAAGTTACCTCCATGCAGGATCGAATTTAACTTGTCCACTTGAACTCTGATATCCTGACCGCTTGGCTATGGCACCTGTCCTTGAAGTTTGAAAGGACATACTAGTCCCTCACTTAGATGAGATCAATATCCAGAAATGCGAAGGTCTCTTTGTACTTGATTTCTTTTGGCTGTTAACAGATCAAGCAGCATCCAGAAATGTATGTGTTTTTGTACCAGATTTCTTGGCTGTTTATAGATTTAAGCCAGATAATGGTCATGTTCAGTTCAGCAGGTAGTAAATCATGATATAGGAGTTGATATTGGTTTAGTTGCAACGTCACAGTAACTCTTTAGGTATTTGAAGGTATGAAGAACTGAAATTGGAGACTGAGTATAGTTTGATGCTTTGTTATTTTCTCTTCTTTTAAACTGAAAAAGATTGAAGCACATCTGGATCCACTTCTTCACTGGTGTTAACAGATGACTTAAAACCAGAAATAACTGTGCCATGAAATAGTTGACAACAACTGTTGACTTGTAGACCACCGTTTAACTTATACAGACAGACCATACTTGATGCTTTTGCATTCCATGATTCAGTAATGGGAATATTATAAGTGATCATACATGGTGTGACTTTGATTCTGTACATATGTATACAGTTACCAAGTGCAATCCATCAAACTGCATTAGCATCTTTGCTTCTGTTTTGTTTCTTTTAGTGACAGCAGAACTGTCAAACTATGTTCTGTGGTGTACACACTCTTGTTACATTATTACTATCAATTTTATTTTTGTTATGGTCAGAACATCAAATTATGTGTTATGTCTCAGCTTTTCTTGATATTTCGTTTGTTTGAAATAGGAGAGACCTTTATGTATCACTAATCATTGTAAAATAATTTTGCATATCATGGTTTGATTCAGACATTGATTTGTTAAAGTCGGTTTCATGTAATTTTAGCTTTGTTTGATAGTTTAGTAGCAATTGTAGGCCCTACTTCATGCAAAAAAAGTAAAAACTTTACATGATTTTATTGTAAGTGTAACTCCATGTTCTTTGAAAATTATTAATACAAAAACCCATGCAACAATTTTCAAAAACCATGTAGAACCATGCTGTACTCTATTGCTAATTAAAAGTTTCAAATCACATGATAGTCTTAGATATTAGTTCCTAGTGTGTTCTAATGCCACCAGTCTACCTTTATATGCACCTCCTTCCCATTTTTTTCTCTCAGAGATGAGACATTGGAGATTTCAGCCTTTAAGGTGTAGTTAAAATCAACAAAAAAAAGTTTTGTATGTGCAACTGAAAGCATAAGATTACGATAGCTGAAGAAAATTTTTATTGTAATGAGCAGATGCTTGAATAAAAGATGCAGTGACAATATCAGTTGTGACTTTGTTGTCTTGTATTCTGTCCTCTGTCTTATGTATGACAACATTCTCTGGAACAAAACAAAACAAACAAACAAACAAAAACAACAGTAAATAACATCTGAAAACACATCCCCAGAAATAGTTGGTCAGGCTTTATCATTATTATTGTTTTAAATGTTTTTTTTTTTCAATTTCTGGTGAAATGATCAACAGAATACAAGTAGTTGCATGTATGTTATTTGAAGTGCTTGTCTGGAGTTTGTCCTAGCCTCTGGCTCAAAGACTTCCTTGAAAGCATGGGTGCCGTTTACCCAAGGCTGGGTATTTTGTGAATTTGAGGTCAAAGTTTTTCCTCTTCAAGATGGACTCTCATGATAGGGCTAACAAGTTCTATCTAAACTGCGAACTGGATCCTCTTCCAGGTTCTCTCTACTCTGACTGTCTCCCTACTCTCCTCCCATTCATCACTGACATCATCAACACTTCTCTTCAAACTGGAACTGTCCCAGATTCTTTCAAGTCTGCTGTTGTTCACCCTCTCCTCAAGAAATACAATTTAGACCCAAATGAACTGAAAAATTACCGGCCTATCTCTAATCTCTCTTTCTTGTCAAAACTCCTTGAAAAAGTTGTCCTCAACCAGCTGAACTCTCACGTACCTGTCTGCCAATAATCTCCTCAATCCTTTCCAGTCAGCCTACCACCAGTGCCACAGCACTGAAACTGCCCTGCTACACATTCTCAACAATCTCCTCCTTGCAACTGATACTGGCAAAGTCTCTCTCCTCACACTCCTTGATCTGTCTGCAGCCTTTGATACCATTGATCATGGTATTCTCCTTTCTAGACTTCATCATACTTTTGGCATCTCTGACATTGCTCTCTCCTGGTTCACTTCATATCTATCAAACAGAAAAAAAACTGTTCTCATCAATGGCACTTACTCTCAACCTGCATACCTGACCTGTGGTGTTCCACAAGGATCTGTCCTTGGTCCTGTTCTTTTCACTCTTTACACCTCTCCCCCTGTCCACCATCATCAACTCCCACTCTATAAAACACCACTTCTATGCTGATGACATCCAACTTCAAGACAGTGACTCACCTGACAATATACAGCGCCTGTTGACTCGCACCACTGAGTGTTACTCGGACATTAAGAACTGGATGACATACATAAACTTCAGCTTAACGACGACAAGACAGAAGCTATCCTCATTGGCACCCGTCAGAAACTTTCTTAGCTGCCTCCTCTTTCTCTCCCATTATGTAACACATCAGTCCCAATTTCTGATTCAACTAAAAACCTTGGTGTCTGCATTGACTCTACCCTCTCCATGAACAACTTTGTTTCTCAAACTGCCAGATCTTGCTACTATCACCTCCATTGTATAAGCCTGATCAGGAAGTATCTCTGTCGAAACAACTGCAAAACTTGTTCTCTACTTCATAATGTCTCGCATTGACTATTGCAATTCACTCCTGTCTGGTCTTCCTGCCTCCACCATTCACATCCTACAGCGCATTCAAAACAATGCTGTACGCCTTGTACTCAAAAAGAAAAAAGCTGACCACATATCTCCTCTCCTGGTACAACTTCACTGGCTCCCTGTATCAAAACGCATACAGTACAAACTAGACACCATGTGCTACAAAAGCCTCGATAACGCAGCCCCCGATTACCTGTCAAGCCTACTTGAGATTTATGTTCCCTCACATACCCTCCGCTCTGCCTCCGATCCTCTGACTTTTCGCTTTCCACGCACTAAGCTCAATACCTATGGTCCACGAGTCTTCTCTGTTTCTGGTCCACTCTCCTGGAACAAACTTCCTCTCTTAGTCCGTCAGCAACCTACTTTTGTCTCCTTCAAGTCCGCTCTCAAAACTCACCTTTTCTCCTCTGCATAAAATCCTGACCTCACTCAATCCCCTTTGCAGCCTGTCTCCACTCGGAGGGGAATCACATTGTAATATATAATTGTATATAATATGCTCTCTATAATTTTCTATTGCTTTTATTCTTTCTCCCCATTTATAGCCGCATGCGTGTGTTTGTGTGTGTGAGTGCGTGTGTGTGTGTCTGTTTCAGCGCATAGATTTGATTTTATCAAGATTTTGCGCTATATAAATATTGTAATTATTATTATTATTATTATTATAAACAGGTTTGGTCTTCATCCTTTCTGTAGGCTGACCCTTCCTTCTCTGGCACACCTCTTACTACTTTTACCCCAGTCTCACAAGAAGAAATTTTCAACACAATCAGATCCATGTCGTTCAAAACCTGCGAACTGGATCCTCTTCCAGGTTCTCTCTACTCCGACTGTCTCCCTACTCTCCTCCCATTCATCACTGACATCATCAACACTTCTTTTCAAATTGGAACTGTCCCAGATTCTTTCAAGTCTGCTATTGTTCACCCTCTCCTCAAGAAACACAATTTAGACCCAAATGAACTGAAAAATTACCGGCCTATCTCTAATCTCTCTTTCTTGTCAAAACTCCTTGAAAAAGTTGTCCTCAACCAGCTGAACTCTCACGTGTCTGCCAATAATCTCCTCAATCCTTTCCAGTCAGCCTACCACCAGTGCCACAGCACTGAAACTGCCCTGCTACACATTCTCAACAATCCTCTTGCAACTGATACTGGCAAAGTCTCTCTCCTCACACTCCTTGATCTGTCTGCAGCCTTTGATACCATTGACCATGGTATTCTCCTTTCTAGACTTCATCATACTTTTGGCATCTCTGACATTGCTCTCTCCTGGTTCACTTCATATCTATCAAACAGAAAACAAACTGTTCTCATCAATGGCACTTACTCTCAACCTACATACCTGACCTGTGCATGTGGTGTTCCACAAGGATCTGTCCTTGGCCCTGTTCTTTTCACTCTTTATACCTCCCCCTGTCCACCATCATCAACTCCCACTCTATAAAACACCACTTCTATGCTGATGACATCCAACTTCAAGACAGTGACTCACCTGATAATATACAGCGCCTGTTGACTTGCACCACTGAGTGTTACTCGGACATTAAGAACTGGATGATGTTCAACAAATTTCAGCTTAATGACGACAAGACAGAAGCTATCCTCATTGGCACCCGTCAGAAACTTTCTTAGCTGCCTCCTCTTTCTCTCCCATTATGTAATACATCAGTCCCAATTTCTGATTCAGCTAAAAACCTTGGTGTCTGCATTGACTCTACCCTCTCCATGAACAACTTTGTTTCTCAAACTGCCAGATCTTGCTACTATCATCTCCATCGTATAAGCCTGATCAGGAAGTATCTCTCTGTCGAAACAACTGCAAAACTCGTTCTCTCCTTCATAATGTCTCGCATTGACTATTGCAATTCACTCCTGTCTGGTCTTCCTGCCTCCACCATTCACATCCTACAGCGCATTCAAAACAATGCTGTACGCCTTGTACTCAAAAAGAAAAAAGCTGACCACATATCTCCTCTCCTGGCACAACTTCACTGACTCCCTTTATCAAAACGCATACAGTACAAACTAGACACCATGTGCTACAAAAGCCTCAATAACGCAGCCCCCGATTACCTGTCAAGCCTACTTGAGATCTATGTTCCCTCACGTACCCTCCGCTCTGCCTCCGATCCTCTGACTTTTCACTTTCCACGCACTAAGCTCAATACCTATGGTCCACGAGCCTTCTCTGTTTCTGGTCCACTCTCCTGGAACAAACTTTCTCTCTCAGTCCGTCAGCAACCTACTTTTGTCTCCTTCAAGTCCGCTCTCAAAACTCACCTTTTCTCCTCTGCATAAAATCCTAACCTCACTCAACCCCCCTCTGCAGCCTGTCTCCGCTCGGAGGGGAATCACATTGTTATAATATATAATTGTATATGATATGCTCTCTATAATTTTCCATTGCTTTTATTCTTGCTTTTATTCTTTCTCCCCATTTATAGCCATGCATTGTGTGTGTGTGTGTGTGTGTGTGTGTGTGTGTGTGTGTGTGTGCGTGTGTGTCTGTTTCAGCGCTTAGATTTGATTTTATCAAGATTTTGCGCTATATAAATATTGTAATTATTATTAATTATAGGCTTTGTGCAAACTTTGTTTCACTTATCTCTTTTCCAGATCCATAATACATTGCACCAAGACTACCACTGAAGGTCCCATGGATAAGAATTTTTGTTTTAGAAGGACCAGTCAGGGGTTTGAATTTTTCACTTATTGTTATTTTCTGTTTAAAGCCCAGCCAACTGCATAGAGCCATATCAGGGTTACAACGGTTTCAAAACATACACAATACTTCAACAGGACCAAAAAAAAAGGGAAAAAAAAGGAAAAGAAAATTAAGTAGGTCCTACACATTTCAATGCATTCAAGCACATAATCTAAGGAGATGACCCTGGCATTGACCACTCCGTCTAATTTATCACTCAGCGGATTTAAAAAACATACCTGAATACAAATTTAAACATAACAAAGGACACTAAAACATATATATAAAAAAAATGGCCTAAATTACCTAAAATGCTTCCACATATCTCACTTCCCAAGAGCCGAAAATGCACTTAATATTATCAGTCCTAAGACAAAATATGTAAAGACTTTATCAAAGACATACAGGTGAATGGACCTGCAAGGCAGAAAATGATAGGAAGAAATGACAAAGCAAAGGAGGAAAGAAAAAACAAATAGAGTGACAGAAACTGAGAAAGAAGAAATTTCTAGCACAGAATTTCCAGGTGGGGATGCTATTTATACTGAAAGAGCCCCCGGCATCCCCATGGGGATAATTTTTCACTTATTAATCCACAGCCCCTGTCCCACCCACCTTCCCGCTAACTACATCCAGCTTGTCTGAATGCCTGATCTGTATAAGAAAGTTTTGAAGTGTGGAGGGGGCATGTAATCCTCTGCACTCTACTGATAATCCTAGTTCCACAGGCACAATGATTGCCATGCATAGGGGTGTGTGTAGAGAGGTGTGTGTGTGTGAAGAAAATGTATAATCAGAGAGAAAGTTAAAGTTGTCGAAGTTGTATATGGATAGATTTTCACCAATGTTTTGGTCTGAATACAAAGAACAAACAAAATCTACTATCCATACAAAGAACAAACAAAATCTACTATCCCACATAACAAATTCCTCTTTGTAAGAATGAGATGAAGTTTCCCAAAGGCCAAGCTTGCTATACATAATCTTGCCTTACAACAAACAAGCACTAAAGACTGGTACAAACGCACAACATCAGTACACTGCATATAAAGCACAGCGATCAGCATCCGAAAACAGATTTTTCTTACAGCTACTACAAAGTACTGCTATAATGAATACATAGGGCCTACTCATTTCCCATGAATTTCACTGTAGGCATACTCCACTGTATCTTGCTGCTGATGCTTTCTTGGTTTTGATACAACGATGTAAGTCTGCAGTCTCCAGTTGAGCCTCTCAATTAAAAAGAACTTACACACAAAATTATAATGGACATTTTCTTTATTAATTAGATAAATCATGTTCAAATACTACACACTGAGATACAGACCATCACACTGAGATACAGACCATCATCACACATCTCTGTTTTTTGTGTGTCCATACACACACACACACACACACACACAAAGACACACACATACACACACACAAAGCATGCCTATCTTTTCTCAATTTTGCGGAGTGCTTTCTTCTTCATCCTCTTGATTTTGGCAGTGTTCTTGATCTGGAAAGACAAATGCCACATGCTATCAGATTGATTATTTAAAAGGGAGAAATATATCAACTGTAATTAGGACTACTGATGATGTCATCACTTACTTAAAATGAAACAAGATTTTTTTTTCATTTAAATGTCCATAAAACAAAAGCCTTGAGACTAGGAGAAAAAAATCTCCCACATAAAATAACAGAAAAGATACTAGGCATTTATTCTAACATAAATGCAACAAATTTAGAGGATAACTGGACAAACAAAGTGGAAATAATGCACAGATTAATTTAGACATGGAGTAAGAGCGACTTAGAGCAAGGTAAAGAGTGTTAAAGTAAAAGCTTTCAGTTTCAATAAAATCAATTTGAATAATGCAAATGACAGGCTACTGAGAGAATGTATTAAATTCATAGAGTCATAGTCAAAGGGGAGCACCTTTTCCCAAAATCGCATGACCACAAATAGCACAGACATGAAACAAACTTCAACAGAATATAAAAGAAACAAAGTTTCCTGCAGCAATGGTTACATTTTTAGTTTGCCGTCATGGCTGACAAAGCAAGATGCTAATGGATAGGTAGAGGGAGTCAAATGGTTAAAGTTAGTTGAAGTCAATATTCCTGACCGCATTCTTGTTATAAGTAATCCAAAAAGGTTATCACTGGCCAAAAACAAAAATCTTCCTGACACACCGTAACATTCTTCCATTATAACATACTCTTATCTTTTCACATCTACAGGTTCAGTACCACAAGTGTTCAATTTATCTGCTTCACTGGGAATACTGGTAATGGGAAAATACAAAAACAGCCACAAATCTACACTACGATGGGAAACTTTTGCCTGTGAGTTGCTATGCTGAAACAGTCATGTGATTTTGAAAGCTTGGCCACTGTGGGTCAACTGGAACTCATACTAAAATGTGATTAAATGATAGAATAACAGTAGAAGTAAAGAACTATTACAGAACTACTTTGAGGTTCCTGGGAACAAGTTTAACTCCCTTGATTGATTTTGGCACACGCAAGCAAAATCATTAAAATGTGTTGGATGCACGCATCTGTTACGCTCTCGGGCAAAAATTACATGTCGGAAACCTCTATCTGACAAGATTCTACTGAGTTAAATGAGATCAATACAATACTGTATAAATTTGTATGGCAAAGGAAACATGCAAACAGGAAAGCATTTGAAAAAAAAAAAATCACAACTACAGATAAAAGAGGTTACACATGATAAATCTAAATAAAATGCAAGCAAGTTTCTATCTCCAATAGGAAAACTAGACAGCTCACAAAATGAAAAGTGAAGTAACATCCTGAAGTGACATTACTAGAAAACTGCAAATGATGTAGTGGTATTTGATATAAACTGCAGACCACATCTGCTAAAAGTAATGTCAGAAACTGAGAGCACTTTTTGGAGGAAAGACTGCCTACTCCACAGACATTTAGTGAATAAAATCAGAATCAAAAACAGACATAAACGTAAGCAATTTTCAGCAACAGCTATTATGGAACATATGCTGGTTCAAATATATTATGGAACTAATTACTGATTCAAATATAAACAGCATATTTTGTTTTTTCGATTGTGAAAGTACAGATACTTAACCAGCAAGAAATACCTGTTAAATGCAGTTTAAGGCAGATTTTGAATACAAACAATAATGAACAAAACAAGACAGAATTATGCTAATGTCATATTTCAGTAGTATACTTTAATAAATGCAATACCGAGTTACCAGAAACAATGGATTAAAAACTCAACTGAAAATAAAATATTTAATAACCTGTCGACCGACTTATATATACTATATACTGTACCAAGCTGCACAGCACCTCAAAATGATTAAGAAAACAGGAATCAGAACATGAAACAGAAACATGTGCTGTTGGATTTTGGTTCAAGAAACTTAACCCTTTAACTCCAGCACCCTATCCACCACCAGCAAAAAATGTAACCCTCTGAGTCTGACTCCCTCATCATATCCACCAGCTTCCTGCAGCAATGGTTACATTTTTAGTTTGCCGTCATGGCTGACAAAGCAAGATGCTAATGGATAGGTAGAGGGAGTCAAATGGTTAAAACAAGTTGATAAGAATGTCTGACAACTCACTTCAAAAGCAACCAAAAAAGTAAGATTAACAAAATTGCATAGGAAAATATTGAACGATACATAATCTACCAACATACTGTTGCTAAAATACACATTGCTGAAGACAACAAATGTGTTTTTTATGTAGAAATGAAACAGACTACTTAGAATTTTGTTTTATTATTGTACACCTGTTGTATCATTTTTGAAACAAGTCAAAAAATGTATAGTATGTACATGGGCTCATTAATACTTGACTTAAGACGGATGTTAAAATATCATTTTTGGGATAAGAAATTCTGAGCAACAGAGATGTATCAGAAGGGACCCAAACATAGTAAATCATGTTTACTAATTGCAAAAAACGTGCATCAGTATACAAAAGAAAACAATGGCAAATGTACCAACATACTTCACTTTCAAAGAAGAAAAAAGAATCTGAAACATCAGTTTGCATTGAGGTATGTATATAGATGGGATGGGGGTTCCAAGTATTGTTGACAGTAGACAAACATGAAAGATATAGGGAAGGAAGCTTGAGATATAGGGAAGGAAGCTTGGAAAACACATTAGATTAGATAATATGAATGACAAGGAGGAGAAAGAAGTGGAAAAATGTGACAGGGAGTGTGACGACAGAGACAGAGGGACAGACAGCAGTGGGAAACTGATGGAGAGGAAGGAAGAGACTGATTAACTCTTTGATTGCTGAAAATCTAAAACCATCCTCTACCCTTCATTACTGGCAGCGAGTTTAGCGGGAGGCAGTGCGTCTATCCTTCCTACCGGCTTCCCGCTTTCCTCGCGGTAACGGCTATGCGGTTAACGGGACACGACCCTTGTGTTTATACTCTGCATTCCTGGATCAGATTGCCTTCGGCGGATTTCCCTGTTCTATCGGCGTGGTCAGTTAAGACACCCAGGCATGTTTATGAAAAAATAAACATTTTCCTCCATTCCCATGGGACAGCAGTGAGGCTGCTGTTTAGGTACCGTTTCCTGTTTGTTAGACCTACTACAGCTGCTTTCTGCTGTGGTTGTCCATGTCATTATAACTCAGTCCAGTCTCCAAGACTACCCCCTCTCCATACACCAATCGTTTCCTACCCCCTTGGGAAAGTCGCTGTTGATTTAGAACAAGCAAGAGAGAGAGAGAAGTGTTCACACACACACACACAAACACACACATACAAACACACACACACACACACACAGGTGAGCGTGCAAGCACACACACACACATACACACACACAGCTGAGCGCGCAAGCACACACACACACACACACACACACATACACACACACATGCGCGCGCGTACACCTCAGCTCCATAAGTCGTGGGATTTTAGCAGAAAATTAGTAATATTCTACCTTTGGCCAAAAGTGCATGTGGACCTCCCAAGCTGTGCCCCCTCCCCTCCATGTATCCCCCACCCCCTTCCAGAATTATTTTCCCACACCCACTCCTCATCTCCTTCACTACTGTGCCAATCCTCACAACCACCCACCCACTCACCCCCCTCCGGCTCTCAGACTGCCCATCTAACATATACATGTATTCTGCCAGTGTCTTCTGCCCTTTTTCTCATCAGGTGTTCCCCCCCCCCCCCACCCCCAGCCCCTCCGTACGTCCACTTTTCCTTAACCCCCCCCCCCCCCCCCCCCTGCTCCTGCTCCCTCCACCACCTCCTCCCCCATCTTTACTGGCATAAACTTCACACAAAGTTCCATGTGTTCTCTCTCATTCTTACTTTGTAAAATGGAGGAGGAAGATCGTGATCAGTTTTCGGACGACGAATTATATGATAATCTTGGTGATGATTTTGATTTGGTTCAACTCACAGAAGAAGAAAGAGCCAATTTTCAGGCAATAATTCACCAAGACAGAGAAAATGACAGTAGTGATGATTTAGACGATGAGAATCTGCCACTTTTCTACCGCAGACGCCCTACCTTTGAGTGGACAAGTGGGAATTACGTTCCACCACCTATGTTTGTGACAATCTGGTGACAATGACACCAATAGCCCCTACATGTAAATAACTCTTAGAGTAGCATTTATAGTCTCTACCGTCTTTTGTTTTGTTAGTCACAACGTAATTTTGCAGCAAAACTGTTTATAAAGAGACTTTGTATTTGGAACAACAGGCTCGTGCTTTGATGCTATTATGTGGTGACAACAATGACACAGTGACATGTTGTGTGACTGGATACCTCGTTCACAATGAGACAGTGACATGACAGAAAGATGAATCTGTAAGTACCAGCATGCGTTATGCCATTTCGGCTGTATATGTTGCTGTCTCTGTCCATGTAATCATTTTGTTTATCTTGTGATGCAATATTGTCAACTGTTTTGTCTCCCTGTGCGACACCACATGCACGCAGGTCTGTTAAAGCATGGTATTTTTATTACGACTTCAGTTCCGTACACAACGGTATATCACATGTCATGTTTGTTAATCATCCACATTGAGTAGAGAAACAGTAACATAAGTACCCTCTTTTCACAGTTTTACTCTCTCAGGAAACCCAGGAAACGAAAGACAGCGTTTATACAAATTCAGTTCTTACAGTAAGAAAGTACTCTCCCGCTAAAGCGGGAGTTCGTAACGAAAGAGTTAAAAGAAAAACGCCATGAAACGTTTTCAACACACACAGTGAGTGAGAGAGAGAGAGAGGGAGGTTGGGGGGGATCTCAGAATTGTCCATTCAACAGACTGTAAATTATATTTCACAACTTATATGTTGACATATTCATAAGAAATGTCATACACACACACACACACACACACATATATATATACACACACATACACACATATATATATATGGGAAATGCATTGAAAAAAAAAAAGAGCAGGAAGAAAAAAGGCCTGGCTAAAAGAAAAAAAATAATACGGCCTTCCCCCACTGAAAAAAATGAAGGACATGTGCAGTGCTAAAAAAAAAAAAAAAAAAAAAAAAAAAAAGCATGCTCCATATACTTGCATGCAAGTGAGGTCAATTAAAAAAACTATGAAACACACACACACACACACACACACACACACACACACACACACACACACACACACACAAACACACACACACATATTAAAAACACACTCAGACTATAACGTAGCACTTTGTTTCTATGCCTTTAATCCCCCCTTCCTCTCAGCCTGAATAAAAATCACCATCTAAAATGAAAAGGAAAATTTTTAAATAAAGTTTAGAAAGAAAAAAAAAAAAAAGAAAGAAAAATGACACCTTTTACTTTAGGCTACAAAACTTAATGCTATACATGTTGAACACTGGTGTAGGCCTACTTAGCAAAATGAACCATGAATGCCACAAAAATGCAACACTATTTTATCACAACAGTAAATTTAATACAATGAAGGGACAGACAGACCACTGTAGTTTTAAAGAATCTTCCAGAGTCAAACTGGGTCAAAATTGATAACCTGTACACATCCAATCCTGACTGTAAAGAACAAACAAAATACTTACCGGCTGTACAATTTCTGCTTTCCTCTCATTTTCCAGTCTTCTCTTTGCATTTTGTTCCTGCCTTAGCCGCAGAGCCTGAACAGACACCAAAAGTTATTTACAACATAATTATCACCCACTCAAACCAAAGAATTCATCAATTATGCATGGAAGTAAGATGTGTAAGAATAATATCGAAATATTTCAATATTCAGTCTATCAGAGCCAAAAATTTTTGTTATTCATATTCATATTACTTATTCATAAAGTTAATGATTCATAATATCAGTCAGTATATGGGCACAAAATTCAGAACTGGTCCTGTACCTATCATCTTTTGATAATACAATGCTACTACGGTAGCAAAATTAATATTATTTGTGTACAGAAAGAAGAATGCACATAGTATGCATGCGTATGTATGAAGAACCTTGGAACATTTTTTAGTCAATATTTTCATATTTCAATTACTAAGAATTGATAAGAAACCCTAAAAATGTATACAGATGTTGGATGTGATGCGACTTAGTGGAGACTCTCCTTTCAACACTTTTTTGATCCTCCAATTTTATCCTGCACCGCTGAATTACTGGATATGGCTACTTGAACAACAATGTATTTAACTGATTATAGTATGCATCAATAAAGAAAAGTTAAAAAAAAAAAAGATACTGTCTCATAAACCAGTCATAGTTGAGAGAGTTGGTAGAGATTTCAACTAGTTATATCTGTATCAGCATCATGACGGCAGTCTTTATGTCCACTCCCTCGCTGCTTTATCTTCCCTAATCCTGACTGGGGCAGCAGCTACGTGAACTGGAGGCCATATACATGAAGTTTTTCTAGAGTGAGATTTGCACCTATAATAGATGCAGTCACACTGGAAAGCAGGAACTCTACACCAACCATGCCTCAAGCAGTGATAGTATGCGTGAATATTTCATGCCAGGTGAAAGCGGTTCGCTAAAAAAAAAGATAACAACGTTCACAGTATGGGCATTTGCTTTTGTTTTTTACCAGTAGAGGACAGAAACTCACCAGTAAAACTTGGCACATGTCTAATGGACTCTTGAGTCAATTTTATTGAAGTTTGAATATAATCCTAATTCCTACCTCTTGCTTGGCTCTCTTCTCATCTTTCAACTGTTGTTGCCACTGTTTCATAGCCTGCTTTTCAGCCTTCAGTTCCATCTTTTTTTCCCATGATGACTTCTGGCTTTTCACTCTTGTCATATCTGAAAACCTGGAAAGAGCAAAAACCAAGGCAGTCAAGCTATTCTGTAATCTCTGTTTTAGATAAAAAATAATTAAAACAAAAGGAATATCTGGTTCTAACACAAGCACTGTCACTGAAAATCTCTGCGCAGGTGAGAAACTAAAACAGATCTAAGTCATTCTTTTCTAGTGGTAATTTCACTGTATTGGTAGAAAAAAAGTTGATTTTGTATCAAGTTTAACTCTTAATTTTGTTTGATGTCTTTCAAGATTAATAAAGAAACAAAGCACGAAAAAAAAAAAAAAAAAAAAGAACTCTATGAGATGTATACTTTGGGTAAAACTGACAAACTTCTGCCCAAAGTGGCAGAGAAAAACAGGCATGTATCTAGAACTGCATAATTTTACTTCTGGAGGTTGCATTGGACAAAAATTTAATATATGCTTTAGATAGACTATCAGACATAACAAATTTTAATATAGTCAAAGGTTAAAGCAAAATTAGAGCTACGCTTACCCAAACTTAAGAAATATGTCTAAGCAGGCATAAAACTGTTGCAAGAGAGAATCAAGCAGTCTCAATATGCTGAAGAAAGATCATCTTCCATCTCACCACAGAAAACAAAAGTATTGTTATCCAAAACAAACGTGACTGCCCACGTTCAAGCAAACAGGAACCAGAAAAAACATGAAAGAAGAATACAAACGCATATTTAATACAAGACAGGCTCAAATTTTCGGCCAACTGGCCTTTGTCAAGCGTAAGATTACAAACAAACAAACACCAGATACAAAAATTATGAGAAAAAGACTGAAACTTCCTTGCTGCTGTGTCCAATGTCAGTTTATTCCTTTTCTCACACTGGACACAGCGGCAGGAAGTTTCAGTCTTTTTCTCATAATTTTTGTATCTGGTGTTTGTTAGTAAAAGTATTGCTGTTTAAATGTAAACCGTTCCTAAAAAGTTTTAGATCCAACACCACTTCAACAGTACAATGAATCCTCAAAACAACATCACTTTATGATTCATTGTCTCATTTCCAAATGAAAACCCAAGACACCTTGAAGCTGCCATAGTTAACAAAAACACTTGAGGAAACGTATGGGACCCAGAGCACCAATGCCTTACCACTCTCCAGACAATCACCTCCCAAGCTCCTGATGCCACACAATATGCCATTTCATCAAGCGAAGGTAGGGCTGTCCATGCATTGCATAACCCATTTAGACCCAGCCATCAGTTACACAGTCTACAAATCTAATGGGGAGGTGGGGAGAAGACAAACCCTGGGATATAGCCACACAATGGGGACAACTGGGCCAGCCCAGCCACCGGACCAAGAATTCTAGAATGGAAGAGCCCTCTCTCATCCCATTCTAGACTTTCATCTCTCTTTTGGGCAGCTTGTCCCACCACCAGCTTGCACAGCTGCCAGCTCCTTTCCCTTTACTATGGTCTTGACAGTTAGCAGTTTAAAGCTCCCAACGTTGCTTTATTTTAACTACAGGGGATGTTTGAAAAACCATAATGTAAGTGGCCAGGCATGATGCTCTAGAGACAGCCCATTTTGCTGTTCAGCTAGGTTTGGCATGCCCCAAAGCAAGATCATCTTCCATCTCACCACGGAAAACTAAAGTACTGCTGTTCGACCCTTTCAACGCCAGTGGTACACTGCTAGGTCCACAGCACAAAGCAGCCATGCAGCAGTGCTCTGCTGTCAAAAACCAGCAGTGCAGCAGCGATGACAATAGAGGTACCCCCTACCTACTTAAACGGTTATACCTTAGAGCGTCCACACATTCAATCGTCTTTATTCATAGCTCATTTTAAAGAAAACTGAATCTTGTATACATGGAAAAAAATATCAATTTTTATGTACAGGGTCAATGGGTTTTGAAATCAGATAAGAAAACTGTCATTGTCACTGTCGAAGTTGTTATCAACTGGCCATGAAAGAGTCTTTGTAACTATCAACAACAAACATTTCAAGTGGTATCATCATCCAAGATCATGTTCAGCGCTTGTGCGGCGTTAAATGATCTCTTTCTGGTAGGTACAGCGTTTCCTGAAGTACTGGCCATGTTTCAACTCAGGTGGATTCAGAAAACCTGTAAAAAGCTGTTGTCACATTGAACAAAGGAAGCTGATGTCAGTGCCAAGTAAAGGGTAAAGCCTCTGCTGTCATGCGACAAACAGTATGAGCTTTCGACTTTTCTTTCACAAAAGATCCATCAAGTTTTATAACCCTACTGTGCAATGTGCACGCTGCCTGAAGCATTTTCCATGCAAGTCACTGTGCGGTGCCTGAATCGTCGAAAGGATTAAATGTAAACTTTTCATAAAAGAACCTCTGGGTAAAGAATGGAGATTTTTCCAAATTCTCCGTTCAAAATGTGTGCAAATCTGCAGGCGCCTGAATCTCTCTCGTGTATATGCAGGACATCAAATCCATGTCACTTAAAGATCATATAAGTCAATTCAGTGATTGGATTACTGGAACATGAGAAGTTAGAACGCCTGATATGCACACCCACATAAGATGGAATATGCGGACTGTGCAGCCATACACCACCTGCACAGTGTGGGCAATGTGCATACACACATCCAAGAAAATTAGGTCACTTTAAAACAAAATTCACAGCATTAGCAGTCAGAATTTAAAAAAAAATTGAACTGACTAGTGACTTTTAAAGCATACATTGATCAGTGCTGCTGATCTGGAGACAGTTAAGAACAGGGTAATCACAGGTTTATAAAATAGGGCAAAAGACAATGTCTTTATTTTTGTTTTTTTTAAAACTGTACAAATATCTATACCACTCTTTAACTGTTAAAAGCTTGAGTTTTCACCTCCAAACAGTTGCACAGTATGACAAAGAAAAAAATCTTTCTGCAAAATCAAAACTAGTTTTTCTTCTAACAGTAACAGCATAGTCAAAATCGGTTTCTCTTCTGACTGTGTTCTCAACCAGTGAACTACTTGTAAAATTTTCTAACATTTTCAATTATAAGGTCAACACCATCCATGACTGATAGGTTCGGTATATCGTTTATTAGTATTACAACATCTGCATCTGATAAGCAACCATTTTCTTGATGCAATTTTCAGTCAAGATTTTTAGCCAGTGTCAGAACAAAATGTGAAAAATGTAACTCCAAACAACACAAAAATTTTGCAAAACGTGATCTTCTTCCATCCTCTTTTGGCTGTCTTGATGTCTATATTATTAATAAGTCCTTGTCCACTGGCATTATCCCTCAGATTACAAAGCAGCCATTGTCTGTTCTTTGCTGTTCAAATTAACTATTAAGAAACCCTCTCTTGATCTTAGTCAGCTCAAAAACTACTGGTCAGTTCCCAACTTCTTTTTTTTACTTCAAAGGCGATTTAAAGAATTGTCTTCTCTCACTCTCAGCTTCTTGGCCATCTCAGTACCAATAATCTTGTTGACCGCAACTAGTTTGCCTACGGATCTATCTATCTGTCATATATATATATATATATATATATAATATATATATATATATATATATAATTATATATATATATATCTAGTTACAAATGGTCCTCAGTGATCTTGCTGATCTCTACAATGACGACATTTCAGTCTTGTCTGCCTAACCTGGACAAGTGACCACAATGTTCTTCTTTCTTGGTATGCGTCATATGGAATTCATCTACAATGTTGTGCTTTCATGGTTTAAATCCCTGCTACAGTGAGCACACTCAAAAAATCTTTATCAGTTTATGTCTTCTTTTCTGCTGAAACAGATCTCTAAACTATGACTCCAACAAGGCTCATTTCTCAGACCTATACTGTTTGCTCTCTAAAATAGTATCTACTGTCACTCTCTCTCATTCTCTGTCACGTGAAAGCTTTGCAGTAGTGAGTACTTAAAAGTACCAAGAAAATCGAGAAAGAGCCAGACAGACTCTCATAGAGTCCTCAGGGGAGAGGCCCCATCAAGCAAGTGGTTTGGCCCTTAACTCTAACTTCTAAGGGGGGCTGGGCTGCATCCCGGTCATGATTCCTGGATTTTTGTCCTTCACTTGGGTTCAAACTTGTGTGTCCAATAATTATTCCAAGACCGTAACTCGTAAGACGAACAGGATTAGGCTAATTTGGACTGAAAGCTGAAGTTTACCTGGTAGTTTTCACCCGTTTCCAGACACGTCCTGACTTTGGTTTTCCTCTTGGAACGCTATTTGTGCCGGCTACTTCTGTATCTTCCATCGGAACTTCTTTGGGTAGGGCAAAACACTACACAAATTTATTTTGTTACTCTGATAACCCACGTGCACAAGACATACGGATATTACAAGTCTAAGAGCGATAACTCTTGCATAACGAGACTGTCTTTTAACTGCAATGATAGTGTAAACCAAGTAATAGCGGGACTAATAATTCGGCCTTTTTTTCGTCCCATCAATTCCTTTGACGAAGTTTGCGCATTAACATGGTTCATGAACCATTTTTAATCATCGAATTCAGTAAATATTTCTGTGTACTTTTCATCTTTGCCAAGAGGATTAAGAAAAACATTAATCAAGTTAAGGTCAATTTTGAATGAATTGGTTAATGAATTCCACAGAGGAATAACACAGTTAATAAAAACTTCTTTTTTTTTTTTTTTTAAATAATTCAACGAAATGTTCGTATTACAATACTCTTGGTAAAAATTTCACTTATTCGTTCTTGTGATTTCAAGCGTGTTTAATTTTAACTTTTTTTTTTTTAAAGTCTACACCCCTGGTTTTACAATAGTATGGACATTACTACAATATGGCATCACTGCAAATATATTCAAGAGGAATTCATCACACTTGGATAATTCCTTATGCCATCCTTCCTGTTATCTTTTGTCTTGCACAAAATTATATGCGCTGTCAACGTTTTGAAATAAAGGGACTGGGGAGCAGGACCTATGAAATACTAACATGATACTGATAAACTTACATCGCTACGTTCACTGGCGCATTAAGGTGGGCAGCGAAAAGAAAGAAAGAACGAAAGAAAGAAAGAAACAAACAAAGAATCAAACAAACGAACAAAAACAAAAACAAGCTTTTTAATAAACAATCAAACAAACGAAAATATAAATTTTTTTAAAATGAAACAACTAAACAAAGAAAGATAGAAAATACCACGCACGTAAAATCTCATGCGTTTACAAATGCAAATGCGGTTCACAAACACAAACGAAGGAAATATTCATCATCATCATGTGCCCTGCAGCATGGCGTTGGCGATCATGGCCCTCCACACGAATCTATCCCTTTTCATTGCAAGTACATCTCCCACCCTCTCTGTCCTCAGCCAACCTGCAAGTCCGTCCAATATTTTTTCCCTGG
>JAPXFY010000022.1:32417446-32424946 GCA_030674185.1 Monoplex corrugatus | reverse complement strand
CATTCACAGCCAGTGTGTTACTTAATACACGTTACAAGATATTTACCTAAATCACTGAAATTATTTTGTTAGGGGTTTGGAATCCAATATTTGGTACTCGCTCGCATGCAAATAAATTTTCTCAGGGATGTCAATCAATAACCCCATATCTCTGGTCCATACCTTAAAAAAAAAAAAGAAAGAAAAATCAACACACGAAACATCTTAAAATATACATTTTCTTGTTATAATGCATAGTCTCTATAAAGACTTCAATATTTTGGTAAATCCTCCGTTTTGCTTTGGTAGCTAGTTCTCCTACCTTGCACGTTAAAGACATTTTCTGGTGAAGTAGAGTCCAGTTACGGCGGCTAACAACCTGAATAGGCCATTCACCAAATATCTTACCGTTTATGTGCTCTACAAAGCCCTCTTTCTTACGGACAATTACTTTAGTTTTGCTCAGATTCACTGCCATAGGAAATTCATCTCAAAATCTGTTAAGGATCTCTTTGCCTCTGAAAGCCTGAGGCACATTACCGCATTAAAACCACATCATCTGCAAACAACATTATCAAAATATGTACGATGTCTGGTGTATTTCATCTGCCGTATGTCTGGTAATTTTGTGAGCCAGTTCGTTCATAAAAAACGAAAATAAAATCCGACTAAGTGTACGTGAGGTAGATAGATAGATAGATAGATAGATAGATAGATAGAAGAGAAGAGAGAGAGAGAGAGAGAGAGAGAGAGAGAGAGAGAGAGAGAGGAGAGAGAGAGAGAGAGAGGGACAGACACACAGACAGACACACAGACCGACAGAGCGAGACAGAGAGAGACAGAGAGAGAAAGAGAGAGACAGAGGCAGAGACACAGAGAGAGGCAGAATGAGATAGATAGATAGATAGATAGATAGATAGATAGAGAGAGAGAGAGAGAGAGAGAGAGAGAGAGAGAGAGAGAGAGAGAGAGGGGTAGAGACACACAGAGAGGCGGAATGAGAGAGAGAGAGAGAGAGAGGGAGGGAGGGAGACAAACACACACAACAGATACAGACACAGACAAAGACAGAGACATAGAGACAGAAACACTGAGAGGCAGACAGACAGCGATAAACTTGGCACAAACAGAGAGAAAGAGACACGTAGACAGATATACACTGACAGACAGGCAGACAGTTGCACCAACACCCACACCGACACACAGACAGAGGGACAGAAGGGCAAGGGGGTGGGATGAACACAGAACTTACCGACAGGGGTGCAAAGTTGGCACGATTTCTTGCACTTCATGGCCATGACACTCTCAAAGCCAGGTTGATCACAAAAGTTGGCCAACGCCAGTAGCGGGCACGTGGGATCATAGTCCATGCACATATTGTCTGTAGCCATCACACACACACACACACACACACACACACACACACAACACACACACACACTACTCTCTCTCTCTCTCATAAACACACACACACACACACATACATGTGCACAAGTATAATAGGCTGTGCTCTCTTTCCTCACATACACCCACAGCACAGAGAAAGAAAGGGACAGAAGCGAGAGAGAGAGAGAGAGAGAGAGAGAGAGAGGAGAGAGAGAGAGAGAGAGAGGGAGAGAGAGAGAGAGAGAGAGAGAGAAAGAGAGAGAGGGAGAGAATTATAATTACAATGAGTTTTTTTTTTTAAGTGGAAATTATTGGCTTGACATATTTCAAACTGGTCTTTGAAAGAGAGAGAGAGAGAAAGAAAGAGTGAGAGAGGATGAGAGAGAGAGGGAGGAGAGATAGAGGAGAGAGATAGAGAGGGGGAGAGACAGAGGAGAGAAAAAGACAAAGGAGGGGAGAGAGAGAGAGAGAGAGGAGAGAGGGGGAGAGACAGAAAAAAGAAACAAAGAAGGAGAGACAGACAGACAGACAGACATACAGAGACAGACAGAAAGAGAGAGAGAGAAAGAGAGACAGACAGACAGACAGACAGACAGACAAACAGACAGACAGAAAGGGGTAGGTGGGGTGGGATGGGGGTGGGAGTGAGAGAGCAAACTAACAAACAAAAACTTGCCTTTTTCACAGAACTTGCAGGACTTTTTGCAGAACATTAACATTCGTTCCATGTCCATCTTACACTGATCCTCTTTCACCAGCTGGGCACAGTCCTCCCTCAGGTCCAGACACTCCATGGGCGCTGCTGTAAATGACGGTCACAATGAATACGATGGTTTAAAAACATTATTTTATTGTTATTGTTGTTTAAAGCCCAGCCGACTGCGTGAACCATATCAGGGCTCTAACCGCTTCAAAACATACAAAACCTCAACAGGAAGAAGAAGAAGAAGAAGAAAAAAAAAAAAAAAAAAAAAAGAAAAGCAAAGAAAAGAAAAGAAATGAAAAGAAAAGAAATAAAAAATAAGAACACATAGTAATGCATTAGCGCACATAATCTAAAGGCATGCCCCTGGCGTTGACCACTCCGTCCAATTTATCGCACAGGGGATTAAAAAAAAAAACCACACCTGAATACAAATTTAAGCTTACCTAAAGACACCAAAACATATAGCAAAACGGGCATAAATTACCCAAAACTGCTTCCGTATATCTCAACCTCCCTAGAGCCCAAAATGCACTTAATACATGTAGGGCCTTCCCAATTATCAATCGTAAGAAAAAATACGTAAGACTTTATCGAATATGTACAGGTGAATGGACCAACAAGGCAGAAAATGATAGGAAGAAATGACAGAAAACAAAAGAACACAGCAGAAACAAAGAGAGTGACAGAAAAGAGGAAATTTCTAGAACAGAATTTCCAGAAGGTGGGGATACTATTTATCCTGAAAGAACCACCGGCATCCCCATTGGGGGGTGGGGGTGGCTAAAAACATGTTGGGCCTTCTGGCCCGATCACGAGAGAGTGTGGGAGATGGGATTTGCTGCATGATATGCAAACAGATCATAGTAATAAGAGAATTCATGAGGTTCATATACATCATTATGACTGGTGTAAGCTGTAATGTTTTGTTTACTTATGATAAGAAGGGAAACAACTCATTTAACGGAAGCCTTATTGTAAATTAAGGCCAACTTCCTGTTCATGAAACAATGTTATGACCGGCCTCACGTCCTGAATAAGTAGGAGCGGGCCTCAGTAGCTCAGTTGGTTGAGTTGAGCGTCGGATTCACATGCTAATGATTGCGGGTTCGAATCCCGGGGTGCGCTACATTAAAACTGGCCTGCTCTCTGTTCCATCTTAACATCATTGTTGTTCTGGTAGAGTCGGTATAAGATAGGATAAGTCCCCCTTTTCCCATTTCCTTGGGATGGTTATCCCTGTCGGCCTTATCATCTGAGGTGGGCGCCAACGTAAAATATGAACCAAATCAATCAATCAAGCCTGAATAGGCATATTCTATTTGTATCCAGAACTTTATGGGCAGATGTGTTTCACGTTGTATATGAAGCCATACTATGATACAACAAATTAACACCCCTCTGGGGATGCCGGGGGCTCTTTCAGTATAAGTAGTATCCCCACCTTCTGGAAAATCGGTGCTAGAAATTTCCTCTTTTTTGTCACTCTCTTTGTTTCTTTCTTCCTCCTTTGCTTTCTATCATTTCTTGCTATCATTTTTGTGCCTTGCTGGTCCATTAACCTGTATGTGTTCGATAGTCTTACGGAGTTCCTCTTAGGATTGATAATTGGGTGCACGTGTTAAGTGCATTTTTGCCTCTAGGGAAATGAGATAATTTTAGGTGATTTAGGCCCGTTTTTGATAGATTTTGGTGTCCTTAATTATATTTAAATTTGTATTCAGATACATTTCTTAAATGTCCTGTGCGATAAATTGGACGGAGTGGTCAACGCCAGCGGCATCTCCTTAGCTTATGTGCGCGAATGCATTAATACATGTATTTAATTTTCTGTTCTTTTTTTTTTCCTGTTGAAGTATTGTGTATAGTTTGAAACGGTTATAGCCCTGATATTGCTCTACAGCAGTCGGCAGGGCTTTAAACAACATTAATAATAAACAACAATAACAACAAACAAACAACATCCAGAAACAACCACAACTTCACAGAGACCTACATGTACATAATGGAGTGACTGATATATACTGAAAGGAAAAAGTTAGGGACCACTTACTCAAACAAACACAGCTTCCAAATCACCAAACAAAATTGAATCAAATTTGTAACATGTTTAATTCATTATCTCTGCGATTCTTTTCCAAAATATGGTCACATTTCATTCACGCATTACGTGTCAACAAGCTCTGAAACAACATGGGGGTCGAAAACAAATTGGCAAGGTCCGAACAGTTCAGTAATGGGTGTGTCCGCCGCGTTTTGCGATGCCTTCTGCAGTCCTGTTCCTCATTGAGTTTACCAGCTTTCTGCAGACGGCCTGTGGAATGGCCTGCCATTCGATTTGCAGGAACTGAAGCAGTTGCTGCAGGTTCCTTGGGGGTGGGTGGTTCTTCCTCACTCGCCTGTCCAGCTCATCCCACAGGTGCTCGATGGGGTTAAAATCAGGGCTGCAGGCCGGCCAGTTCATCCTGGTGACACCAGCCTGCTGGATGAAGTTGTTTACCAGCCTCGCTCTGTGAGGTGTCGCGTTATCGTCCTGGAACACAGCCTGCACACCAATCTGTTGTAGAGCGGTTAGAACCAAAGGGGCGACAATCTCATCTCTGTAGCGCTGGCCCGTCAGGTTGCCAACAATGTGGTAGAGGGGGGTTCTGTGTCGAAAACTGAAGGCCCCCCACACCATGATGGAGCCCCCGCCGAAGGCCACCCTCTCCTGCACCAGACCGTTGTCGTACCGCTCACCCTGACGCCTCCACACACGAGCCCGACCGTCCTGATGGTGCAGAGTGAAGCGGGACTCATCGCTGAACAGCACATCGGCCCATTGCTGGCGTGTCCATCTGGCATGGTTGTGACAGAACGCCAAACGAGCCTGGCGATGAGCTGCTGTCAGTCGTGGCCGTACAGCTGGACGACGTGATCGCAGACCAACTTCGTGCAGGCGTTTGCGGATGGTCTTCGTGCTGACGTTGGTGTGTGTTGCCTCCCTCAGCTGGTCCCTGATGATGTTTGCAGTGGTGCCTCGCTGCTGCAGAGCTTGTCTTCTGATGAAGCGATCTTCACGCTGTGTTGTCTTCTTAGGCCGTCCTGACCTGGGCCTCTCGAGAACGCTGTTGGTGGCCTGGAACTTCTGATGCAGCCTGACCACGACAGAATGGGACACCGCAAGTCGTCTGCCCACTTCTCGCTTGCTTACGCCGTCCTGCAGCCATGCGATGGCCCGGGCTTTGTTGAAGGTGGTCTCCTTTCGTCTGGGAGGCATGGTGAGGAGATGGTGGCTAGCGGAAAATCGCGGGGCTATAAAGCCTAAGTGGTGACAACAGTTCCCTCTCAAGACATCCCCCCTGCATGTGCACAACGAATTTTTAATCTTTTCCGCCCGGGCTTGCCCACGCGCCAGCGTAAAAATGGTCCACTTCTTGCAGTTTGGCAGTTTCTGTCTCGTGCCCTAGCCAGGCCTCCGTGGTTCCCGAGCAAGTTTCAGGCTAACACAGCATTGCTCACCCACTGGTGTGTTCGGCCTGACAGCCATTTGATTTTATAAACTTAGGAACAAGGAGTTGGGCACAGATGAAGTCAGCTGGTTTTTTCGAGGGCGGTCCCTAACTTTTTCCGCAGAGTTTATTTACAGGCCTTCATGATGAGTTCACGTGACTGTCGTTCTCGTCAGCAATATTACAGAAATGATCCTCACATTTTCTCTAAAACTGTCACAAAAACGTCCCATACGAAGTCAAGGTGCGAGAGCGTCTCCCCGATGGTGATATTTTATATTGGTTTGAAAGGACACGGGTTCGTCACATGCAGTCATTCCAATCTTACACACCACATGACATCTATACACCTTGAAGTTTTGAAGTTTGCTCAAGACGGACTCAATTCCCTCGGACCATTCCAGGCGTGCTAAACCCAAATCTGCCAGCAATTATCTGATAGATTCCCTAAGCGTGTGCAAAACTTGATGTGCTGGCAAGGTCTTGAAATGAGAAGTGGGAGGTGGGGGGTTGGGAGAGAGAGGAACCTATGACACATTGACTGACACCACCAGAACGATGTTGCAGGCTGGAATTGAACTCGAGATCAAAAGAACCAACCAATCCTTCAGTACAACTGACTAAAACTAATGTCTTTCTATCACAGTCTTTCCAAGGACATTCACCAATTTTTCAAAAACAATCTTATACTTTACACTAAATCCACCTTACCAAAACACAGATGAATATATTAAAACATTAAAAAAAAAGTGTCCATAAAAAGAATGAAACAGGTATTGACACTGACACTTCTCAGTGTGTGTCCTGACTACATGTAATATATGTCTGCCTGACTGACATCGGACTTACCAACACCATCTTTGTGATGCGTCGTGCTTAAGGAGTTTTGTTGTTGTCTTTGTTGCGTTTTTTGTTGTTTTGTTGTTGTTGACTGTCCTCAACTTTACCATCAGTCTCAGACTTCAGGTGAAACAATGGCCATTAAAGATGTATTTAAGATGATGATGATGATAATGATAATGATGATGATGATGATAAATATGTATTAAAGATGATGATGATGATGATGACAACGACAAAAGCGACAATGATAATTTTCTTAATTAAGTGAATAGGCAGACTGCTTCACTCCCAGATACAACGCACACACACACACACACACACACACACACACACACACACACACACACACACACACACACACACACACACACACACACACACACAAAGACACACACACTCACATACACACAGACAAAGGTGCATACACAGACGGACACAGATACACACACACAGACGTATGCACAGACGGACACAGACACACAAACACAGACGTATGCAGACGGACACAGACACACAGACAAACACACACACACACACACACACACACACACACACAGAGTGAGAGAGAGAGAGATAGATAGATAGATAGATAGATAGATAGATAGAGAGAGAGAGAGAGAGAGAGAGAGAGAGAGAGAGAGAGAGAGAGAGAGAGAGAGAGAGAGAACTGTTCTTTGTGTCTGAATGGAAACCACATAACAATAGGCACCACACTCACATACACAAAACACAAATTCATAAACACAAAACAACACATAGCTCCCCCCCCCCCTCCCCATGTAAACACATAAATGAATACATGCGTAACACGCATAAACAAACAAACAAACAAGGCTGTAATTACGTTCAGTAGTAGTCTTTTCAGCGGGGCCCTGAGTGGTTGTGGTTGTAGTAGTGGGTGGAGGTGTGGTGCCACCAGAAGATTGGCAAGGTCTGAGCACTTCGTCCTCCGAGTCACCCGGGCAGACACACTGACAGTGGTCGTCTCCCTTGTTTAACTTGAACAGGAAGGCATCGTGTCCGAAGCTTGTGCAGTCCTGCGATTGTTTGCCGCAAACCACTGGAACACACACACACACACACACACACACACACACA